>CM067358.1:45839798-46120572 GCA_034190875.2 Urechis unicinctus | reverse complement strand
GAAGAAATAAATTTTCTCATTTTCCCACCTCGGCATGGTACAAGAATCCGTGCTTCAAGAAAAGAAAAAATGACAATGAGATCAATCTTCTCGCTATCTTAAACATATTCATGCTGATGAATAAGCAAAAACAACAGCAAAAACCGACCAACAGAATAATAAAAGATCTAGTCAGCGATACTTTATAAGAATATTAGACATCAGGAACGCACTAATTAAAATGCGTACATATTAACGAGCACAATAAAAAAAACTAGATATAACTTAGATTTCCTTAAACAGATATAATTTGCGGGGTGGTCAGCTCTGTATAGTAACCTGTAATCTTAATCCCTTTATCAGCTCGCTAATTCATTACGACCAGGACATGAATTATTTGCCAACCCCTCTCTCCCCCGACTACCTCCATGCACTGCAAATTCACTCAGGGTTTCCAATATGTAGACTGTCGTAAGCGTCAATACAGCATTCCTTATCAACATCAGGCCAGCGTCAAATCAGCTGAATCGTTGATTGCATTTGCTGCTACACAAACATACACTCGGTGTATTACCTTGCCGTTAGCACAAGCCGATGTCCATTAACCGTGATTATCCATTTAAGTCTACATTTAGTGAATGATTCGGTATCATTCCAAGGGTAATCATATATATGGTTTTCTCGCCAGCAGCAGCACCATCCAGTCTATTTACAGACTGCCATTGACTGTGACCGCCATGGACTAAAATCCAATAAATGATAGCTGGCTTCAGAAAGGACAGTCAGCATGAGGATTAAGCAACTAATGACCGTAAAAATAATCATTGGGATATCAATGGCAGTAGCCGGCATTGTCAGATAAGCCAGGCTGTATCGGCAGTAAGACCCTAAATCTATACTACGTAGCTTCATTGTATCTACTTCTTTGCTTAAATTACATCTGGTTGTAAGGCAGGGACAAAACTACGAAATTTTTCTACTTAGCTTTTAGCCTGATTAAATCAGATTTGCAGGTGGTAAAGCTGTAACTAAGTGCACATGTGCTTTAATATATTCAATAATAATGCGCCATGGGCTGTGAAGTTGCTAGTTACGGCCGCACCAAGATAGAGACAGAAGAAGGCCTCCTTCACTCGCACTTTCAACTAATCTCGATAGGCCATCAACAAATACCAGCAAGTCCAAAATTACGATTCGGCGATAAACGAAGATAAACGCATTGACGCACTGCATAAACTGTTTTACTGAAGAAAATCTCAGTGACCGAATGGAATACCAACGATCACTGTTGCTGCTTAGCCATCTACATTCAGAGATTATAACATCTACTCAATGTAAAGAAATATAAATGAGCGACAATATTTTACTGTAGTCCAATTATTTGTACTGGCTACCCAGGGATAACCGGAATCATTTCGGTATGATGCAATAAACCATTTAATGGCCTACAGCGACAGACATTTTTTATCGTTCTCGATAGCCTGCCATAGTGCCACTTACATTGCATTACGTTTATAAGTAAGTGGCTAATATGAGAAGCAGAAGCGCGCATTGGTGCTTTACGAGAATAAATGTCGGTGAGATTTTCAATTTTCAGAGCCAAATAAAACAACTCAGCTATAATACGCAGATTCAGTCATTGAGCGCTACATACTACAACTGCTAATCAGATAATTGGTAGCACATTTAATAGAATGTAACCCTCACGCATTTACAACATAAAGGTCTCACATAACATTTATTTAAGAAATTGTAATTCAATCGCACCTAATACCTAGAAGGATCAATTTGACCAAACTAATGAATATGGGCGCGTGGCAATTTGCAAGGTTGCAGCCCTCAATATGCAAATTAATAACGCGGTTTAGTCAGAGCTTTTGTAAGTCATCCATCGACATTTTATGCTAATTACCAAGCAAGCATTATATATCCCAATACATACATACGTCTCTGCGCGATTCAAACAGGCTGCATGCAACTCCTTCATTAAAATGTCATCTGGGCAACACTAAGACTTCCCAATTGATTTATATCGAAGTTTGAAGAGCTGTTGCGTGTATTTATTGACCACTTGTTTTATCAGATGTTCAGTAGAGTGTATGCATTGTTAACAATAACCGAAGATCACTGGCTTGCGTGTACCAATATCAGAGATATGCGTTAACATGTATGCATGCATCTTTTTGCAATTGACATATACCACACGACGTATACAATATGTTTATCCATAGTTCTTTACTATTTCAATCCCCCAACTAAAATCAGCCACACGTCATGCGATAGAGTTCGGGAAATAAACGTAATTGAGCAACGTTTGACTGAGATCACAGATTAATACTTCCACGAGGCCGCCTGTTTACAGAAACAGATGAATATTCTATAATAAGCCAGAAGTGTGATATGCGTTAATGAGTCTTACAATAATTACACATCCTGGTCAGCAAGCTATAAATGCACCCGGTTTAATATAAGTTAACTTGTAGATTGCAGCATTCACCTGAGTTGTGCATGTGTTGGAACACTTAATTCATGAAAGTGTCATTCAGTTTAATATCACCATATATAATGCAGACGTCGATCATTATATATTGTAAATCAATTTCAATAAACAGGCTTACCATCAGGGTTGATTTGATTGAGCATTTGCACTGACATAAAATGTAAAGTAAGTATGCATGCAAGCTGGTTAAGTAATTTAACATTATAGCACAATGAACACTTTTAATAAAGAAGAATTAGCATAGAGATCATAGTAGATAAACACAATATATAGACAGAACAACATATTAAATTTCAATACCATGAACTATTTCCGATGTTTTATAATGGTACTGCTAATGCGAGGGCTTGTGTTTTACGCGAAATCGCGAATGTTCGCGAGCATATGTGTTAAGCGATTCACATGACACCACAAAACGTCTTGATGTTCATATGTGTCATGGGCATTTTAAGATGTTGATCAAACCAAGCCGCCAAGTCAAATATACTGCATAGAGCGAATATCTGCAGGATAAAGGTAAGAAGCAGAATAAGATGAATACGGTCACCTAGTAGAAAGCCATTTTGTCGGGACACTCATATAAAGTTTATTTTCCTTGTCATTTTATCAAGCATTTCGATATAATTGACAGAACAAACATATTAAAAAGCATAATTCATTATCGGAGACAGTGAAAATAAATTTCCGATATCTTTGTTTAATAACTCAGTCTGGTTCTGGATCATTCACAACTTACAATTAAAGATTTATCAGGCCAGTAGAAACACTAGCATCTATCTACTTATGTCATTGAAATGTGAACGCGAAATCGCGATCTGTTCGCGAGCAAAATCATGTGATTAAATATTATAAAGCCATCCATGGTAAGGTGTACAACTTCACATTTCACAAAACTTGACCGATCAACGTTGATCTTTAACATGATGTTTTGTCTTGGGCATTTGGTTATAGATGTTGATTAATTTGTTTCTCTGCAAACAATATCTTAAACACGTTGCCGCCATCTTTATTGTGGGGCCCTAAATATACTAAGCATAGAGCTAGAAAAATATTTACTGCAGGATAAAGGTAACAGGCAGCGCAAGAGGGCCATGTCAACAGATACTTGCAAGCCAAGGCATTTTACTTTGCGATGAAGAGTTCGACAACCGAGACAAGCGAGGCTTGTGTAGCTTGCTAGACCGACGACAGCTAGGATATCTACGAGTACTAACATCAGTTTCTATGAATGCGAACGGTACTGATGCTCACTGAAGGTGTCTGAAATTATTAATAATTATAAAATATAGCATAATTATAAAATTGTGACATATGTCCAACAAAATGCAGATTGCTAAGGGTCATGGTATACTACTCTCACTTTCGTGTATCGACCAACAGCTTGCAGATTTGAAATCTTCGATAACAATAGACCTGTAACACATAACACATCCTGTATTCCGAGAAGTGTGTTGTCGAGGACATTAAAGGTTAAGTACCTTACTGTGTCAGTGCATCAAATAAGCCCGAGTGAACGATGTGCGTGTGTTGCTGGCAGCTTACTCTGTTGGTTTTCGGGAGACAATAACACAACTTATACCAGAGCCAAATCTTCCAATTTGCTACTGAAGCACAAAAATGTTCTACATATCCGCACACATTGTACCCCAAGTGCAACGGGTCTCAATAATGAGTACATAGAGACAGTACTGGATAATTGAACTATTTATTTACTCTTCTCCTAGGACTAGAGATATGTAATTGTGGTGGTAACACTGTATGATTCGTTTGTTATTACATTATAATGAAATAATACATACTGACAGATAAACACCAACCAAGTAGAAACGCTTGAAATATAGACATTTTGTTAATTACATCTATATTGTTAATGTATCAACAAAAACATATTTCTCCAATTTATTTCACATGTTACAGGGTATGTGTTCATCAATACTCCTCTTGATAGATTAGCAATGAGCAGCAGACAAAAGTCGTACATATTATGCCAAAGTATTGGTCGATTGAGCAAGATGTTGATATATAGTTTCCACTATTCATATTGTACCAGTAGCATGATTTTGATGCTGATGTACTTTGAACGATTCACTCCAGTGCCGCAGAACAGATTCACATGTAACGTGCATCTGAGGCGTCATTGCAGTATTATATCTAGACACTAAAAAAAACAAAGTAATATTTGCCAGTCAAACTGGTCTTACCAAGCAATGCTTACATCACAAAACCATTCAGCACAATTCATGACATCATTGCAAATTCAGCACCACGATGTCAAAAATAATTTCCACGGTGTCACTGTATACTTCGCCATTAACGTTAGATGACGATTAGATTCTGCTTCTTGACGCATAATATTATGGATCTGTCATTAAGCATGGGGCAGTGGTGCTGTTCGTCATGAGCTCATCAGCATTTGTGCCGCCAGCGTTGTCATCTAACGATAACGGGAAATGATCATCAATAGACAGGACTGATCGTATCAGAAGACTTGACGTTCAAATATTAAAGATTAAGCCGTGGTAGAGATGCGACAAAGCATTATTATACAGTCATCAGTTGCATCGGCTCCGTAGGATATTTTGTTCGAGTGATAATCCATCAATTTTGTGTGACCTAATACCATTAAGCCATCAAAAGGTCAGAGTGCCGATAGATATCGCATTGGCGGCCCAGTAATTCCTTGATTAGCCAGCTTCATCCGGGTTGATTGATCTGCAAATCGATTGTCATATCCTGCTTCGGCGCGCGACAAAAACACATCATGAATTTCTTAGATTGATGCCTCAAGGCAGTTTATATACCAATTACTGCACACAGCACAAATTGCCAAACTTTCTTGTGGACCGTGCCATTGGTATGATAGGAAAATAGGTGAGTTTCAGAGATCGATTATTTATTATGCGATCATTGCCTTAGGACACCTACTGGTTGAGTTTAGTGTTGTCTTTTTGGAATCCAGATTTATATCCGCAAATTTTGTTTTGAAAACCTGCTCAGTAAGTCACATCTCTATATGCGAATCTGTAAGAAGCCTCACAAGGGATATTCTTGTGAAGATTGCTATGAGGGCGATGACTTACTGTCGGAATCATTTTGACCGATGTTCTATTCTCACCTCCTTGATTCCCTTTCGAACGGAATGAATTCTAACCCAGCGTAGCAACAAAGTAAAATGTCATCCATAGCATTGCATGTCATTGGGAGTGAAATAACCTTGTCTCAAAATAGCTTTAACACATACTTAATGTAGATGTATAGTCCAAGGAGTTAACGAGAGGCAATGTATGCATGAAATAAATTTCATCTCAATATGCAATCTTTAAAACGGGTCTAGGTATAAGCTCGTATTGCCGATGTCACTGTACGCTTGTCAAACATCGCATGACTTCAGGCAAATCTCGGCGTTGAAAATCTGTGTGATAGCTAGAGCGAGACATTAGCATTATCCGCTTGCTTAGGGAAACTAGTCTGCTGTTTAGCAAATCGCTAATTTCCTAATTTGTGAAAGGTAAGGATCCGTTGATATGTTATATTGTTCTCAAGTACGTTATACGCACTTGTTTACTATCAATACCAATTACATCATGCACCTAAGTGCTTACTAATTAGACGGTACATAACAGCATTCAAAGAAAACTGCCTGTTCCAGTGACTAGCATAATAGCAAATTGTCCAAAACTATCTATCTAATCGCTACTTCCGTCTCAATTGCATATTCCCTTACCTTCAGAACCACCTTTGATATAGAACAAATCTGATTTTGCAGTGTACTAAATGTACTTATTATTAGCAATATGAAGTTCAATGCGTTCTGCAATGGAAGCCACAAATTGTCTGACCTACCCTGCGGATAGGTGAGCTCGTTCTGCTAATTGATGAATATCTGTATGAGATTGTCAGTAGCATTATATATATATATATATATATATATATATATATATATATATATATATATATATATATATATATATATATATATATATATATATATATATATATATATATATACTTGCTTTTAACCAACAATACAGCCTAATATAATTACAAACTATCCCTAAGAGAGAGCGTCACGAACCCAACACTAATTATTGCCTAATCGCAGGCTTCCTGGGGGATCGGTTCACTGGCACAATGAAGCCAATGCACCGTGAAATTAATTTTTGAGGGTCGTTTGCAGGATCAAGATAAAAGCCTATTTAATGCGGCACCCAACAACAGCATTGGTACCAGCATGATGACCTGCTATTATTGATGTTGCCTCACCATGAGGCGCTGCTTTGCAATTATTATATAAAACATTATGCTGCTAATGAAACACATCTTCAACGTATAAGGAACTTAAGCAGTTAACTTCACGCCTTCGAAAAGTCAGGGTAGTGTTTTACCAGGAAGAGACTATGAAGTACATAATAAATCGTTAGGTCGCGACATGCCAATTTTAACAGTCCCATGCAGGTTTGGCCGGGTGATTCCCAATGCAGGTATCGACAACCCTGTCAAGTTTGGGAAATGATGTCACTAGTAGGTATAGACTCCTTATTAGCTTTATGTTGAAAATGCAATATTCCGGCTCTATCCAACAAGCCTAGGAATCCACTCGTATTTCTTCATCCATTTGCTGGCCGTATTATTTGTCTAAAATCTAAATCTTATGAATTGTATCAATTTGCATCAACATACAGGACGGACCGTATCAAGAAGGTCTAATCGACGGGGTAAAATATAGATCACACGATCAACAATATGGGCTTTTTCATCAGTCAGTTGATAACACGTATGTTGCTATAAGCAGTGTCATAGGTAGGGTAAATCATTATTACCTAGTCATAAATCAGAACATTAGAACATTTTGCACAAGTTATAATCCATCATAATGGTAATTGCCATGTTTGCAGGAAACCGTCTGCTTAGGTTAAAGAAGATACAGTTTTATAACCTCAGCAACAGTAACTCATAACATGCATATCGTAATTACATCGATTTCAGATTTTGGAAAATCAGCTGTGACAAAAGAGAGAATATATTTCATCTTAAATTCTTGTTGTCGTTAGCAACACCGGTAGGCAGGCAGATGGATGTCAGCCTCCACGTTTTGTGTTGAAAATGCAGACACATTGAAATGTGCGCCGATATATATCGCTTCAATTTGGAATTACGATGCTCAGTAACCCCAACCATTAATCATTCTGTTTTGCCACTGCAAACAGCTAATGTTTACCTTTACCTGCATTACTTAGGCAAGCTGTAGATCTCAAGTTAATATCGCAGAGCAGACTAATTTTTCTCCATAGTTTTTACGCATTGGAGAAATAAAGGACTAATATTTATTAAATGACCTTAACAAATTTATATAAGCATAATGCTCGCCTTTTTCAATATCTCAGGGCTTCATAAACATGTATCGCTATAATGCGATATTAATCAATTTTACATGATGCAGCATTGTGAGGCGGAACGTGCATCTGTTCCAAGTATTGGCCTACGACACCATTTATAAACCATGATATATATGTGTGCACAGTATGCTCCCGGGTAACGGTATATTAGAGCGTAACGATATACATGGCGTAACGGCCACCAGCTTACTGCGCATTTGCCAATATCAATAAACTGCTCCAACAACTTCTGGTTTAAAAAAAGTAGCTTCTTTACTTTTCGGTCAACGTAAAATCTAGGATTGCTCACCATCGCGTTCAATGCTCATTATTTGACTCCTAGAGTTTTA
The DNA here is from genome assembly GCA_034190875.2 of Urechis unicinctus. NCBI lineage: Eukaryota > Metazoa > Annelida > Polychaeta > Xenopneusta > Urechidae > Urechis > Urechis unicinctus. The sequence goes on along the minus strand of CM067358.1, from coordinate 46,112,368 downwards.
TTCGGGTGGAGTGAATGTTATGACACCAATGCGAAATGCAGAATGAAGGGTTATCCTATCATTGATGATTGTCATTGAAAGATTGACAGCAAGGTTTGAATGCCTTCCTCTGTTGATTGAACATTGGTCCCCTTGTCTCATACAGATGTATATTCTACGGAGACAATCACGTATTGTGTGCGCTAAATGATAGGCACTTCTCTGTGCACGTTTTAAGAGGGGGTCCATGGCGGATTATCTGTTAACAAGGTAGCTATCAATATCTGTTTATCAATTATCGCGTGACGTTATAACATTCGGAACTAGGCTTTGTTAATCCGTGAAATTGCTATGACTTTTCCCCTATCGGCACAAATCTTAGTTTAGGAATTTGCCTTTATTCCATAGATGTCAATGCGCGTTAAAAGGCGAGGTAACGAATGAAAAGTCACCAAGCGGGACAATTGGTACCACAGCCTGAAATGTTGAATACAATAAACTCCCCTTCAGGCGATGTGATCTTTGCACCAATGTTTCCCGAGCGAAGCAATGCATTTTGGCATGCAATATTAACCTCAATGTATACCCACCAACATTCAGCACACATAGGGGCCGTATAATCGGAAAGACCAATAATGTTTGACTGTAATACCCTACGCATAAGTATCGCATAGAATGTCCAATTACTATCTGAACTATTTTTTACATGCTTTATATAAGAATCATAGCAAGACCCCAATTTAAAAATAAGTCATATCGCCGAAAGCAAAACTTGAACGAATGGATGGAGTTTTACTAACCAGACACTCTTATCAGCAAAGGCAATCAGGAAACCGTTGTGATTGAAAGTTACTTTAAAGTACGTAAAGCATCTACTCATATCCGCTCCGAATAATCCTAGCCTGCAAGAAAAGCAAGAGCTGTTCTATATGCAAGCATATTTGACAAAGGCTCTCCCGAATGAGTGGACGCGCAATTTACGCTGGGGTTTTGTAATGAAGTATTTGTAAAACAACTAATATCAGAGGAATGCCACCCAATATCAGCAATATGATAGATCACATGGCTTTCGCTGATTGAGCGACGAGTTACGTGATATTGATTGCACATGGTACAGCATTGTGGAAAGTAGCAAGTGCATCTGGCCAAAGTATAGCTTACGACAGCGCTATTTCTAAACCGTAAAATATTTGTACATTTTTCTATTTGCGCAATGCTATTGTCATTTATGACATAAAATAGGCAACACAATCCTAATTACAAACTGTCGTGAATCGAGATTGTCATCGTTCTCAAAGTGAGTGAATATGTTTTAAAACAAAGAGTAAGTTAATAATGGAATAAAATGGCTGACAGTTGTGTGATATTGCCATTGTGACAAATGATGGTTATTGTGAAATGTGAGATAAAACTCCGGAACAAGTTATCTCTGTCGCTGAGACATACGTGCAACTCAATATCATAGAGCGGTTACCAGGTGGATGGGCCAATAGATAATATGTTGACAGCATAGTGTTTTTTCACGGTCATGCATTCTGCTTTATCGAGTTAGATTTATCACGAAGCTGTCAAACGTAGAATCATGCATGGGTAAGCGACATCCATAAAAAACCATAATTCCACCCTAGGTTATATGAGCATTCCGACAGCGTAGCAAGAAGTTTGAATACTAGGTTATACTCAAACTGTTGCGTTTCATTGAATGAGTGATAACTGGGTGTGATAGCCTTTCTCATAATTTGAAAAGTGTATGTAGTGTAAATGTGCATTCTAAAGAGGACGAGAGACAATTATGTGTCGCATTTCTAGAATGAAAGGCTTGACTCTGAGGAAGTAATAAGAATGAGCCCGTTGCTGATTTTAACAATGTGGCTTATCATTTGTCGTGCGACGTACATTATAACAATTGTAACTTCGGGATATCTGTGAAATTTGTTTGGCAAAACACTTAACCTTTCCCTATTTACCCTTCCCCTGATGACAACACTATCGGTTTGGGGAACTATCTTGTTTCGATATAATATGGGGCTTTTTCGATAAGATTCATCGTTGCCTAATGAATCCCGATTCGTGCCAAGCACACTAGCTAACTATTAGTTTCTGCATGCAATGTTGCAATTCTTATACCTTAGTGCAGATTATCTTTCGCAGTTTGTACCACCGTAAGAGTCGAATTTGACAGGCAAACTAACAAATCGTTTCGTCTGTCTACATTACTGGCTCGCCTACCATCCCATCCATTTTGGTTTTAGCAAATTGTGAATTTATAAAGTAATAACTATGCTTTTCAAACACAAAAAAGTATTGTTATGGGTTCTGCATTTAAATTCAAACAATTGGTTGATTTTTGCACGCTATGTAATGACAATCTAGTCAAAACGACTTTATCGGCTACAGTTTTATTGGTCGTTTTTTGAGATCATATTGACAATCATATCGGGATGGTTCTAACAATTGGAGTAGATGTGTATTTGTAGCGCAATACACAAACCCTATGTTTGTAAACATCACACGTCAATGTATAGCAAGCCATATTTTGTGTACATAACATCCGCTATCCTTCAACCGGATATTCTCGAAATTTGAAATTTAACCCCAAAGCAATGCAGTGTGTCGAATGCGACGTTGCTTTTCAGATTGTTGTGGCGTAGCTTCCATTTATCAACTGTGTTTACAACAACATAGACCGCATTTAGAGCTAAGATGGTGTGATGAGTCATTTTGTTTGTCTTGATGTAGCCTTCGAGATAACGACTGTCTATATGGCCTCCCGCACCACCCCTGCCAATTACATATTTTGCATGGCTTTGATCCGTCCTCGTGTTTTCTATGGACAGTCGCTGCTTACAGGCGGCAATGCTAATCAACTTAGCAACTAATTGTCCATAATATAGACCGTCATAGACCTAAAACCATCAAATACTAAATTACTGGAATACCAGGGGAATGGTTTACAGGAATAATTAAGTAAATGTGCGATGAAAGCAAGTATAGGGGGACCATGGGCAGCATAGAGATGTAAACCTTCTTCTAAAATACCCAACGCACGTCAGATTATTCAATTTGCCGCTTTTTAGACGCCTTTTTTGATATGTAGAGCTAATGAAAAATTGCCACACACCACCTAAACATTCACCAGCTGTTAACGTATTATACCAGAAATAGATCCATAATCATATTGTGAATCAATGCGCTGCGACACGCATTTGTCAATATTCCCTGGAATACCACTTGTTTGTTGCTCTGCAAGACAGATTTCAATAATCCGGTCACATGTTTAACATTATGTCCAAAAATGAGTCCTTTTTAGCTTCACGATAAGTCATTGACGTTATCAAGTAGAAGCAAACCACTTTTCTCTAAAGAAATGGCTACTAATTTATCAATATGATCAAAGTGTTTGATGCTAACGGGGAGACGTTTTATCACAGTGCACTGATCAATCACTCCGAGTTTTAATGGGACTGTCAGTGCAACTTGTTGCCGTCAGACTTTTAGCAAAGCCATTTTAAAACTTTGAGTGAAGGCAACAGACGTAAATGTCGAGTGCTTGTGGCATAATTTAGCAATGAGGTTTTACCCACAGTACGCAACTGACAATTCATGACGAACAGACCAGAGTATAACCAAGCCATCCCATCTCAGTGAATACATGTAAAGTATCGTCTTTCCGCTTAGGATTGACTTATGATTCAATGTCCGTAAACTACGGTGTTTAAGTATATATTATTTGTGGCAATAGGTGAAACCTTTCATCGGCATAAATATGGGGACGAACATTATGTAAGAGCTGACAGTTAAGCCTCACTCGTCAGATTCATCATTTTCAGTGAAAAGTAATTTCATTTTCGGAACTAAAACATTGTTCGGTAGAGCTGCATGGCCCGCTAAGGCTAAAAACATACTTATGAAGCTTATCCGATTGAGGAATTAATATGTTTCTTTGTGGAGAACTACTGTGAGCAAGTTTCGCGTCCAACTGCACTCTGATTGCTAGATACACAGGCCGTTCTTTTTGACATGTCAACAAGGAGCAAGCGCCCAATGAAATTTCTTCACTGCGTCAGGAAATTGTAAATAGGATAACTATTATGTTCCTTGGATAACAATGAGCGTCTAAAACGAATGTTATAAATTCCTGCTTTACTTGGGTTTAGCAGCCTCCAGTAAAGCCTTCGCCGATTCAACATGCGTTAACTAATTATACCTACATATCTGCATCGCCATCCATAAGAAACGAGATCATTAGGGAAATGCGAGGGTTATTCCTAAGTTGTGTGTCTGTGTGTTAAGTTTCTCAAAAACAACATTTGTTTCGCCTTGTGATATTCCACCATTGGATAATAAATCGTTGCTCTTCAAGAACACAACTAATATTACTCTAGTGCCTAAGCACCTCTCTACCTATGATAACATATTACCGCGAATTTATGTTCTCATTAGCGTATTACTAATAAAATATATTGAGGCTGTACCTACGATGGGCATGTTTAAGGTGCAACAATCCAACAAAATGGCAATTAATACCATCCGTTAACAGCGTTTGGTATCTATATAGCTATTACAAAAATCATTTCCCTAATGTTTTGAACGTCAATATTCAGCGAATGAGAAGAATTTACTTCAAAAAGTCCTAATAACAGAAAAATGTTAATTTTAAAACACATAGTAACTGCCGAAAAATCTAGATCCTGGCAAAACCACAACATTTCGTGTAATGCAATGATTGTCATATCTCAAGAAAACTAAACGTTGATGGGAGCAAACCTGTCGCTCACCTTAGCAAATGCTTGACCATACAGTTCCTTGGCCCAATCAGGAATGGGTTGTAGGACAAGCAAATTTATTTATTCAACTGCCTTGTAAAGGACATTTGCATAGCTCTGTATATTACCGCCACTTACCTAGAATCTGATATGAATCGGGCAGGATTGAATGCTCCTGGATCGTCAAAATGCTCTGGAAGGTTCTGACTGATATACGAATTCACCTGAAGGATGGAACATACTGTGTCTAGCAAATGATTCAGGTGGGACGAGTATAAGATGCCGAACCATGTATCAATATGTTCAAAGAATATACACCAGTATTTAGCCACCAATATTGAAAACACACTCAACAGTGTAAAGTCATGCTACTGTGTACTTTACGTTGCAATGTTTTCCAAGGGCACCTATTGCAATACAAGTAATAACCTTTTAACTACATAATGCTTTCTCATGGCGGGAACAACTAACATTTAACATAGATTCAGATATCTCTGAATTTCATCAACTCACCGGCGGTGTAAAACGCAATCAGGTCATCAATAGCCGTCTCATTGCCTTAACATCTAACGGTCAGTGTTATTATGAATTATGCATGGTTTACCGTTGATCGCCTTCAAATTTCATCAATATGCTACCTAGGCCTAAATAGCCTATTCAAAGCTTACATAGAATTAAATTTAAACAAAATCTATGATCATACAAGAGCACACCAAGAACGAATTCATGGCTAGCCATCGAATCCCGAATGGCAATGGATAAAACACATTGTTCATTCCGAATGCTTCGGTAATCTTTGCCATAAGCTGGCTGGCGTAACATATGAAGATCGGGATTGCACAGGTTAGTTCATATGCTAACAAACTAACGACTGGCATTTGAATGCAAAATCATCTTGATTAAATGTCTGATGACAACTGGATCAAGCTGGATCGGCGTTATCCCGACAACTTTAGTTAGAAAATATTCCACCATGTCGTTGGCAACGGTGATCATAGCGTCAATTATATCTTTACAGGACTGCATAGCAATGTAACAATGCCATCGATTTAACGATAAAAAGGTTTCGCTGATATGTGATCTTTACGTAACTACGCCTTGCCGATATTTATGTTGACAAATACCACTTTATGTACGATCATTCAAATTATCACTCTGACTAAACTTAGCATTAAAAGCAGACCGTCGGGGCTCCATATTTTGGTAACCTATTCCGCAAATATACTTCTGCCTGCAAATCTATATGACGTAATGATCAATCTGCATCTGCAGTCTGATGATACATGGTCATTTAGTGAATGTACGAGGTGTACAAAGGAGAGGATCCTCTGATATTCCAGAGAGGTTATTGACGCAATATGTCTCACTCTTGACATTGACCTCTGCCTGTATTAGTTTATGACTAATTCATTTTCACGTGTACTCTTGGGGTGTTGACCCGTAACCAGAATTTCCTTGAGTATAGGGATGGGTAGGCAAAAATTTGATGAGTACGTAAATATTGATCATCAACATTTTTCTGAAAAAAAAGGATGGATCTACTGCTGATATGGATGAAAGAGGAAAGAGGTTGATAATTTTACAAACTAGACGTCAGAAGAAATTACGCTAGCAGGTCTAGAACAAATAAAAAGAGCAATATATAGTTCCTAACTTTAATGTCTACTGTCCCTCGGGGCGGAAATACCGTAGCCGTTGAGACATAACAGATGCCAGGAGTAAATTAGAGCGTTATATACAATAAAAAATCACTCTTACCTTGGCAGCTTCCGGTGTCACAACTATGGGCTCATGATAAAACCACACCAAATAAGTACGGCCGTAAGTCTTGGCCCTATTTATCATCATTGCATGTATCACACTCAAATATGAAGTGGGGGTGGGTGAGGGGGAGGGGCTAGTTAATTCAGCTTCAAGATTCCGCATATTTATTATGTGTTTACCAATTCAGTAGCAATTCGCAGAATCGTAGGTTTTCCAATACTTTCTGTGACAGAAGAAGATATATACATATATAGATAAATACATACATTGATAAATATATATATATATATATATATATATATATATATATATATATATATATATATATATATATATATATATATATATATAAATATATATGTAATTATTTTTTTATATATGTGCAAATATATATATATATATATGTATATAAATATATATTTATATATATGTATACATATATATTCATATATTAAAATACATATATATATATATGTGCTTATTTATGTATATATCAATGAAAAAATATTATACACATAAGTATATTAATACATGTATAAGTATATATGCATATGTATAGATATTGATACACGTATATATGTATATTGATATATAATTTCCTGTCAGTAGCTATGTTAACAATTGCCAACTACGTCGAGAAACGGAGATACGTGACCCTCGTTTTGAAAAATCAGGTTGTCATTCTCGAGGTGGTTTTATTTTGTGTTGGTAGTCGTGATTGCCAATAAACCGTCGTCACAACAATAACGCAAATAATCGACCTATATGTGATGCTATTTCAGATAGGAAAAAACTTTGCGTCTGCTGAAGACATAAAAAGTAACTGTTAATGACACGGACCATTGTGAATACACAATATTTGGTCCTATCGATTGGCTGTCATTGATTCATTTAAGCCAATCAATTTCAAATGCGTACACATAAATTATTTTATATAACGTCTGAGCAGTTAGAATGGTTGCTAACGTCAATATCCATTTACCACAGAACTGATGATCTTTCACCGCTGGCATAATGATGTCATCGGGAACTTAGCCACGAGTCTCTTTTATACAGGAGCCAATCATCTAACGCACTCTCGTGCTGCCAAAACGAGCCTTTTCGTTTGCCCAAATTTTCAGCTCTTCACACATGATTATGGGCATTTCCTAAGGTTCTGAAGAATTAAGTGTTTTTAAAACTTGAATATGCATGTAACACTGATGGAATATATGCACTTACTGTAAGACGTAAAATGCTGTACTAGTATTTAGGCACAACTCCAAAACGGAATACCTGAATTTACGAACGTACGTAGACAAAATACAGTTTTCATACTGTATGCTTCTGCCAACTTTGGCTCAAACCGCCTGACAAAATTTTGGGAATTAAAAGCGTTGATTAATAGATAATGTTTCACATGATTGCCCATGTAAATATGAACAGCATCTTGATTTCGGACCAATGGTCAATCCCACTTGGGCTACGATATCCAGCCCAACGTATTGTAAAACGAAACAGAGGTTTGTCAGCGTCTTACTGTTAGGTGTAAAAGGTGTCAGGCGTTCATCGTAACTACCATCTTCTTGCAGCAACGTATTGTATATTATTCCTACATTGATTGGGCTGCTGATGTATATAATGTTATTAAAATAACAAACAGTTCTTGAGTTATCATTCACGCACAGCACCTGAATTTGACACTCAATACAGTTCGCCAAGGGCGACTTATGCCGGATATTATTTCAAGCAGTTTACTTCTGCAAGGGAAATCTGTAACATAATATATAGACGTCAAAACGTTTATAATAGCGTTGATCATTTGTCGGGCAATACCGAATATCGCACACTATTCACCAGTTATCCATTATGTATTGCGCCTGTTGTGCTGACGTCTATCTGAATGTGTTGCTGGCCACTTCACAGTTACGGCGACTCTAAGGATGCTGACCAGTTGCAAGGAGATCCTGCGACATGTGAGTGGATAAACAATGATTTATGGAATGCGCAAAAGTTTCTCCATACGCGCACTGATTTGATAGCCGCTCGCTGACTAAGCGCTTATACTGAGAACAATTTAATCACATGACCTCTAAAGCTTGCCAGTGCGTGAGCATGCTGGCAGCTATTTAAATCCATAAAGCACGGTTGACTTCCTGTGACTTTGAACGGATAGCAGTATCCAAAAGTAAACAAGGACTTTTACTTTGGCATCCTCCATTAGAGATAATTTTTTTAGAAGAGAACAGCAACAGTGGACTACGCCACGTGTAGTTTTAAAGTGATAAGCGAAATGCGATTTGCTTTTATAGCTTGACGGCATCGGGCATACCAGTCACAACCACAAACTCGGGATAAACCACGCCAAATGTATGCGGCAGCGTGTCGTGGCCCTGCACATCATCATTGGTCAACGGAATGCGGAGAGAGCTTTAACGAGCCACGGAATTAAAGTTGTGATTAAATTACAAAGTGAGCCCTGCATCTATGTCACAATCACGCGCTAACAAGTGAATATTAAGGTGTAAAGCGGTGCATTTCCTATAACATGGCCCATTTTGGTCCGAAGATATGGCTTTATTTACTGTGAATATAAAGAAGATATGCGGCTTTTAAAGTTGATGCTCCAATCAGAGTTGTAGTCATAACCTCCATAATAAACAGAAGAGTGCCCATGTCTGACGCCAACGCGAGGGCAGACAGGGGTTGTTCGCGATATGCTAATGAGTGATAAATACACCAGGCTTGGATGAGAGCCGCTATAATTGATTCGAACTCAAGTTTGCATTAAGTCTATTTGCTCGACCTATACGCTGCATGGTGAGTCATAGAGAGCCGGTCATCGAGCCACGGTTGTGTGCTATTTTGTGCTTCATTATAATGCTGGGGTTCCATCTGGTCTTGTCGGCCTTCAACTAAGTTTACCTAGTCGAGTCAATCCTGATATAAATAGTGTATAAAATTTATATATAAGCAGACATTTGGTCTTGTCGGCTTAGTTCACTTAGTCGAGTCAATCCTGATATAAATAGTGTATACCAATTATATATAAGCAGACATTTGGTCTTGTCGGCTTAGTTCACTTAGTCGAGTCAATCCTAATATAAATAGTGTATATCAATTGTATATAAGCGGTTATTTGGTTTTATCGGCCTAGTTCACCTAGTCGAGTCAATCCTGATATAAATAGTGTATATCAATTATAAATAAGCGGCCATCTAGTTTTATCGGCTTAGTTCACTTAGTCGAGACAATCCTGATATAAATAGTGTATATCAATTTTATATAAGCAGGAGAATATAATAATTATCATTTACGATGAGTTTACTCGATGATCGAAAAACAGGGCAACTATCTCATAGTAGTTATCGGAATAGAAATGATCTCTAATCACTTCGGTATGTACAGCGTTAAAAGATATATCATAGCGATCGTACACTGCAACCTTACATTCTATCATTATTCCATTCTGCCTTGTCGTAGCTAGAAACATAGCGATTTCGAAGATAAGGAAGACCATGTAATATCGAATTAGGGATTAAGCCTGTCAGCAAGTGCTCCGTAACGTCGATTTACAGCCATATTAGGAAAAACATTTCGGCAAAAGACTATCGGCTTCGAATTGGAATTTGTAACACATATCACATAAAAAAAACCAAAACATTCTAAGACTATCGGCTTAGAAATGGAATTCGTAGCAAATATAATTAGTTCATAACAACTCAGTCTCAACTATCAAAACACTGACAACCCCTCACCTTTAACGACCTTATTGAACTGCACTGCGTATTATTATATTTCAAACTGTTGCAGGGAACGTTCAGACATAAGCTTATCATTGTGTAAAGCACTCTATTCGCACCAAGGCTCCACGAGATAATTCTACACTAACCTTTTGATGGCGTTGGTTAAGGTGCTTTCTATATCACACACAAGGAGCAAAGAGAACGAAGTTTATTTGACGGTGAAGTTAATAATATAAACAAAAAGTCAGTTGCCAAATTATATAGTCTTGGTTTAGCCTTGTACAACCGGTTCAACCTTTTGATGTAAACATTCGAATCCCGTCAATTTCCATAACAACTGACATAGACCCGTCAGATCTCCAATTAAAAGCTTTTGATAATTGCATGTCAGTCCGAATGACCACAAGCACCCGTTTAACCAATCACGGATCAAACATCAAGCCAGCCCCATCTTTTACTATAGATACGACAGCATCAGACACACAAACAATCAGAACATCAGAAATCATAAAGAGAGCAGATAAAATACAAGAAAATGCGTGCCAGTCAGCAGAGACAAATAACGCGCAATAGAATTTCTCGGGTATTATCTATCAGGACATCAACCCTCAGATACCTACAATAACGTCGGCGACCTACGGATAATCGTCTCTCGTCTCTCATCACCATCCGCGACTCAAACACGGTGACCCTAATGGCCATAACATCATCACGTCAAAACATACAAGTTTACTGTGTGGTAAACACTATGATTTACCATTAACCCTTTTAGTGTCAGCTGGTTGGTTTGCAATGATAACTAGATGAATACACTAGTACTCCGTAATCATTTGAACGTGTTCGCACGTGTATGTAGTCAAGAAGTTAGTTGTATTCGATCCACACGAGACTGCTCAAGATAAACTGGGGTAATTATTTGTATCCTGGTAAACTGAACGCATAAATGTTGACACAATTCATTCTAGACTTTGTTTACTTTGACCAACAAGAAACAATCATTTTAGATTACATTGAATATATCAAACTACACATGAACGTCGTCACTGTACCGTGAAGCTTTCTAGGCAATATTCTCAGTGCAGACGCGCCGTAATTGAATGTGATTAACTATTAATAAATAAATATTATACTTCAAGAAATCCGGCAAATGACAGCAAGAAATGAGAGCATTATCGTTTAATCTATCAACATGAATGAACATCTCAGAATCGATCTCATCTTAAATGTCTGTTTGCGACAACTGGTATGCTGAATACATTAGTAAATATTTTGCATCACAAATAAGCAAATGCAAGGTATAGTTCTAAATGTACTTAAGATTATATTGCACTGTGCGTTCTTAAGAAAGCGGTATTTAGATGGATATGTTGTGATCAAACGCCAAATGTAATAAAAGCCTAAAGTTTATATTCAACATCGCGAAGCTACTTAATATGAGTCTAGCTCCCATCGGATATCATACAAATATATCACTGAACTTTTTCTGCGTTGTTTTGTTTGTGTCAACGTTGTTTGTGCGCTGAGGGTGATATAATGAACGCGTTTATATCAATGTCGAATAATATCTTAATTAGATCATATGCAGATGAGTATAATACATCTTAGAATGCGAAGCTTTAGTCAAATTTCTAGTGCCATGCGACACCTTTTATCGCAGACTAATTAGAAGATGATTGCTTTGGGATTGATCCATCATACTGACAGTTAATTTTAGCAGCGTAATTTATCGTGATGGGCTTCGGTTATGGTGTATAACGACAGCAATTGTATTTACTGCTAGCTATAGAGGTATTGGCTGAATGAGGAGCAATTAGACAAACATAACGGGGCTACCTATTATATAAGCGTGTACTGTCTCAGTATACGCGCTGCAGGTCATAGACATGTACCACCAAATGAGAGGATTATAGTATTAATGTAACTAGTTGCACGCAATTAAGGTGGTAAAAGTGCGAGTCAATTGTGCCGCAGCGAAATCCACCCGCTAACATTTTTGCATTGCATTGGTGCATTGTCGTCACTTTTACTGACATGTTGATCAATTTGATGTTCAATTGATTGCTTGTTGAACAATAAGCGCATGCAGTGCCCACCATATATCGCGTCTAAGACCCAATTGTCCATCCACGGCTCGGATAGAAATTGCCAACAAGGTTTATTGTAAACTTACATGCGCAAATGTACCATCAAGAACCATGAAATGTCATCGTTGAAGAACGTTATTGCGCCCTGAAGCGATCCAATTATTCTTCTCGGCTAATAAGACGCATAGTAATGGCATGTGAAGGGTTGTAAATTGCTGGTTAGAGTGCCTCCTTACATCAAACAATCATACGCGAGTAGCTTATCTGCTCTACAGAGTTGACGAAAGTCATATATTCGCCATCAACGAAAGTGCAATGTACACTTTTAACTACATTGCAATATGTACTAATCCACTATGCTGTTATCAACGTGATCAATGAGTATCTGTTGGATGGTTTTCGTCCATTTGCGTTGCTCCGTAAAATTTCCTCATATTCACACGAAAATAAAGCTAATCAGAGATGACGTTCTTTTGGAGATGACAAAACACGGAAAAGTGCCGGTTTATTGCTGAACCACTCTTGTAAGTATTGATTTCATTTGCTAAATATATCAAACCTTTCTGGAACCTAAATCGATAATGTGATTAAATCTGACTTGAAACATGATAGCAGCTTTCGATAGAATGCAATTTAGCAGTAGTAATACTCTCGTGCATTAATGCTAATAAATCTGAGTTGATTCATAATGTGACCGTATCAGTATATTTATTTAAGGCATGAATTGAGTACCGCGATGTGTCATTGAGAGATATTGCGTACAACTCAGTGTGGTATGCAAGTATCGAGATAAATGAGATATGGCGTTCCCACGTCTGTGTCATTTATCAGCATTGATGCCATCCTCCCTCATCCACAGCACGATAGAAGTGATGACATACGTCGATGAATATCAGCTTTATTAACTGTTATGTCGTGTGCATTAGAGCATAACGATCCATATCTTCTGGGTGGTTACTTTCATGGTGATGACAATGGATTAGCACTCTGCTGTATGCAACAAACTATCACAATTAATGTAGGATTTCCGGAAGGAAATATCCCAATTAGCATTTTACCTGATGCTGGAAATCACGTTGTAAATGGACTTTTTATCGAGATAAAGATTCAAACAACGAATTAGATATATGTGGAAAGTCAAATGTGTAACAGCAATTTGTTTCATTCTTATGTATCATATACATCAATGTGCACTCTATTGTGATGTCAGAATGCTAAAGATTGTGTAGCAGGGGCTTGAAATAGTATTTACCATGATCCCGATGTCGCTAGGATAAAACCACCCTGCCGCTTATGAGAGGAATGGACGTGAAAGCACGCGACAGTAAGGCCGTATTCGGCGTTTTGTTGAAGACGCCAAACGTTCGGCGTTAGTTGTTTTGTTTCACTTATTAGAAACATGAAAGGCAATTTGCAACAAGACCTCCTCGTCAAATCCGCATTAATTGCTGCATTCTTTGGAATGATGTGACGTAAATCACCATGCTCTCGACAACTCACAAACAAATGTGTAACTTTGTACGGTGCACACGGTAAATATTACAGCATGCTAAAGCTATCTATCACATACTATTCTTATCGACGGGATGTAATGGGGCATTCTATGCTGCCAATAGATCCTTATTATGCTTCAGGGCATCTTGAAAAAGGGCCAAGTGGTGAATAGAGCAGATTAATGAACATCTCAATGGAAGTCCACATGCCCGAATTCCATCAAGTTGTCGATATATTTAATCTGCATAAAAATAAAAACAATACAAAGAACGCAGCGAACGCCCCTGTTCCCCTTTCTACAATAATTACAATTCCTGCAATTGTAGTATCATTGATTCTTGGTTTTACTAACATTGGATATTATGCAGATTGATATTCAGTTAAATGCCTGAGCCTCGAGTAGCATTTTATCAATGTAGTTGAAGGATTTAGCAGCAAATTTTCTCTGCAATAAATATTGTGAGTGATTGGCATTGATGCACTTAGGATTTGTTATTTGTCATAGAAGTCACATGTCAGAAAAGAGTATTTTCTACTTACTGCCAAAAGAAGTTGCCGCTTTTTGGCTACAATATTCGCAAACCTTATAGCTTTTAATTAAAAAAACGTGCTTATATTAACATTATAAACGCAAAGCATCCATCATATGTAGGCCTGACACTCTATCGTCTATCTGTTGTCTCGACTAGAATTGTGCTAAAAGATCCTTCCTTGTAATGCTTCTCTGAGTTTAGAATGTTGAGATTGCAAATTTGCTTACAACAAACTTAGTATGCCCAAATGTTCAACTTAGGTTAAGGAACCGCTCAATGTTGTCGTTATTGCACACTGAAGCAATCCAATCCTTCCTCACAGCGAATGAGAAGCATAGTAATGACATGTTCTGAACCTCAAACTGCGGTCATTTTGCCTCCACGCATCCTGCAAAGAATCGTGAGAAGCTTATCATCTCTGCATAGTTTCAAGACGCTATATATTTGGCATCCACAAAATGGCCCGCCACACCGCAATCGCAAACATTTTGTGTTGTGATTGACATGACTCAAAATAAACTACTCCCAGTAATACAATTTCCGCTAGCATTGCTTCCGATTCTTTTTTGTTATAATGTATTGTAGCAAATGAGATCAGTCGCGTCTTTGTTTGATATGACCCCGAGGAATAATCTAGGTGGTATGTTGCTATTAGTGTGAGCTGTGTATCTGCGCATTGAAAGCGATCTGCGATTAGTGGCTTGGTATGTTTAGTTATGCCAATTGCAGTACCATATCTTAAAATATTGCTTAGTTTGCGGGATTGATTACGCTGTACGCTGTAAATGGGCTGCATTTGGCGTCATTGTTAACGTCCACATGAGGAAATCGTGAATGCGTGTGTCAGAGCAGCTGTTCAGTGTATTCCTGTGAATAGGTAACGTAAACATCGGCCTGGCTGGGATGAGCAAGTCAAGAGCAAAATCAATATTTTGGTGTCGACTCTGGGTGGAAAATGGGTGTCCCGCCTCTGGCGTTCTTAAAGATCAGAAATCAAAATAAGCTTGCGTCTGATAGAATGGCAGCTTCTTTGGCCACAAGTGATGGTCGCAATTTCTGGAAAGAAATACGGAAGAAGCATTTCAAAACTAAGTCGACCGTGTCCGTAAAGGATGGCGTGCACGGCGACGAGATATGAAATGTCTTTAAAGATAAATATGAAATACTTTACAATAATGTGTCTCATAGTAAGTCTGCAAAGGATGTCCATAATGAATCATTGGGTCATGATGTACACTCTAATTGTGCCGGTGGTACATGTGGCTCTTTGCATGCTATCGACATTTCACAAGTTAGGCAAGCAGCTTGTTAGCTTAATCGAGATCAAACAGATGGTGTTTGTGAAATAACTTCTGATCACATACTGAATGGCTGCGATGAGTTCGAAGCGCATCTATCAAAACATTTTACTATGATGTTGAATCAAGCGCATACGCCACGTGGTATGCTAACATCTACGCTTGTTCCTATTCCTAAGAACAGAAAGAAATCATTGAACAGCAGTGATAATTATCGATCAGTAGCTCTTAGTAGTATCACAGGGAAACTGTTAGATAATGTGATTATTGATTATCAAAGCGATGTATTGAATTCGGATAGTTTACAATTCTGATTTAAACCGTCACACTCAACAACACAGTGCGCATTATAGATAATGGCATGCGGGAAAAATTACACCTTTGATCAATAAACAATGATACTTTACGATAAATAAGTCACGGCTTGATGATGTTAATGGGATAGTTCATTTATTTGGAGGAGAATTATTGAGGAACATACGCAATTAAATATAAATATTTCTAACCGAAGTATGGATGTTGTCAGCATGGAAGTGTTGAGCTACAGCTATATGCTAGCAAAGTACCAACCAAATGTATCATGGTAACCTTCACTTGACGTATGTTATTCCTCAGTGCACATTCTTATTCATCTCAGTTTTTGCTTTACCAGCGTTGGTGACATACGTTTGGCATACCAAGTCAAATAAGCCATCTTAAACTGCTCAATGCAAATGCATTAGTCTAGCTATGTATATTCTTTTGTGGATTAGAATGAATCAAAATAATTTAACGACGGTTGCCAAAATGATCTGATATATACTACTTATCGCATGGCACCCTCTCCTCGACCAATCAAAGCACGGTCTTTTTCCCATATCGCCTCAAACGGACAGCTAGACGTGCGGTAACTGCAACGCAATATCACCAAGCAGCAACCAGACTTGAGAAGATTTCTCTCAGACCACCACTGCTCTAATATAGCAATACTACGGAGGGTCCAAATGTCACGCACGCCTTGCAAGTGTTATAACGATGGTTTTCTCAAGAGGCATTTGATTGCCAGCTGCTAATCTGGTTGCGTGTCGCTCATCGGGAAGTCAGGGTATTATCCCATCTCCCCGGAATCAAGCTGCGGAATCAAGTATGTTATCGCATGGTCACGTGGATGATATGGGTTGAACTTTGCAATACTTGCATACCTTTTTTTCGACTTTGTTCGTTATCCTTTCATCAATGCATTTAGATTATTTAGACTATTCACAATTTACCAAATGTCGCTTGCTTTGTCTTTACATTTGCATGCCGCTTGGTTGTCAGATGTGACGGTATAAAAACTTATCTGAAGCAGAACCGCAATGCCTTACCGACGGAGGCGTCGCCAATTCACGCATGTAATATACACAGACCAATGGCTTGGTAATTGATGATATAGCGCATATGCACGTTCTTTGTCTTAAGCAGACGACCATATTGCGCTCCGTATGTATGATGTCAAGGCATTATAGCCTACTAGTCTATGATACAAAAAGGGGACTCAAATAAGCTTGTCTTTATACAAGTCAGCCCAAATTTCGTATTCTTCTCAGAGTCGAGAATGATCCGATAACAAATGATTAGTGCCCAACTTACTTAGCAAAGCAAGTGCACCAGTAAGGTTAGATAACACCGAAAAACTGATGTTGACGAACGTTATTACATCCTCAATCAATCGCTCCTCTAAGCCAACACGGCGCATAGCAATAGCGTGTATTGCGTTGTAAATTACCATGTCTCGATGCCTCCTGGCATTCGGCAGCTAGTAACGCGTTGAAAACATCATATGTTAGTTGTTCTATGACTTGAAGCGCATCCAGCATCAAGTAAAATATTCTTTAGATTACTGCATCGAGCATTAAAAACTTCGGGTGACAAATAAGTTCGGAAATGCACGAAAACGAGCCATTGGTTGCGCTTATATGTGGCACTGTCTTTCGGATGGGGCTTCCTGTACATCACCCGATTAACTACTAAGAAATGTAGAACAACGTGACGAATCAGGGGGATAGAAGGAAGATGGAAATATCACCGTAAATCACCTGCAATGTCCATGAGAACAGTTACAGACGCGATGATGCGACTACTTCAAAGTATTTTGTTCCAGCTGGATTTTGGACATTGGCCGAACTAGTGATAACAGCCATTTCTATTGAAAAACGTGATATATCTTTTTGTATATAGCTGGCGATAACGCGATGGATGTCGTTTTTCAGAGATATGTTATCAGCTTTGCAATGATTTATGATTAGCCTTCGTGATGCTATAACCTTATCGACATCATGCTTAACCTTAATGCAAACATTCCTTTATAGCTACATCATCGATCACGTGAGCAACCCGCTTTAGCAAGTAGCGGCAACCTGGAATATTACCCGTTATTTCAATAAACATTAGGGGTATTCAAACTCATGAGGCGGTGGTAAATGTTGATTGATATTAAGTAAGATCATATTCATAGAATAAATCTAATGCTTGAAAAGTCTTTGTCCATCCGCCGAACATATAGCAATTGCGTTTTTCTTTTTTTTCGAAGTAGAAGTGCATTTATGGTGCACACGGCAGGCTTATATTGTTTACATGCTGAATAAAGGAGTTCAGAAAAATTCTTATCGAATGAATTTCGGCATAAGATACTACACACGTCCACCTATGAATCGTATTAGCCCATATGTGAAACACTTGTTCAGCAGAAGTCCTTGACTGAGATTTCTTTATTGAATTTCTGATTCTATAATAATATATTTATGCGGTTTTATATCCGGTGCAGTGTGATGTATTATTCTCGAATGCAGTAGGAATGTATCAATAAACGAGATTCATTGCGCAGAACTGTTGCCATTTGTCAGCTTTTGCCCCACCATACCTCATGCTCTATGGTTATTCCATAATACGGTGGTGGTGTTGGCAACTTTCCAAAAAGATAAAATAGTTGTATACTAAAGGAATAAGTCTGTTTGGAGGAAATGGACCATGGTAGAGAACTGTTTCTCACAGAGATAAGGATTATGAACAAAGTTCAGCAGTAGCTATAAATTAACAGGGCATCCTTAGAGGATGGAATCTTCGATTTGTTGTAGGGATGCTTTTCATATCATAATTCGGGAGGTGAGCGTGACCCACGTTTGTGACATGCAGAAGTTGTTTTAATCTAGCTTGTTGATAGTGCACAACTTAATACAAGCAATATATATGGTGGTCGACAAAACGATCAGATAAACATGACATCATTCCTATCTACCCCTATATTGTATTCTTCTCAGAGTTAGAAATGATCCGATTTCATATGGCTTGAAGTCAACTTGGGGATAAAATGAGTGTGCTGGGCATCCTGCCGATTAGACGTACAAATAACATGATAGTCATCGCTTAGGTCGTAAGGTGAATTCGTGTAAATGAGATGCTTCGTGCTTGGGCGAAATACATATTGATTCACGTCAAATTGTAGATTGCTTGTATCAAAGTTTGCTTCAAAGTTTGCGATGTTATATGCGATAAACTGACATTTTGGTAGGCCACTAACGTATTCAAAATAGATATATATTTGATAATACCATAGGAGTCTAGTTTGCGCATTCAAGTTTGTGTTTACCTATATAAATAATTATAGACATACAAGCAGTACACCGACGCATATGCTTCGATGGAGAAAAAATGTATTATATCAAGCCATATTTACCGTTTGCATGTGCGATATTTACTCAGACATTTGCCTAACCTGACATAGAGTAGTTTTGTAAAGATATAAGCATAACTGCACGCAATTTAGCCTGAGTTGCAATACACATCTTAAGTCTCAGTATTCTTATGTCTGAATGACGCCATATTAATGTTGCTTCACCAATCAAATGGTTTATACCATAATGACAAGATACTAAAACTGCTTCTATGCATCTCCTCAATATGATAGCAATGAATGATTGCACAATCGCATGTTTTGGGTGGACGATGGATAGACGTGCATGCACACATTCATCTAACCTAATAATGCAAGAACTGATTTACCACGATCTTGTGTCATTATCTCTTCACTGCGTTAATCGCCTAAACAATAGGAGAAGACATCAATGGCACATAGCAACGTCAATTTATTAACAGCTTTGCCCCTGGACAGGTGTTGTATAGCGTAGGCTGGTATTGCAGCACATAAGATCGATTTCAACAAAAAGGAATAGCGCTGACATGGCAATTCACTTTGGAATAGCACCAAATCAATGAAAAGTGGTGAGGTAGAGAAAAATTACCTGGTAAGGGCACGGGGGAGAGGTATATGCAATATATGCCACGTTAACACATTCGACAAGGATTGTATCAACCCGATGCCTTCAGACTTCGTATCTATTTGGCTACTAGTAATACGTAGAGTGAATATGAGTTCCAATAGTCATTATTTACTGCATTTGAGGAAAGGGAGAAATCTTAGTAAACAGATAGAGGGGCGAATATTCACGAGTCTTTTTGAGACAATGTGCATCATCAACTGTCACTTATGGCAGTGCCATGTTCCTGTATATAACAATGCAATATCGGTTTTCATGCGCATGCAGGTTTTGAGTGCACACTATTATAGATAATCACCGTTAAGTCTGATTGTGAAAATAAGCAAATAACCATCGACCACGTTTAATGGTTAGAAATGATCGGCTACTATGTCGACGTATGTGTATATGCATGTATTGCATCTCATTGTGGGCCAGTAAACATGTTTATTTTCGTGTGATAATGCATCATTTTAGAGTAGTAAACACCGGTTTCTAATTGATTTTGTATCGTTACATCACCAAATGAGTTAAATTGTTGCGTCGTTGCTTTTCGTTGATCTTCTCTATAGCCACCAATTGTTTTATATGGCTGAGAGCAAAATATTGATAACAGAACAATTAGTATTCGATCATCTTTGATTCTTGTTGATATGCTTTTATTTCCCATCAATCGGTCACATTTATCACAGGCAAAGATGTCAGGTTATCGTTTCCATTTTAAGCAGGAATAAAACTGGCTCCATCATTTGGACAGTGATTGTTTTGTTGCGGTGTAACAAAAAGGTTATAAGATGCTGACAAAAGCAGCGCTGGCATGGTGATTGGTGGGAGTAAAACGTAATTACATGGCCCACACATCTAGCGGACAGGTGAAACTGTTGAAGAAGTGTGGGGCTCTTTTTGTAAATCTACGTTTGCGGAAAACATTGCATACGTGCAGTAGGAGATGGACGGACGTGACACTACAGACGGGATAGAGAAGTCGAGCAAAAGTCGACTGCTATATACACTTATACGCGATTTCCACAGGGACGTCTTGTTCTAAAAAGTATGTGTCCCTTCAGTCGAATAATTGCTCATAACATCGATTGACACATAGCGTAACTTAGTAACTTAGCATTGCGTAATCTACATCGGGCCTCAAAACTGAGACATTAATTTCGATGAAATCACTCTTTGAATGATTAGTATAATTCATATGACCATAACTGTTACAATGACTATAATGCATTGTTTTATTAATCGTAAGACTGATCAATTGTTCCAATCAAGTCCCAGTATCATGCATTAAGCAATCATTGGTACGAGTTCCTTGAAACCGACTTGTGAATCAAGTTGAATGTTATCTGCACATCATCAGCACAATCGACATGTAGATTAAAAAAGGAACTGGACCAATTACTGTTGTGCATGTGTTGGCTAGCTAACTGCTTGTGGGAAGCTCTGTTCGACACTGTTTGAAAGTTCCAATCAATTACATATACAGGATTCCCACTTTCAACCGTTTGTACAAATAGCTATGTTGACATGTATTATGCAGGTCATTTTGCTTGTGCTGCAGGTATTTTGCACATTAGCGTAACATTAACAGTTATCCAATCGCCTGGAACACATCGTTCATGGCTGTTAAAGTATAATCTTAAGCGGTAGCGATGTATCTGTTGCAAGCCCGTTGCTAATTCGTCGATATAGTGTTTTTTGGGTTGCGAGGTATATTGCCTACTCCCTCTAACACGACCTTACCGGGATTTCTACCTATCACCTGAGACATCAATTTAATTCTATCGACAACCGCCCCACCAACCGATTATGTTCAACCTTTTTTATTTTAGCTTTTGTGTGGACGGTCGAGCCTTAACGTGGTGTGCACCACCTTCCCTGGCCTTCTCATTTCACCTACTACTGACCCCTGTAATTGAACCCTCTACAAAATAAATACCCTAATCGCTGCGGATGACTTGGGAAAGCTATCCAATGTTATGAGAGTGTACATTCAATTCATGGTTATATCCGTCCTTCATTTACCACATTATGGTATTCAATATGAAACAGGTAGTCAATTGACATATTGCCTCAGTGTGTTGACTACGATATATCCTTTATAAAGCCTGCAATAATAGGTACTTTTACGGCCAGAATAATAGTATCTTTAACAATTCCTATACTTGTTATTTATCTATTCTATCAAACAGTGACCCAAATATAGTTGATAGACGACGATGCAAATGAACATATCGAAGATGAAGTACAAGAAGATCTTGTGCCTCGCACTATTTTGCTAACGGTAAAAGTCCAATTCGACACATTTGATGCGCACAATATCATTACATTTAAGAACGCGCTAGAATGGCTCTTAGTCTAATAGATGATTATGTTTTCCTATGATGCCTCGCGTTATTCACTCTCGGGGTTGTGTTCGGCTGGCATGTGGCCTCAACACTATTGCCGTATATATTGCTTAGGGTGTCCCAACCACTAAAACAAAATAAGTTAAGCGAGTCTACAAATGATATAGTTAAGCATGTTAAGATATACCAATGTATTTTGGATTCTTTTTTAATCTGTACCTCCTTAGGAGCTGCAGTTTAATGGCCTCACAATTAAGAATTACATTGATAAAGGGCCTTTAAAAAGATTGTATTATACTTCAGTTTTCAAAAGCCTTCAGCATACCTCATTTTGATTAACATAGTGACAATATCAGTACCGGAAAGGGGCAGCTAGAAAGACTTAAACGTTATTATGCATACGAGATCGATTGCCATATTTTAAGCTCATAATGTAATGGAGCGATAATCGGGGCTAATTAATCACATGAATAGCCAATGTAATATATGCTACGGCTGCAATTATGCCCCAGGGGATGCAGAATATGTATGAGTTGACAAATGCGTCGCCTGACTGGTGCCGTTAGACTGCTGACAGCTAGATTGCACTAGAGGGCCGTTAATATTCCCTTCGTGATGTTATTTATCTTAAACAAATAAGCAAATGTTGAACGGATGTTTACACTACTACATATTGGAACCCAATATGTTGCCGTTGTCGCTTGTTGCATGCACAAGTTACTGACCAGTGAATATAATGAAAGTAGACACGCCTTAACAAATAAGCGTATGTTTCGGCATATTTGAAAACCGAAGTTGTGCAACAAGATATTGCCTAGTTATTGAAGAATACAATATCAGCATGGCCGCATATACATCGTAAGCTTACAACCTCTTAAATACGGATGAGCATGAAAACATCGGACACACCAACATACGTGCAATTTTAATTTCTTGAACAATACACAAAAACGTTCTCCTAAACTATAATGCTAGGATACTTGAAGAGGGCCGAGACGTTATCTGTCGCATATGCAAGCATAATTTTGAGACAAGTCAGGATATAATTTAAGAAACGTTGTATAACAGTAACAATTATACCTTGCCCTTTTATTAAGGAAATAGACAGTGCATTAAAACTTGGACGAAAGTGGTGTTTTGTTTTAATTGATTTAATCAAAATGTCTTTGCTCTTATGGCATCTTCACTTATATGATATTTCAATATTACTACCACTCTTTAAACCACACATTTTGATACATATTTTGAATGCTAATTGGACATAGGTCCCCTGTGCATCTTTGTAATATTCGACATGCGTTAGCCATTTGCAGGTGGCTACGCACTTGCTCAAGTGTAAGAAAAATAACTCTGCCAAATTAGCTATTTTAATCGTCAATCTAACCAATCAGACAAAATAAACAGTGGCTTCGGCAACATTATTGATAACGTAGTAAACATATATCTTATTGATACGGGCAGGGGAAAGTCGTTGCAACAAACCAATCGACATCATTGAGATGTTTCTTATTTGTTATGAAATAAACATCGACAAATTACGGAAAAGCCACATCTTTATTCCGATTAGGCGTCCAAGGCAACGGGAGATTTGCACCTTCTACACTGGTCCAGTTGTTTATATTGAATCGTATCGCAAAACCGTAGTCAATGGTGATGAGCTTTGACTCGTTATATTCTCGTTGTGGAAAACAGACGATGATCAGAAAACCATAAATTGAAGATAGATTTGGCACTTTATTTGGATGTAATGTCTCGAAAGGAAAATATCTACACAATGATGTATTTTATGAACGCAATCGATTAGATAACCAACTGCTAAAACCACAAATATAAACTGAGCTGTCATATTATCATCTGAAAAGCTAACGAATCCTACAACCACTCAAAGGCTGCAACAATCGTGGTTAATTGCATTAACATATGAGTGTTTGGCTCATACATCAGACAGACAAGTTTTGTACGAGAAAATGTAAACAACATTTTATCAGCAATATGTGAACTTTTGCTGATGTTACCAGATGAATAGGCAGGTACTGTAAGGGCCAATTGACGACCTGATTTGATAGCGAGAGACGAATTCCCTTTAGGAATAATAATTACATCTGTACCATTTGCGACGCCTGAAACAATTGTATTATTACAAAGTTGTTTCAGCATCTTTGCCACGTAGCCTTGCATATCATCGAGTCAAACGCATTATTAATCGGGTAAAGATGTAGAAACACTTTACCAACAATTTCTCACGTATTTAACTTTAGTAGATAAGTTCAGTTGTATATACATCCCATGATGAATAACCTTTATTTAGAATAATTGTGCTCCAGCTGCAGTTTAATTAATCGCATCTCCCTTAGTATTCTATTTGTATTAGAGCAAGGTTATAAAACATCGAGTAAGCCTGTGAAGATTGTACTAGTTTAGTTTTCCTCTCCTGCAGGGCGAGAAAGCGTGATTGAGAGTAATAGCAAAAGTATTTTTTCATATGACATGTCAATCATGAGCTACAATGTAAATTATATATAACCATAACAGCGCCCCGA
Source organism: Urechis unicinctus (assembly GCA_034190875.2). NCBI lineage: Eukaryota > Metazoa > Annelida > Polychaeta > Xenopneusta > Urechidae > Urechis > Urechis unicinctus. The sequence goes on along the minus strand of CM067358.1, from coordinate 46,087,560 downwards.
AGATTCGAGAGTAAAGTACTTCGCATTAACTCTAAAATATTTAGAGGACGCTGCTGTGTTAGCCTCCCTCTGTCTATTGTCATTCCTAAAGGGCAAATAACATTGCCAATTGTCTCATAACTATATTCATCAGCTGTGCAGTAAGTGTCTTCACTTCTGGTGCGTTATTTGACCTTAAGAGCTTTTTCAAAATCACGGTTATTGCTTCTGTTGTCATATTCACAAAACATGCACCAAGACAACAATATATGGAATAGTTTGGTGTCGTTCGGAAAGCTTCTTGTAGGTTACTAGCGAATCAAAAGAAATGCTGCAAGCTGTCTGCAAATGATTCCCTTAAAGCGGCCGCTTGCATTCTTACATCCAATTGATATTTCTAATAACAAAAATTCGTTTTGTGTCATCTAAGTATCTATGTAATATTTTTGCAGTGGTAGTTATCAGTTGACAACGTGACGTTTTTAGAATGAACAACCTATTTCGCCATGCCTGAAATAATCCGTAACGGACCATTAAATCACTTGTGGGGGTTTTACACTGCGTAATTGATGCCAATGTAGCTAAAAGGGTGACAGGATCTGTATCTTCTTGACGTAGCGACGGTATTGTTAAAACTCAATTATGTGTACTGCATAGCCATTACCGCATTATCAATATGAAAAGGATATATCATCAGCTAATAGCAGTGAATTGTAATTGCACGTCGCCCAGAGAAACAACGCAATTGGAAAACAGCGCAGCAGTGATACCCTATGTTTCCTCAGACCGCGTAAATATTAGTTATATGCATTGTGTTGTGCCTATGTTTATATTATGCAACACACTTGAGATCATGGGTTACTCACTCGCCACCTGTTAGCCGAAGCGTTATTATTATAGCGTCTTGTCATTGCGTCTCGTAAAACCACGTGAATTCCCTGTTTGATTTGGAGCTGTAGTCGCCTCCACCAATCAGATGACTCTATATCTTTAACGACCGAGGAACCCTGAGAAGTTGGATCAACATTATTGATTTCATGGTATCGTCGCCTGATGTCAGGGGTGTCCTTCGTGTAATTTCATATTCGTCACGCAGCTTAGCGTAGCTATAAATTCGATGCTCGAGACCTTCACATCCCCCTGACAAGCCAAAAATCTTATTGTTGACCCTAAACCAGTTTCCTCGCATCACACAGTTATTGACAATCTAAAACTACCATCCACAGTGCGGACATGATATATATATATATGTATATATATATGTATATTTATGTATATATATATATATATATATATATATATATATATATATATATATATATATATATATATATATATATATGTATTATATATATATATATATATATATATATATATATATATATATATATATATATATATATATATATATATATATATATATATATATATATATATATATATATTATATATATTCCTTTTATTGTGCACCATTATCACAGATTGAGTGATGATAGACACTGCGTTAATACGATGGTATGAAGAATGTAAATGTTTACGCAAAATTGTACCATATTTCCCTGTCATTTCTGCTATGGAAGCAATGAGGAGAATGCGATATCGTTACACGCTTGTTACGCTGTGCAATTGTCAACCCTAACGGCCTTGTATTAACAATTTTACCCCTATGCCTTAGGCAAATTTGTAACTGTCCTTGGTTTGCATACTCAACCTCAAAGGTGTCTCCTGAAACATATTTAGGGTCTGTCGTACTGCAAGACAGGGAAATAGCTCCCGGGGGATCTGCTGAAGACTAATGAGGTGAACAGGTGAGGGTTTACTGGCTAATACAGGCGCATGTGCGTCATCAAATTCGTCCTCCAGGAAGAGCTACAAATGATCTTGCCTTGTCTTTGAAGAGTGATCAGACAGAGTGGCGTAATTAGGACTGTGTTTGTCATTGAACAAGAGCATGTAAAACACCCTTGATATTCAACTACTTTGTTGGTTATGTAGAATAATATTTTGTAAGCGTTGCGCTGTCACGCAAGGTGTCTCTTACATGTGCAACTGATAGCACTTAACGACGCCTAAACTTTGTAGTATCGGGAGACAAATTGTTTTCATAAACATATTTGAACTGCGGCTTTGTTGTAGTGGTCATATAAATAAAAATGCTTATTTCACTACGTTTTTGTATCGTATAGTTTTTATATTGGTGGATAAATCAACCAAGGCAGCATATGAAAATGCTATATAACTATACATTTTAAGGATTAACTATACATTTAAAGGATTGACACTCACATTGACTAGTATGGTCCAATATACATACCCGATTCTTTTGTAATTTACTGGGGGATTTTTTTTTACAATTGCATTCAGTCGTCATGTACTGGCTTAACGCGAGCACGCCTTCATTTTACTGCTGACGCATTATTTATTGGTGACTTGATTAGTGAAAATATCGCGTGTATGTGTGGACGCCGTGGGTGATGACCTTTGGCAACCATGCATTAATATTTGTCTAGACAATGGTAAACCGGGGCTGCAACTGATAATATTGTTTAATCATCATCATAGTATAATCCTTTGAGGCATCATAAGCACTATAGATTCGATTATTCCCTTGCGGCAGGGTGTTTATATTGTTATTGGTAAACTTGTTTGTTTTACATCAGTCATCAGCCATTATTGAGTTTCAGTTATGCATTGATGACGCGGACGTTTTACACAGAAGTGCCCCATTTTGACTAGACATTGTTGGTTCGCTGTTTTTGCATCGATCTCTTGCTCATACATCATCGCCCACTGTCTTTCACAGATTGAAATATCACCATCGGTTTCACATTCTGCTGCAAAATCAAGCTTGGATGTTATTACGGCATTTATCGCATTTAACAAACCAACGGTTTGTCGTTGACCACCGCTTAGGAATAAGGATGTGTTACCAGATATTCATTTACAATTGTTTAATTGCTAATGATGATGCAACTGGGTCTATATCATGTCGAAGACGATATTCATGTTTGACTTGCTCTAAGAGCAATTGATTCACGTGTTACATGCCTAATTATACAGGGGGTTCATCGCTCAATTGGTTCGGCAAACTGGGCCTTAATCGATAAATTGATATGCACAAAATATACAAATTGATGTAATATATTCGCACGACATCAACATCCGACACCTTATAATTTCCTATTAATCGGTTATAACATTAAATTTAGTCAATTGATGTAAAATATGTTGCACGAATGCGTATGTACGAGATTATAAAAAGCCTTGCAGACATTATTAGCTTCTCTTACGCGGAGATCGGTTATAGATTAACATTAATCTGTTTATCAGTCAAAACATAAAAACGTGATTTTATTTAGGCTATACAAAAACTGCGTATGTACGCGATTATACCGATTGGTGTACCGTTGTGTCGATATTTGTATGCCACAATATTCATGGCAGTTGATTCTATACAATCATTCCCAGAAGAAAACATTGCCGAGCATGTTATTCACATTTTTAAGAAAACCACGACGACGGTTAATTTGCTGAATGAGATCCAAAAGACATCATTGCGAAGCCTGCGAACGAAGGAAAAACAAGACAAGCGAATACATGCTGTTCAAACCAATATCGTCCTTGACAAATGATATATATTGTTCTTGGCCTTAGCTGTTGCGTATATAGCAGCAAGACTCACTCGTTTTACCAGATGTATCTTCAGTCACCATTTCTGGGCGATTCCCCTAACAGACAACCACTTTGTAATATTACGCCAATTGTTTGGCTAATCATGCCATTCATGTGACATGTAACGTGACCATATAATGCATGCTTAAATTAAACGCTGTTATTATTATGCATTTTTGCATGATATGAACTATGTATGTGTTTGCTCATTGTGTGGCCATATTCTTTTACTCCTTTTCAATGACCTTCGAAATCGGTGAATCGGCGATCATCTGGTGTGCTGTACACTTCCACGGATGTAACCTTCGATGATGTTCATTGATACGTTAGAGTAGGCCTGATTAGTATTTTGTAATACGAATAATGTTATTTACTTCCACGGTCAGACGAAGGTGAACAAAGATGAAAAAAACATACCATCTGAATATGAGATGCATGCATGATTGAATCGTTGATGTAACTGGATCAGTGATATCCAGACTAAGATGTCGTCATGCTCCGTATGTTATTCGTACAAATATGGTGGGTTATATTACAGAACACTCTGTACTGTACCTCGATGAGGTATTCAGCATCACTACCACTACCCTAGCATTGCTATTTAAACGATGTATATCACATTTAATTTCGGCAATAACTTTTATTTCGCAACTCCTTGACAACGTGCATGTTTTGAGCTGCATATATTCCCTGAGGTTTTATGGACTTTTAATAATAAAGACTGCATAAACATGTTCGCAATCGGTTGAAGCGCGTTGGTTAAGCGGGTCTAAGGGCCTTATTAATGGCTTTTGGAATATGACTTCTAAGGGAACCATCTCTGCGATTGGCGTGGTAATCAATGATTTTTGCATTGACAATAAAATCGTGTAAATCAATTTACACTGATATCATGCTTAAATTTATATAATGATGTTTGAGCCCTGTTACTGGTAGGAAGGGATCTTATTTCCATGGACATTTTCCTTATATATTCCTATTTTCTCCGAACGGGGGATTTTTATGTGACATTTTATTTGTTAGGCGGATCATACATCAATGCATTCATGGCGCTATTCGTTTTGTATTACAAAACAAAGAGCTTACTTTGTGAAATCCAACTCAGTAGAAAATGGCTGTTCCATGCTAGGCGATCTACCGATTCAATAGTAAAAGCACACGACTGTTTCATGTTTTTTTAAGAGGTTAGTCATGTTTTTTTCCCTGAAACATCCGACAGTTTCTTATACAATCTCTTTTTAGGCGCGGAGATGAGTATAACACATATTAAAAGAACATCCGGTCTGGTTTGGGAATTGCAATAAGAAACAAGAAGGAACGAATCCGAACAATAATAATCAGTCAATCTCGTTTTAATTAACGATGCACATCAAAATATTAGGCTTATGAATATTCAGCATTTTTTACGGAGTAAACCTTTTGCGTCTTCGAACTTTAAATAATTATTCAACTGATTCTGGACTGGAAGTTGTATACGCCCCGCGTTGCTTCGTTGACGATGTCTCCTTTTCCCGAACTCGCCCAGGGATCAATGTGAAAAGCACTTATCAGACCTAATGTTAACGTTTTATATTATAAATTTCGTCTATCATTTAAGCGCAGAACTAAATGAATACAGCAATACGCTGGAGCAGTCGAAGGTTAATGCAATGATTGGGCACCAGTAACAGCCGTGTGCGACATTCATTATTTACGGTTACTCGTAGGAACCGTTGTATGTTTCTACTTGCTTATACATTTCTACTTAGTGACATCGCTACGGATGCCACAAGTAATAATTGACCATGATGACTAGTAAGGCGCAACCGAGCATTCCTAGATAAATGAAGAGCACCTAGTTCATAATCTGGACCCTCGTTGTCTCGGGTTCTTGGAGTTTCCATAAACCTATGAGTTAAATGATGAGAGGATTCACCTACTAGGTGCGCCAATGTCAGATACGATTTATGCTCTTTCGCCCTGTTTTTGTGCCTTGATACCTGGATTCCTGAATACAGGTATTGCATTTCAAACGCAAATCGAATGAACACAGACCCCTTTGTGGCTCCAGTGAATCGTTCATTTGTATGGCTGTAATTTGGTTCCCCGCGTTCCATTTGATAATATCAGCTTAGCCGCGGTACTGTTAGAATGCCTTCATCAATCTGCCTATTTAACAAACAGAATGATGGGATTCGATCTATCTTGCTTAAACGCACAACTGACCAGCTTCTAGTAGAGACTTATGCGTCGACAAGCTGTAATACATCGGCTAAAAGCCATTTGGAATCACCGTATTGATATACGAAGATGTAAGTTGCACTCTATTGTTATTTTGCCTGGATCATTGTACACTTAATATAAACAATTCAAATGCCTGGGTCTATTGGACAATGTTAAGTTACCAATTTACAACATGTCAAACCAGATTAGCTCATCATTGAAACGCTCTTTGATATGCACCAGCTTTATACTCTGAAGACACAAATATATTATGATCTGAATAAAGGTCAGATAGGAGCATGTGTTAATTATTGAGTGTTGTGTATTTTGCAGATTACATACATGCAAGGAATACTTTATGTTAGTCGTATTCATGCGTTCACGCATATAATCCAACAAAACCTTTTGTATGACATACAGGCACATTTGATTCAAATTGTGGTAACTTTGCGAACTCACTTTTTAGCATGTTCCCCCTGAAAAATCACGAATGCTCGTTTCGTTAACTACTAACAGTTGAACGTTATGGAAACAATGCAACCAAGCCACCTTCATTTTTCTACGCTGATCAAAGACATCATTTGTGTGTCCAAACTTAATTCACAACTGCTGTAAACGTCACTTGTGACTTATTCAAGTTATGATAGCAAAGCTCACTCTCCTCTTCGACGTATGGCTATCTACCTTTGGATCACATATTAATGCGTGATGTTGGGTGATGATAAAATTGCTACTGATATCGATTAAGAGTAATTATATTAGGTTTACTCATTATTCTCTGTATTTCAGGGAACGCAACCATCAACAGGGGGCAACGTTAGGGCAAATACAAATTCTTAACCAAGATTGGGGTGTGTGTCGACATGATTTATCACAGTCGCGTATTCACCCTGCTTCAGGAAACTAGATATGAAATACTCTATTTACACCACTGAATCGCCGCATATGATTTTTTTTCCGAGCTCGGATGAGGGGCGGGGTGTGGTGACCGCTTCTTGTAGGCACCTGTGACCGCTTTCTTATTTTCTAGTATGTGGTGCTATTTAATATCACGATCACACTGTTATATTAAAGTCCATACACGATTATTGGTCCTAGAAAACCATAACTACATAAAGGCAAATTTATGACATGTCTAGCTGTGGGACGTGAAATTGTCACCGCATCAGCTACTTTGATCATAAAGTAAACGTGAAGACCGCCACGCGCGACAGCTCACAGCCACGGCGATATAACTGTGCCATGTATATTCTTATTATCGTCAAATGGGGGCTATTTATCTGTCATTTTATTTGCAGAAACCTAATAGCCGATCATACATCGAATGCTCGACAATAGCAGGCTGCATATGTCTGTGGCATGCCAGTCTGGGAAGATGTGCAGGTTTCGACATCTAGGCCATCCGGCATCGCATATCCACTACTAGGGTAGAAAGTGCGCTAAGCATTACATAATATAAAAACATATACTACAACAACAGCAAGTAATCATGCATAAATAGTACAAAACCGGGCAAAAAGTAGCAATTTATTCTGATATGATCAATTAATTTAGAGCAATTTTGCCTGTTCAAAAACATTATCAACGTTTTTGTCGTCTTCGTTTATTGTTGCAGCTTCTTGCTTATGTACATAAAACGGGCTTATTTCAGAGGATTACTCTCTCAATTGTGATTTACCCAAAATCTCAAATCGATAGTTATGCCTCTCATTGCTCACTCAGCTTCACTTCCTCACTGCCGTACTCAAAATAATCAGGGATTTGGATATTTTTGCTCACAGCTTAATGACAAATATTAGTGCCCTTCTCTCTTTAAATCTTAATTATTTATTATACAGCTTGCCATGATCTCTAGTAATTGTTGACATAATGGGGTACCTTAACGGCCGACGAAGTGAGCGATGCAAAGTTCTTCTGGTAAGCTATCACGCTTTCTGAACGGTAATAGACAAAACTAATATTCTTGTCATATCAACGCGGGGAAAATGTTCCCAAGAGGGTGATAAGATTAAACGACTATGTCTCTTCGACCTATGCACCACCACTCAACGACCGTTTGGTGATATAGGTCGAAACCGGATAGGCTGCGACTTTAAACCTGCCGTGAATGCAACACAGTTAACAAAGCGTCACGATAATATCGTCAATGATACTTGGATATGTCTTGATCGACTTGTAACGCAGGCCTTTGTTGGGACGTCATGATATTGGTGCTCATACAACTTACCTATTGTTAACTGCGTCCGCCACTTCTTATCTGACATATATGCATCATTGGATACTGGACTTATTGATCAATTACTACCAATCTATGATGTTGTAGTCTGTCACTCATTCGTAGATAGAGAGAAACTGTTTGAAAACACATCATTAAACTGTGCTTTTGTAATTGCTAAAAACAGGTACATCGACTTATTGCATCACTGGTCACACTCCTTTCACTGTCTTTCTCATTTGGACAGATCGACCAATTCCGCAAACAGCCAATGCTGCATCATAGTGAACTGTATGCCCATCACTGGTGAGCATGCAATGCGACAATTTAATAAAACCTCGCTTCTCTGTGATAACAGTGATTAAGTAACGCGGTCATGAAGAGCGTTTTATTATTGTTTTACGGACAAAGTATGGCGTAGCCTGTTAAACAGGAGAATGACCATAAAAAAAATGTGTCTCGTCCATTCTAGCGCCTGTCTCCCTCGATTTGGTTTTCATTATTCTAGCTGTCCTGCTTTGTCTACGCTTATATAACAACTGATCTCTTCTGTCTGATTGCCCTCTCATGTAATCTGGACATTTTGAGTGAAAGGCTGTTTTGACGACCAGAATATGGTGTACTGAGTTTTACGCAAGGAAAATCACTGCTCAATAAAGGGAGTGTGGAAAGAGTGTCAATGGAATAAATCAGAAAGTTGTGTCGTTTTATCCTACCTATTACAGTTTGACAGTTGTTTACGGAGTTTGTCCCGCTCTGTGTGTTAATAATTACAAACATTGCGTGATAAAGTTTCTATGAACTTCAAGCTACCATAATGGTACTCCATAGACACATTCAAAGTTACATCGCGTTTACAGACGCACTTTCCCACACCTGTACAACTCCGAACTCGTCATACAGAATATTTACTGCCTGTGTGGTTCTGAATAGTCAAGCATTGTACACGATGCTTGCAGCGACGTTCATTTGGATGATCATAAACTCTGCATTGTCCGATAAATGCCACTTTTCAATATTTCCTAAGCTAACCGTAAGAATGCGTAATTATCAATTTCATGTATTTGGCATTACTCTGAGAGAACCAATTGTACTTCCAAGCGAGCAAATATTTCCCCATAGTTTCTCAACTACCTACCTAAATGGCCTGTGACAAACAGTCCGTCCAAGTAAGTAGTAATTTGTTTATCTATAATAGATTCATTTGAGCTATGAAATACCAAAATGCCGTGAATGAATAAAGCCAACACAAGCAAGTAATGATATATATTCATATTTGCCATATGCGAAACCGTTATAATAAATAATATATATCAATTAAAAAAGCAGCTACTTTCAAATAGAACATAAATTGCCCGCCGCAGGGGTTATTAGCGCCATACTACATACTTGCGACCGCCATGTGCTGCAACTTATAACCACGGAGATATTACTGTGTCATATATATTCTTATTAATTTCAAGCGATGGTTATGAATGAGTTATTTGCATGGGCTTAATAGTCGATCATATATAAATGTGTTAATGGCGCCCACCGTTCCTTTTGGCGAACAAACAGCATTTTTTTGTGAAAACCCATAATGAAGTAGGATGTTTCACTGAATCATTAGCGAGATTAATTCGCGAGCAGGAAACGTATTCGCTTTAAGCAGACTAAGCTTGGCCGTGCAATTATCGTACCTGCTTATGCGCTATGATAAATAGAGCGTACATTACCATATACATTGGATCTGACAGCACATCCTATGTGGGTTCTTAGGCAAACATGCACTAACGTTACCACTGCTCAGTAATGGCACTTGCTTGTCTACATCGATTGTCGCTGCCCACATTAAAATGTCGGGGTCTGAATTGTGATTGCTGGAAAACGATGGCGGCTTTCGTAATCAGCTTCATGCTTGATAACAAATAAAATCCGTCAATTGTTCTTTCTTGTTCGGTATTTATATCCTCGGCTCAAGAATAATTGATAAAACTTCATATCATACCGGACTTGCCAGTGATAGTAGCATTGATCAGGATTGCACGGGATACTATAGAAATGGCACGATACGCAAGTACATATGGCACTTGCATATTTGTAGTCCGTATCTGACAGTACATGCCCAATCACGTAGCAGCGTTAAAGACGCCGAGTAAATATCGACCAAATTCATTTGGTTGCGATTTCTATCTTTGAGATTTAGTGATTGGCAGCTGCTAGAAAAAAACATGTTTATCTCAGCTTTCATGGAAAGCTGCATACTGCATGGCTCGATGGGGAAACACCGCCGTTCGACACTGCAAAGCAGTAAGAATCTTGTGTAATATGACGACAACTCTAGCTGGCCCTCACCAACACAGTTCGAGTCGTCTCACTGGTACTTTTTGACGGCTGTTATACGTTCTTGCTTTAAATGTGACCGTTGTGCACCATAAAGCGATAAGGCGGCAATAACCAGACGACAATATTGCTTCATATATCGGAATTATACATCTAGCCATAGCGTTCTGTCAAACAAACCGATGGAGATGGAATAGCAAAATTATGACGAGGTAAGTTGCACTTTGTTCTGATTTTCTGTATGAAAAAACCAACGTATTCTGGCTGTAATTATGCAGAAATGCTTTAACCGGTTTATATCCTAAAGCAATATATTTCAGGCTACGGCCATCCCCGCAATAAAGCCCTGAAGTCACATCACATAGCCCCATTTTAGAGCAGACTTAAGAATGTATTTTGGAAATTGGGAATGACTCACCAAGTGTTTTAAATTACCCCCTTATTCACATTTTGCCGCTTCTATCTTGAAGACGGCTACATCAAGATGAAATACGGATAAGAGGAGAAAATAACATGGTCTCAAGTCACGGTTGTAATTGAATCGATGTTATCATAACACATCGTTATAGGGTGTAAAAATCACTGCCGAAGCTAAGGTAAATAATAAGCATCAATGAAGAACAGTCAGGGAATATTATATACAAAACAAAACTAGTTTAACTGCTTTCCTCGTGTGTACAGGACGACTGACGCTGACCATTCCTCAAACATCCAATGCTGCTTACGAGGTCTTACCCAATAGTCATTGATCACGCCACGTGCCGATTTGGGATGAAATCTTCCTTTTGATAATAATGATTGAATACCTAAAGTCACGAGAGGAATATCCGTGTTTTATCTGTATACCGCCGACTAAGCGCGGTGTGGCTTGTTTTGCAGCATAATGATCTTCATATGAACGTAAAATGCACACAATTATGACATTAATTACATATGATTATCTATGTCATCATCAAATTGCTAAATCACTGTCACCTACTGTTTTATTCCCGGTCTGGTTTAATTGTCTGTCTCTGCCATCCAAAAGTACCTATAGTTTGCTACGGCCATCTAACTCATTAATCAATTTTGCTTCTTCTTTCTGGCTTTCCTTGCCAGTAACTTACCACACTGTTTTATTTCAGCTTGTATACCAAATTTCAAGGTGTCAAATACATTCGTTCTAATTCTACATTCAAGTTAATCTTTGCACTACTTCACAACTTAAATAATAAGTGCTTCAAGAAATATAGCACTACACCAGCACAATGCTAGATGCTAAAAATACCAAAGCAGCAAAATAAGCTTGGTGGGAAATATTTCAGGACTTTTTGGAACAGAACATTTATACTTCTGTTCTTACAATTAGATGATGGGGTACTAATGAAAAAGACATCGCAAATATGGCGTATTTGTTTGTGTAGTACAATGATCGCCGTCGGTCTGCAGTATTTTGTCAAAGACTAATTATTCAGTAGCCCATATGACTACGCTACAGCCACTATTACCCTGTCTGCCTAGCTTAGTGGTTAATGCCAAATGTATTGTCTATGGGTTTCTAGTACGTAGATAATACAGTGTGAGAAACTTGAATCCATAGTTCATATTCTACATTGCAATATAAAATCGATTGCAGCGTCTAACATACTTTGTTACAGACAGGGTCAATGGCAAATTTGTAGTTACCTCGCCACTTTATGCGAAATCTCTATAGATCAAGTCAACCTATTGTATGTTTATTACGTGTTCATTCTGGACGTACACAGTCAGTCAAAACATTTAGTCATAATGTAAAGGTTAACGGTGCCACCCGCCACAACTAACAGCCGAACACAGTGACTGTATTATACGCTATTATAATCTATAACTGATGGTTATTGCTGAGACTCTTCATTTGCTGAGATTTATTGGTCAATGATACTTAGATGCGTCCATGACACCAATCATGTTCCTCAAAACTTTGCATGATCAGTCACAAGCAGAAGACGATTATAGGTACAGTAAGCTAGGTTGACAATCTCCGATACAAGAGGAAAACCTATGACTATAAGATTTCTGACTGTGTCGTGGTTTGCAGGAGAGTCATTCGTGTTCCAAACATGCAATGCAAGCTTAAAAGCATATATCGTATTGCCATGAGGATGTTTAGCATCCAACGTTGATGATTATAGCCCAAATTAAAATGTCTGGTTCTGAATCGTACTATTATGTTAAGACCAAAAAACCTTAGAACTAGCATATCCGTCAGGTATTGATTGGACGATGCCAAGAGGAAAGCAGATGCTCTCCATCTCATGGTATTTAGCCGTACTTTGATTCGTATCCCACTACTGCTGCAAGATTGTTATGGATATATTCGATGACAAGAACACTCAATGGATTTACCCCAGGTCCCAGTGAAACTGGTGATGGCATTACATAGGATAGGTTTCATATTGCTGGATTCACAACGACAAAAAACATCTGAAAATATATATTTAAAAAGGCTAATTTACATTGCAGCAGCAAATACGATAGACAAATAGTGACCGATGTCACGTGGTAACATTTGAACATTAATTACACATCTATGAAGTTGTCCCAGTGGCAAAGTATGTTTATATGGTTTGCTGCTGCTGCGCTGGAGTCAATAGTCGTCACGGTGTCTATGGACAACCGCCGCATCACGATTCGGAACAGCACAGAGCAATATGGTGTAACGAAACCTTATATGGTTGACTACACATTCAGCCACGACGTGTTATTGTTTCGATGCAAACGAGGTTATCTTATGCTGTATGTTACTGACACATTGTCAACTCCTACGGTGGTTAGTAAGTAAATAATGACAACACATCGGATACCGTATCGCTAGATCCAGACTTATCGCATTCCATTTTGCCAATTCGCCAACTGCCACTCAAGGTCTAGGTTATACCTGAGCACCACTAGTCCTGGCGGCCGGTAATTATGTTTAGATGGCTGTTCTCCGAAGCACTTGCACAAGATGGGGCCGTTATACATGATAAAACCTTTACGCTGCAGTAGCAGAAAGTCGGTTGTCGCATTTAAGCTGCCTTATTTCGGAGTAGCGCGTGTTTCTCCTTTACTGCAAGCACTCGTCACATCGCACTCGTTGCAAAATGTTTCTATTGATAGTAATTGTCACTCATGTTAACAAGATGACGATATTATTCCGCTGACTTGATGTTCTGACTGTATTCTTCTGCTTCAGCTACTAGAGCTTCAAATGACCCAAAATTCGTCTGAATGGGCTGATGTCCCAGTTTTAAATTTAATTATCTTACAGCGTCATTAAATACAAGTTGCGAAGAGGTAGTATTTCACGCGATAGCGATAATCCAGCTGGCTAGATATTTTGTGATAAATGCGATCAGGAAAATACCTACTCCGATGGTCAGATGTTTCACGCATTTGGCAGCTAATGCAACATTCTCTTGGGTGATGACCTCGTATGATAGATTGTACGTGTTAGCTCACTGACTTTCCCAAGACTTCTTCTGAAAGCCTCTTATAGTGAAGAAAAAGATTGCATAGATACAAAAAGCTCGAATATAATTCGTTTGCTTTTGGATGACACCGGACACAGAAGCTATGGACGCGCCATTTAGCCTAAATGGTCTAGCCAAGATCAGGTGAGTAAATGTTACGCTTTCCACAAGCCATGAAATGCAACGGTGTAAGCAATGACGCAATATTTCGTCCTACTGCGGTAATGAATTGTATAACATAAGAACCATTAGATATTACTACATTTGTTAGCATATATCGGGCGTATGTGTGGGCCCGCAAATCTATCCGTCGGTTGTCAGTTATTGCTTAAGGCTCAATATTTGCCTTTGTCTTACAACCAGCTCTAACGCCTTATTATTATATCTTGAGTGTTTAGCAAACTCCATATATGAAATTGGGCCATAAACCATAGCAAAAAGCGCCAACGCGACAATCTGCGGAAGCCCTTTGTTACATTTGAGCTGGTTTATATTTGGCATGTTGTACCCCTTTCCAGTGTTGTGCGAGAGCTGACGCCGGAATCATTTCATGATAAATGTTATGTGCTGTTGATTGCATTGGAGTGACACACTGCTGAGCAATCCGATTCTCTAATTATTCAATCATGATTTATAATAAAACCGCGATTCTATGCAACTGGATATAAGATTTGCATAATGCAAATGTAAAAATATGATTATAAACGCATATAACATACCAAAAAATCATAAACATATTATGAATTACAGTAAATGCCACCGATAATTTTCGATCCACTAATGAATTATACTTTCGGCTGCAAGAGAAGTACATTAAAAGAAAGGTTTATAAGGACAAAAAGGTCTAGATGCACTAACCAGCAATATTTCCGAATACATTTCTTAAAAGCTGAATCCTAACGACGCATGTTTAGATTGTATCCTCATTAAATATTCAAGAACAAAACAAATGTCATAGCGACTGCAATTAATCTTAACTTAAAGTCTTCTTTTGACTATATATTTGACTTAACATATGATAAGAAATGTTTTTCAAGGCATACAGTGGTGATCCGAACCGTAAAATATAAGCATATACAAAAGTCAATATATTACTAACACATGTACACGCAAACTTGTCTGCTGATATCATTTATGACAGCCAACACAGAATGACTGGATGTGCCAGAAAAACATAAGGGGTACTTTCATGGTCTCTTGTTGGAAATATATTGCCCAAGTAAGAAGCCCGAAAGGAGGCAGAGGTCGTCTATATTGGAAATTATTTGGCTTCAGGAAACCATTAAGCGCTCAAAGTAATCCTGAATATGATGTTAAGAGTGTGATATGTCCCGTCATGAAATCAATTGAATAGTTCTTCAGAACACTTAATTATAGACCATAACAGTTCCGCTTTGATTAAACTCACTATCCCTGTTCGACGCTGCTTCTGTCTTGTAAATATAAATCACATGGATTGTTTCGATTCTTTGATTTTATGCGGTGCTAACAGGTGAATGTTGCATTCGAGCACAATTATTTTTAATGATGTAACCAACATAATGCGATTAACAGATCTTTGTAATAAGATACAGTTTCAACATGTTTCGAAGTAATTGTGATACAAACGCAGCCTTCATAAACCACTCATGGCTATTTGAAATTGAGGCAATGCTGCCCCTAAGGTTGCTCATGGTTATCAGCAGTTGGTCGGGCGTACCAGATTAGAGGAATCGTTGAATGCAATAGTATGAATAGCAATATATGTTAAAGGACAGGAGATTGTCATGAGTATTACAGGTCCCCATCCACCCATCGATGCTGCGCACAATAGTTATCGTGGTTAAGTTACTTTTGACCCATGCGGATTTTATTTTCCATTTTCAGCTGCCTCGAGCTGCACGAATTCCATTTTGTTATTGGCAAGCTCATCTTCTCTGTGCCCTGGCTTGGTCAATGATATTAAAACACAATAAAAGAGGGTTAGCTTCATGTGTTAGGTCCGTAATCAGGTACAAGCTGGCTCCTCATTAAGTTTTTAATAATTCATACGGGCAGTCATCGACATATCTGTTGCGGTGTTTGCTAAGGGATAACTAAGTGCTTTGTCACATTTGGCTTTTTATTATGGATCACGGATGGTTATATTTGGATGAAGTTTTTTATGGGAACGATGTGCTCACATAGCACAGCACTAATAATAACCTGTGGCTACTGCTATGAC
The DNA here is from genome assembly GCA_034190875.2 of Urechis unicinctus. NCBI lineage: Eukaryota > Metazoa > Annelida > Polychaeta > Xenopneusta > Urechidae > Urechis > Urechis unicinctus. The sequence goes on along the minus strand of CM067358.1, from coordinate 46,071,497 downwards.
AAAAATTCATACGTATGTATTCCCCAGAGCGCTTACAGAGCGTAAAACGTCAAACACAATCGAAAGAAATGCAAAATACGCTACAATATGAACATTGTGATCGAATGCGTTTTTCAAACTGGTAGACCTATTTTTATTCATTGTTGACCAGCAGAAATTAATTGGTAGACGCTTTTTGTTTTATGGCTACAAATCGAAATGCATTAACCTACAGCATGTACAAAGAATTTATACCAATGTAAATTCATTGCTGTCATCAGCCATCATTTAAATTGTTGCTATTATTTTACCTTCTCTGAAGGCACAGCTGCGTACAATGTTTTCATTCCTATATCAAACTCTTTCATGTTTGGACAGATCTCTAAATCGAACTCGTTTGAGATAATATGCATTCATCGTGTCCGTCGCAATATTTGGAATGTAATTTTGGAATGGAATATGCTGTAAGAACACCTGCAATAACGAGTAGATGTCCGCTAATCTAAGTCACCTGTTACGGTTATGAATCAACGACAGTTGATATGATGGCCATGGATGGTCGTTACTTTTTGGATATACGCATCCGATATAAATTGGGATCTTGACAAACCTCATTTCATTTTGTCAATTTGCCATTTCCCGCTCAAAGCTCAATATTCTAATGAAAAAAAACAGGGAGTGGGGATATATCTTTGCATTATAAAATTGACACTAATATATAATCACCAAGTCAACATGTCCCATTCTTTACCGGTGCAGATTTAACTTTCAATGAATCATCAGAGTTTCTAAATCGTATACAGTTTCTGATTACGCACAAACCTTACTGCTCCTGTTGTCTGACGCTTACTTAAAGGAGCCCACAAATTGGAAAGAATAGTAAAATTAGCAAATGCTTCAATTGAGGTTTCGTCTTGTGCATTTATTTGTTTTGCGCTTCTATGTTCATTGCTATTCAATTCAACTCACGAACATTGTGATTGAATAGGATAAGTTTTCTGTCAGCTGACAATAATGGCGATAAGTCTGCGTCATCCATATTCTTATTATCTTCAAATGATAGTTATTAATGTGACACATTATGGTTTGGCCGTACTGGCCGATGGAACATGACGCCCAACATACTTGTGACAAAGGCGCGTATTTTGCTTGAGTATACACAAAGTCTGGAACAGAAGACGAATTTCGGCGAAAAAGATGAGGCTGATAACCTTCAATGCAAAAGAAGAAACGTAGTAACATGATAATTCGGTACTCCGTGGTGCTCGTTTGGAAAGTCGATTATAATTCCGACCCGTAATATGCCAGCTTTTCTTGGATGACGGCCTCAGCTTGGACAGCAAGTTGTATATGTCACCGGTTTTCCATAGGCTCGTCGTAGGCGCCTCTCATTGTCATGAAATACGATATATAATGAATGCATGACTGCAAATGTTCTTAGGTTATTCATGGCGTGATGAGTTTGAATGACCAACTGTTATTAAATATATCTAGACACAGAAGCAATTGAAGCAGTAGTTGTTACATGTGGTAGCGCCAAGGTAACGAGAATTAAAATTGTACCATCAGCCACCTACAACAGTAAATGCAACACAACCGCGAGCGTCCAAGTTTAGAGACATCGTAGATCGCAGTAGCATGAATTACGATTATCCCTTTTAAACATATGGCCAATTCACTAATTTTTGGTTTGCGGTCTAATGTTCCCGCTTCACAGTCATAATATGGTTAGCCAAATATTAAGACTTGATGACCCAAACAATGCGCTCTGTTTTCAACAGACATGATATGTTTTGCGTCAATACAAATACGATTTTAAATTCTTCGAAACAACTATGTTTGTGGATTTCTGACATAACACGTTATTCAAGATATTACTAGAAATATTGTTTTGAGCTTCAAGGTAACAACAGTGTAGGATACAACAGTCGCTGCCTCCGCCCAAAAACAAATCACTGTTGTGCTACCAGCTACAGTATTCCCTCCTTTTGTTGCAGCCATAGCCTGGGAATTCCAGCTTCATAGGAGAAGCGAAAATCCGAAGCAATGGAATTAGTTTAGTTATAAGTATCTGCTCGGGGATGCTGGTGACGTGTCGGGCGCGATATAGTTGATATTTACATTCGAAGCAGGCATGCTAATTCCGCCCAATCTCCAAATTGACCTCTCAGCGCAGTTTCCTAACAACAATGGATGGCCTTTTACGCGTTGATAATAACACCCAATATTATGTCAGCGTCATAGAGCTGTATAAATTTTACCTCAGGTGGTAATTTTTCCTCTGCATCATGTCTTGTGCATTTTAGTTCTAGCGCTGTCACGAAACTTGCCCAATGTATTGATGTGAATTGGAGTACAGCTTAGAGACACTTGTGTCCTTTAACATCTACGGAAGCAGGCAGATTAATAACACTCCCAGTCAGCATCAAAATACCATCGGAACTGCTGCCAATGCACAAAAGCTGACGATTCGATTTCCTTAATGACAGTTGACCAAGTAATCAATTGATTCTGATGCTGAATAAATTTAACATTTTATGTACTTTTGTTTTTATGATGATGTCTGGATTGTTTCAAAATAATTTCCCATGCATTTGCCGAGTAGCTACAATGTTTAAGCATAACTCAGAGCACATATAAGTGCGCGGATGGCAACCCTGCTATAAATGCTCAAGCTTCCAATGGCTCTTGAAGAGAGTTACATGTATTTCTATTCTTTACGTGCTGTGGTGCAAATCATTTGTCACAAAAGTCCAGAAAACTTACTGAACATGAAGCAAATCACTCACAAGCGTGCAATTTATCTGAATCTATGTCGAATAGCAGAAGTACAATAAATGTAATTGTGATTGTACGGCAACGTTATGGAAAGATGGACTGCACACGCCTCTCGCATTTAGGAGTGCATCACAAATTGCATATATTTTCAAGCAAACTGGCATATCAGGTAATCGGCGAGTTTATTCTTGCTTCTGAATGTCACCAAATGCAGTACTGTAACCAGACATATTTGTGCGCTACATGTATATTTAACCACAATAAACGAAATCAGTGCTATAACATCTCTCATAAATGTATGAACTATTTTGATTCGCAGATGTAAACTAACATAGTCTTGAACATAACGTATCGATATAGATGCAAGTGTATTGTTTCAATAATCATTCCTAGCAACTTTGAGTGAAACAAAATAGGTCTTGATAAGTGACCTAAAGTAATGTTGCAAAAATTGTAACCACAATATCACTCTGCTAAGCAAAATTCGTAAATGCAATAAAGTCACAACCACCGTCACCACGACATATATGCAGCCTGCATTTACCTTAATTCAGTACCGATGCATACAATGTACTTTCTTGCTCTCAAACTCTAACCGTTCGCGATTGTTAAAGAGCACATGCTAAAATTAAAACCGCTTAGCTAATGGACGTGCCCTACGAAAGTGTACGACATAATCTTGCGTATGAAAATTTCAAAACTGCTACGCAAGATGCTGCATTTGCATAAAGTATTTCGCAAAAGCAAAATGTTTTTTTTTGTTCCTCTGAGGGTTCCGTTTAAAGTGGCTAAATCACTTTATCGTTATCGCGCCAAGCAATTAATGCAACGCAGAATAAGACCTACGCGCTGTGATACTTTTTTTTCGCCCTTCATCGTCATAGATACAGAAACTTACTCATCGGTGTTCTAAAAGGGCATACATTTATCCTATCAGTGCGACCGTGATCGTTGCGACCCATTACAACGTATAATAATATCATCGCCCTAGTGATACCCGTAACCAGAAACTAGCTTCTGAAATTATCTGCGCCGGATATTGGTGACGACAAATCAGCGAAACGAGCAGCAATAAATGGGAACAGTCATACCTGAAAGCCAGCGTGATCGTCGCCATTATTTGCAAATGGTTATGTGGGCTTTTACGCCACGTTTTCGCTCAAGACTGAGTTTATTGCATTTCTCAACTGTCCTGTTGTGGCTATAACGAGGGGATTTCCATTTATGCCCAAAGCTTCTACCAATACGACAGACCCTGCATGTAGCTCCCGTGATAAAGTTCAGCCATTGTGCCATCCTACTTTAGCGAACCTAAACAATCGTTGCATGCATCAGCTATGCTCATAAAATGTTCATTTGTGAAAGGACGTATGGCTAGTGATAGTTGCGGAACAAATCAATAAATTTTTTGTTAACAAAGATTATGAACGACTTTATGCAAGTCAGTTTTAGTATTACAAAATGTTTTAATAGAATTTAGCATGTAAAATGATAGTGAAAACATAAAGGTTATATTACATATCCATGATTTTCGTAGTTTTGCAGTTCTCGCAGTATCATTTACCAGGATATCGAACATATGCATCAGTGTGAACAATGACAATCGGCAAGAGGCCACCGTTAACCATATTTCCAAAGTACGTAGCAGGTATTTTGTATCCATGGAGTGCTTATGTCTGTACATCCGTGGCCGAAATGAAAGTGGAGTACCATTTACCTTGTCATTAACCAATTACAAAACTCAAAATGGCTCTAAGCCGTTTTATTTGAGCTCGTCTAACCATAAGAGCGATACTTATTGCAATTTATTTCAGACAACGGTCAATGGCGCATTGAAGCATAATGTAGCGCATCCAATCCAATTACCGTTTGTGTAAGCGGATTAAGGAAGGCATTCAGACTGGTGCATCATCTGCATGTTGGGCTCGTATATCATCAGCTGAGAAGGCTTTCATTGTGCAAAGCAATTCATTGTCATTTGGAACATTTGTGTTTGAGGAAGATATGCAAACTTAATGAACTTGCAATATCAAGGCTTTATACACATCTTTGCCACGGTAATCAGTATTAAAAGTGATCTAAGAACGTGCGTTGTCGCTTGATCATGACAGTTTAACCACATGCGATTGTCGGTAGATAGTAAGCGATGGTTTAGAATGCTGAGTTTTATTTCAACTTTATGTTTTTGTATAAAGTAGCTTAGTAAAAATATGACAAGCTTTTGCAAGTGAATCAGAATATCAGAGTATTAGGGTTGAATAAATTTTATTTTTCACAATATAACATAGCTATGCGCTGAGTATTTTCAAGCGATATTCATATGAATATAAAACGATTTTTGCTTGACTGACACATACATTTTGCAGTCAATCCGACCCATGCTTGCACCGTTACAGCGATTACTGGTAAATTATTGCAGGTATTGTAATTATATGTGTAGCACAACGTATAGCTTATAATTGTGCATTTTGTGTGATATATGGTGACATTCGATATTTTTAGATCAAATGGGTGGACATGATAGTTCCTGTACGCATTTCGGTATAATATCATCATCATTCTCTATGATGTAGTGTAATAAGCTAGCTAAGTTATTATGTCTCATTTACTATTACGAATGTAAGGAAGAAGTGCAACTAGAATTGCAACTATTTTATTCCTCCTCATCCATATTCTTGTAATTTGAGTAATGGGATGCTGTTCATCTATTTAATGCCCACAGCTAAATATAACCTGTCTTTGGCACAGGAAATGAGTAAGGAGCACCACTTGACTTTTAATTGTCATCATAGACGTCGCTTGGTCGCTCTGCTTTACATAATGGCCAAAAGTAATGCATATATTCAGGATTACCGTCATTCAAGAACAAAACCAGAACTTGAATTAAGGTAAACCCATCGAATGAATTGAAATTGTGTGGATGCGATGCTAGCAACTGAATCTCTATACAATTCAACTTTAAACTCGCGGTTTCATTACAAATATCAACGCATATTCATTCCAATGATACTGGGAATACAGTGCGTTACCGCAATACAAAAGCAGAAGACGACATTATTGAAATGCGTTTTTTGGTGTTCAGGTATCCTCTGAATAAAAGTTGATTGTCATGTACAATAGCGTTAGTAGTGATACACGTACCCCTTCACACCTTGTTTGGAAATTGATACTGTACGAATAACGTTATGGTAATATATGTTTCGCTGATTGCACGGTGCGGTATCTGACCTTTCAGAAAGTGATTTCACCATCTGTTCCGTTATTTTCCGCCCTTGAAATCTTTGCGCCCTTGGTGACCTCATGGAGGGGCGCTATTTTGGATGAGGTCATTTTTGGGAGTTTTATTGAGAAGGAGTTCAATTAGCGGTAATGGTGTTGAAAGAGAAGTGAAGGATAGTGTTAATGTTAGTGGAGTATTCACCATCTGTTCAGATATGAAGACGGTGTTTACGAGGTGATTTGTTGGTATATTTCCTTTTATCCCATGACATGTGGTGACCTTGAGGTGACCTTAGGAGGGTAACGCGATGTACGGTATTCGAGTGAGTTCATTTGGGGCTATGTCCTTAGGAAGGTTGTTGACTTTCGACCTGGTGTGATGAATGGGCGGTATTTGGGTGAGGTCATTTTCGATAGTTTTATTGAGGAGATTGTAAATGGGTATTAAAAGTCAATTTTCGTTAGATATGTTGGTCGATTGAAGTTTTCACGTGAATGAATCTTACTAGCATATGAGTCTTTCATAGGAGGGAAAAAATGACAGATGTCTTTAAGTGTGTTGTAACTCTCATTGAGAATATAACGACAGATGGATTAAAAGTTGACCATTGGATATTTCTCAAAATGGGGGTGGAGTTATGGGTTACAAATAGCGGATGGTAACTTTACTTCAAAATAGTTTTCCTCTGGAATATTTCAAAATAACAAGCATGGAGCATATTTATAAAAATCATTTTGTTTCTACGGATCCTACCAAATCAAGATTCAATAATTCCACTATCCGGAATTAGTGAACATTACAATGGCAAAACCAGATATTGTGGAATATTTTGGATTTAAAAACGTATTTTATAAGCGATTCGAAAATATAGTTGGCGTGACAGGGGCGTATCCTGGATATATTTCAGCCCCCACCAAGTGGGTAAAAGTTATAACAAGGGCGGGTCTCTCGTAACAGGCTATCCCGTACTGTGAGTATTCGCTTAAAACACGCTATATCATAGTATAGATTCGTTGACTTTTGTATCTGTTATAAGTCTATATTTCTTTGTTTGCAGGGAACCCAAACATTTATTAAAAAACAGTGAGTACCGCAAATGTTTAAGATTCTCTGGAATTTTATTTTATTCTTAGAGATTAAAACAAAAAAATAATTTGTTTTGTTTGTAGGATGAAGATAGAAGAAAATTTAAATATTTTTAAAATTAAATAAATATAAATATATAAAATGTTATACTGGTGTTTGTGTTATTAATCGGACTCGATGAATCTGTGGTATAATTACACAAGCTGGTAATGTGATTTACCGATCGTTGAATTCACGATGCGCATCTATCTTAATTAAATAACGACTCATGTCAAACGATTTGATAAATTAGTCATTGTGAGTTGCCCCCCTGTCAGTCGAGCATTCTCGATTTCGCATTCACCTCAGCTATGAAAGAGCTATTCGTACTCATACGCGCTTTGGAAGGCTATTTTTTAAAGGAAAGTGATTTCATTGCTCGAATAATTTATGCTGAAAGAAGTTTCCCAATATATTTGAGGAATGCGATTCAGCCTTTAAAATCAACGGGAGTTATGGATTCTTATTACGTCACAAAGAAAAAGGAATTGCGGTATTTCACTCGTCCGTCAACAACCATCGAATGCTACCAACCCCTCTAGTCGTACGGAATGCCGATGATTTTGAGAGGGCTATGCGTGAAATAACACAAAGAGACATTAACCTACCCCAGAACCAACGACCGGATTCGAAATGGAGTGTAGAGGAAGTGACTAATTTGACCATCTTTGTGAACCCAATTGAAGATCACGTGATCGGCTACCCACCACCCGTTATGCCGGAACACCTGAAAACAAACAGAGCCATCAACTTGTTAGAGCAAAGTCAACAAACGGGTAAACCGTATCAAGACCGATTGTGCTTTTTTGGCTTTACATAGAGGAGTGAAGATCACGAGTCTAGAGAATGCAGCAAAAAACATTGTTAAAGACTGCTTACCCAAAACAAAAGAAAAAAACATTTGCAGGTGTACCCCTTGAAGACGTCGAAAGACTAGCAAAACAATTCAAAGTGAATATCACCGTGTATACGCTAGACGAGAATCAAGTAAGTGTGTCTTGTAGTGATTAAACAGAAGTAACAACATAAACGATGTAATCATTTGATATCGAAATGGAAATATGAGATGTGATCGATTTGTTATATGTGTTTCAGGTAGCTACTTTGGTCAAGCGAACGCGCACAAAATTCGCCGCGACCTTGAAATTGAACCTGTACGAAAATCACTTTAGTTACATCAAAAACTTTGACCTTTATAGCAAATCATATATTTGTGGTACCTGTCAGAAGCTGTGGAAAAGTGAGAAAAAAAACTACATCGCCACGAAAACATATGTACTGTGGAAACGAAATACAAGTACCCAGGCGGTGTTTTTCATCTACCACCCACTATCTTTGAAGCGTTACGGGACGAAGGAATCGAAATAGAAGACGGTATTTACCCTTACAGAGCCACCTATGATTTTGAAAGTTATTTTGGAGAAGACAACCTACCCGTCAATTCACCCAAAGTCACCTGGGACCAAAAACACGTACCGTTATCAGTGAGTGTATGCAGCAATGTACCTGATTATACAGAACCAAAATGCTTTGTAACGGAAGGAAACGCACAAACATTGATTGACAGGATGATGATTTATATAGAGGAGATATCAAACGCCGCCTATCTACTGATGCTTGCTCAATACGAAGCTACCCTAACCCAGTTACAAGAGAAAATCGATGAAGCGTATCAACTGGACCCGGTCGTCAAGGGAGAACATCCATTGCAGAAATTACAGAAAAAATTCGACAACTATTTACATGTATTACCGTTAGTCGGATTCAACTCATCGAATTATGACCTCAACCTTGTGAAAATACCGTTGACAACTTACCTGCAAGAACATTCATCGATCAAGTATACCATCAAACGAAATAACTCATTCATGTGCATTGAAAACGGAGCATGTACGGTTTTTGGATATCACCAACTTTATTGCACCTGGATATACATACGACAAATACCTACGAGCCATTCAATGCGAACAGAAAAAGGGTATTTCCCGTATGAATGGGTGACACTCGATCGTTTGAAAAATACAGAATTACCACCCCATGCAGCTTTTTACAGTGCGTTAAAACAAGAAAACATTACAGCAGACCAATACGCTGAATGTCAAGAAGCGTGGGAAGCAGTCATATTTTTTAAAGATTTTTGATATATTACAACAATTTAGATGTCGAACCGTTTCTGGAAGCCATAGAGAAACAGAGTCGTTTTTACAGTGAGAGAGGTATAGATATGTTGAAGGATGGAATATCAGTGCCCGGATTAACCATGCGATATTTATTTCAAGACTTGGAAGATTATTTTACCTTACCTGACGAAAAGAACAACGACATCTATTGGTTGATTAAAAATGGAATAGTGGGCGGACCCTCAATCATCTTTCATCGTTACCACGAAAAAGGAAAAACTTACATCAGGCGTGAACAGAACGGAAATGAATCGAAGTTGTGTGAAGGAATCGTAGGTTATGATGCGAATGCGCTTTATCTATGGGCATTGGCTCAAACCCATGCCAGCCAACTTTCCGACCCGACGTCACGCGCCTGAGTTTAAACCAATTCAGACCCGAAAAGGCGGAATAGCGGATGAATGGTTGGCTTGGATAGCACACAGCTCACAAAATCAAATACAACATCGTCTAAACAGAGAGGGGAAAAAAAAGAATTGGCGCCCGGCGATTACCCGTAGACGGGTGGTGTAAAGAAACGCAAACAGTATATCAGTTTCACGGATGTGTATGGCATGGCTGTCCGTGTCTGAAATTGACCCATAGCCCCATCAGTGGAAAACTAATGAGTGATTTATATACCGAAACAGAAAGAAATACCCAGTATTTGAGAGGATTAGGTTATGATGTCGTAGCTGTGTGGGAATGTGAATGGACGAAAAAAAAACGAAAAACAGACCCTCAGATCAAAGCGTTCACGTACAGTCGACCGCAACCACTACGAACCGGTTTGACGGAAAAACAGCTCATAGCCAATATACGTGACGGAACCTTTTTTGGAATGGCTGAAGTAGATATACACGTACCAGAAACCCTTAAAGACTATTTCAGTGAAATGACCCCTATATTCAAAAACACTGAACTGACCCGAGATGAAATCGGACCCTTTATGCGAGACTATGCTGAACAACGGGACATTATGAAAGTAAGTACACAAGGTGACAAGGGGCGTGGGATCATAATGTATTTTGTTGCGATCACTATGATATCATAACGATTTTCATTATTTATTTTCAAATAGACGGAATGGCGGACGTTGATAGGGAGCTACAAAGGTGTGAAAATATTGCTTGCTAGCCCACTACTGAAATGGTACTTGGAACATGGCCTGGTGATCACAAAGATATACCAAACACTGGAGTATGAACCCACAGCCTGTTTCAAACGATTTGCCGAGACCGTATCAGACGCCAGGTATGTACGAATATATATATGATATACTCTTATAGTTATATGTGATATACTCTTTCAAGCGTTGAATTTTATTTTTGATAATGTTCTTGTTTGTGTGTAGACGTGGGGGTGATGTCGACCCGAGTCAGACCGTTATAGCCGAAACTTTTAAGCTACTTGGAAATTCGGCCTATGGTAAATATACTAAAATGTATTATTGTAAAATATATTGATTTAATTGTTACTTTCAAATTTATTTCAAATTTATGATTTAAAAAAAAAATTAAAAAAAAATACCCGTCAAGTGCTGTTGATTTATACTAATTTGTCTATGTTTGTAGGTAAATGCGTCACGGATAAAACTAAACACCGTGATGTCAAATACGCCGACTACCGAGAGGGTAAGAAATTGATCAACGACAAAAGATTCAGAGCCTTGAACGAATTAACCCCCAACCTGTTTGAATTCGACATGGCCAAAACCACCATTGATCTCGACTTACCCCAACAAATAGGCTATTTTGTTTATCAATACGCCAAATTAAGGATGCTGGAATTTTACTATGATTTTATTGATAAGTATGTCGCGAGATGTGATTTTGCCTATGTACAGATGGACACTGATAGTAGTTATATCGCTCTTAGTAGTAGTCATCTAACAGATGTCATCAAACCCAACATGAAAGAACAATTTTACAGAGAATACCCTCAGTGGTTGCCAGCTGTAGCGTGTGATGATCACAACAAAGACTTTATACAGTGTAAAACGAACGGAACCCCGTGGGTACCTCAACCGTGCTGTGTGACCCGCCAAAAATATGATAAACGTACCCCGGGGTTTATTTAAAGAGGAGTGGAGTGGAGATGGTTTTATCGGACTGTGCAGTAAAACCTATTACTGTTATGGAACTACGGATAAAGCCTCGTGTAAAGGACTCAATAAACGTCAAAACGACCTGAACAAGGAGAAATATATGAATGTGCTGAGAGAACAAAAATCAGGTCGTGGTGTGAACCGTGGCTTTCGCATTAACAATAACACAATGTATTCGTATACGCAAATTAGAGATGGATTAAGTTATTTTTACCCCAAGAGAATTGTGAGTGCAGACGGTGTAAGCACTAAACCTTTAGATGTGTGATACATTAATATGCTATTTAAGAAATTGATATGTGTTAATATGTAATAAATTGAAGTGAAGGTGTTATGTAATCGATGGATGTGTGCTCTGTAAGAAATTGATGTTTAAAGGATGTGAGAGAAACTAAGAATAAAAACGTCGTACATTTTCAACACGCGTTGTTTATTTGCCTTGAATTAAACATGTCACCAGCTTATCGTTGGTTGAATAATCGTCGGTAAATACAGCCAGCAATTGGTTCAAACTTATCCACGACATCGTCTCTTTAAATAATACAAACAATAAAGTCCACAAGTATTGGAATTAAAGTCTTGTAATGGCTTTGTATTATAAGTCCAGTTCACACAATGCTTGGTCAAGAACTTCACAAATACGTTATGAATAGGAGGTAGTCCGTAAGAATCAAAATATTCGCCTCGTTCATTATGATCAATGAAAATAGCAATCCAGTGTTTGCCTTTTTTGGAAGCTGGATCCGTATTACAAACGAAACCGCTGGGGTAGTTGACATGGCGGGGTAATTTATTCCGCGCAAACACTCCGCGCACAGTAGCTCGAGTGAAAGCGTCTTTTTGTAAGAGCTCGTGTAATTGCCTGGTATCCATTGTTAGGCAGCGTAATCAAACAGAACGTTACGGTTTCGGTCAATTTGAATCATATTTTCAAATTCGGCATACACAATGACATTAATGGTACGTTCTAGGGCCGTACCAAAACGCATTTCCAAGCGCACGTTTCCTTGTTTCAACAAATTAAAATGAGTGCCGCTATCACCCAGGTCGGGGGTCAGATCAAAAGCGAATAGTGTATAGCCATTGGGATAATCACTCCAACTTATGGCATTGCCTTCGTCTTGATAGAGTTGTCCAGTGCTAATGAATAAATTAGCATAACTGCGGGTGTATATATGGTGATTAAAATCGGGCTGTAATGGTTTTGCGGGCATTTGTTGTCCGTCAACGTACATAGCTAAAAATGTGAGGTCGTTATGCTTAAAGTTGAAGGGGTTCTGAGTGTAATCACCGTTGAACGCCCTATTATCAACACTTCCAACTACAATTCGTTTGGGTAACTGACCCAAAAATAAATTTTCTTGATTGAACGTCATAGCTCCTTGAGATGCAGAAAACACTTTGGTTTCTATGCGTCTTATGGGGTATTTAGCTGGGCTTCGTTCTAAAGCCTTAATGTGAGCTAGTTGCACGGTGGGGTTCAACTTTATTTTGCGTACGAATAAGGTCACTGATTGCAGAACTATTTTAGGGGCAAATCCTTCTGCAGGATTGGCCATAAGGGCAAAGCTGTCACCGCTGCGTACTAATCGCAACTTCAAATCTACGCCGTTTAATAAATAGCGTTCTTGACTAAATAAATCTAAATGTAATTTGCCCATCATATCCACAATGCGACTCTCTTGAGCTCGTTTCTTTCTAGCTATCATCCCCTTGTTGTTAGTACCACCCACGGCGTCCATGTGTTTTGGGGTGTCTTTGTACCATAAACTAGCTGTTAACTGAGAGTTTTTGGCTTCCGAACCATAGCTCAATAGCGTTTCCATATAAGCGCGATACGGGTATGTGTTTGTCGAGGAGGACACAAGTTTTTTTGAGAGAGAGAGACATCGACTTGGGAAAAGAGTGAGTGTAACCAGAGGTTAACGGGTGCTACAGCACTGTCAGCCTCCAAAACCGCCCCATCCTTTTTCACCACTTTGGCATTCACTTGTAAATACGTGTCGTTCAGATCGATATAATCATCACCCGACCCACTGATGTAGAATTTCGACTGGACCCGAACCTAAAGCAGCTACCGGATGGAATTCGATCCACGATCCATGATCGACACTACTTTGAGTTGGGGGAATCGAAAATAGGTCTAATTCACTTTTGACACAGGGACAAGATTGGGGGTGTACCAGTGCCATGATCTAACCGAAAATATCTTTTGGCAACCTCCGAGTTGTTCCACGACGACCGCGTAAACTACTGTTCCTACCTCGTGCGAGTCGTTTTATAGAGAATGGTGGTCGGGGACGCGGTTGTTTGGGTGGAACTATTTGATCGAACACTTCCTCTCCGGTTTGTAACAATCGTTTCTTAGCCGACTGTTTCAGAGACTTCCCTCCCAACAAATCTCCAACCACCCTCACTCCTGTTTTCAAGGCGTGTTTTTTTAACGACAGGTAAAACTTTTCGAACCAGCGGTAACACCATTTTAGCCAGACCACCAACCACATTACCAAGGCCGTGTCCGCGTTGACTCCTGGCACCGGAAAACACGGGGAGCCCTCCACCCGCTTGGTTCAGGTAATACGGCGTGTAAATATCAGCCATGGTTTTCAAAATATAGCTTTCTTGATTTTACGGAAATGTAACGTCACTGTCACTTTACCAGATTCGAATGGAATGGGTCGACCCGTGTCATCTCTTATATCGATTTCTATAGTAGAAAAAGTCTTGGTGGCTATCGGGTAATAAAATATCTTTTTATACGTGGAGTTGATCAACTGCCCGCGACGATTGTGATCGATTGGAATAATACGCAGAAGGGGGACCACAGTGTCTCCTACCACCTGAGCTTCGATGAGATTACAATAGACATAGAGTCCGTACAAGCCTCGATCAGGGTCAACAATGTGCTGACCGACTTGACTGTTCTCAAAAATCCCCATTTCAAAACCGAGTCTTTGACGCAACCCCTCGTCCATGTAAACTACAACTGACTCATTGTCTAGGGTCATAGTTGCTGTCTGTCGTGTTCGATTGTAGGTGAGACGCACTCGCTCCTCATTTTGCTCCTTTAACTTGGCTGCAAAGGCTTCTATCAACGATCCGGTCGTATAAAAACCAGGGGTAATGTGAAAATATTTGGGACGGGCCTCTGCAAATTCACTCACAATGTCATATCGCTCACTGCAACAGATATCCGGGGGGAGATTGAGCGCACCAGCCACACGATCCATGACGACCAACCCCTCGTCCTCAGTAACATTGTACCACGTGTAAGGGTACTGAATTTCCGCTAATCCCACTTCCCAAGCCCCTTCCAACTGTACAGCTTTGGGGAGTCGAGTTAAGTAACGTGTCAACGTGTTGTTGGGGTGATAATTCATTGAACTGTTGGAAGGTAGGGTCAGAAAGAAACTCATGATGGTGATGCCATGAGACTCAAATTAAGTTCTTCTTGGTTTCACGGAAATGTAAAGTCACCATCACATGTCCGTCTTCGAATGCCACGGACTGACCCGTGTCGTCTCTTATATCAATTTCTATGGTACAAAAGGTTTTGGTGCCCACAGGGTAATAAAATATCTGTTCGTATGTCTGGGTCACCATTTTGTGCACCCGGTCGTAGTCCACAGGAACTGTGCGTAGCAAGGGAGCCATCGTGTCACCGACCACTTGTGATTCAATTATACTACAATAAACGTACAGTGCGTACAACCCTCGAAATACATTAGGCTTGTAATCAGTTTGAGAATCGTAGAGCGAAAGACATTCCTCACACCTCAATATTTGACGAAGACCTTCGGTCATGACCACTTGAAGTTTGGGATCAGTTATTTTTACATTCACGGTCTGTGAGTGGGAATTGAATTGAAATCGAACCACGCCTCTGAGATGCGATTTGCGGATGTGCATATTGATCCTGTCTATCAATTGTTCAGCACTGTAGGAACCGGGGGTCAGGCGAACGACCAAGGACTCGACCAAAGGATCCCCTTCCAAGTGTCTGTCTATCGTATGGTATCCAGCTCGCTCATCCACTATGACAAAACCGACATCGTCCCCGATGTTGTACCAGGAAACAGGGTACTGAATTTCTGCTAATCCCACCTCCCAATTACCTTTTAATTGTATGGGTTTAGGCAATTGAGTAAAGTAACGTGTCAGCGTGTTGTTGGGGTGATAATTCATTGAACTGTTGGAAGGCAGGGTCAGAAAGAAACTCATGACGTCGCTTTATGTTTCAAAGTGGGGTTGGGAAGAATGTACCCTAAGCTACTGCTTAACAGAGCAGTCCACAAATTACTATCTCCTTTACCCGCCGTTAGATTGTAGATGCTGACGATGATTACGGTATATAGAATGAGGATTTGTGTGAAAAACACGATTTCGGCTTTCGGAATTTCCCGACCAAATATGGTCCACACCCGATCACTTCTCTGATCTTCCATCCTAATGACGCTTCTGTTCCAAATCTCAGTTTTTATACAGCTCCACACCACTGACCCAACTATTAAAACTGGCAGGGTAGCCAAACCACTTGACAAAGTATTGTTTTTGTCCTTTCCGTTTACGTTCTTTGATAATTTTTTCAACCCTATACCATGCTTTGTCATTCACTTTCTGTAATTCTTCCGCGTAAAATGTTCCCTCTAACACTTCGTCATTATCATCCTTTATCGTATACACATTGGGGGAGCCTAAGTGAACGTTCTCCACCCGAAACAACTCCTCGCTCCAATTGGAAGTGTAACCCTTTTTAAATTTACCCCGTGCTTGACTGATGCGGACACGATCCCCGATATCATACCGTGGTCGTTTAACCTCATCAGAGCGTTCCCCGTATAATGTCATCCACGTGTCTTCTTGATTAAGCACCGAGACTGATATCGGGGGGCGCTTAATGCTGCGGTGATAACTGACGTTGTATCCTTTCACCAGCGAAGCCAGAACCGGTAGATAAACACTGGTGTTGTGTTTGGTAAAATAACGCCACATTTTAGTTTTTAACGTACGATTAAACCGCTCGACTATGCTAGCTTTGGTTTCTTCGTTGTGGGTGGTAAAAAAACGAATCCCCTGCTGCTTAAGAAATGTCTGAAATTTACGGTTGATAAATTCTCCACCCTTATCAGTGTGTAAACACAGGGGCTTCCGCCCTTGTTTTAATATACTCTCAAAGGCTCGAATCAAACTGTCACCCGTTTTATTTTTTAGTGGTATCACCCACGCATATTTCGAGAGTACATCGATACAGGTCAAGAGAAATTTCATGTCTTGGTTCTGTTTGGCTAAGCGAGCTATGTCCACTAAATCGGCTTGCCATTGATGGTCAATTCCCCCGACTATGACGCGTCGTCTTCGAAATCGACGACGGATCGGTTTATGTAATGTATAGGCATCTTGCTCGCCCAACCATTGTCTGACTGCCTTTGTTTTGAGTTTCGTAGCTCTAACCAATGGCTGCACCCCTCCATACGCGGCCGGTGCCTCAGGGTCGAAACACACACTTAACTTCTCCATGACATCCAATTTTGTGTTACAGGCTCCTCCTCACCAGGTCTTTTATCTATTTGCATCGCCCCCTGTCGGATATAGTTCCATTGATCGGGGTGACCTACTAAATCTTGAGGAATGTTGGAGTCTCGCAACGCTTCAGCAAATCTTTTCCAACCCTCTGGTTCAAAGTGTTTACGCCGTCTCAACACATCGTTAACCAAATCCGCCACGTTAGTCCCACTAACGGCTTGTCCTTTAATCATTAATTCCCCTCGTTCATTCCAGCCCACGTCTGGGTTTTTTTTCGAAGGCGTTCTAATAGCAAACGCCCTTTTTTCTGAAATTTATCAGGGATGGTTTCTACAACTTCCGCAATAGACACATCTTCTTGTTTGGGTGTGTGGGGCGGGGGTATTAGCTAAGGCTGTGTGAGGTGTCGGGGTTCTGTGCTGGCGGTAATACTCGCGGTGTTTTTTGTTAAAATTTGGTTATAAGATTCTACTTTAGACTCCTCCGATAAATCACTACGATTCAGGACATCCCTCATCTCCGCATCCAAGTTGGATAACACGTCGACAGTGGGAGCTTGATCGTAACGCCCACTTGACAGAACCCGGGGATCAACCAACATCATTTTCTTAGCCATAATTTTAGCCCAATAGTTTGCCTAACAACGGACCAGCGATACCTAAAATAGGTCCTAATAACGCCGGGAGAAAACCATCGGTTTGTAATACTCTTTTCTTTTTCTTGACGTTAGTTTTAGGTGAGATCAAAGCGCGCAGACCTTGTTTGTATCGGGCTAATTTACGCTTCTGAACTGAAGTCAAGGATACGTTTCCTTTTAAAACATTGAGTGCACATTCACATAGACAATTTATCAATTCTTTGTCAGCCGTGTGAATCAAAGCCCTATTGACAGGGGGTTTGGCTTTAGCCATCACTCGTAATGTATCAGCGTGTTTTCTGAGATGCTCTGCCATGATCTATGTCTAACGATAAGAATGGCGGTCGTCCGATGATCGACGGTATTTATTTCTGTAGGTATACAACTTGATTGGGTCGTAGTATGTCAGTTCGTAGCCGTAAGTGATCTGGTGTTGCCTGTTTCAAATCGATAAACAAATAACCGTGAGGTTGCGAAGTAGCATCCGAAAAGGCTTCTTGTACATACTTGATGTTTCGCGGGTACACATTTGTTTGGCTAAATGCATGATTTGTGAAGCGTCCCGAGGGTTCTTAAATACCACTAAATAATGAGCGTTCAAACTGATTGTTCGATGTTCTTTATTCTTTCCGAATAAATTTTGTACTAAATACAACACGCTAAGATTGCCATGGTGACTCCCTTTGGTGAATAGGCGAGTGACGCGTTCGTCAGTTTCTTCCATCAAATCATCGATGATCAACAAGGTTCTTTGTTGAGGATCTGTCTCAAAATTCAATCCCTCTACAAATTCCACGTGCGGTAGTTGAGTGTACATGGTTTGCCACTCTCCGAAACACCACACGATTCGGTCGGGTGGTGGCTCAATGTGACTACCTTTGATTAACTCACTCACAAAGTAAGTTTTTCCAAAGCCGCTCGGACCAGCTATCACGCAACTAAAGGGGTGTTTTAAGGCTCGATCCATTCTTATACTGAGTTATCATTCACAGTTCCCCACTCTTTTTATAGATAGGATAGGTAAATAGTGTCGTGATAAGTAGAACTCAAAAAGAAATTCGATTAAAGTATATCATCACTTTTTATTCAATCACCAATCATATATATTCATGCGTCTAATAATTTTATTATATTTACAGTCATAAGGTTCCCCCATTAAGACTTTAGACCAGTGTTCGGTGGTCACACAAAAACCTAACATGGTACGTCGATACTCTCTAGAGAGCCAAAGACACAGTTCAGTCGAATTGTGTTGCTCACACAACAAGCGCCATAATAAAGTGACGTGATGTTCGTCCACCTAATCCAAGGCTCTTCCAACGCAATGTGAATACATCTTTTGTTGGTTCTCGGCTTGACATACGCCCGTTCCACACACGACGCATGGTTCTTGAGCTATGTCAGATAACAATGGCTTCATCAAACCACTGTAAAGGCTAATTATCATATCCCACCCATCAGGCGACGTTCCTTGGTCATCCATCTTTTGTGGGCGTGCTGATAGGTCTTGGTAAGCTTTTATGAGCAGCCACCAATTGAAACTATCAAAGCACATGGTCACGCTTTCACGGGTAATTTCAATATAGGGGACTGGGGCTTTCACTCGACCAATTACATCGTCACAAATGGTTTCTTCCGTATCAACGTCCGATTGACCAGCTTCCGCGTCAATCAACGATAAGGTGAGTGATGTAAGAGCCGTCCCGCTTCTGAGAAAGGCATTTGAGGGTAATTTTATTTGATGTCCGCTCCATCGATCGCGAATGTGTAAATCATTGGGGTCTCTGGGTTACTACACCACTGGGTGATTTGAAAGCGACCACTACGACGACTGGTATACAACGGTCCGTCAATGTAATCACACTCCTCGCTGTTCTCCTCAGCCATCCTGAATGAAACAAAAATCTGTTCGTGTTCACTTATTTATCCCCTGATCGAGGTGATGTCAGGGATCACGTGACGAATTAATTTAGCTGATGTCAGCAGTTGTTCGTGATCACGTGACGAATTAATTTAGCTGATGTCAGCGGTTTTTCGTGATCACGTGACGAATTAATTTCAGATCCGGTAAATCACGCACACACGCACACGCACACCAGGTTGTGGGGTTCTTCGAGCGTGGAAGTTAAGCTTTCCGATTACGTCACAACCTTCCTCTGCTTTGTTGTGCCTGTTGTTTTCTTAATTTTCGATTGTGAATGTAGAGCTTATAATTACAGTGATATTTCAAGTGTTGGGTCAAAAGCGCCTTGGTAACAAACCCACATTGACACAGAGGACATCGCCTTAACCTCAGGGGTCTGTGTTTACCCTGAGCAGGTGTCTTGGGTCTATATGGTTGTTGGGTCTCAGCAACTCTCTGACATTCGTCACATTCTACACAAGTTTCCATGTCGTCGCTTTAAAGATTTAACCTTTACTGACAGTGAACTTGTTGTTAAACGATATTTATAATTACTTTAATCCACCTCATCTTCAGACACGAACGCAGTTAACTGACGATCCATTAAACACTCTCTAGCTTCGATCGCTTTACTAAGAGCCGTATCAAAATCGTAACCATACTCCATCAAGCGCTGTTGATTTATACTAATTTGTCTATAGATCTTATTGTCTCTCAGTTCTCGAGTTAGTTGTGCATGCATCTGTAACTTGTCTTTTAAAACAGACCACCTGCTATACGCATCCGTCATGTTGATGTTACTCTCTGACTATCTTAGCCATAAATGACCACCCACCAAATTTGAACTCTTTATAACATACATTCCAAATCATAATTAAAAGAAACAAACACAGGCCTGTATTTTCACTCATTTATTACACAATCTGTTAATTACACGTATTTCAATATCTGATTTCACCGACTCCAACCAATATTTCCTATAGTCCACACACAACCATTTGCTACGTTCCATCCACGAGGGGCAGGGGTCAATTAAACCTATACTTAATTCCCATAAACTTGATACATAGTGTTCGTCAACACGCTCGAGAGCATCCGTCATACACATCCGAACTTGTTCTTCAGGTTCGGCCATCAAACAAAGATTATGCTGTCGCTGACTCGGGTGGTCGATCTGACAGCCATGGCATTTTTCTGGTATTAGAGCTTCGATTAATTCGACAAGCGTGTCTGTGTATACCACCATCAGATATTCCTCCATTAATTTCGCTCTCATCACGTGGGCTCCGTAGAGCTGTTTCAACTCCTCCCACGCTTCTACAAACATATACCACGAGTAACTGTCCATTTCCATTGTCACCTGACCCTTCTTTATCACCACCATAGGGATCGGGTATCGAACACTCATCGTCACGTCTGCACCAATAGAGACCTCGACACGACTCTCCTCTCCCGCTTCTAACTGTTTCATTGTTTCTGTGACAGCAGCTATTTCGTAACCACAGTCCAATACACAGTGCATCCCAAACTCTATGTGACATTTCTTGAAATTGTTTTTCAAAAACACTACATCTTTATTCCAAACCACTATCGAATACTGTGCAAAGTATCGTGTGTATAGCGGTTTCACTTCCTCCATTTCGATTTGTTCTACCGCTTTTAACAAATCTGCGTCGCTCATCCGTTTCCCAGCCATGATTATAACTGAACGCAGGACTGAGACACTCTCCCGTTTTATACACACCCTCTATCCCATCACTTAGCTTAGCTCAGCAAACTATGACGACATATCCGACGAAAATTGTGAAATCACTTTCCAAAAATAGAATGACCTCATCCAAAATAGCGCCCCTCCATGAGGTCACCAAGGGCGCAAAGATTTCAAGGGCGGAAAATAACGGAACAGATGGTGAAATCACTTTCCAAAAATAGAATTAGGTCAGCAAAATACCGCACCGAATCCGCATGCAATCGTCAGCGAAACATATATTACGCAATACACGTCGTACAGTATTCGTACAGTATTCAATTTCCAAAACAAGGTGTGAAGGGGTACGTGTATCACTACTAGCGTTTGCAGATATCTACTGATTGCTTTGCAGATATCCCTACCACAATGATCCAGATAACTTGTGTCTGAATATACTAAACCGATCATACGTTCTTGCTGCAGTAGCAGCTACATATTCCCTTGCCAACCCATTGCAGACAGCTATTTTGTATCTTTATATTTTTCGTTTGATGATATGATTTTCAAACGCATTGCGTTCACCAATGACGACCAAATTTTGCGATTTATCTGTACCAGTTATTGAGATGGCGACTGAAATCTTGTTCGTCATGATCCGGCAACCGCAAACGACCTGACATCAATAAAATTTTGCACATTTACCTTGCGGACATTAACGTGCTTACTCGGCTACAATTCACAAGCGATATTGAATAATTTCTGCATCAGGCGTTCCATTTATCATAATGTGGATGCGTCGACATTAGTAGTATAACGTTGCCATCTTGTCATAACCTTTCCCAATGTTCGTCTACTACCGACCCCTGTAATTGAACCCTCCACCCAAAATCTCCCCTAATCACCGCGGATGACGTGGAAAAGCCATCCAATGTTACGAGATTGTACATTCAATCCATGGTTATATCCGACCGTAATTTACCAAATTCAATAGGGAAAAGGTTATCAATTTAAGTGTGCCTCAGTGTATGGACTACGATGTACACTTCCAAAAGCCTGCAATAATTGGTAGTGGAGATCTGCACCTACTACACTGGTCCTGTTGTTTATATTGAGCAACGCCATATCGGAATCAATGGTGATAAGCTTGGACTTTTTTCGTTCTGACGCTGCATCTATTAAACCAAAGAACTCATTTTAGGAAAAATAATTACATATGTACCATTTGCTACGCCTAAAATAATTGTATTATGACACTGGTGCTTCAGCATCTTCGCCACTTAGCCTTGCTGAACGATAATGTCAAAAGCATAACCAATCGGATTCAGATAGAGAAGCAATTTGCCATCAATTTATAACGTATTGTAACTTAAATAGATGGGTGCAGTTGTATTTATGCCCCATGATGGAGGATTAATTGTGCTCCAGCTGCAGTTTGATTAGTTGCATCTCACTTAGGATTCTAGTTGTATTAGAGCATGGCAAAGAAACAAGGAGTAAGCCGGTGAAGATTGTGCGAGTTTAGTTTTCCTCTTCCGTAGGGTTAGCAAGAGTGGTTGCCAGTAATGGCAAAGGCAGCTATTCATGTGACGCATTTATCATCAGCTGCAATGCAAATAATATGGAACCATAACAGCACCCCAAGGATTCGAGAGGAAAGACTAACGATGAATAACCTAGTAAATATGCATCATCAGACGTCTCTCACAGGGGGCAACACATTACACATAATTGTTCATGCATTACACTTATGGTGAAAAAGGCACATCGGCATCAGGTGGATATATATGAATGAAAGCGGAAGGCTTTTCTTATCACGTGGCTACTTGGTACTCATGGCAGAGACCACATGGATGTTTTTCTCGGACAAAAACCGATACTAAGTATGCAAGTTGTGTATGGATAATCATTTTGCACTTCTACACTCCTTCAACTCTTGCAGCTGCTGTGTCCAGTTATCTTAGAAAGTTCACACACAAATGGCGTTTCTAAATATACAAACACTATGAAATGGGCGATACTTTATACCATATACGGCTGCAGCGATACTTTATACCATCTACAGCTGCAGCGCGTTGAAATCAAGTACGTTGGGCTGTGTTATCAATTTGTTAGACCATATATCTGCAAGAACGGATTTTGAAATCACGCAAATTCCCATTAGGGATGCGTTGCAATATATCACGGTCGATTGATAACATTGGATATCTATTAATGCACTTTTTTTAGTTGTAGCAATGCATAATGCAGTGCGGTGAGGTGTGGCTTGATCTAGCATCAATAAAAAAATCAAATTGGCAACAGAACAACGATGGATAACGCCAAATATAGAAGTGATAAATAATTCATGGAAAAGTACTTTATTTCGCCCTGTAAAGATGTCACGACGGATCCCCACTATAACTTTTTCGGTCGTTTGGTCAAAAAATGGGCATGCGGGTGTGTTGCTGATTTTGCTCTAATATAACATCTATAATACCATACAAGATCGTAAATGTTTGACATCAGCGGCTCTTCTTTCTCAGAAACGTGTGTTTGTCTATATACGCCTCTCGCTTTTATGCTTTTCCTGGCCAATAAATCACCAGCATTTATTATGTATAAAAATGTGTGACCATAGACGACGTTATTAACACAATCTCATATGATTTATTTTGGCAATAGTGTATGGCGACATTTTGCTGGCGCCATGCATTGAGTGCCGATGGCTTCGTAACGGGGTGATAAAAGAGAAACTTGTGGCTTGTCATGAAGTTTACATGTACATATACATCAGAACATAAATATGAAGATAACTATTGAACGGTATGGTTGACTCACATTTGCTGAGCCAAATATTATCAGTTCATTTTTACCTCAATTCATGGCCAGTTATGAACTATTAAAAAAACATAGGTAAGTCTGTGTTTGCTCAGAATGATAATGGCGTGCACATCAATTCCGTAGACAAAAAAACACCACTGACATTTATTCCGACGGCACAACGTATTAACTCTAATATATTTAGAGGATTCCTCTGTCCATTGCCTTTCCTGGACGGAAGATAACATTGTCAATTGTCTCATGAGTATATTCATCAGCTGTGCAGTAAGTGTCTCCGCTTCTGCTGCACCATTTGCGCTTAAGAGCTTTGCAACATTCGGTTATTGCTTCTGCTTTCACATTCATAATATGCATGAAGACCATATTATTTTGAATAGTTTTGTGTCGTTCGGGTAGCTTCTTGTAGATTAAAAGCGAATCAAAATAAAAGCTGCAAGCGGTCTGCAAAATGTTGAAGATATTTGCAATAACAAAGATTCGTTTTGCGGCATCTGCGTATCTATGTCATAGTTTTTCGGTGGCAGCAACCTGTTCCGCGATGCAGGAAATATTCCGTTACGGACCTTTAAATCACTTGTGATTAAGGGTTTTACACGGCGTAATTGATGTCAATGTAGCTATAAGAGTGACAGGATCTTTTATATGCTTGACGTACCGACGGTATGGTTAGAAATCAATCATGTGTACTGCATAGCGATTGCCACATTATGTATATGTAGAGGATATATCATCAGCAAACGACTGTGTATTGTTATTAAACGTCGATCATAGAAATGATTCAATTCAAAAGGTATACCCCAGACCAAAAAAATTATCAAGTTGACATTTATTTAACAGTGCACTTGCAATTTTCGCTATTTATAAGCTTATTGTGCGACGAGTTTTGGCAGCGGCAACGCTCTGCGAAACAACGTTTTCCCCGCTCTCATCAATCGTAGTGAGATCAGCCTAGTATTCCCATGTGCTTTTGTTTGTTTCACGTTAGCGCCACCTTACGATTGCAGTGTATTATAATTCGGGAAGCGATCACCGCAAAGCCACTCAAAGTGAGCTCTCTAAACCTAGCTATAAACCCTTCGATAGAAAGGACCAGATTTTAAGCATAACCTTGTTGATGACGCCAACACACTCACACACAAACAAACGTCAATACACACACACAAACACACACACAAACACACAAACACAAATTTATATATATATATATATATATATATATATATATATGTATATGTTGTATATAAATATATGCATTTATATATATTTAGATATATATATATTTATATGTATATATATGTATATAATATAGGGATATATATAGATATATATATATAGAGGGAGAGATCTATATATATATAGATATAGATATATAGAGAGATATATATATATATAGAGAGGGATATAGAGATAGAGATAGATCTCTATATACTATATATATCTAGATATATATATATAGATATATCTATATATATAGATCTCTCTATCTCTCTATCTCTCTCTCTCTCTATATATCTATATATATCTCTATATCTATATAGATATCTCTCTATATCTCTATATCTATATATATATATCTATATATATATCTCTATATATATATATATCTATATATATATATTACCCCCGCCATTTTGCCCGTCCGCAACTGTTCACTGTTCGTTTAAGTGTCTCATTGGTTGGCCGTATAGGTTGATTTTGCATCATAATTTTTTCCAGAGCTCCTCTGAAACAGCTGCTCATGATGCATTACGATTAACCTCAGGAATCGATCATCTTGCGAACGAACACTTATCCTAGCTCATTACTGGATGTCGCTTCATGATGCAATATATGACTAGAAAAATCGCAGCTGCTGGAGGATTCAAAGTAGCGAGCTTTCAAAGCGAATTAATGAGTTCCATCTATTGCATCGTCGTACTAAATATATTTATGATCATCCGGTAATGTTCCGTTGCCTGGTTGTAGAGTTTCGTTAGAGAGATGTTAGCAATAATTATGATATGGTTTAATGAGTTACGCTGCTTTGTTGAACCACGGCAATTATGCATACAAAACTAGTTTATTAATGCTCTTTTTCGTCTGCCAATGAAACAATGGGCTAGGCAGCGGTACTAAACCCCATTAGATGGTTGATACGGCAAACGTATTATAACCGGAGGTAAAATCATCAACGTTAGAAGTCCCATTACTGTCTGCGCGGTGGTCACTGGAAGCGATATAACTCTAATACAATTAAACATCCGATATATAGAGTTATATCATGTTGTGCGTTGTAAGTGGGCACACGTCTAATGCTGCATCATAAAGACCCAAGTTGATATTGTCCACTTCACATAAATCGAGTGTTTACCAAACAATGCACACCCTTCACTAGTGTTTACATTGTTGTGAGATAAGTTATACAATCCACATGGAGGGAATAAGATGCAGTACAAGCCATGATACCAGACTCGACAGCGTGCAGTCACCGGGTTTTACAGTAGCCAAGTAAGTTAAATCTGTATGGAGCATCAAGCCAGCGCATTCGACAGGGTTGATGCACACGATTTTTTCACAATCAGGCTAATCGCTGAATTTGTCCCCTAACTGACAGCAGTAGCCCTGTTATACTTAAGGTTATTCGCTGCTTTGCCTTTGACCAGCATTAAATTAAAGTACGAAACCAAAGTGCAGAACATGCTGTGGTGATCTATAATTAATTAGGCATACAATCCCATTATCAGTGTGACAGCCTATGTTGACAGCCAATATAAACCAATCGATTTCCTTCTAATTGTGCATCATTATCATAGATTGAGGGATGATAGGCACTGCGTGAATGCGATAGGATGAAGGATGTAAATGTTTACGTAAATTTGCAACTTATTTCCCTGCTAGTCTGCAGTGGAAGCAATGACGAGGTGTGAGATCGTTACACGATACTTACGCTGTGAAATTGTCAACCCTAACGGCCTTATATTCACCATTTTATCCCTATGCCTTAGACAATTTTTAACTGTCCGTGGCTTGCATACTCAACTCCAAAGGTGTCTTCGGAAGGATATTTAGGATCTATCGTACTACAAGACAAGGATATAACAGCTCCCAGGGGATCTACTGAAGACGAATGAGGTGAATAGGTCAGGGTTTACTGGCTGATACATGCGGATGTGCTTCATCAAACACCTCCTCCAGGAAGAGCTAAAAACGATCATTCCTTTTTTGCTGAAGCAATGCAGTGGCTTTGAAGAGTGATCAGACAGAGTGGCGTAACTAAGACTGTGTGTTTCATTGAACAAGAACATGTTACACACTCAGATCAGAATGCATACTGGCGCATATTGCCCTTCGATTGCTATGTTGATATTACTGTAAGTACTTTGCTGTTCATATATGAATTCAATCGTCATGTACTGGCTTAACGCGAGCATGTCGAAGAAACAGATTGGACGACTGCAGCACGAACAATAAGTGGTTTTTCATTAAGAAAGGTTGTCTTTTTCTCCCTGTCCGTTTTAACTCTTAATGTGTCAATGTAGTATATAACGTATGATCCATAAATGCGTTATCAAAATATAGGAGGCTTATTTTGGTATCATAAAACTCCCAATTGGAATAATTTGTTTCATAATTCGTAAGCTAAGTAGAATTGCTTGTGCATTTGCGTTTCAAAGTGAGAGCTCCACGCGATCGGTGTCTTCTTTAAGGGTCATTATGGTGCACAGAGTGCCTTTTGTGTGTGTAGCATACTGTCGATAATAGCAATGCGGTTTAATGTCATCTGTAAAACGCTTCCGGAAAACAATATTCATCACTGTTAATGTAATAATTTCTAGGGATAAGCGTGCATGTTTATTGCAGGCATCGGTAATTACTTGAAAACACAGAGAAACATAGCACTCATGTGTGCGCTGATATTCCGCCGGTACCGAATGTGATCGGATTGATCTCTAATAGTTAGCATTTATGGTATCTAAATCTGCTCGTTAATTCTGGCATAATCATCCGATGAGTATTCATTTGATCTTCGCAGAATTCCTATATCCCTAGTTTGAAATAAATATAGACCACCCGATTGACTCATCTAACGATGATAAGGACGATTTATTGATATGACACTGCAGTTCTGTTTTCGGTTCGCAAGCCTTCACCCATTAATTTTACTGCTGTCGCATTATTCATTGGTAACTTGACTAGCGAATATATCGCGTGTATGTGGGACGCCATGGGTGATGACCTTTGCAACCATGCATTAATATTTGTCTAGACTATGGTAAACCGGGGCTGCAACTCATAGTATTGTTTCGTTTTCATCATAGTATCATCACTTGAGATATCATAACCACTATAGATTCGTTTATTACCTTGCGACAGGGTGTTTACAAAGTTATTGTTTTTTTATATCAGCCACCATCCATTACGGAGTTTCAATTATGCATAGAAGGCCCCATAACAACGATACATAGCTGGTTCGCTGTTTTTGCATCGATCTCATGCTCATACGTCATTGCCTACGGTCTTTTACGGATTAAAATATCAACATCGGTTGGGAATTCTGCTGCAAAAAAAGATAATGTCACCTCGTCTGATAAATATGAATAACAAAGGCACTGCGTGCATGCGTTTATATCATAAACACATTGGATGACTTGGATTGAGAGTCAAACTGAACGATTGAACCCGGCAAAAGCAGTGTACTTACGGACTTGAATGTCGGGTAATTTGGGTTGGTGCTACGATTTACGCCGACTATAGTATTTGGATAAACAAAATGACAGATCACCGACATATTAATTTGCTATGGTCAGATTAAGCGAAGCTAAAGCAGTTTATCTGATGGTAAACAAATAGGGTGCAGCTGTTCTTTCGATTTCTTAAGCCTATGATTGACTGTGATAAACAATGATTTACAATGATAGTCACGCAAGAAATAGTAGTGCGTGGCCAAGGTGAAGTGCCCGTCGGGCCATAAATGCCATGTAAATTATTAGAAACAATTAACTATTATATTGCCATGGTTTTACTGTACAGTCGGATTGTAATATTACTACAAAACCTTGTACTTTTCAAAGGGTTCAGTGAACTGGCTGCAGCTATTTAGGCTGGTAAACTTTTCTATGGGGTCACAATCCAATTGCAAAAGCTATTGTTTCTTATTTCCTAGCTATGATTGAGCAGATGTCTGCGAACGGATAATCCCTTTATGCGTATCATGATGTGCCGCCATTTTGAGGAAATATTATGTTTCTGTACATGGCAATCTATATTGCCAATCGATGTTTGTGCAAATTTAAGAGTATAATTGTTGTAGGTTACGCAACTAATAGTGCACGCTGTTAGCATGGGCACCTCGAAACCGATCGCCTACCTCCGGAGCACGTGCCATTTTGAACGACACCAACACAGCCACTGCAAATATTTGCTATGATGGTTTTATGCATATTTCCCAGACCAATTGCCCCTCAGATGCATAATGGATGTATTGCCAGGCTTTGCTACTTTCTAAGTGATACAGTTTAAATATGGATAAGGATTGTAATAGACTTATGCCATGTAATAAAAGCGACATTAATCACTATTGTTTACAGTAGTTGGAGGTGGCGACGTTAAATAACCAACCTGTATGTGCAGGAAAAACAAAATGAAGCATCGATGAATGCTATTTCTCAATCCCATTACGTGGCATCAAGCTCGGCATTTACGGCATTTGACAAATCAACGTTTCGTCGTGGACCACTGCTTACGAATACGGATGTGTTACCAGGTATTCTTTTACAATTGTTTAATTGCTAACAATGATGTTATCGGGTCTATATCACGTCGAAGACGATATTCATGTTTGGTCTGCTCTATAAGAGCAATTGATTCACGTGTTATATGACATATTTGCCATGCATTTGCCATGATCTCTATTGCACCTGAAAGGAAGAGCAAATCTACCACTACCAGCACCCCTCACTATAAAATCTTCCTCGCTTCCAAGGAATCACTAACACTACAGATTTTTTGGTTCAATAGCTGATAGTTATGGTGTTTGCCGTGAGCCCTGTTACTGGTAGTAAGGAATATTATTTCCATTTACTTGTGTTAATACAAGAAGCCAGTTTAATATGGCGATGCCCTTGTTGCCTGGCCATGCTATAAAGCAGGTATTAAATCGGTTAATACTGCCATTGCGTGTTGGTTTATGGCTAGGAACGAAGTGTTATTTTTTCATATGTTATTAATACTTATCAAACACAATTTGTTTGAATGTATTGCAGTTGGACACTCGTTAAGAAAATAGGCCGTCAACCGCTGATAAGGAGATACAATATGCTGAGGCAAGGTAGAAGACGGCACCTGCAACCGATTTGTAAGTAAATATCCAAAATGATGTAATATATCCGCACGACATTGACAACCGACGCCTCATATTTCCGTGGACTTTTTCTTGGCATATGAAATCCCACTAAACCACGTGGACGTCTGTAAAGAAATATGTTAACTTTGCCAACAAACTTTTATACACTTGTCCCATCACACATAACGTGTGCTTTTACTATTAACGACCAATACTTGAACTTAATGGAATAAGATATAGCAAAATTTGGATTACATACAACGGGTCAATTTAGGACAGGTAGGATGTCCATATGAGTCCGCCGGGTAGATGCACTTTGAATTTGCCAAGATCAAGCTTTTTGTTGACGCAGATTAATCTCAGTGGGTAATTCGCCAATCATCAGCCAGCTTGATTTGAAATACTATCATCGTCCCGCTTAATCGCAACATATTAAATTGCTTTTAGCTAGCGTGGGCGAACACAGTAAACGCTCTTTGAAGATGCCAGTCTTATGTTCGGGAAGTTGAATATTTTTTTCGGACTTGCTTGCCCAAATGGCTTGAGACAACGTTTCTTATTATCTAGCCATGTATGTGGTTGATGCCTGATTAAACCTTCGCGTATTATACCTCTAAAGTACCACCATTTCACAACAATAACAACGCCTACACTCGAACATACGAAATAACTTCGTCGTGGCATGATAACTGGATCATGGTAAATTCAGTAAAGCCCCTGCTGTGCTCAATGTGAGACGTAAACCGTCTGACGCAACAGCTGGTATGGTCATAAAGTGTGCTAGCAGGCTGTCATGTGTGAAAGCTTGCAAATACGGCGATATAACTATGCCATATAAAGTTTTATTATCTCCAAACGGGGGATTTGTATGTGACATTTTATATGTTAGGCCGATCATACATCAATGCGTTCATGGCGCCTTTCGTTTTGCATTATCAAGCAAAGAGCTTACTTCGTGAAATCCAATTCAGTAGAAAATGGTTATACCGTGCTAGGCGATCTACCGCCGATTCAATAGTAAAAGCACAAGACTGTTTCATGCCCTTTTGGGAGGTTAGTCATGTTTTTACCCTGAAACATCCGGCAGTTGCTTATGCAATCTCTTTTTAGGCGCGGAGATGAGCATAACGCACAATGAAAGCACATCCGGTCTTGTTTGTTTATTGGAAGAAGAAACTAAATGGAATGAATCTGAGCAGTTATAATCAGTCAACCTTGTTTTAATTATTGATGCACATCAAAATATTACGCGGTTCAATATTCATGGCGATCTTGATAGGACCAGACTATATAACAATAATAGTACATCAAAATTTATTTCTTATTTAGTCTTTAGCATTTACTACGGAGCAAAACTTGTGCGTCTTCGAACTTCAAATAATTATTTAGCTGCAGAATGATTCTGGACTCCCGCTATACTCGCTACTCAGCATTTTGCCCCGCGTTGCAACGCTGAAGATTCCTCCTTTTCCATATATAATCCTAGCCAGGGATCAATGTGAAAAGCACTTATCAGACCCAATTTTAACGTTTTATTTTATAAATTTCGTCTACGGTTTCAGCGCGTAATTAGATGAATATAACAATACGTTAAAGCAGTCGAAGGTTGATACAATGATTAGACACCAGTAACAGCCGCGTGCGACATTCATTACTAACGGTTACTCGTATGAGACGCTGTATGTGTCTACTTGCTCATAAATTACTACTTAATGACATCACTACGGATGTCACAAGTAATAATTGACCATGATGACTAGTAAGGCTCAACCGGGCATTCCTAGATAAATGAAGAGCACCTAGTTCATAATCTGGACCCTCGTTGTCTCGGCTTCTTGGAGTTTCCATAAACCTATGAGTTAAATGATGAAAGGATTCACCTACTAGGTGCGCCAATGTCAGATACGATTTATGCTCTTTCGCCCTGTTTTTGTGCCTTGATACCTGGATTCCTGAATACAGGTATTGCCTGTTAAACGCAACTCGAATGAACACAGACCCCTTTGTGGCTCCAGTGAATCATTAATTTGTATGGGCTGTAATTTGGCTCCCTACGTTCCATTTCGATAATATCAGCTTAGCTGCGGTACTGTTAGAATGCCTTCATCAATCCGTCTATTAAACAAACAGCATGATGTGATTCGATCTACCTTGCTTAAAAGCACCACTGACCAGCTTCTAGTAGAGACTATGCGTCGACAAGCTGTAATACAGCGGCTAAAAGCCATTTGGAATCAGTGAATAGATATACGACGAGGTAAGTGGCACTCTCATTTTGACTGTGGCGTTACCCCCAAATTATTCCAGCTTTAAGGCCTGTGGGTTTAATTTTCATACATTGCGGTGCCTTCTTTTTGGCAGGATTATTGTCCCTCTTGTTGCTATTTTGCTTGGAACGTACATATGCATACCATGTTAAAGGCAATGTCTTCGTATTGGCATTATTCGTACCACATAAAAATATTGCAGATGTATTGAATGCTTTATATGGTAATCGTTTAAAAATTCAATAATGCTTAAATATTCGTTCAGCCAAACAAATCCAAGAAGACATGGTTCAATTGTGTCTTAATGAGAAACATTTCACGAACTATCGGCTATAAAGGTGGCATTCACACACAATGGCACAATGGCATACTACGAAAGTTAATTGATAGGGGATAAGATCAGTTGAACAGCAACATTAAAGTATTGCCCTTATTTAGCAGTCAGAACTATGAATGGAGAATGTATTGCGCAAATAGCGTTGCGCGTGTTGTATTGGCTTCATATATTTGTACATCACTTACAACCAACACATGGGTCATTTTCAAATTATATTGATACGTTGTGTATCAATGTACAAATAAATCTAAACAATTCAAAAGCCTGGGTGTATTGGACCGCGTTTAGTTACCAATTTACAACATAACAAGCCAGATTAGCTCATCATTGAACCGCTCTTTAATATGCACCAGTTTTCTACTCTGCAGATTCAAATATAAAATGATCAGACTAAAGGTCAGATAGGAGCATGTTTTAATTATACTGTGTCGTGTATTATATACATGAAAGGGGTACATTATGTTAGTCGTATTCATGCACTCACTCATAAAATCCCGCAAAACATTGTGTATGACATACAAGCACATTTTATTCTGCTATTCTTCTTTGCAAACACACCTTTTAGCATGTTCGCCCTGAAAAATGACGAATGCTCGTTCCGTTAACTACTCACATTTGAATATTATGTAAGCAATATAACAAAGCCACACACATGTTTTCTTGAGCTAATCAAAGACATCACTTGTTGGTCCAAACTAAATCCACAGCTTCTATGTAAACGTCATTTGTGGCTCATTACTCATTATTCGCTGTGTTTAAGGGAACGCAACTACCAACAGGGGCAACGTTAGGGCAAGGAAAAGATTAGGGTGTGTGCGGACATAATTTATCAGAAATTTCAGAGCAATAGCAAGTTATACTGATATGTTCAATTCATTTAGATCAGAAGGACTTCGAAGGGTTCCACATTTCGCTATATGCCCAAGACAAATTATTCATACCTACCCGTCTACTATCCAACTGAACAATGCACGAATGCGGCATTACGCTGAAAGAGTCAACTGTACTTCCAGGCGAGCAAATATTGTCCCCGAGTTTCTCAACTACCTACCTAGATGGCCTGTGACAAACAGTCCATGCAGGTAGGTAGTTTACATTGTTGTGAGATAAGTTATACAATCCACATGGAGGGAATAAGATGCAGTACAAGCCATGATACCAGACTCGACAGCGTGCAGTCACCGGGTTTTACAGTAGCCAAGTAAGTTAAATCTGTACGGGGCATTAAGCCAGCGCATTCGACAGGGTGATGCACACGATGTTTTCACAATCAGGCTAATCGCTGAATTTGTCCCCTAACTGACAGCAGTAGCCCTGTTATACTTAAGGTTATTCGCTGCTTTGCCTTTGACCAGCATTAAATTAAAGTACGAAACCAAAGTGCAGAACATGCTGTGGTGATCTATAATTACTTAGGCATACAATCCCATTATCAGTGCTGACAGCCTATGTTGACAGCCAATATAAATCAATCGATTTCCTTCTAATTGTGCATCATTATCACAGATTGAGGAATGATAGGCACTGCGTGAATACGATAGGATGAAGGATGTTAATGTTTACGTAAATTTGCACCTAATTTCCCTGCTAGTCTGCAGTGGAAGCAATGACGAGGTATGAGATCGCTACACAATACTTACGCTGTGAAATTGTCAACCCTAACGGCCTTATATTCACCATTTTATCCCTATGTCTTAGACAATTTTTTAACTGTCCGTGGCTTGCATACTCAACTCCAAAGGTGTCTTTGGAAGGATATTTAGGATCTATCGTACTACAAGACAAGGATATAACAGCTCCCAGGGGATCTACTGAAGACGAATGAGGTGAATAGGTCAGGGTTTACTGGCTGATACATGCAGATGTGCTTCATCAAACACCTCCTCCAGGAAGAGCTAAAAATGATCATACCTTTTTTGCTGAAGCAATGCAGTTGGCTTTGAAGAGTGATCAGACAGAGCGGCGTAACTAAGACTGTGTGTTGCATTGAACAAGAACATATAAAATACTCAGATCAGAATGTATACTGGCGCATATTGATCTTCGATTGCTATGTTGATATTACTGTAAGTACTTTGCTGTCAATATATGAATTCAATCGTCATTTACTGGCTTAACGCGAGCATGCCGAAGAAACAGATTGGACGACTGCAGCCCGAACAATAAGTGGTTTTTCATCAAGAAATGTTGTCTTTTTCTCCCTGCCCGTTTTAACTCTTAATGTGTCACTGTAGTATATAACGTATGATCTATAAATGCATTATCAAAATATAGGAGGCTTATTTTGGTATCATAAAACTCCCAATTGGAATAATTTGTTTCATAATTCGTAAGCTAAGTAGAATTGCTTGTGCATTTGCGTTTCAAAGTGAGAGCTCCACGCGATCGGTGTCTTCTTTAAGGGTCATTATGGTGCACAGAGTGCCTTTTGTGTGTGTAGCATACTGTCGATAATAGCAATGCGGTTTAATGTCATCTGTAAAACGCTTCCGGAAAACAATATTCATCACTGTTAATGTAATAAGTTCTAGGGTTAAGCGTGCATGTTTATTGCAGGCATCGGTAATTACTTGAAAACACAGAGAAACATAGCACTCACGTGTGCGCTGATATTCCGCCGGTACTTGATCTCTAATAGTTAGCATTTGTGGTATCTAAATCTGATCGTTAATTCTGGCATAATCATCCGATAAGTATTCATTTGATCTTCGCAAAATTCCTATATCCCTAGTTTTAAATAAATATAGACCACCCGAATGACTCATCTAACGATGATAAGGCCGATTTATTGGTATGACACTGCAGTTCTGTTATCGGTTCGCAAGCCTTCACCCATTAATTTTACTGCTGTCGCATTATTCATTGGTAACTTGACTAGCGAATATATCGCGTGTATGTGGGACGCCCAGGGTGATGACATTTGCCACCATTCATTAATATTTGTCTAGACCATGGTAAACCGGGGCTGCAACTCATAATATTGTTTCGTTTTCATCATAGTATCATCACTTGAGATATCATAACCACTATAGATTCGTTTATTACCTTGCGACAGGGTGTTTACAAAGTTATTGTTTTTTTATATCAGTCACCATCCATTACGGAGTTTAAATTATGCATTGAAGGCGCAGACGTTTTACACAGAGGTGCCCCATAACAACGATACATAGTTGGTTCGCTGTTTTTGCATCGATCTCTTGCTCATACGTTATTGCCTACTGTCTTTTACGGATTAAAATATCAACATCGGTTGGAAATTCTGCTGCAAAATCGGATAATGTCACCTCGTCTGATAAATATGATTAACAAAGGCACTGCGTGCATGCGTTTATATCATAAACACATTGGATGACTTGGATTGAGAGTCAAACTGAACGATTGAACCCGACAAAAGAAGTGTACTTACGGACTTGAATGTCGGGTAATTTGGGTTGGTGCTACAATTTACGCCGACTATAGTATCTGGATAAACAAAATGACAGATCACCGACACATTAATTTGCTATGGTCAGATTAAGCGAAGCTAAAGCAGTTTTTCTGATAGTAAACAAATAGGGTGCAGCTGTTCTTTCGAGTTCTTTAGCCGATGATTGACTGTGATAAACAATGATTTACAATGATAGTCACGAAAGATATAGTAATGGGTGAACCCGTTGGGCCATAAATGCCATGTAAATTATTAGAAACAATGAACTATAATATTGACATGGTTTTACTGTACAGTCGGATTGTAATATTACTACAAAACCTTGTACTTTTCAAAGGGTTCAGTGCTTGGCTGCAGCTATTTTGGCTTGTAAACTTTTCTATGGGGTCACAATCCAATTGCAAAAGCTATTGTTTCTTATTTCCTAGCTATGATTGAGCAGATGTCTGCGAACGGATAATCCCTTTATGTGTATCATGATGCGCCGTCATTTTGAGGAAATATTATGTTTCTGTACATGGCAATCTATATTGCCAGTCGATGTTTGTGCAAATTTACGAGTATAATTGTTGTAGGTTACGCAACTATTAGTGCACGCTGTTAGCATGGGCGCCTCGAAACCGATCGCCTACCTCCGGAGCACGTGCCGTTTTGAACGACACCAACACAGCCTCTGCAAATATTTGCTATGATGGTTTTATGCATATTTTCCCAGACCAATTGCCCCTCAGATGCATAATGGATGTATTGCCAGGCTTTGCTACTTTCTAAGTGATAATGTTTAAATATGGATAAGGATTGTAATAGACTTATGCCATGTAATAAAAGTGACATTAATCACTATTGTTAACAGTAGTTGGAGGTGGCGACGTTAAATAAACAACCTGTATGTGCAGGAAAAACAAAATGAGCATCGATGAATGCTATTTCTCAATCACCATTACATGGCATCAAGCTCGACATTTACGCAATTTGACTAATCAACGTTTCGTCGTGGACCACTGCTTACGAATACGGATGTGTTACCAGGTATTATTTTACAATTGTTTAATTGCTAACAATGATGTTATCGGGTCTATATCATGTCGAAGATGATATTCATGTTTGACCTGCTCTATAAGAGCAATTGATTCACGTGTTAAATGACATATTTGCCATGCATTTACCATGATCTCTATTGCACCTGAAAGGAAGTATACCAACATAAAGGAAGAGAAAATCTACCACTACCAGCACCCCTCACTATAAAATCTTCCTCGCTTCCAAGGAATCACTAACACTACAGATTTTTTGGTTCAATAGCTGATAGTTATGGTGTTTGCCGTGAGCCCTGTTACTGGCAGTAAGGAATATTATTTCCATACACTTGTGTTAATACAAGAAGCCAGTTTAATATGGCGATGCCCTTGTTGCCTGGCCATGCTATAAAGCAGGTATTAAATCGGTTAATATTGCCCTTGCGTGTTGGTTTATGGCTAGGAACGAAGTGTTATTTTTTCATATGTTATTAATACTTATCAAACACAATTTGTTTGAATGTATTGCATTTGGACACTCGTTAAGAAAATAGGCCGTCAACCGCTGATAAGGAGATACAATATGCTGAGGCAAGGTAGAAATATGCCGATTTGGCAATATCCAAAATAGAAGACGGCACCTGCAACCGATTATGTAAGTGGACTTTTTCTTGGCATATCCAAAACCACGTGTCTGTATATATCCGCACGACAACCGACGCCTCATCAAACATTTCCGTGTGCTTTTACCATTAACCACCAATACTTTTTAAGATATAGCTTGGCATTTAGGTACATCCCACTAAACCACGTGGACGTCTGAATTGCCAAGAAATATTTGTTAACTTTACCAACAAGCCTTTTTGATACACTTGTCCCATCAAAACATAAAATGTGCTTTTGCCATTAACCACCAATACTTGAACTTAATAGAATAATATATAGCAAAATTTGGATTACATACAACGGGTCAATTTGCTTGCCCAAATGGCTTGAGACAACGTTTCTTATTATCTAGCCATGTATGTGGTTGATGCCTGATTAAAATCTTCGCGTATTATACCTCTAAAGTACCACCATTACACAGCAATAACAACGCCTACACTCGAACATACGAAATAACTTCGTCGTGGCTTGATAACTGGATCATGGTAAATTCAGTAAAGCCCCTGCTGTGCTCAATATAAGACGTAAACCGTCTGACGCAACAGCTGGTATGGTCATAAAGTGTGCTAGCAGGCCGCCATGTGTGAAAGCTTGCAATCACGGCGATATAACTATGCCATATAAAGTTTTATTATCTCCAAACGGGGGATTTTTATGTGACATTTTATTTGTTAGGCCGAACATACATCAATGCGTTCATGGCGCCTTTCGTTTTGCATTATCAAACAAAGAGCTTACTTTGTGAAATCCAATTCAGTAGAAAATGGTTGTACCGTGCTAGGCGATCTACCGCCGATTCAATAGTAAAAGCACGAGACTGTTTCATGCCCTTTTGGGAGGTTAGTCATGTTTTTACCCTGAAACATCCGGCAGTTGCTTATGCAATCTCTTTTTAGGCGCGGAGATGAGCATAACGCACAATGAAAGCACATCCGGTCTTGTTTGTTTATTGGAAGAAGAAACTAAATGGAATGAATCTGAGCAATTATAATCAGTCAACCTAGTTTTAATTATTGATGCACATCAAAATATTACGCGGTTCAATATTCATGGCGATCATGATAGGACCAGACTATATAACAATAATAGTACATCAAAATTTATTTCTTATTTAGTCTTTAGCATTTTCTACGGAGCAAAAACTTGTGCGTCTTCGAACATCAAATAATTATTTAGCTGCAGAATGATTCTGGACTCGCTGCCCGCTAAACTCAGAATTTTGCCCCGCGTTGCAACGCTTTCCTCCATTTTTGAAGATATCCTCCATTCCTAAGGGATCAATGTGAAAAGCACTTATCAGACCCAATTGGACTTAACGTTTTATTTTATAAATTTAGGTTTTGCCCCGCGTTGCAGCGCGTAATTAGATTCCTAACAATACCATATAAAGCAGCCAAGGTTGATACAATGTGAAAACACCAGTAACAGCCGCGTGCGACATTCATTACTAACGTTTCGTATGAGATGCTATATTTGTCTACTTGCTCATAAATAATTAGATTAATGACATCACTTACGGCATGCCACAAGTAATAATTGACCATGATGACTAGTAAGGCTCGACCGATTCATTCCTAGATTACTCTTATGAGACGCTGTAGTTCATAATCTCATACCCTACTACTTAATCGACATCTTGGAGTTTCCAAGTAAACCCATGAGTGACTAAATGATCAAAGGCATTCACCTAAATAAATGCGCCACCTAGTCATACGATCTGGACTCGTTTCTCGCCCTCTTGGAGTTTCCATTGAACCTATGAGTTCCTGATGACAGGATTGCCATTAAACGCAACGAATGAACACAGACCCCTTTGTGGCTCCAGTGAATCATTATTTTGTATGGGCTGTAATTTGGCTCCCCAAGTTCCATTTGATAATATCAGCTTAGCTGCGGTACTGTTAGAATAGCTTCATCAATCCGCCTATTTAACAAACAGCATGATGTGATTCGATCTATCTTGCTTAAAAGCACAACCTGACCAGCCTCTAGTGGTGACTTATGCGTCGACAAGCTGTAATACAGCGGCTAAAAGCCATTTGGAATCAGTGAATAGATATACGACGAGGTAAGTGGCACTCTCATTTTGACTGTGGCGTTACCCCCAAATTATTCCAGCTTTAAGGCCTCTGGGCTTAATTTTCATACATTGCGGTGCTTTCTTTTTGGCAGGATTATTGCCCCTCTTGTTGCTATTTTGCTTGGAACGTACATATGCATACAATGTTAAAGGCAATGTCTTCGTATTGGCATTATTCGTACCACATGAAAATATTGCAGATGTATTGAATGCTTTATATGGTAATCGTTTAAAAATTCAATAATGCTTAAATATTCGTTCAATAGCCAAACAAATCCAAGAAGACATGGTTCAATTGTGTCTTAATGAGAAACATTTCACGAACTATCGGCTATAAAGGTGGCATTCACACACACCGGCACAATGGCACAATGGCACAATGGCATACTACGAAAGTTAATTGATAGGGGATAAGATCAGTTGAACAGCAACATTAAAGTATTGCCCTTATTTAGCAGTCAGAACTATGAATGGAGAATGTATTGCGCAAATAGCGTTGCGCGTGTTATATTGGCTTCATATATTTGTACATCACTTACAACCAACACATGGGTCATTTTCAAATTATATTGATACATTGTGTATCAATGTACAATTAAATCTAAACAATTCAAATGCCTGGGTCTATTGGACCGCGTTTAGTTACCAATTTACAACATAACAAGCCAGATTAGCTCATCATTGAACCGCTCTTTAATATGCACCAGTTTTCTACTCTGCAGATTCAAATATAAAATGATCTGACTAAAGGTCAGATTGGAGCATGTTTTAATTATACTGTGTCGTGTATTATATACATGCAAGGGGTACATTATGTTAGTCGTATTCATGCACTCACTCATAAAATCCCGCAAAACATTGTGTATG
Organism: Urechis unicinctus; assembly: GCA_034190875.2. Classification (NCBI taxonomy): domain Eukaryota; kingdom Metazoa; phylum Annelida; class Polychaeta; order Xenopneusta; family Urechidae; genus Urechis; species Urechis unicinctus. The sequence continues at coordinate 46,030,574 of CM067358.1, read as the reverse complement.
ACATACAAGCACATTTTATTCTGCTATTCTTCTTTGCAAACACACCTTTTAGCATGTTCGCCCTGAAAAATGACGAATGCTCGTCCCGTTAACTACTCACATTTGAATATTATGTAAGCAATATAACAAAGCCACACACATGTTTTCCTGAGCTAATCAAAGATCATTTGTGGGTCCAAACTAAATCCACAGCTTCTATGTAAACGTCATTTGTGGCTCATTACTCATTATTCGCTGTGTTTAAGGGAATGCAACTACCAACAGGGGCAACCTAAGGGCAAGTCAAAGTTTAGGGTGTGTGGACATAATCTATCACAGTCGCGTATTCACCAAGCTTCAGGAAACAGCTGGATTTGAAATACTCTATTCACCCCACTGATTCTTTTCTGGACTCAGATGAGTGCCGGGGGGCGGTAACCGATTCTTCTATGCACCTCCCCGCAGCCTTGATTTTTTTGCAGCCCTGTATGTGGTTGCTGCTTGATCTGTACTAAATGTAATTTAGCTCTATAATATCACTATCACACTGCTATATTAAAGCCCATACTCTGATGTAACACGATTATTGGTTCTAGTAAACCATAACTAAATAAAGGCAAATTAATGACACGCCTAGCTGTGTTCAATGAGGGACGTGAAATTGCCACCACATCTGCTACTTTGATGAATACGTGAAGACCGCCACGCGCAACATTTCACAGCCACGGCGATATAACTGGGCCATGTATATTCTTATTATCGTCAAATGGGGGCTATTAATCTGACATTTTATTTGCAGTAACCTAATAGCCGATCATACATAAATGCATTCATGGCGCATTGCGTACTCTATTACCAAGCAAAGAGTATACTTTTTGAGCGCCCATTTGGATGTTCATCAGAAACGTTATCGACTTTAAGTCACCAACAGATGCTCAAAATGGGTTGACAAGCTGGTCAATAGCAGGAGCATACGTCCGTGTCATGCCAGTAAGGGAGGCCGTCCGACATCGCACATCCACTATTATGGTCCGAAGTGCTACTGCGTTAAGCATAACGCAATATAAAAGCATTTACTCCTGTTTTTTAATCACAAATATAGAACAAAGCAGAAAAAAAAAATTAGTCCACGTCGTTTATTGTTCCTCTGCATCAAATATCACTGTCTTAATTATGATAAACAGGTTTAATCGATAGTATTACTGCTGTATAATAATAAGGGCCTTCTTTGTGGCAAGCAGCTGAATGACAAATATAACTGCCTTCCTCCCTCTTATTCTAAATCATTTAATCTCAAGGTATTGATGATATAATGGAGTACCTTATCGGCATTTTCATGATGCAAGGTGGTAAGCGTTTATGCTGTCTGAACGGTAATGGACAAAAATAATATTCCAGTCATCCCAAGAGCGTGATATGGGTAAACGACAATTTCTCTATGACTCATGCATTACCGCTCAACGACCATTTGGCTGATATAGGTCGAAAACACATAGTGGCCCGCAAGGCTGCGAAGTGACCTTCACGCGTCAATTCGAATCCTGCTAGACCCATTTGATTTAAGATATGGCTTGGAGGTGACCAGATTTCTCTGCGCCTTATGGCTTGGACATTAAGCATCCATGCATCTTCGTGAGTCAACTGTACTTCCAGGCGAGCAAATATTGTCCCCGAGTTTATCAACTACCTACCTAGATGGCCTGTGACAAACATTCCATGCAGGTAGGTAGTTTGCCGATAGTTTGTTTATCTATACTAGCTTTAATTTAGCTGTGAAATACCAAAAGGCAGGGAACAAATAAAGCCGACCCAAGCGAGTAAAAATGGAATATATTCATCTTTGCCATGTGCAAAACTATTATGATAAGCAATAAATATGTATTCAAAACCAGCTACGTTCACATTAGAAATAAACTGTCCGCCGCAGGGGTTATTAGCGCCGTATTACATACGTTGCGACCGCCATGTGCTACAGCTTATAACCACGGAAATATTGCTGTATCATATATATTCTTATTAATATTAAAAGGATGGTTATGAATGAATATTATTTGCACGGGGTTTATAGTCGATCATATATAAATATTTTTATGGCGCCTCCCGTTATTATTGGTGAACAAACATCATATGTTGCGAAAACCCATAATGAAGTATGGTGTTTTGCAGAATCATTTGCGAGCGGGAGACGCATTCGGTTTAACCAGGCTAAACTTGGTTGTGCAATTATCGTACCTGCTTATGCGCTATGACAAATAAAGCGTACATTATCTGATACACTGGAAACCTGAGAGCACATCCTATGTAGGCTTTTAGGCAAACATGCAAAAACGTTATCACTGCTCAATAATGGCACTTGGTTGCCGACGTTGATTGTCGCTGTCCAAATTAAAATGTCGGGGTTTGACTTATGATTGTTTGTAAAAGGTAGCAGCTTTCGTAATCAGTTACATTCTTGATAACAAATAAAATCCATCCATTGTTACTTCTTGGTCGATATTTATGTCCTCAGCTCAGGAATGATGCAGCATCAAAATAGATAAAACTCCATGTCACAAGAAAATTGCCAGTGAAAGCAGCATTAATTAGGGTTGCACAGGGTACTATAGAAATGGCTGAATACACAAAGACATATGGCACATGCATATATGTAGCCCGTATCTGACAGTATATGCCCATTAACATAGCAGCGTTAATGACGCCTAGAGAATATCCAACGAAGTCCTTTGGTTGCGATTTCCTTCTTTGAGATTTTGTTCATTCGCAGTTGCTGCTAGCAATAAAGGAAAAGTTTATGTCAGCTTTCATGAAAAACTGCACATTACATAGCTCGATGGGGAAACACAGCCGTTCGACACTGCGATGCATAAGGAATCTCGTGTAATATGACGACAACCCTGGTTGGTTCTCAGCAACACAGTTCGCATTAAGTTCTTGCATTTAATGGGGCCGTTGTGCGCAATAAAGGAAAAAGGCGGCAAAAACCGGACGACAGCATTGCTTTGTATGTCGAAATTACACATCTAGCCATTGCGTTCTGTCAAACAAATGTTGATGGAATAACAAAATTATGACGAGGTAAGTTTCCCTTGGTTGCTTTAGTTGCTGAGTTGCTATAACCGGTTAATATCCTAGAGCAATACATTTTGGACAACGGCCATCCACGCAAGAAAGCCCGCTGTCAAATCACAAAGCCCCTTTTAAGAGCAGACTAAAGCATGCATTTTTTAATTACCCTCTTATTTACATTTTATATGATTGTATTCAACCGTGCTCTTATGTATGGAAACCGTCATCCTAGCCTCTGCATAAATACGTTATTTACAGCAAGATTTGCATTAAGATAAAGCATATTATCACAATAAAATTCCCTCTTAGACTTCAAGAATGATGCTCCTGTCACCACATGACAGCTATTGGTAGGCCTCTTATCAGCTATTAAGATAACTGGACATCAAAGCTAAAAGCGAGTGCGCGCATTCTATGGAGGTCAATAACAGCAATGACTAGTAAGCAAAGTAGGTGTTAAGCACAGAAAATGAACCACGCACGTAACTTGTCTGATATACATTCAACGGAGGCGCAATTGAGATCTGGAGAGGGACATGGAAAGAAGAGTGAGATATACATGTAATCGCAGTGATCATAAGAAGGTGATATAAAACGACACAGAGCGAAGGTGTCATCTTTGTATTGATAGAGAGATCCAATAGGCGACAATTTCAAAAGCAGTTTGACATATATAACGGGCGGCACATTTGATACAGCCGCTGCTCTTTGTTGTTTTCAGGATTAACAATGTCAAATTTGCTGAATGATATTCCAAAGGCACGATTCGAATGCGAGATGCCAGGGGGTCCGGATGCACCACTCTGCGGCCGCTTTTGTCTTAGAGGCTCCTACATCAATATGCAATGCGGATAAGAGCTGAAGCTGACGTGGTCTTAAGTCACGGTGGTCATTGGTGCGACGATATCATAACACATTGTAATATTAACAATAACTATCGTAACCTAGGTAGATAAAATGCATCAATGATGAATAGTCAGGGAATATTATATACAAAACAAAACTAGTTTACCTGCTTTCCTCCTGCGTACAGGGCGACTGCACATTCCCCAAACAGCCAATGCTGCTCATGAGGTCTTACCTCATAGCCATTGAGCACGCCACGTGCCGATTTGGGATGAAATCTTCTTTGCGATAATAATGATTGAATACCTAAAGTCACGAGAGGAACATCCGTGTTTTATCTGTAAACCGCCGACTAAGTGCGGAGTGGCTTGTTTTGCATCATGATAATCTTCATATGAACGTAAAATGCACACAATTTTGACATTAATCTCATATGATTATCAATGTCATCATCAAATTGCGCCATCACGGTCACCTACCGTTTAGCTCACGGTCAGGTTTTATTGTGTGTCTCTGCCATCCAAAATAACCAATAGTTAGCTACAGCCATCCAACTCATTGATCAATTTTGCGCCTACTGTCTGGCTTTCCTTGCGAGTACTTTTTCATACCGTTTTATTTCAGCTGGTATACCTAATTTCGAGGTGTCAAATGCATTTATTCTTATTCTACGTTCAAGTATATCTTTGCATCACTTCGCACCGTAAATTACTAGTGCTTCAAGAAATATCATGCTACACCAGTACAATGCTTGAAGCTAAAAATACCATAGCAGCAAAATAAGCCTGGTTTCACAATAAGATGACGGAGTACTATTGAAAAAGACATCGCGAATATGGCGTATTTGTTTGTGTAGTACAATGATCGCCGTCGGTCTGCAGCATTTTGTCAAAGACTAATTATTCAGTAGCCCATATGACTACGCTACAGCCACTATTACCCTGTCTGCCTAGCTTAGTGGTTAATGCCAAATGTATTGTCTATGGGTTTCTAGTACGTAGATAATACAGTGAGACAAACTTGAATCCATAGTTCATATTCTACATTGCAATATAACATCGATTGCAGCGTCTAACATACTTTGTTGCAGACAGGGTCAATGGCATAATTGTAGTTACCTCGCCACTTTATGCGAAATCTCTATGAATCAAAGTCAACCTGATGTAAGTTTATTGCGTGTTCATTCTGGACGTACACAGTCAGTCGCAACAGTTGGTCATATTGTATAGGTTAACGGTGCCACCCGCCACAACTAACAGCCGAACACGGTCACTGTATTATACGGTATTATAATCGACAATTGATGGTCATTGCTGAGACACTTCATTTGATGACACGTAATGGTCAGTGATAATTAGATGCTTTCATGACACCAATCATGTTCCTCACAACTTTGCATGATCAGTCACAAGCAGAAGACGATTTAGGTACAGTAAGCTCGGTTGACAATCTTCGATGCAAGAGAAAAATCTATGACTATAAGATTTCTGTGTCGTGGTTTTCAGGAGAGTCATTCGTGTTCCAAACATGCAATGCAACCTTCAAAGCATATATCGTATTGCCATGAGGATGTTTAGCATCCAACGTTGATGATTATAGCCCAAATTAAAATGTCTGGTTTTGAATCATAATATTATGTTTAAGACAAAACACCTTAGAACTAGCATATCCGTCAGGTCTGGTTGGACGATGCCAAGAGGAAAGCAGATGTTTTCCGTCTCACGTATTTAGCCGCAAGTAGATTAGTATCCCACTACTGCTGCAAGATTGTTATGGATATATTTGATGACAAGGACACTCAATGGATTTACTCCAGGTCCTAGTAAAACTGGTGATGGCATCACATAGGATAGGTTTCATATTGCTGGATTCACAACGACATAAAATATCTGAAAATATATACTTAAAAAGGCTTATTTACATTGCAGCAGTAAATAAGATAGACAAATAGTGACCGATGTCATGTGGTAACATTTGAACATCATTATTATATCTATGAAGTTGTCCCAGTGGCAAAATATGTTTATATGGTTTGCTGCTGCTGCGCTGGAGTCAATAGTCGTCACGGTGTCTATGGACAACCGCCGCATGACGATCTGGGACAACTCAGAGAAATATGGAGTAACGAAACCTTATATGGTTGACTACACATTCAGCCACGACGTGTTATTGTTTCAAGCAAACGATGCTATCTGATGCTATATAAACTAAACATTTTCAACTCCTACGGTGTTTAACAAGTAAATAAAGACAACACATTGGATACCGTATCGTTAGATCCAGACTTATCGCATTCCATTTTGCCAATTCGCCAATTGCCACTCAGGGGCTAAGTATTACCTGGGCACCACTAGTCCTGGCGGCCGGTAATTATGTTTAGATGGCTGTTCTCCGAAGTACTTGTGTAATATGGGGCCGTTATGCACTATAAAACCATAACGCTGCAGTAGCAGGACGTCGTTTGTCACATTTAAGCTGCCTTAGTTCGAAGTAAGTAGCGCTTGTTACTCCTTCACTGCAAGCTCTCGTCACATCGCACTCGTTGCAAAATATTTCTATTGATAGTAATTGTCACTCATGTTAAAAAGATGACGATATTATTCCGCTGACTGGATGCTCTGACTGAATTTTTCTGTTTTAGCTGCTAGAGCTTTACATGACCCAAAGTTCATCTGAATGGACTGATGTCCCAGTTTGAAATTTATTTATCTTACAACGTCACTAAATACCAGTTTTGAAGAGGTAGTATTTCACGCGACAGCGATAATTCAGCTGGCTAGATATTTTGTGATAAATGCAATCATGAGAATACCTACTGCGAACTGATTAGAAATAAGTGATTTGTTATCTATCTATCGTGTGCTGACGGAAGTAGCCCAATGGTCAGATGTTTCACACATTTGGCAGCTGATGCCAAATTCTCTTGGGTGAGGACCTCGGTATGATAGATTGTACGTATTAGCTCACTGACTTACCCGGGTCTTCTCCTGCATGCCTCTCATAGTAAAGAAAAAGATTGCATATATTCAAAATGCTCGAATATTTCAAGTCACAATGTGGACTATTCGTTTACTTGAGGACACAGATGCAATGGACGCGGCATTTAGCCTGAATGATTTAGCCAAGATCAGGAGATTAAATATAACGCTATCCACAGCAAGTGCGGTATATATGAGCCAATCACTGATTCAGCATGCGCAAAAACCGTGGGTTGCGTTATTATATTTGATTATTTGTCGAATGGAGATTTGTTTAAATACGACTATGAAGCCATGACGTGCAACGGTGTAAGCAATGACGCAATATTTCGTCCTCCTGTGGTAATGAATTGTGTAACATGAGAGCCATTAGATATTACTACATTGGTTGGCATATATCGGGTGTATATGTGGGCCCGCAAATCCATCCGTCGGTTGACAGTTATTGTTTAATGCTCAATATTTGCCTTGGTCAAACAACCAGCTGTAACGCCTTATTTTTATATTTAGTGTTTTGCAAACTCGAAATTGGGCCATAACCCATCCAGTGTTGTGCGAGAGCTGACGCCGAATCATTTCATGATAAATATTATATGCTGTTGATTGCATTGGAGTGACACTCCGATTTTCATCTTATTTTATCATGATTAATAATAAATCAGCGATTCTATACAACTGGATATTTGTTTTTTATTATGCAAATGCAAAAATATGTTTATAAACGCATATAACATACCAAAAGATCATATACACATTCTGAATTGAAGTAAATGCCACCGATAATTTTCGATCCACTAATGATTATTCTGCCGTCTGCAAGGTAAGTACACTAAAAGAAAGTTTCATAGAGACAACAAGGTCTTGATGCACTTATCAGCAATATTTCCGAATACATTTCTTAAAAGCTGACTCCTAACGTTGCATGTTTACATTGTATCCCCCATCAGTATTCAAGAACAAAACAAATGCCATAGCGACTGCAATTAATCTTTACTTAACGTCTTATTTTGACTATATATTTGATTTAATATATGATAAGAAATGTTTTTTAAGCACACAGTGGTGATCCGAACGGGAAAATATAAGCATATACAATAGTCAATATATTACTAACACATGTTACGCAAACTTGTCTGCTGAGTTAATTTAGGACAGCCAACACAGAATGACTGGAAGTGCCAGAAAAACATAGCGTCGATGAAAGGGGTACTTTCATGGTCTCTTGTTGGAAATATATTGCCCAAGTATGAAGCCCCAAAGGGGGCAGAGGTCGGCTACATTGGAAATAAATAATCAGGCTCCAGGAAGCCATTAAGCGCTCAGAGTAATCCTAAATATAATGTTAAGAGTGTGATATGTCCCCTCATGAAATCAATTGATAGTTCTTCTGAACACTTAATTATAGACCAAAACAGTTCCACTTTGATTCAACTCACTGTCTCTATTCAACGCTGCTTCTGTGTTGTAAATATAAATCACATAGATTGTTTCGATGCTTTGATTTTATGCGGCGATGCTTGTGTACTAACTGGTGAGTGTTGTATTCGAGCGCAATTATTTTCAATGATGCAACCAACTTTAGGCGATTAACAGATCTTCGTAATAAGATACAGTTTCAACATGTTTCGAATTAATTGTGATACAAACGCAGCCTTCATAAACCACTCATGGCTATTTGAAAATGAGCAATGCTGCCTCTCAGGTTGCTCATGGTTATCAGCAGTTGGTCGGGCTTACCAGATTAGAGGAATCGTTGAATGCAATAGTATGAATAGCAATACATGTTCAAGGACAGGAGATTGTCATGAGTATAACAGGTCCCCATCCACCCATCGATGCTGCGCACAATAGTTGACCAATATTGGGTTTATGCTAGTCATCATGACTGTCTTAGTTATCGTGGTTAAGTTAATTTTGACCCATGCGGATTAATATTTTCCATTTTCAGCTCCCTCGAGCTACACGAATTCAATTTGGTTATTACCAAGCTCATCTTCACTGTGCCCGGGCTTGGCCGATGTTTTAAGAACACGTAGAAAGAGGATTAGAATCATGTGTTAGGTACGTAATCAAGTACAAGCTCGCTCCTCATTAAGTTTTAAATAATTCATACGGCAGTCGTCGACATATCTGTTGCGGTGATTGCTAAGTTGTAACTAAGCGCTTTGTCACATTTCGCTTATCATTAATGATCACGGATGGTTATATTCGGCTGATGTTTTTCAGGGAGCGATATGCTCACATAGCACATCAATAATAATAACCAGTGGCTACTGCTATGACAGAAATTCATACAGTGTATTCTCCAGAGCGCACACAGAGCGTAAAAACGTCAAACACAATCGAAAGAAATGCAAAATACGTCACAATAAGAACCATGTGATCGAATGCGTTTTTCAAACTGGTAGACCTATTTTAATCATTGTTGACCAGCAGAAATTAATTGGTAGAAGCTTTTCGTTTTATTGCTATAAATCCAAATGCATTTACCTACTGCATGTACAAAGAATTTATACCAATGTAAATTCATTGCTGTCATCAGCCTTTATTCAAACTTTTGCTATTTTGCTACCTTTTCTGAAAGCATTGCTGCATACAATGTTATCATTCCAATATCCAACTCATTTCATGTTTGGACAGATCACTCAATCGAACTCGTTTGAGATAACATGTGTGGCTCGGGTCCGTAGCAATATTTGGTTTGAATGTTTGGGCTGTGGAATATGCTGCAAGTACACCTGTAATAATGAGTAGATGTCAGCCAATCTTAGTCACCTGTTACGGTTATGAATCAACGACAGTTGATATGATGGCCATGAATGGTCATTACTTTTTAGATATACGCATCCGATATATATATTAGGATCTTGACAAACCTCATTCCATTTTGTCAATTTGCCATTTCCCGCTCAAGCCTCAATATTGTAATGGAAAAAAAACAAGGAGCGGGGATATATCTTTGCATTATAAAATTTACACCTATATATAATCAGCAAATCAACATGTCTCATTCTTTCCCGGTGCAAATCAACTTTCAATGAATCATCAGAGTTTCTAAATCGTATTCAGTTCCTGATTACGCACAAACCTTACCGCTCCTGTTGTTTGACACTTACATAAAGGAGCCAACAAATTGGAAAGAATAGTAAAATTAGCAAATGCTTAAATTGAGGTTTCGTCTTGTACATACGTTTGTTTTGCGCTTCTATGTTAATTGCTGGTGCTTGACATGTTCAACTGAGCGTCCTCATTCAACTAAACTTTTACTCAAGAACAATGATAAAGCGTCTAAGCATATATACTCATGCTCTTGTTGAATACTGACATGTACATTACATTACAGCGCGGATTGTGTGTTTGACCGGGGTAGAAATTTTCGATGTGTTCAGGGTGAGTATTGATGATACAAGATGCAACATTATACGAATAAATATAGCCCACAACGTCAACGCGTACATCAAAAAAGTAACTTCTTCTAGTATAATTTCATAAGGATTTAACCGTTTATCGTAGGTTGATGGAAACTTGAGAGATGATGGATGTAATTAGCAGCTTATGCCACTGTTTCTTGGATGACGGCCTCGGTTTGGACATGTATGAGCAAGTTGTATATGTAACCGGTTTTTCATAGGCTCGTCGTAAGCGCCTCTAATTGTAAAGAAATGCAATATATAATGAATTGCATGGATAAAAATGGTCTTCGGTTATTCATGGCTTGATAAGTTTGAATGCCAATTTTTATTAAATATATCTAGACACAGTAGCAATTGCAGCAGTAGTTGTTAGATGTGGTAGCGCCAAGGTAACGAGAGTTAAAATTGCACCATCATCCCCCTAGAGCAGTTAATGCAACACAACCGTGGGCTGCATTTTTACTATTTATTAGGTGACGAATAGCCATAAATAACATCAAGCTCTCTCGAATGAAGCAATGTCAATATAAAGCTCTTCGTAGTTATTAAGGCGATCGTCCAAGTTCTGAGACATCGTAGATCGCAGTAGCATGAATTACGTTATACGCTAAAGACTTAATAGTTTTCACAGTATGTAGTTTGCATGCATGTTATGATTCCGCCGTATTTCAGCATTTACAAACAGTTATGCAATGCCAAGCTTGATATCGTTTGGAAGTTTGTAAGAGAGGTAAGGTGTAATCTGTTCTTATTCTTTCTCGGTTCTAACCATATAATTCCAATTGGAATTATAAAGTGCGGCTTCAAACGATTATCACTTTTAAACAAATATGGCCGATTCACCAATTTTTGGATTGAGGTCTAATGGTTATCGAAATATTAAGATTTGTCCCATACAAAGCGCACTGTTTTCAACAAACAAGATATGTTTTTGCTTCAATACAAATACGATATTAAATTCATCGAAAGACTATATTTTGTTGATTTCTGACATAACACGTTATTCAAGCTATTAATCGAATTACTAGAAATAACTGTTTTGAGCTTCCAGGTAACAACAATGTAGGCAACAACAGTCGCTGCCTCCGCTAAAAAAAAAACACTGCTGTACTACCAGCTTTCGTTGCAGCCAAAGCCTGGGAATTCAAACTTCATAGCAGAAACGAAAATCTGAAGCAATGGAGTTGTTTGAGTTTTAAGCATCTGGGGACGGTGGTGACGTGTACAAAGTTGATATTCACATTCGAAGCAGGCATGCTAATTCCGCCCTATCTTTAAATTGACCTCATAGCGCAGTTTCCTAACAATCACGGATAACTTTTACGCGTGGAAATTTACACCCAATGTTATGTCAGCGTCATTTAGCTGTATACATGTTACCCCAGTTAGGAATTTTCCACTGCATCATGTCTTGTGCATTTGAGTTCTAGCGCGGTCACGAAACTGCCCAATGTATTGATGTGAATTGGAGAACTGCTTAGAGACACTTGGGTCCTTTAACATCTACGGAGCCAGGCAGTTTAATAACACTTCCAGTCAGCATCAATAAACCATCGGAATGGCTGCCAATGCAAGTAAGCGTCTTGATGAAGATGCGGAAGAATCGATTACCTACTATGACAGTTCACCGAGTTATCATATATTTCTTATGCTGAATAAATTCAACATTTTATGTAGCTTTGTTTTTTTTTTATGTCTCGATTGTTTCAGGATAATTTCCCATGCATTTACCGAGTAGTTTCAATGTTTAAGCATAACTAAGAGCACATATTACTGAGCGGATGGCAACCCAGCTATAAATGCACAAGCTTCCAATGGCTCTGTATAGGTGGTGGTGTTAATCATATGTCAAAAAAAAGCAAGAAAACTTTTTGAACATGAAGCAAATCACTCACAAGGGTACATTTTATCTGAATCTATGTCGAATAGCAGAAGTAAAATAAATGTATACGTAATTGTGATTCTACTGCAACATTGTGGAAAGATAGACTACACACTTCTCTCCCATTTAGGTGTGCATCACAAATTGTAGATAAAACTTTGTTATTTTCAGGCAAACTGTCATATCAGGTAATGGGTGGGTTTATTCCTGCTCCTTAATATCACCAAATGCAGTACTGTAATTTGACACATTTGTGCGTTACATAAATATATAACCACCATAGACGAAATTCAGTGCCAATATAGCAACTTATGAGACAAGGTACACCTTCCGTTAAGTAACTGATAATGGCAAACAAAGCAAGTGTGAGTAATTCACATCTCTCATAAATGTATTAGTAACTGTTTTCATTCGCAGATGTAAAATGACAAAGCTTGGAACGTAGCGTATCCATATAGATGCAAGTGTATTGTTTCAATAATTATTCCTAGCAACTTTTAGGTGAAACATAATGTCTCTGTCTTAATAAGTAACCTAAAGTAATGTTGAAAAAAATTGTAAAAACAACATCAATCTGCTTAGCAAGATTCGTAAATGCAATACAGTCACAACCACCGTCACCAGCCTTCAATAACCTGAATGCTGTACGATTGTATACAAAGTACTTTCTTGCTCTCAAACTCTAGCCGTTCGCGATTGCTAAAGCGCAAATGGTGGAATCAAAACTGCTCTTGCTGATGGACATACTCTACGACAATTTTATGACCTAATCTTACGTATGGTTAATAGAAATTCAAAACGGCAACGTAGAATGTTGCATTTGCATTCAGTATTTCGCAAAAGCCTGATTTTTGTTCCACTGAAATCAATTTATCGTTATCGCGCCAAGCAATTAATGCACCGCCGGATAATCGTAGCCTTGCGTGTTTTGTCACACATATTTCATGGTCATATATATGCATCGTGTTTATGGTTACAGAATAAAAAATACGCACTGCGATACTTTCTTTTCGCCCTTCATCGTCATAGATACAAGAATCTACTCATCAGTGTGCCAAAAAGACATACATATATCCTATCAGTGCGACCGTGATCGTTGCGACACATTACCATGTATAATTATATCATCGCACCAGTGATACCCGTAACCAGAAACCGTGCCAGCTTCTGAAATTATCTGCGCCGGATATTGATGACGACAAATCAGCGAAACGAGCAGCAATAAATGGGAACAGTCATACCTGAAAGCCCGTGCGATAGTCGCCATAATTTGCAAATGGTTATGTGGGCTTTTACGCCACATTGTCGCTCAAGACTGAGTTAATTGCATTTCTCAACTGTCTTATTGTGGCTATAACGATGAGATTTCCATTTATGACCAAAGCCTCTACCATAACGACGGACCCCGAATGTAGCTCCCGTGATACAGTTCAGCCATTGTGCCATCCTACATTAGCGAACCTAAACAATCGTTGCATTATTCAGATATGCTCATAGAATGTTCGTTTGAGAAAGAGCGTATGGCTGGTTACAGAACAAACCAATAAAAGTTTTATAATCAAAGATTTTGAACGACTTTATGCAAGTCAGTCCTAGCATTACAAAATGTTTCAACAAATTTTAGCATTGAAAATGATAATGAAAACTAAAAAAATATGTCCTTTAATGTTTGTGGTTTTGTAGTTCTCGCCGTACCATTTACCAGGATATCTAGTGGAACATCTGCATCAGTGTGAACAATGACAATCGGCCTATTATCGGGTTGGCGAGAGGCCAACGTTAACCATATTTCCAAAGTACGTAGCAGGTATTTGTATGCATGGAATGATTTTGTCCGTACATCCGTGGCCGAAATGAGAGTGGAGTACCACTTACCTTGTCATTAACCAATTACAAAACTAAGAATGGCTTTTAGCCGTTTTATTTGAGCTTGTATAACCATAAAAGCGCCACTAATTGCAATTTATTTAGAAAACGGTCATTGGCCCATTGAAGCATAATGTAACACATCCAATCTCATTACTGGTTGTGTAGGCGGATTAAGGAAGGCATTCAGACTGGAGCAGCAGCTGCATGTTGCGCTCGAATATCATCAACTGAGAAGGCTTTCAAATCAATTCATTGTCATTTGGAACATTTGTGTTTTTTTCTTTTTGAGGAAAATATGCCAACTTAATGCACTTCTAATATTAAGACTTTATACACATCTTTTACGCAGTAATCAGCATTAAATATGATCTAAGGTCGAGCGTTTTTTACTTGATCATGACAGTTTAACCACACGCGATTGTCGATAGATAGTAAGCGATGGTTTAAACTGCTGATTTTATTTCAACTTTGTATAAAGCAGCTTAGTAAAATATGACAAGCTTTTGCAAGTGAATCAGAATATTAGTGCTGACGAAATTTTATTTTTCACAGTATAACATAGCGATATCGATGTGAAAATAAAACGATTTTTGCTTGACTGACATACATTTTGCAGTCCATCCGACCCATGCTTGCACCGTTACAGCGATTACTGGTAAATTATTGCAGGTTTGTAATTATATGTGTTGCATAACATATGGCTTATAATCGTGCATTTAGTATGATTTATGGTGACATTCGATATTTGTAGATAAAATGAGCGGTACTGATAGCTCCTGTACCAATTTCGGTATAATATCATCATCATTCTCTATGATGTAGTGTTATAAGCTAGCTACGTTATGATGTCTCACTTGATAGTAAGAATGTAAGGAAGAAGTGTAAATAATTGCAACTATTTCATTCCTGCTCATCCATATTTTTGTAATGGGAGAAATGGGTTGCTGTTCATCAATTTAATGCCCACAGCTAAATATAACCCGTCTTTGTCACAGGAAATGAGAAAGTAGCACCACTCAGGCCGTCGTTAACCACCTTGTAGGTGACAGAAGACTTCCGATGATCATCGTAGTCCTCGCTTTGTCCCTCTGCTTTACATAATGGTCGAAAGTAATGTATTTATTCAAGATTGCCGTCATTTAAATACAATACATGAACTTGAATTTAGGTAAACCCATCAAATTACTTGAAATTGTGTGGATGCCATGCTAGCAGCTGAATCTCTTTACATTTCAAAACATTAGTCGGCACACAATATCGTGACTTTAAGCTCTCGGTTTCATCACAAATGTCAACGCAATACTAGCAATACCGTGCTCGGCCGCAAAATAAATGCAGTAGAATACATTATTGGAATGCTCTTTTTGATGTTCAGGTTCCCTCTTAAAAATAAATAATTTTCATGTCAAATAGCGTTTTAAGACAAGATTTAGCTTAAATAAATACTGATTGTTTTGCAGACATGTATTTAGTTTATGAGTAAACACTCCTGTATATATTTTAGGGGCATTGATCCATACCACAGTGATCCAGATCGATTCTGTCGGAATATACTAAACCGATCAAAAGTCCTCTTTGGTGTAGCAGCTACATATACTCCTGCCAACCTATTAGAGACAGCTATTTTGTATCTGTATTTTTTTCGCGTGATGATATGGTTTTCAGACGCATTGCGTTCACCAATGACGACCAAATTTTCCGATTTATCTGTATCAGTTATTGACATGGCGACGAAAACCTTGTTCGTCATTATCTTGCAACCGAAAAAGACATGGCGTCCTTAAAATGTCACAAATGTACCTTGCGGACATTAACTTGCGTGCTTGACTGGAAAGTACAAGTGATATAGAATAATTTCTGTATTGGGCGTGCCATTTATCATTTTGCAAGATGCATCGACATTAGTAATAAAACGTAACGGAATACAATTTTTTTGACAATAAACCGAGGAACCCGATGCATGATGAGATGCGAGGCAGAGTGATGTATTGTCCATTGGTTTGGCATTCTTAGCTGGGTGTTGCAGCTGTAAAAATTATATTGAGGATCACGAATACCTGTTTGGATTAGAAAGTGTATAAGTTCATCAATGACGCAACTTGTGACACAGAAGTTACGATAAACTATTGAGCAGATTTACGGTATGCAAGGCGAAACGTATAATAAAAGTAAATTGATGGCGTGACAAAATGACACGCGCAAGCCAGCAGAGTGCAGATTCAATGCTACCACATAGAATGCACTGGCCTATTTCTATGCCCAAACACGGCTTCTGACAAATAAAATAGGGATCTAAATGGTACATGCATATACAGCATCTGCCAATGCAATGGGAGAATCACAAATACAAACGTTACAGCCGATAAATAACCAATACGGGGATTCACGATCTCAATGACGGTTTGGTTTAATACAGAGGTGCTTATGTGGCCTAATTTGCAAACATCATGTCCGGGTAGGCCCCAGTTTAAAGTTTTTTTCGTCCATCGCATTCACAGCAGCTCAGTCGGGTGATTTAATAGCTATAAATTCTAGTGGAGTTTAAAATTGACATTATATATCTATTTATAGTAGACAATACATCATCGTTTTATTCACCTTTGTTCTCGCCAATCGTACTTTTTGAAAATGAATTCCATTATAACGATGTTTGCGTTTGGAGTGCAATCGTATATTTATCGTAATGGTTGGTTAAGACGGGTTTTACGTTTTGCCCCTGCGCCATCGAACCAATATGCGAGGTTGTGATCACATTGACGCCTTATATCGATAATGTTCTCTCTTCCCCCTTAAATAAACAGCATTTAAAAGAGACGAAACCCGCTTGCCTATCATCCCGCTGGGATTATAGCCATCTGTGGTGTGGAGGTCAACTGGTTCGCTTTCCGCCTAGCTTATTGTGGGTTCATACCTTGACTAGGAATGTAAATAACTCGGGGCTTGAAGTAACATCCAATGTCGGAATGGCATGTACCAGTTGTGAAGGCTCAAATGTATCCTGCTGGATCTTAATTACAGCGGTCTGACATGATAGGAGCATTTCCAAACAATCTTTCACAAAGCCAAATTGCCAGAAATAATGGGATCAATGTAGCAGATTGGTCACTGACAGAACATTATTATTTCTTTAGATGAAGACTTCGGTAAAGGGAGACCAACAGTTGACTTGGTATAGAACGAAACCCGTTATATCCTGTGCTACACACTCACGGAAATATGAGGGCCAAGGGTGAAGTTGCCAAGGAGAATCTCCTACCGGCAGGCTTCAGAGGTCGACGCCCTATCACGAAACTTCCCAAATGAGAAACTCGGTGCTAACAATTTTCCGTTCGGATGAACCATTTGTTATGACCAAGCCGTCGTCTGATATGTAACGTATTTTGGCCTGAGTTACAAACTGATTTGGGGTGTTTGTTTTTGGACATTTACAGCCCATTTATGAACATCAACTCGTTGCGACCGGAATTGCCGCCACAACCCTTAAATTGAGCGATAATGTACTATCAGTATGTGCGGCGATGAAAATCGGGTATTTGCTGGTACAGCAGACTGGGTGTAAGCTTCATGGCGTATTTTTACCATAGGGTGTATTACCTTATCCACCACAAGTATTACGATATTCCGTGACCAAACCGTTTCTTTTTAGCATACATTTATATATAATTCAGCGCGTTTATACATCATGGTGCAATATTTAACATCCAGGGTTGGTTAGTAATAGACATGGTTAACTAAACTAACATAATAGCTTAACGCTAGGTTAACAAACAAAAGATAACTATTCCGTCGTTTACGCATTGAGTGATGTCTTGTGTCATTACCGCCTTGACACCCCCTACAATCATATGTCACGATATCTTGTTCATTAGGTGTCGCAACATAAATAGATCAGATATTGTGCCATCAACCAGATGTTTATTTAAATGATCAACGAGCCACCGTTGTCGCGGACATGACGTGACTTAAATTGGTAATTTATTTGTGCTGAATGATTGATGATGTAATCTCAGTATCGTAACAGTGTTAGTCAAACGAATGGGCACTGAATCAACAAACCCTTATACTGGCGGAACAACAGAATTTATAAACA
This sequence comes from Urechis unicinctus, assembly GCA_034190875.2. Taxonomy (NCBI): domain Eukaryota; kingdom Metazoa; phylum Annelida; class Polychaeta; order Xenopneusta; family Urechidae; genus Urechis; species Urechis unicinctus. Next base: position 46,012,451 of record CM067358.1, on the reverse strand, counting down.
ATACGACACATATATATATATATATATATATATATATATATATATATATATATATATATATATATATATATATATATATATATATATATATATATATATATATATATATATATATATATATATATATATATATATTATATATATAACCATTTAACAACCATCACTTTTCAAAAGGCATTCAGGATGTCCGAGACGGCTTATTTAATCATTAAGGAGATTCTATTAACGCTGAAATCAGTTTGATTCAACTAGGCAATATGGTGGGAATTTTTTTGTTACTGTATTTGCAGCTAATCTTAATCCTCTTCAGAATGAAAGGCAACGAATAAATGATATCAAGCATGGTTTTCCCATAGAAATGAATCGTTTTACTCTAAGACCATAAAACCTTATCTCATTAATGTCGCCGTACAAAACAATCTACATGCATTAATTGGCGAACCCTCGAACGCTTATGTTGGCGAATGTGCCTGATTTATTGTCAAATGTCACTAATAAACTCTCGATAGAGTCCGACTTTCTAGACTCTCTGGAATAATAATTGTTGGGAATAACAATAATTAATCGTCTTTTGGTTGATATCCTAGACAACACAACGCTCTACTTATTGCTGTATTGTGCCGCTTTATTTTACATCTCCGAAGCAGCTGTTCGACAAAGAGCCATACATCCTCATTGTTTCCGTGCAGAGGTCCTTACAACTACATGTAAAGGACTATCGATTATTAATTTTAGAACTATATGGGTTTATAACGACAACGTATTGTTACTGATAAATTACTCAATTAACAGAATTAATTATTCGGCGCTTTTTATTCAATTGAATCCAGTCAGTATTCGGCAACAAGTCCACTATATGACAAAGCATGCATAGAGGAAACGATGGAGGCTTGCAATCAATCTATAAGCTTGCTATGACTTGCTTAGCTGTGAATGCTGTCTGATTCAGCCAAAGCCGTGGCTTAGCCAGCGCCAAGTGATTTTAGACGCAATTAGGGGAGTTATTTGAATATGGTGCTAAGCGATATGTGGCTCAGTGAGTGCAAATGAATATGATTCTTCACTTCTTGTCTACTTTCTTTCTGCTTTACCGTATTACGTATCTTAAAATAACCGATTCAACATTTGTACCTGCTCACCAAACACACATACCTCCGCTTATATTGGGGTGTTATTGTGCACAGTGAAGGTGTCGATGAAATCCTCTTCTCTAGTAAATTGCCGGATGATCTTCTGCAACGTAATTATACTAACTCTATCAGCGTTAACCATTTTAGTGTTATGCGCACATATTGATTCTGGCTTGCGCACCTAGTTGAGTACTTAGTCCGCTGAATAGCAACTAAAACTGAGTATATGAAAGGGATCCAACCACAGTGTCGGGTTTTTTGCTGTTGTTTAGGCACTCGTACCGACATTGGTTTCAAATATACCAAACGCTTTCAAGCAGCGTGTGTTAGCTTACAAGAAGAAAAAACATTTTGGCGTCATTAATGGCTTCTATGCTTGGATCATTTTTACATCCCAATCTAAAGCATTGATCATAAAAGAAAGAACAAAGCCCTTTAACGGTCATTCTCAGCAATTTCTAGGGATAGAGTGATTATAGTGCATGCCCTATATGAACAAAATAGGCGTGGGACTTATTTTTATATATATAAGTGACTTTATAGCTATGATAAGCTTCATTATGTTGTAAACATTGTAGATTACAGCGAATGCTACATAGTTAACCATCGCCTGAATATAAGCAGATCTCAAATGAACTGCACTGGCTACCGCCCTGCCTTAAGAACGTTTGGGTGAGGATCTATTCGATTCGTTATAGAGCTTGTAGGTAAACAAAAGCATCGTTATGTCAACCGATAGAATTATTAACATCACCAACGAAATGTTGTCATTATGCGCATTCTGTGAAGCGCGGAATATATATAATATATATATATATATATATATATATATATATATATATATATATATATATATATATATATATATATATATATTATATATATATATATATATATATATATATATATATATATATATATATATATATATATATATATATATATATATATATATATATATATGCACATCCTCAATAAAAGTTGAGATATTGCTACTCTTAATGAAACTGCAAAAATATATTAGTCGCCGTCTTATGAGATGAAGATTGTATTACTCTGCATGCAGAATTACGTCATTATTTTTGCTGTAAAACTTTGATACGAGTTTATAGGGGGCAATTTAATGTGATCAGTTAATTTATATTGGCTGGTTCTGCACATTAGTTTCCTTTCCGCTTGTGATTACGATGTGAGGCGAATTGACGTCAGGTTGTCATAGTACATGTATGTATTTGTACTGAGTTGATTATTCCAGCAAAGTGAGGTATCGTTTAAATGCCGTTTGGCAGCTGCTACGCTCATGAAGCATCATTACGTTCACACGATGAGCGCATCAGGCGAACGCGAATCAGTGCCAAGACTTGCTTCCCAGAAGCTTTATTCGGCCATAACACCGCGTCTTATAAACAAATGCTTAGTTTAAACGAGTTCAAAATGAATATCTAGGCAAAACTTGCTTAAACATGCACTCCAACATTACTTATGATATTAAGCCTGGGTTAGCTAGCCTTTGCATACATCGAAATCTTGTTTATGTTTTCCAGTAACATTCGACTGCATCCGGGACAGTGTCTCAATTGAGAACAATCAAGTCGCATTTATTTTTATCACGCTCTTTACCGCTATAAATACAATATTTATATCGCCTTGGATGACATTTCGGTAAGTTGATTGCATGCTTAGTTCTGACCATAAAATTACTGGCTGATTGTGGTCAATTGTAAAGCACGTGCGAGATATTTACTTTGAAGCGCGAGATTTCACCGGATCTGGGTGTAAAACAAGCGATAACTGCAGGGTTACTGCTAAATCTCACATTTTTACCACAAGGATAAGCCTTACTGCTAAATGAAAATAAGATTAGGGGAACCGGTAACGCCTCCCTTTGCTGAGCTATTTTCATGGCAAATAAATTCCACCAGTATCATACGATGAAGCGAAATTAAATCACACTCCCGTGCCGAGCTATTTTCATAGCAAATGAATCGCAACAGTATCAAATGATGAAGCGTAATTAAATCACACTTACAGCCAAACCTTAGAAAACGTAAATGGATGGCGACCTTAGAAGAACGACAAATTTTAATAATTATTCAAAGACAAGACCTCAACTGCGTGTTCATATGTAATAAATAAACGCTTCTTTTGTACAGCAACATCCTACAACCTCTCCTCTAAGTATGCAAATCTTGCATTTATTACCATTGTCAACCGGGTACTTTGCACACTGTTGCAAATGGCAAAGCCATTTCTTTCGGTTAGCCCAAATGGACTTGAGTTATTTTGGTCTGACAAGCAATCGACATATATTCACTCGCGCTATCAATCAAATCTACACTTACTGGTTTTTGTTGCTTATTGTATGCTTCTTCTCTGCTCATTTCATCCCTTGGCAGCAGCCACTTATCTCCGGAAATGTTTAATGTATGGCTCATCCTAGTGATTGACGTGGCACCATATTGATGCTCCTACTGTATATGATACATAACCTTTACATGTATCCAGTTTATATATACGTCTTTCGTGCCATCATTGCTCAGTTGGGTATTGAATAAATAGCGCAAAGTAATCACTACTGACCGAGCAACGGGATTTTCTCATCTCATCGTAGCAGATGTGGCAATTCAGCATATAATAACCAGCGAGCGAGCAGACATACGGCTTCATGTAACAATTGATTATACCAATAATTGAGATATTTAAGTAAACACGAACATTCCAACAGAGAGGAGATCAAATATTTATATTATCTATACCGCCTGTAGCGGAGTATTCATTGTGATTAAGTTATATAACGCAAATTCTGTATCGCAAATGAACTTGTAGACCTCCATGGAACGACATGACATTCTAAGCTCGATCTTGGAATTACTGGTCAGCCATATTGGCTTGTGACTGGGCTTAACAAACCGCATTGGTCGCTCATTATTTGGTGAATATACATGGAATTAAATGGCAACTTCATTAGCAATTAAACGTGTGAAGCATTTTTTACCTGAAGTTACTATATATCACCAAATTTAGTTCGTCATATGACCGTCAGTAACCTGCCAGAATCAAATGGCGACAACAAGTATTACAACAGAAAAGAAACAGGACATCAGTCTATGAATCCGAAAACAACCTTAAACGCAATATGGCACACCCTCGGGCAATGCAACTATATTCAACTTTGCCTATTTGTCACTCATCAAAGCTGCATAATGAATGAATATTGCACAAAGAATATGTTCGAGCTTGCTTTCTACTTTCTACTCTTTACCTCTTCAAAAAGGGTGTATCAGGGTGCTAACGATGATATTTGGCTATCCATACCAGACAAAATACCTGTTAATGGCTGGAAGCAGTAAACGCTGTGCGATGCCGCTGCAAGGTTCCAAGTCTAGCAGAGCACAAATGGCATGTAAACAATTATATGATGTGGCGTGGTTCTGTGTTTCTGGTCTCTCATATGTTACGATCTTTATGATTGATACGATCAAAACGACTGATTCTTAATGTCGACAAGAAACTTGCTATTGTGTAGTTTTCCCTAGTTGAGCAATGCAAATAAAAGAAGAACCTGTATTCGTGGTGTAGGCAATTTGTCTTATATTTGTTGAATTATGCAGCATATATTTATCACATTACATTTCATTATGGTCATCAACGATAAAACCCCGGATGTTGGAACACAGGCTCTGGTAAACGTACAGTGCAGCTGTCTGGCTCGGTAAAGTAAAGAAACGCAGATCACGCTCCGCGAGTGCAATGTACCATATTCAATAAAGGATGCAGCCGTTACAAGATAAATTTCAGTTGAACATTTTAATATGCACGCCTACGTCTATCAAATTCCTATCAACCATCCCTACTGGTGCGATAAATGATCGCTAATGGTCTCATCGCGGGAACTAGGGGTAATTGTATTGCAATCACAATGTCTATTTGCCACATTTGGGAGATCAATGTGACGCTTGGTTACAGCTGCAGACACTTCGGTTACGGGTTGTAAATATGTTTTTTCCCTCCTACGTAACTGCATGGGCGGATGGCCCTTGCATTAATGGCCTTTGTTTAACACCCGGATTATTCGAAATTATTGTTGCCCTTGAACGATCGGTAAAGCATTGCTGGTTCGCGAATAGCGTGACGTAGAGACTTTGTTGCAGGTTCGTTGCATATGGTAAAATTATTTATGATGTTATTTCGGTCATTTACGACATGTAGCAGTGATTCCAATAGACGGGGAAACATAACAGTAGCCTTTTTAATGAGATTGTGATATACATTTGCTACCATGCATATGAAAAAATGCTGACTTGCGAAATAGTCTCTGTATTCAAAGAATGTACCCCCTACTTACCAAAAAAATATGGATGCATTGTAGCGCCAGAAAACTGCACAAGTCCCCACGGTCTGTTGAATTGGACATGTGTCAAGCATGCATTTCAGATGCTATGTAAGTGTCTATGCCCCCAACAATAAACCTATTCACCACGTTTTAACGCACCGATGCCCACGGACTGGAATCTAACATTGCTGCTACGTCCAAGCAACATGGTGAATACTGAATGACCTAATAAATCGTCGTTTAAAATGTTTTATTTATGGATGATGGTGCCGGTAGTTAGCAGGCAGAATTCCTGTAGGTCACAATGAGTTTTGTCTCTGTGCTGGAAAAGATTAACAACAAACGCCAACTGTGTGTATGGCAAGGATTGAGTCAGGGATTCAACTAGTCGCGAAACGGTAAATGACGCAAAAACGATCGATATCCATTACCGATAACAATATCACACGAGTATTCTATCATAACAGATGTTCCCAGGTGCAACATGCTGACAAGAATGCAACCAAACACTTATACGCTCCATTGAGAACATGTTAAATGCTAGGTGTCTGATAAAGCTACTTCAATTCAAAATACCTTTGTATTACGAATAAACATGCTGCTTGTTCAGTCCGTGGTCAACCTTATAAATCTATGGTCATTTAAATCATTGGTGGCTTTTCCGACAGGACGACAAAGTCTGGACATCACAGAAGGTGACTCTACTTGTCAATAATGTAGCTATTTTGACGGTCAAATATGCCGTTGTATTACCAGCACGACCAACAAGACCTGTAGCTAGTTCGTCAACATGGGACACTGATTAGTGATAACGAGTACAACGGCTAATGCAGTGTGCAACTCGTGCGTAAATGTCATTTGTAAATACGAGCATGCAAAACTATTTTTAAAACGAGATCTTAAATTCCATCTCCATTCCAGCATGCGAAGTGGGAGTTCCCCGCGTCCTAACAAGCATGTTTGAGAATCTGAGTGGCAAAGGTGAATTTAACGAATTGCAATAGTTCAAATCTCAAGAAATAGCTGAATGAAATTTGAAGGGATTGTATCACCTGTATAGACGATATCGAGATATTATTATTTGCACGGTTTCTGCCATATCAGCCGAACCGGTTACACGCTGCAGATTACTGTACAAATTGAGGTCTCATTAACACCACCGAATGCTCGAAAACGAAAGGGACCTATGACCCACTGATTAATAGTATACTATGACCATTTTAAGCCATCTCAAAATGTAGCGGCGTATTATATCATAATTGACCAGTAAAGGCACTGTCATTAGAATATGCTGCCATGGGCCTCTGCTCATTCATAATGTAGATGATACTGGGGTAAGTCAGACCACTCCCCTTTATTTTATGCCTGGAAACATTGCATAGTGTTTCTCTTCAGTAGCGATCTAACCTTGTTTCACTCGCCGTTAAAATCACTTGCACATAGTGCAATCAGCCAAACAGCAGCTCAATAGTATACTAGCTAATGCATGGTGGTAGAGTTTGATGTCTCTTCCAGTTTGCTTAGCATGATTGATACTCTAATCTTGGTTTCGCGACAGCTAATCAAACTAATGGATACTCAATCATCGATGGCTGTCACTGCCAGAATCGTAAATAGACTACAAGCACGATGCAAGATAATCTCCCACCAGAGTCGGAGTCAGCTAAGCCTCGCGCATAAAGACGAGCATTACATAGGGCAGACGTATGGCGCAGAACAACACCCATATACGAAATCCGCGCGCAAAGCAACCAATTATTTTTGACATATCCTTACATTGCGTGTAGTCAATATTGGCGTGCGTATCGCTCTTTGCCTGCAAATGCAAAGCCGGTGAATACTTATGAAAGCGTCCGATTCACGTTGATTCAGTGAGGATATGGCAGTTTATAGTATAGCATAACATAACATAGATCTTTATTGTATCGCATGTTACAGAATATAGTTGTGATGTATGGAGTAGCATAATGTGATACCACTACTCAGGCCAGTTTGTAGAATCTTAGACGGCGAAGATCACGAGGCAATTTTCTGTGTGGTTCATGGGCGAAATGTGAAATGTAATTCCTTATATTCGATGACCTAGGGTCGTCTATTGAGAGTGTATAGGAGCAATAGCTATCCTCATGCGGCGCTTCTTTCTTATTATGAATGTATCCATATTGCTAAGGAAGGCTGAATGGTGTACCCATCATGTTGATCCGATTACCAGTTACTCCCTGTACTTACAATGCGTCATCAACCGAAACGCCGGACGGTCATTCTGGGTCACGAGTATTTATCATCAATGACCTCTACAGATGGCTCGCTATGTAACATGGTTACAAGCTGCAAATTCTAAATCCAACTGATGAGTAAATATAAATGATGGAAGTACCGGTTACATCTAACAGTTGTTGGGCAGTAACGAAGTATTTTAAAGTATATACATCAATGTCTGGCTGTACAACAGTGCTTTACTACAGCTATTGTCTTGAAGCTTGAGCGCCTTGAAATCCAAGCAACCTGGCAACTGTCAACTGTCGGTGAAACAATCTTCGGTAAAACTCTGACGCATGGTGACAATATGGTCGATAAGCGTAAGTGACACCGTTATATGGTTGTGATGCTACTTCCTTGGCAACATTATCAATGCTGGCTTCACTTTGTCAATATAAATGCACCACAATGACATCTAATAAATAATGCTGTTAGAATCATTCTCTTTATAGACTATCAGATAGCATTAATTCTCTATAATTTATTCAGTTTTTGAATATTCACCATCTCATGTACACTAAATCCTATATGAAGAATGCAAGAAAAGCCAATATGACCAGAACCCACGATAAGCTGTCTGACTTTAAAACTAGATACTTGTTCTTAGTAAAAACTACGAGTAACCCAGTGGTATAAATGTTGCCTTGTATATGAATTTGTACCCTTCTGTACAAGACTTGTGTCTGGTGAAAACAGGTTTTGGCAAGGTTATTTCTATGCAAAGACTCTCATAATGTTTAGTTGAATATCAATTACCATAAATATATTTTGTCCATCTTGGCAATAACTGTTACTTAACAATTCGATGCGCTATTGTGCATCTTTATGTTTTTTATGATTGGTAGTATCAGTTTATTTAATGAAAGATTTACTATCGCCTGTAAGTTTGACGGTGTAGAATATGGTGAGCATTATGTACGCTAGATAAGATGGACATGACGAAACTGGGCAAACTTATCCACAGAACGATGTTATGTACACGAAACCCAGGTTTGGTCAAATGATCGAGCACAATTCTCGGCTATGTGTTTCTTTTACCTATACTGATGATGCAATCTCAATATTGAGTCATGGTTAGTGCAAAGGAAATAGCAGATAGACCATGGCTGCTTGTATATTAACCCGGTTATTTGTCGCTGCTCTATCGCCAATATTCAAGACGTATGCCTGAAACACATATGTATAATCTCGAAAGCTGGATGTTGATGTCTCGTACCTACTTCTCGCCCCCCCCCCATCTACGTTTAAGTGTACGGCGACAATTATTTACTCACCCTTTTTTGTCAAGGACCAATGCAAAAAACCTACAGATTATTTCCTAAAATCACTTTTGAGATTCATCTAAGTGGTTTTTAAATGTTTTTCTCTCCTTTTTGTCCTTACTTTCCACCCAGACAACTATAATTACCTGCTGACTATGACGGTACGATACTAGGAAACTCTCTTGGTTTATCAGACTATAGAAAATCAAAGTAAATTTTTTTCATCAACTGCGGTTTTTCATTGACGCTTTTCCCCAATATAGCATCCTCAGTTGCTTCGAACAGTCTAGAATACGTTAAGCAAATCTAACATTGTGAACATGATGATATATGTCAACATAGCTGTCATTTTAACTGCCGTAAATATATGCCTGTGTCAAGTGATGAAATGAATTATAATATTCGCTCGCCAAATCATTCGAATATCAATCAAATAAAGAAAATTCACAGGGTCACTCCAATTGAGCCATTTACTTATTTATGCCACACACATGAATTTGCAGGAAACAACGCTCTGTTTGTTCTGGTAGGAATATTATTTACCTGTCTGTAGATAATATAATCATTATAGATGATTTTATTTGTTTCAATTATTGGCAATTGTACTAAATCCACTTTGCAGGAGAGATATATTTTGGAGTAAGCCCATTGCTATATGAAGATTGGTAAAACTGTAATTTAAAGAGTACGAAATCATTCTTGGTACAATATGATGTATATCTTTAGAACCTCATCTCGGCTTGCTCATCATTTATGACCGCTTAGAAAGTACTGAAAATAACATATAATTCAATAAACCTGATTCAACAATAACATAGCGTGCCAATATCATACAAACAACTGTTGTAATTGTACCAAAAACTAAGTTAATACCGGTTAGGAAAATTACTCGAATAAACAGAGGCAAAGTCAATGTCATGTCCGCATTGAGAATAGGCAGACGTGTCAGATTTACCATCGACCAGCTAGACTTCAAGGATGCCGTTTATAGCAAAGCGCCATTTATCAATTTGACACATAAAGTGGTTAGGTCTGTTATGATAGTATGAATGGGTGCTATATAACGTTAACAGCACAGAACATGCGGTAATAAATTGGTCGATGAATATGACTTTCACTTCTATAATAGAGGCTATGACGCTAATATCTCTTGTTCCGCTCCAGCGCTCCGTGACAAGCTCAGCTGTCTATTTCCATTCTCTACCGCTTGCGCACGCAATAACGTTACTCGTTTACTGGTTGATAGTATGGGTTGGAACACAACGTGAAGTATCGCTATTATTTCTGGAAACGTTACACAGGACACGAAAAAAACCTCTGCGTCATTGATATTGAACACTGCTTATCTAATAACAAAGTCTCGATAAAATTTGCGGTTTTTGAAAGCCGGAAACTCAAATTGTTGACAAAACAACTGTACGTACGGTAAAAGTAACGCGCAAAACATTTGCCGAATGGAAACATATCACGCTGGTTTAGATCGCCGTGTTATTTCAGGATACGTAATAACTGTTTAAGAATAACAACATGCTTCGACCAAACTGCAAATTAGTGCCCTAAGGATGTAGTTTTACTCTAACCTTTCCTCATCAATCTGGCATAGCCACCTAACGGGCGTTTTGCATATTTGAAAGTGTTGATCGTCTTTCAATGCATATATTTAATTATGATACTTATAAAATCAAGTAGCTTCAACAGCGCGGAAGACAGAAGAAGATCAAAAATGTGATTCTATTTCACCAGAATTGCACTACGTGCAACGAAACATTACCACGTACCGAATATATATGCAGCAGTTTAGAAAGTCAGTCACCCACGTGTAATGGACGATGAGTAGACTCGGGCAAAATACACTCCTATTATGAGGATTGCTCAAACTTGTAAACAACGCGATACTAAAACGAAACAGCTCTGCATATCGCTCTTCAACTTCCCATCGGAAATGAGTTAGCTACTGTTTCAAAACCCACAACGGTGTCATGAAGCCCTGGCACACTACATGAACGAGGCTATTTATCAGTTTACTCAAAAAAACAAGGTCATAGAGGGTAGGTCCAAACGGAAATCGAACGGAAGAAGCGCTCGTTGCCAATAATAGGGGTATGCGTTTTGCATAAAACAATCGACATTGTTGATGAAAACACGGTAGTATCACAAACAATGTCTTGCTATCAAATACATGTCAGAGTATGTGTGCTTTATCCGTAAAGTAAAGCTGCAATTGAACCAAATATGAACCGAAATCTTGTTATCATAGTTTCTGATAATTCATGACGCGCCTACTTAGTGCCAACCTTATCCTTCTGCTCTCTGTGTGGGTGTTATGACTAATGCAACTGTGATGTGCAGGCTTACGAATAGCAATATGCTCCAACCAAACAGCAAATTAATGACTTATGCAATAAACTGCAATAAACCGCTGCCATTTCTCTTCAGTTCGTTGCGACATGACTAAATCCCGCCCAACTTTGCATATGCAGCTAAATACTGCACAAACACAACAATATCGAATTATTTTAACATCCTTTATGGAAACGGCATATAGAGCATAGATTCAAGATAAAGATTAGGAATTTTCTCATTAGCATAGACAGGATAAGGAATTTCATCGGGTGTTACCTTTTGAATGGCAGATTTAAAATGCGTACAAGTCAGTTCAAACGATAGATTTGTGGTGCAAATGGTAGTTACACGGAAATGTGGTATATTTTTGTAGATGATATACCGCTAGCCCATGTGAGTGAGAAAAATTTCAAGTTCAGCTTTTGAAGCTACATAATGGTTACACAGTCACGGTGTTGTTTGTCTTGGCATTGGAAAGCATGCGCGTTTGAACATGACATATGTAATGTAAATGGAGCTGTGTTTGACCTATAATATGACAAATGCATGCGTAGACGTTATACATAAGCTTATGCTGAATATAAAATGAAAATTTTTTTATCCAGTAAGGCATAGTTTTCGGTACAAAAGATCTGAGCTTCCAGTGTGCCAACATGATCATCTGAATGTAGCAAAAGCAATATAACACACATACCACGTGAAACATAAGTAATAAAGTGTACAATGTACTTTAGGCACATAATAGCGCCTGGCAGAAGTTTTCAAATTATGTGAGGAATGAACATAATCATAAGAACAAATTTGATGTATATATTAACCTTTTAGCATCACCGCTAGAAACTTTACATCAAAATAATGTCAGCATTCACAGGCTAGCACTATCGTTCAATATATGCGACTGATTAGATTAGACTGACTAGATTAGAGCTCTAAATCAATACATATGCATAACCTTAACGCCGTTTTCACTTTACATTCCACCAAGGTAAGCAGTATCGCATATATAAATAACGTACAAGCTCTTTTTTTCACTTCATGCTCCACCAAACACGGCTTTGTATGTTTGATACACAATTAGCACCACATACCATACCTCACATGGCGATAATCCATTTCAATTCGCAACTATACGCGACACCAAATTTGTAGTTCACTTTTATCTCATGATATATGATTAACTACGGTGATATTAAAACCCGTAGATCAACCCTTGATATAGTCTAATTCTCCATTCTCTTTACCCCCAACACCCCGACTGGCACAACTCTCTCTTGCTCGACGGTGGATAAAAGCAAACCCTAAGAGTCGAGGGATGTGGACTACTCGTGATATGGCGTTGGTTGAATGTAGTGGTATTAAGCAATGTCCTTCACTGCAACTAATCAATAATTTGATTTACGACCTGTGATACACGAATCAATCATTTAATGGTAATGAAATGACCTTATCCCCGATCCCTTAATCATCATCATTATCATCATCAGCCCGTTATTCCCTCTGAGAAGGGGTCGGGTCTCCTCTAAACAGCTCTACATACGTTTTCATCATTGACTCAACCAGATCCACTCCATGATCCTTCACGTAATCCATCCATCTCTCTCCCGGCCTCCCTCTCGATCTTTTGCCTGCCTCGGTTCTTTCCAATGCTCACATCACCATCTCGTCTTGGTCTCTTCGCTTCATGTGACCATACCTTCGCAATCTGCCCTCTCTCGTGTTGTCTCTCAGCTGCGTCCCCTCCACTTCGCTTCTTATATCATTCGGCACGACCGCTTCCTTATCTATTTAGCTCAGGTAGTGCTTATCACATCGCCAACACGATCGCGTCATATGTTGTCTATGATTTAGCACACAAGCACAGATATTCATTTAACGTTTAGATTTTCGTGGGTCATTTCAGGTTATAATTTATGCAATAGCAACTTCGTATATGAATCCTATATTATAAGGTAAAATTCACGACGCTGACGCATTCCTAAATTGAAAATCTATATTTCATTACGTTAACTTGGACGCAGTCAATACCCATCACTAAAGTCCGTTTGTGCAAATGAGCTACAAATGTGCTACTGCAATGTCTCTAAACGACCACAGGGTGGTCGAGATGGCACCAGAATACAGCTGTAGACGCCTCATTACAAGGTTGAACGAATCCCTATTACTGATACAAAATGGGAAAATGCTGTCATCACTATTCTACTTACGATCGGGGTAAGAGCCGCTTACCATTCCAATTCAGGTTAGTCATTGATGTTACCTTTTATGCACGAAAAAAGCATACTTGTGCAAGTTATTACATAAGAGGCACACAATGCACGATCATTCTATTCAAAGCATCAATGTGAAAGTCACTGCTTGCAAGCAGTAGTATTGCCATGGAACATACATAAAAACCGTCGTTTATTGATCTTTTTCTAAATCATGAGAGAAAATTGCCTCGGTCTAGCCCCGACGCCGGCAAGGCAAACTATGTGTCAGTATCAAACCAATATTAGCATTAGGGGTGTTCATACATTAAGAGGCTTCACATATCGCTAGTGATTACTGCCTGTCGGAAAGGAAGCCAGGCGTCCAAAGCACTTTTGTAACGTGTAGTATTAAGTGCTTACGTGGTGTTAAGGCTCATTGATGGAAGTCAGAGCCAGACTAGAGTTCACCTAGGCTCATCAATTACCCATTAACAATCTCCGCCATTTATTTATTGAACTAATTAAGTTATACATATATATATATATATATATATATATATATATATATATATATATATATATATATATATATATATATATAATATATATATATATATATATATATATATATAATATATATATATATATGTGTATATATAAATAAATATATGTGTATTTATAAATTTATTATTTATTTACACATATATATTTATGTATAAATATATATGTATATATATATATAAATATATATATTTATACACCTATATAGATATATATACATATGCATTTATATACATATATATATGCATATAATTATGTATTGATATATATATATATATATGTATAAATATAAATAAATACATATAGATATATATATATATATATACGTATATATATAAAAGTATATACATAAATATAAATAAATATATACGTATATATATAAATATAAATATATATACATATATATATATACATATATTCATATATATATATATATATATATATATATAGTTATATATATATATAAACATACATATTAAAGTTTATACATGAAATGTGATTTATATATGTTCATATATCTATACATATATAAATATGTATACATATATACTTTATTTATGTCTACATATATATGTTCATAAATATCAATATATATATGTGCATTTATATACGTATAGAAAGATATTTATTACAAAACATATATGCACATATGGGTACGTGACTTATATATGTACGAATACATATATACGCGTATGCATATACTAATAAACATTGATATATAAACATATATATACGTTTATATCTATGTTTAGAAACATACATATATACATATATATTAATGCATCTATATGCATGTATATATACATATTTATATATAATTATGTGAATAAATATGAAAATATGAATATAGATATTGATGTATATATGAATATACATACATATTGATATATATTCGCAATATATAATGAGATATGACATATATATATATATATATATATATATATATATGTATCACTATCAATATATATATCAAAATATATATATAAATATATTTGTATATATATATATATATATACGTATATATATACACATAAATTTGTATTTAGCATTACATATATAAGTGTGTATATATCAATATATCCACATTTTGTGTGTATATTCACACATATATATATCGATATAGTTTTATATAAATATATATATTTACTTATATATTTTTAAATACATATATATATATATATGTATGAATATTTATGCATATATATATTAATACATATATATGCATTTATATACATATATATATATATTTATATATATGTATATATATATGTATATATATATATTTATATATGAAGATATATATTTGTCAATATACAAATTGTATCAGTTTATTTTCATGTCGGTATTAATAAATGTGAGTATTTACACAAGAACATAGTTATCAGCATTATGCTGCGTAGACATATATCGGTTACTTGTGACAATATTGCTTGAATTAAATTTTGGGAAATAGTACGCCTTTGATGGGCTTTTACTTAATATACTTTATATTTGCCTGAACAATAATTCACAAACGACATGAATGCATTGATTTGCAGGAAAGCTATTTTACCATGCACATAAAGAGTGTCAGTATTAGCTATTGTTTGAATGTAAGCTGAATACGCTTGGTATGATTATATAACTGTTGTTGCCTGTTGTAGTAACTAATGCATTATGCCAACTGGAACGGGTGACGGATTTACTTTGACATTGAAAACGGTCTGCAGTGGGGCTTCGAGCTATTGTTGTTGTTCTTAAAATGCGTCTTTGCATTAGCTATCATATTTTTTTCGATGATTTGATTTTTCGATGCAAGGGGGTATATTATAATTCCACTTTATGTAGAATGAGGGACAGCATTAAAGATAGTAGCAGACAATGTAATAAATAGGAAGAATTTGATTACACTTAGATACCACTCACATCCTCTTTCTCCTGCGATCTCAACACGCAAATCAAACATCGATCGCACTTGGAGAATGTATACAGTCTAATATAAACGTTATTCATGTTATTTTGATTCTCAAAGCATCTAATAAATTAAATGGACGTATGGTGGTTTTGTTTGTGGTACGGGCTGTTGTCTAGTATCTGTATTCTGATACGATTGTCATTGACTTTCGGAGATGGCTACAAATGAGATTGCATGGTGATGCATAAACTTTGATTCTGACGACTTTAGTTTAGTGGGCTTGCCTTGAGTCTTGACTTCTCTTATCTTGGCCTGTCTACCATGGCGGTCTTTTGGGCAATCTCTTATATATCTTCCTCGTTTTCGCGTATTCCGTCCTGATCTGTTTTGAAATTGCAATCTCTCGAAGCTGCTCCTACCTTTGTAATTGCTCGCTAATGTTCTTAATGTTGTTATGCGATTTAATGCTTGCCCCAGCTCTGTGTAGCTGTGTAGCGGGTTTAGCGGGTTTTTGAACTTCTTTAAGCCTAATAAAGCTATTGTATGCACCGACCTTCCATCTCGGTTTCCTTGGGAGGTTTGGGATAAATTATCGAGTTTGCCTCCTGAATACGATCGTATGATATTCTTTGTTGATGCCGATGCATTACGCGAGTATCGTATATACCTTGAATAATTAGCTATAATAATCCGTTAAAATTAGTTCTTATGATGTGTATATAATTGTCGAAATAATTCTGACAGCTACAGTAGTCTTTACTTACAAGCAGCCGACCCGGCTGGATGCAGCGTGTATACATCAATTAAGCGAGCACACCCTGGATCATAAGATTATGCGTTGTCACGGTAATTATGGTCTGGGCGGACAGGGACAATAGTTCCATTCATGTCCTACTCAATGAAACGTGCGATTAAGCCAGCCAAGATTAACGTGGATACTATTAAATTACAATTGCGGATTGAGCAAGTGAAATATATGGATAAATATGATCAAGACGAGTGAGCTAAACTTGGTGCATTATCAGCCTCCTATTGCCGCCCAGACATTCGATTTCTTCAATATGTGCGTTGTGTTGGTCACAATTACATCGTCAGTCACGTCAAACCATGCACACTGCAGCACTTGCATGTTATACATTGCAACATCTACGGATATATATATATATTATATATATATATATATATATATATATATATATATATATATATATATATATATTCTATATATATATATATATATATATATATATATATATATATATATATATATATATATATATATATATATATATATATATATATATATATATATATATCTATATATATATATATATATATATATATATATATATATTTACCCAATGTGAATCGACAGTTGGGTGACCTTTGGGGTGAAAACCCCGTTTTTGGCCTTGTCTCCCGAATGTTGATTCAGTCACAAAAATAGTTATCTTGACCGTCGGAGAACACCCGAAAAAATCATATATCTTAAAACGTCAATAGAATAGGCTATTTCATTACGAAACCCTAGTCACGAGCAACGTAGGAGCAATTTGATGTAGGTAATATACACGTGCGAAGCATTAACAACCCCCCGACGTCGTGTTTCGCAACATGTCCCCGATGGTCGCATTTCTCGGTATATATATATATATATATATATATATATATATATATATATATATATATATATATAGATATATAGATATATATATATCTAAGAGAGAGAGATATATAGAGAGAGATATCTATATATATATAGATCTCTATAGATATAGAGATCTCTATATCTATCTCTCTCTCTATAGATATATATATCTGATAGATCTATATATATAACATCTATATATAAGCGCACGAACGCTACCTTTAGTGGACAAACCGCCAACCTTTCGTAGACATGGGTCCACAAAAGGATATACCAATATGTCCACTTAAAGTCAACGCCCTTTTTTTTTGAAAATAATTGAATATATTTTGGTTTGACCATTCCAATATGATAGTCTAATGTTACTAACGTACACAAATAATTTTTCATGGGTGATTTCTTTGGATCCTTAATATATTAGCAAAATAAAATTTTAACAACTAACCATTCGTTGACATAACCCCCAAACCTCAATATCTTCCATACAACCATATATACTTCAACCCAAATAATGTTTAATCATGTTTATTGGATATGTTTATTTGAAAAATTAAAATATTAGATTTTTTTTAAAATTTCATTTCCGAAATATTTATTTTTCTCCTTATTCATCAATCTACAATATTGAATTAGATCGGGAAATGCTACCTATGGTTCATAGTGATCACATATACAACAAATATTATGTTTCTAATCCATGATGACCGAAAATGATTTAAAAAGTTCTGTATTCGGCAAATTTTCGAAAATGTATATGGGCACGAAAGGTTAGATTGATACGCATAATTTAGTGTCTTGACCTTTCGTGGACGACCTTCCGAGGACCAAAAGTATATATCAGGAATAAAAAGTGCCAAAAATACTTTTATTCACTTACAAATATTTCGTTGTATTAATTACAATATGCCGAATAAATAATTGATGATTAATGATAGCAAAAATGTATTATAAAAATTTGTACACAGAGGTTGCAATCGTCACTCTCTCTCTCTCTATATATATATATATATATATAGATATATAGATATATATATATATATATATATATATATATATATATATATATATATATATATATATATATATATATATATATATATATATATATATATATATATATATATATATATATATATATATATATATATATATATATATATATATATATATATATATATATATATATAGATCAGCATATTAATATGGCACTCATAAACATATCTTAACACTATGTATTATATTATATCTGCTACCATATTGTGGCTTAAATTGCGTGTTAGGCGATGAATAGAGTGCAAATATGCTTCACAATTCAATGTTTGAGGACTACAAGACAAAAATAATATAGAAAGTGATTTGGCAATACCTGCTAAATAATGACTCCCATGTACAAATGAACATCATATAAAGACGCACCCTTTGCACTTTTGATTCCTTCATTGCTGAATTATGTTATAACACGATCAGGCAAATGCATCACAGTGGCACAATCATTGAAGATTACTCGTATAAAAGGTAGTAATTCAACGCATCAGGCGTATCTTACGGCTTTCTTGGCCGATAATATTTGATAAGAAAGCATGAAATCCCGATCATTGTTATCGGAAATAGCAAAGCCTTTTTGAGAGAATGCAGACTCATACTAAAAAACGATTTTCTTTGATTAAGAGATTTGCGTGTTATATGCCCTATAAGTTAACCACTGGCATCAAGTGACAGCGATCTAACTGATTATGCTTGTGTAATAAGTATATGGGTATAGATCGATGCGGCGATAGCAATGTCACAAGTTCATTTGTTTTTTCACTGTATATTAGTGAACCATAAGCTAATGCAGTCCAAAACGTTTACGCGATAAAATTATGTTCTCCCTAAAAATACAATATGTTGTCTTAATGCTTTGATAGGCTATTTATCAAAGTTATTACCTGAGTTTTTCGGCATAATAAACAGATGCGAGCGATGATTTAATTAAACTCTATTGTCGTTAAATTGTTTACAAGCATGCATGCATTTTCAACCCTCAGTATATTTGCGTCTGTACTCGGGATATTTACTATCTGCTATTCTACTTGAAATCTTTTCTTGCAGCTTACCATATTGCGTTCAAAGGTGCTGACTTCTTGGACATCGTACACGAAATTGACACTGAACATGTAATATAAGCATTCCCATGAATGATTATAAATCAGTCAGTAATCTTTCGTGCTAAGTTCTAGCTGCAAGAATTTTTCCATGTTCGTGAAAAAAGTGCTCTTGCAACTGTTGAGGCATTTATTTGGGGAGGAGAATTGGGCAATATATTACAATTTATACAATAATGCTAATCATAGTCGTCGGGTGCTTGTCAATTGAGGCTTTCATCTGAAATCATGTTAAACATGTTTTTAATGAATTGGCATTTAAGAGCTGATATATTGAATGGTTTGTATTGAATTGCAATTCCACAAGATTGTCAGCTTTGTGACAGGTTTTGAAAAGGAAAATTAACTCAATCATCTCTCATCGATATTGGGATGATGATGATGATAATGATGATGATGATGATGATTATGATGATAACGATGTTAATGGTGATTTAGATTATGGGATTGAATATGCTGATGATAGCGATAACATTTAACAACAATTTGGGTACCGTGGTCGTCATCTTCATGGTCATCTTCATGGTCATCTTCATGGTCATCTTCATGTGGTCATCGTCATCTTCATGGTCATCTTCATGGTCATCTTCATGGTCATCTTCATGGTCATCTTCATGGTCATCTTCATGGTCATCCTCATGGTCATCTTCATGGTCATCTTCATGGTCATGGTCATCCTCATGGTCAGCTTTACGGTGGTGATGGGAACATTTAACAAGATGATGGCCGGGGTGTACGGTGCACCGAGAGCATGTAGTCGACTTGTCTGGTCCAACACTGCAGCTCGGTGACGATCCATCTGGGCAGCTCGTTGAAGAGATACAGCGACTTGAAAATGAACTAATTTGTCCAGTTTGTCTCTCAATTCAGTGAAGAAACATTTGTCCTGGAAGAACCGATAAATCATTGAAATCGATATGGTACGAAATGTATGCATATTGAAACCACTATGACACATAATACGGCATCACTCACACCATCGTTGCAGATTTGGTGAGGGCACATGGTGACATTCATTTCAGTAGCGTTTGTGCATGTACCACAATTAAGAATGTCGGGTGAAAGACATCCACTATCCTTGTCTGATCCGAAAGAAACGTCAGAAACAATATGACACACAAAGCAGCAATACATTGTAACATTATGACGAGATCAGGGTTACGCAGATACATATATATATATATATATATATATATATATATATATATATATATAGATATATATATATATATATATATATATATATATATATATATATATATATATATATATATATATGTGTGTGTGTGTGTGTGTGAGTGTCTCTCTCTATATGTGTGTGTCTATCTATGTGTGTGTGAGTGTGTGTGTGTGTGTGTGAGTGTGTGTGTGTGCATTTGCTGGTGTGGACGCGCTTCCTGTACAGGCACTTCGAATGCGTCGTGTATTCACCTTTGTCGCCGTTTACAAGTATTGTGTAACCTATGTACTTAGGAGTGCCAGCAGTTCGCTCCCCTTTCCTTGGACAGTTTAATAGGACGCACTCGTTGCCTATTTTCGGAGAGATCCGATGATTTACGACGTCAGCCTTATATCTTAAATAATACAAAGGGCTAATAGAGAAACCATGTGGTGTTGATAAACGATTAAGCATTAAAATGCGGAGCGATTCTTGCGGGTAGGCATTGTTATATTGCACTATGCACCAAAAATGAAAAATCTATATTGCTAATGCATCATCCTGTCGTAAATCTACATTCTAGATCCATGGCAAGACTTACCTACAGGCCACTTCAACGCAGTAGTCTCGTGTAAATCTTTTTCCTTTTAGGGTCGTTATAACTGCGCAGTCGGATCGAAGTCTGTGGAGTTTTGCGTGCAATTTGTAGAAGTTCGCCTCACAATCTGCCACAAAAGTAATGCCATTTGAAGTTATCCACCCTAGGTCTTGTATTTCTCGACGAAAACGTGTGAACTTACTGGATAATAGATGAGAGTTGGCGATAGCAGCTCCGTAGAACGCCAGCAGAACGACAACGCAGCACCTCTGTAAACGAATATTTAATCATACAGGTCAGACTAGAATCCTAAGGTACTTCTATTGACCGATTTTCAAATTACGAAGGCTCTTTTTGAAAATAATATTCACATCAAACCGCTTCCATGAACCATTGAATGAAAGCATACTCACCATCATGATCGGGCGAACGTAAGACAGTCTGTGCTGACTGTCAGGATACTACTGCTTCGTGAAGTACGATATATAGCGTTTGATTCATATGCTTATTTATGACCTACCCAGATGTTCGCCTACGTGACGAAATGCTTTGCTTAAAAAGAACAGTCTGCAGACGTCGTTAAAAGCGTTCATTGCTCGTACAGAAACTGCTCAATATAAGCGCGTGCAATAATTGATTCATGGCGTAATTCAGCTTTCAATGAACCGGCCCGTGGAATCCTTTGACGTCCATAATTAGAGCTTGAATAAGTGTGCGCTAGCGATTTTCGTTTTGTTGAGTTGCTCCATTAATGCTGTTTGGCGGACACCAAGTGAAACCTGACTAAGGACCACAGCTGGAACATGACTTGTTGGTGCGTGACTTCATCTACCAACAAAAACTAGTTAACCAACCTGCGGCTTCACATTTTTTCCCCTCAGAGCCTGCCGAGTCAGCTGATGCCATGCCACGAATATTTGTTGATGCCACCTGCCTTGGTTTAATTCCCCGGTCCCGTCCTGAAGAACATAATAACATTACACTTGTAGATATGTAGATTGTCTTTATAATCAAAGCTGGAACAAAAGATATCTGATCTGCAGGAAACTACCGACAGGCTCATGGGTGGGCACACTAATAAGACTACAAGCGGCTGCAGAGCAATCCGAGGTAAATGGTTAGGCTGTTGCTTAGATGAAGACTGCATGGATGTTCGCCTATGTGTGATGGACAGTAACGCAGCGGTATTATGGTATAATCAGTTGCAATTTGATTTTGATTAAGGTATATGTGCCCAGTCATGATACCAGAAATGTCGATGGATATAACGATATTCTGCATGAAATAGCGTCTATTTGCACTGCAGTAATGATGAATAATATTATGATAGGTGGTGAAATGAATACTAATTTTTCGAGGTCAGGGTCCTTCCGTACCGAAGCGTTGAGTCCGTTCGTTAAGCATGAGCTACTTGAAAACTGTCAGGAATATGTACAGGAGTCTATAGATTCCGTTTGTGAGGGTAAGATGAATGGTTGTAGATCAAAACCTAATCATTTTTTTGTATGTAGCAATTTAGTTGATTTAGTCGAGCAATATGGTGTCGTGAATGGAGGAAATAATTTATCAGACCATATTCCTGTAACTTTAATTCTTAATCTGAGGGATGTAAGTTTATCTTGTACAACAAGAAACGCTTCTGATTATGTTGATAAGCTGTCCTGGCAGATGTCTACCAAGGACGAAAAAAAAAATAATTAAACAATGCTATTGGGCAAGTTGTTGAATGATATTGAATTGCTTACTGGTGCGATGTTGTTGGAGGCTCATAATGAACAGATTTAACCTTATTACAATGAAATAATCAATCGTGTTTATCTACCGGTATAGCCACTATACCCTTTAAATATATATATTCATATATATATATATATATATATATAGATATATATATATATATATATATATAGATATATATAGATATATATATATATATTATATATTTATATAGAGATATATCTATTTAGATATATATATACATATATATATATATATATATATATATATATACATATATATATATATGTGTATATTTATATATAACACGAATCGTTAAATACACATATATATATATGTATATATATATATATATATATATATATATATATATATATATATATATATATATATATATATATATATATATATATATATATATATATATATATATATATATATATATATAACACATATATATATATATATAACACAAATCGTTGAATACCTCAGACAAATATACAGGTATAGCTCTTAGTAGCATCATTGGATCGTTGATCGTATGCTGTCAAATAGTAACAGGAATGTTTTTATGTACTCAGGTTCTCCATTTGGATATAAAACAAGTACATTCGACAGCCAAAAGTACATCAGTTGTAAATGAAATAGTACAATATTACCTTAACGGTGGTTGGTATGTCATGTTTTGTCGTTGGATACTAGTAAGGAAGGTTTTCCAACAAGTACATTCGACAGCCAAAAGTACATCAGTTGTAAATGAAATAGTACAATATTACCTTAACGGTGGTTGGTATGTCATGTTTTGTCGTTGGATACTAGTAAGGCCTTCGACAGAGTCGAGTATGAATAAATGTTTCAGGTGTTGAGATGTTAAGGAGTGTGTCCACCTGAGGCCAGAATTTTAGCAAATATGTATTTGCAGCAGAAAATAAAAAATATTTTACACCCTGTTATTAATGATGTGAAGCAAGGAGGTGTCGTTTCGCAAGTATTGTTGGTAAATTATATTGATGAACTGTACTTACAACTGTGTTAAGGTTTGCGGCGTTATCGGTCATCAAATATACATTATTACTTCCAGCTCCGTAATTGATGTACAAAGACTTGACTGAAAGCATTAATGGTAGTCTTAATTGCATTTGTTCTCTTCGCTTCCAGTACTCACGGCAAAAGCTTAGAATTAATTTAAGCAACGAACATTTATCACCGAAAGCACAAGCAACTCGTACAAACTATGTATCACCGAAATAGAAAAACTGCAAGAGCGCGTATTTAATTGCGTATATCCCGTATATCTATATGCCAAAGCTATACTTGTTTGGTGGTAGTTTTTGTCACGAGCGCAACTGCTATTGGCACGTGAACATTCGCTACTACCAGTGAATATACGTGTAAAACTTTGATAAATGGCTATGGTTTTATTATCGCGCTCAATGGCTAAACGCAATTAATCATTGCATTACATCAAGGTTTAGGCAGTTTTTCTGTATGTATAATTCTAGAATGTGCATGCCCTGTGGTTGTCTGCTTGAGTGCCGGCAGCATATTTGCGGCCATATGATTTAGATGAATATTGGTCACTATGAATACTCCCGAAAGGATACATTAAGCAAGCTAACACGGTAGCAAACATTTTCAATACCTAGGGAACAAACTGTTACCCTTAAAAATCGAAGCATGATCCATATGAATAACCTCATTTGTAGGGTCGTGAGCGAATATCGCCTAGGGGGAATAGGCCATATGCAATTAAACATAGATAATCATTGTCGCTTCCCTCACAGAATTATTCTCAGCATTATAGGGTAGTGACGCGTGCATAAACACAGCTTGAGGACCCTCTATTTTAATACATAGTATAATAAAATGCCAACAGTATAGTATCAATTGCTAAGCGTATAAACAAACGCCAACTATTTTTTATTGTAAAGCCAAAGTGAAAGCTCGTTTATGTTAGTTAATGCAGCAATTTGTGAATAAAGTGATGTTCTAGCAGTGGCAATGATACATATCATCGGAAGGCATCCCTTAATATGCAATGCAAGAAAGTGCTTGAAAATATAGACATCGTACACTTAATGTTGTTTAAAAAGTGAAGCACTAGTTTATTTGGTACGGGTTCATGATTGCTCTGCGTAATTGTACGGGTCGTATCAAGTAGTTAGTTCAATTGTCATTATTTACACACCATATACGTTTATCCTAGTCCGTCTTAGAATAATAATGCTTGCAAACCTCTTGATTTATCAGTACGGTTGTGCAATTGCCCTTCATATTACAATCAATCTGCATCATGACTGTAGCCCGTAAAATAAATTCTATAAAACGGTTACGCACGGTGTTAATCGATCCGATAGGCTACAGTTGCGCCCTAACATCGATAGTTGTGATCATGCTCTGTGGACAGGGTAAAGGTTACGTAAGCGTTATTAATAGAAATACCTCACTTAACGTGTGAACTCAAAACTATAACAACTGTAAGAAGAGCTTTGGTTGATTTATCCTCAGACAGAAAAAAATGACTTTTTTATTTGTTTGTTGGGCATTACCAAATCGCTTATTTATGTTAATCGGAACCAACATCACGCATTATCCTTATATAATTGCTTTGATGCACAAGTTAGCCAGAACACACTTATTGTTCGTTGCTCCTGGCTCTATTAATCTTGCATTAAAAGATGTACTGTGCATACTGTGTCATTCTTTAAACCTCAAACCTTCATATACTTTCGTTTTATACGAATATACGATAATATGAAGCATCAAGGCATTCGGCCCTTCTGTCAATTATTGTTCTTCGCCTAGAGGTATATTTTCTGTGCTTTCTAGGTAGAAGCGATAGACTGGTGAAATTGGGCATTATTCATGATGCAGGTACATTAATGCTTACAAATGAATGTGTGGATTATTCAATATGAATGTGAATGTGAACAAATGCTCTTTATATTTCAAACAATCTACTGGCTGTCATCATGACTGTAGCCCGAAAAACCGATTTCGCATTGTGTTAGTCAAACCGATAGGCTTCAGTTGCGCCATCACATCTAAGACTGTGATCATGCTCTCTGGTCAGGATTATGGTTTCTCGGGTCGCGTTATTGATAAGAATGCCTCACCATATGCCTTGACACAAGGCCTTTACCACCATAAGAAGCGACAGAAATAACTTTTACGTACCGTGGCCAATGTGTGCTATACTTTCGTCCGACCTCTGCGATCCGGAGCGTTATTGCGCGTCCTTTGAAATTTTTATATCGTCTTTGGGGCAAAGGCTAAACGCAGTAAATCATTCATTATCACGCCTGTTTCAACTCGAATTTACAATTATAGTGATGTGCGCATTTATCCATGCACACTGGTCTAACACGTTAATGCTATTTATGCTACATATTCTGCCAGATCTCGATTTAACTGAACGATCTATATATGTCTTCTAAGTGTAAGGTGACTGGGAGCAATTTTTTAATGACCACCAAATCTACTGCCGACGCAGCTATCATAAATTTTCATCAGCTCGATGGCTCTCAGTCCAAAACGTCATTCATGAAATTTTGGTTTGTATGTTTGCTATACAGCAATTGATTAATCCACTGAAATTTTCACCTAAAATCCTCATCTGAGATAACAAAGGAAGATGTAGAGGTAGCCATTGCTAAACATATTGGTGACCGGGGGCTGCAAAAAGGTAACAAGACATTGTTGGGTCATTTCAGTATATGAAGTAACCGTTAAGTCGTAGTTGAAGTTTGCTGTGACTAAACCCATGACTAAATTCTGTTCTATTCACAAAGCAAATTATACAGGTATATGACAATTGTACTGGTAAAGCAACGATCCTTTGAAAATCATTCCAAAGGATCACAGCCTACATAGATATTCACTATATATACTTATATATACTTATATGTATATATTTAATACATATATAAATATGTATATATATATATATATATATAAATATGTGTATATATATATGCATATGCCTATATATATATATATATATATATATATATATATATATATATATATATACATATATATGTATATATATATATGCGTGTGTATATATATATATATATATATATATATGAAAATGTGCACAATGAAGACAAATACATATACATATATATATTATATATATATGTATATATATATATATTCATATATATATATACATTTATATATTTTTATATATATACAAAACATTTGTATGTGTGTATATATATATATTATATGAAAATGTATATATACATATATTTACATGCATATACACGTACATTTGATCTATGTATATATGTATATATACATATGTATACATGCATATATACATATGTATACATGTATATACACACACATTTATTGTATGTATGTATCTATATCGTATATATATATATATATATATATATATATAAGTTCAGAGTCCTCTGATATATATATATATATATAAGATAGGTAGTTATGCAAACGGGATATAGGGAAAACCTTCCCCGGGCTAAATTTGATCGAAAATTACTAAATATTCAAGATATCAATACAATGCTTGGTTGACAGCAGCTGACTGAAAACAGTAAGCATATATATATATATATCAATGTTAGCAATATATGCATATATATATAGATATATATATATATATATATATATATATATATATATATATATTAATATATTTATGTGTGTGGTATATATTATATCTGTATGATAGTATGCTTTATTCCTGCGGTTTATGTTTTTAGGTAAGCAAAACCATACATATCAGGTAACATAAAACCCTCTTGATTGCTGTGATAGCAGCGGAACTGGTATCTTTAAACGTGCTACTGGTATGAGGGTTCGATTTAATGAGTACTGGGCAAGGGCTGGTTACATTAATCACTACGTATCATGTCACTGTCGCAAACGTCCAGCTTTACTTAGAATCTGTTATCCCTCTGTCTGTAACCATGTTAAGACAATGTTGTTAGCAAAGAGATTTTCATCCTCAGCGGATATTATTAAATGAGGTACAAATTCGTAGCATCCGCCGTTAAACCTATGATAAACAATAACGTCTGCTTATATACTTGTCTTCATGACCATGTTTGCATATAGTATAAATCAAAATTCATGACACGATTGTTCCGAGAGCACTCTTGCGAAGTATTGTAAAAAGAGGAAAATCACCACAAAGTGACCTGTCGATTTGAAAATCTAATGGAAACTGGATACAATCAAACGCCTTGTCACTATTCCTATCTGGGCAATATTGCTTTATCAAGCGTAACAGTGTTACGAATAGCTATGGCAGGCGCGTATAATCTGCACTTCTTTCCCATGATCAGGCTGCACCTCAGCGATTTCGATATTCCTGATACAACAGGCTATATCATGAGCGGAATGAGCGAGGCCACTCACGGGCGGACTAAATCAGGCAGAATTCCGTGCAATCCTTGTCCCGTTATGCAAGAATATATGACCGTTAACTCTACCTGTCGTGTGCTTACAGAATACCCCACAAGCTGATATTTTTTTCAGTGGTGGCGCTAATGGTGAATACCAAGTTGAATATTCATCTACACACCTCGACTCTACGAGGTTCAATTCACTCCACCGCCTCAGAGCCAGAGAGGGTGTGAGTGATCAAGGGAATGAGGACCTAGATTAGTTGAAAATGCTGGCTACCAGAAATCTTGCTCATCAAACTAATATTTCTGATAAATATAAGACTGTATGATGTTTGAACTCAAATGAGTTGATGTTCGTTCAGGTAACAAGGCATTGGATGTACATAGACGTATAAGTGGGGCTATATGTATTTATACCCAGCACATCAATGGCCCAACGATAACAATCATTTGAAGATGATATGTCGTCTTGGTTGTAATTGACTGTAGAAGGTGACCTTAATCATGCAATGCGTGAGTTACGTTCACATTTAGTAAAGACACCTTGTCACACTGCAAAACAATGATTCATTAAACAGTTTGTAAATTAATAACAGATTTATAATCTGTGCCATTTTACCCTTTTGAGGTATGAGAGCCACACAGTGACCTTGGTCTCATTCATGACTAATTGGCAGTGACAGGGAACTAGGATTTGCGATTCAGGAGTTTGCTGCCAATAAACGTACTTGACACGAATAACTCGATAAGCAATGTGGAATATTGAAAGAGGTTTGGTATTTTTTTTTTAAGGTTAACAGTTTCACCATATGTTTCAAGTTTAAAATCAGCATTTGGACATTGTTCAGTTGATATTGACCGGCTGACTCTTATGCATCGCTAAGGCAGAAGCTCAATATCACATCCGCCATTTATGGAACATGGATGTTATGTAAAATGCTTTGGAGACCCAATGCTCTAACTGAATTATACGTTTTAAGAATGGCTCATTGTAGCATTGGCTCTGTCTTCTATGAATGGTAGGGCAGTTACCCACTAAATACTGAATAATCTGCTTTTATATATTCAAAATCAGCTCCAACACATTGATCTCAATTAGTTTTTGGAATAGGCTGTTTAAAAACAACACCAGCTGCAACATAACAACACAGATTAAGCGTCTCATTCTTATCCGCCAGCTGCGGAGGGCTCTAATCTTTGGTATGGGAATCAGAGACTGCTACTCAGGTTCGGTGAGTGTGCATTGACCGCATCCACATGTGCGGGATCTAAGGCTGTCCACGTGTTCGAAAGGGTGATGTCAAAAAATCGTTTGCTCTTCGATACGTCGGTAGCTCTGTCGTTAATGCTCGGGCCAGTTATAAAATGTATCAATCCCAGCTTGTCGATAAGCTATTACGTCTTTTACAAAATCCCCGATCCATGCTTAGAGTACATCCAATCATATCATGTCATTTATTTCAGTTGGGGTACTTCCCAGTTTGAAGAGGACAGTGATGACATGGTGAAGCAACAGTCAGGCACGCTAACTTCGAAGTGATATCGGGAAAATAATGAAGTTCTTGCAGAATACTTCCGACAAGACTGGAACTTATTATAGAAGACAACATTTTGGATTACTATCTTATGATAAACTCTGTGTTTGAGAACTGTTTCAAATGTGCTCATTGCGACGTGACAGCGTTAAGTGAACTAAAGAGAAGTTCAGACTACGCTCGACACCTTTGGCGACGTCTTTGATGTCCTTTACAGCTTTAGAAACACACAACAAGAATGCGCGCAACAAAACAGGAACTTAAAACAGCAACTGCTTGACATTCAGAGAAACATGCTCCCAGTTCCGGTCAAAATCGCTGTGCGCGACGGTGGCCTTCCTACCGGCCGCGACGGAAACCCAAGAATGTGAAGGCTGGAATTGCAGTCAGGTTTCTGGCGGCTTGAATCACATTGGCCAATCGGAGCTCGCCTTGCAAACGCGTTGGGCTAAATGCGGAGATTGCCGACTAAACGCACATTGTTGTTCCGCCATCGGTGTTACAATTAAGTGATGGAGCGCCACGCGCGAACGCGGCTCAAGAGCGTTGATTGGCCAAAAATGGAACCACGAAAAATGCGGTGGAGAGAAGCGAACACCTGGAGTCGAGGGATGTAGACTACCTTTTTCTTTGAACATTCAAAAAACCAATCTGTTTAGAGTTATGCGTTTTTCGTTATCGCTTAGGAAAAACGGTTGACGGTTTGGCAATTGTTGTTCGTTTTGGTTCTGATAAACAAAAAAACGAAAAGACGATAAATACACGGATCATGGAGCCAGTATACACAGCTTTGCGCTGGCGCGGCGTGGGGTCGGATTTGATTATGATGACGTCACTTCACGATCGCCTGAAATGTGGCGCTCTCTGGATGTGACGCTATCCGCTGTAAGAGACCTCACTTTGCAGTCCAAATGTGCCAGAGATTTTTCGATGGGTCATTTGGTGGGGGAGGGGGTGGTAATGACAAATATGTCATCGCAACCAAATAGAAAATAACGCGATAGTTAAAAGAATACCCTGACAACGGAAAAGTCAGGACAAGCTAAACTGGACAATATCCCATGCAGCCTTGTGGACTACCTTATGTATATTCAATATATCTTCCTCCTTGCATGATGAAACCCGGGGATGAAACCTGACCCATTCGAAGCATGATTCCCTGAATGAATCGTACAGTTCAATTATTTTTTTTTCATCGAATAATAATATAATATATAACTGCTGAATAATCGTCAGTTACATCTGCACATCAGGCATTTATTATGATATCGATTTCCTGCTAAACAAAATGCGACTAACGAAGGAGTTCTCTAATAAATAGAGTGCCCCCATTACATCATGTCCCGCGTGTGTAATCAACGACAACACGCTGCTACCAATGACGGAGTACACCCTCTGTTGATTTGCAGCATGGCAAGCATCGTTGGTGTACATTGAACCTTAGTAAATTATAGGCCCTTGTTAATGTACCACCACTGCCAAAACATGTTAGATCAAACAACGATGATTCATCTCCATAAATGAGTTTTGAATAAGGAATCATACCAGCATGATGGAGACATGCCAAAAAAACCTGCGTCACGTAACACTGGGTTATTGCGATGCGTAACAGTCACATGGCACCAGGAAGTACCGAATGCACCCACAGGTGCTCGGACTAGACCATTATGATTCAATCATCAAGACCTTCGTATTATAGATTAGTGTGCTGCGTTATGGTGATATTATAATTGGCTAGCCCAAGCGCTTGAGGGGGCATTAACCAGCTTTGAGAATTAATGACTAAGTATATTGACGAGTTAAAAACAGTGATAAAGATGAAACTGCATAACCACCTTCGGCAACAACGATCAAATATACCAATGATATAAGAGGCAGGCTAAGGCGACCTCCGATTGATTTCAAGTTGGCTTCAGCTCATATTGGGTATCAGCCAACATGCCTAAACCAGTAAACCCAACGATCGTTTGTCACTGGTAAGAAACTCGCTTGACACCGACGTGATAAGTTCAAAGTCCAAGCCAGACCTCACAAACAACACACTTGATGAGTTGGACATTTATTGCCGGCAGGATGATAGCGCACTTATGGAAGAGCCGCTCAGTCTATATATGTTTGCTTCGAATCAACCACGCCAGAAACAGTCGACATTTGTCTTGGGACGTCAGTGAACGTACGGGCAAATTCAGACACAAATAATCAATCTCTATTAACTGCTTGCTTTCCATCGAGACGAGAAAGAGGATCAAGATGTCTCGCGAAACTCAACCCCGTCAGAATTACCACGCTGAGAGCGAAGCTGGTATCAACAAACAGATCAACCTGGAGCTCTACGCCAGCTATGTTTACCAGTCTATGGTGAGTATCATCTCAACCTTACAAACAACACGATTTGTAGCCACTATTTGGACCGTTAAGAAGTGTATTTGTTACGTATATAATTGCCCTCGTGTATTTCCATGGAGCTATTTCCATTTTGTCGATGTATTCTGGAGGGGTTACTCATGTAATCAATATTTTAATTATATATAACGATGTGTCCACGGAGTCGATCAACAATACAAAGTGTTTAATTGCATCAATAAATTTTGGGCATTTGGATAGTTTATCTCTCTATTTTTTTCTTGTTCGTTTTTCTCGCAACTCTTCCTTGATTAACTGAGGTGCCATGGCTATTGTAAAGCAGACTTAGCCCTCATGTTTTTGTGTGTTTTTTTCCCGACAATTTGTTGGTCTTAAGATCATGCCCTGGGAACTCCAGGAAATTTAACTTTTGCATCAAGATCTTAGCATATACATAACAGAATACTTAATTCTCCTGAAAAATGAGCTCTTTTGATGTCTGAACTTAATAATCATATGCATCTCCAACCACACGAAATAATCTACCCCTACCCTCAAGTCAACTTAGATACCCCCATCAGTGTTAAAATTTACTATTTCAGGCATTCTTTTTTGACCGTGATGACGTGGCCCTTGCCAACTTCAGCAAGTTCTTCAAGGATTCGTCTGAAGAAGAACGTGGGCACGCCGAGAAGCTGATGAAATACCAGAACAAGCGTGGGGGTCGCATCATGCTGCAGACCATCCAGAAGCCGGAGCGTGACGAGTGGGGCAGTGGTCTGGAAGCCATGCAGGCTGCTCTGGCTCTCGAGAAGAGTGTCAACCAGTCGCTTCTTGACCTCCACAAGCTGGCTGATGGCCACGGAGATGCTCAAGTATGACTGTTGTGTCGATATTAGCTCTTGTTGTGCAGTGAGAAACTAGCCTTTTGTGTAGATTTGTTTTAAACCCTGTGTATTTATTTTAATTGTGATTTCTTGAACAGATGTGTGATTTCCTTGAGAGCGACTATCTTCAGGAACAAGTAGATGCCATCAAGGAGCTGTCTGACAGAGTCACCAACCTGAAGCGTGTCGGAGCTGGTCTTGGAGAGTTCATGTATGACAAGGAGGCATTCTAATCACCCCAACCCTAGCCGCTGATGAAAGTCATTCCTTACTGGCTGGCAAATGTGGACAAGAATTTTGAGTAATATTTGAGTAAAAATCCTCATTTTAGCGAAGCCCTGCTTATTCCGTAGGAATAATCAGGGTTTCGCTAAGTTTCTGCGGCTTTTTTAACTCCTAACTTAGACATAGATTAGGATTTAAAAAGCCACCGACTTGTTTTGACCTGAAAGACCTGATTAAAGTTCAAGCAGAACTTTTGTTATTCCTTTATCATAGAGAGCTACTAGATGACAGCCAATGAGTTTGAAGAGATACTTTTAAAATGGTTATGTTTGAGTTGAGCTTGGTTTAATCAGCAGTAGTTGAACAGTTGTTGATGGTATGTTTGGGCTCATCGAGGTTTTTACATCCTCTGATCTATGAAACAGCTTTTAACTGTTGGCAATCAAATATGACTGCTATAGCAATTTATATACATATTGGCTAAGTAATGCTAGCTTACAAACTTCATGGACATAATGGTATTGTGGGAAACAAGATGACAACTGTCAAGTTTCTCTGGGCAGGTGTGTGGAGGACGAGCTGATGAACTTGATTCATGACACATCGTGAACAATGTTGTAATTTGCAAATGGATGCCAATTTGAATTATTCAAATCTTTGATAATGACGCCACTTTTGCATATGCCGACTGGAAGGCTCGTGTGTATCAATGATTTAGCACTTGGTGGATGTATCATTTCATGCCAGTATGGACGTCTTGTTGTGCAAGTCTCTTATTATATCATATATTATCTTTGCAGTACACTAACTGGAGCGCCAACACACCAAAACTAATTCGATTGTTCTTAGAACTTGTTTTGGAGTTCACGCTGGATATTGGACAGATGCTGAAACATCCTCATCTTGGAAAGCAGCAGCATCATCCTGGGAACTGGTTTAATAGGCTAAATATAGTTGGCACAGGTGGAGGCGTTAGAGCCTTGGGCAGTCTTGCCTACTGTTTACGTCTCTTAGGCTTGAATTCTATATAGTCTGAAAAGAGGTTTGATCTTTTAAATGGCGAATTCACTGAAATAATTATGTGATTATTTGTTATTCTCGTTTTCTAAATTTAAATTCATGAATTGATATTTTTTTTGTGACACGACTGACTGTAACCATACTGAGTAAGTGAGTGAGTAAGTGAGTGAGTGAGTGAGTCAGTGTAGTGGAGAATGGCACACCTACACTAATGTGTTATTTGGCGTCTCGGAAGGTTATTAGACAAGTTTGATCTGATTAAGCAGCCGCCTTCTAGGATAAATGAATCATTACACGTCCTAGGGTCTGTGTAAGTTCCTCCAAGGTCGTATAAGCCTATGCATTTTGTAACTACAGACTGCATGTACTATGCTGGTCAAATGTAATTCATTGACTTCCAAACTATGCATTGCTGTATTACCGCACAATAGCCGAGTTGTGACATTCTATTTAATATCATAGGCCATTTTAACATTATATCCGTTGTGGCCAAAATGAATGTTACGTGTCGGCGTAACGACATATTCTGATACTGCCTCAGCCATTACATATGCATTGCCTACTAAGGCCTGAACACCGACGACAAAGAGGTTGTATATATTCATGCTTCACACTTTACGGCATTGTTTCATGCATTGTTCTACATGGGAACTACCCACAAATCTCTGTGGGCACGATAGAAATAGTTCAGGGAACCGGTATTTATCGCTTTCCTTATGTACAAACTTTATTACAAACAAACACTGTTGTTGTCGAATCAGCTCTTCAATAAGTTGCAGATGAAGAAGCTTGGAGAAGAATCGACAATACAACACAGCAGAAAGCAGTAAAAATGCTTTATTCACCGAATATTATGAGGGTGCCTCGAAATGTCCAAAAGAATGCCATTTGGAGGAGAGATGGTTCCTGCCCGCGAAAGCGGATTCTCAACTACCCTCTCTTATCCGCATGACTGACAATGACTTCGGCGTAAGGTTGCTAATGAGGGAGCCAATAACGGTACGCGATGGGATTGAGGCTATTATAACTGAGCGCAAAAATGCGTTCGTACAGATAAAATATGAGACGTTATGGCATAAAGTTAAGACCAATTTATTGTTAACGAAATGTTTATCACTATGCTATCTGTCATAGTAGGTAACTTTTGGAAATCTTGTTGTGTGCTGTTGATTTATGAAAATGTTGTTTTATGTAATGTATCTTCTAGTGTCAGGTAATTAAAGCAGCCTTCGTATATTAGGGATTATGGTTACACGGTGTCCGTCCAAAACAACCAAAACGGATGATAATAAGAACTCATGCCATGCTACCATATTGACAAGTTATATATTTAATGATTAAACCCAATGCCGTTAATGCGACATTATGTACTTATGTCTCATGCAAGAAGACATATAAACTATGCTAATATAACGGTGTTGTTATAAACACCAAATCAAACGCACGTGATACCAAAAACGCGGTTTAGAGGGTAATCATCTCTGTCGTGGCTGCATATAGAAGGTCTATATCAGACAATGGACTTAATTGCAGGAAAACCACCTTCTTTATACATTTATGTGTGTATATATATATATATATATATATATATATATATATATATATATATATATATATATATATATATATATATATATATATATATATATAACCCCCGATATAACCCAATATATCTCCTCAAACCATTCACATATTCGTTTCTATGAATATGGCAACGATTCATCATGACTATGCATCAGCCACAGACCAAAATGATGCGCCTGCCGAATGTTTTTGTTCGTCCGCTATCAAAGCGTGCTATGCCGTGATTGATCTTAAATCTGACTCAAAGTGGCACGTGCTGGTAATGGTAGTACTTGCAGACCAAATAGAATGCCATTTGGTAGAGGCTGAATGCCAAAATTTTCCAATTGCAATGGCACGAAATCTATTTGCGTATTAACCTGTATATCATAAGATTGCTCCTTATTGCAATTACTATTCGTTGGCATTGTTTAAGAATATCATTACTCAACTATCAGATGCGAAAGAGTCGCGTTAGGCAATAACAGGCATAGCAATGTGCTTGTTGTTGTAAGCCGATATTACTGTTTTTTATTGGCAAGGGTGCCCTGCAGCAATGCAATTTTTCAATATCCTCCAACGATCCCACAGAACTCGGCACGTGGCTTGCATTTCACGCTACTTCTTCTGAGACATATCCCTGCAGCCCCATGCAACTGAACTTAACAGAAGCATGAACATCACTCGCTATGGTTATTAGGCGAGATATAACATAACCATTACTAGCGGCTGAATGCAGAGATCAATTTAATCGGCTATTATCCGCAATCCATTGTGTGGGTCAATGAATACGTAAGGCAATTTAGCCGAAAATGCCTATCGATGAAACAGCGGTATCTTGCTTGTTCACCTGTTTTCGGGTGAGTGGCACCGCAGATACGACATATTTTCATCAATAAAGGGAAGCTCTACTGGCATATAATTATCAGTCATTAGCCAACCAATGGTAAGAACCACCCCTCCATTAATTACAAAATTTTAGATTAGAAATAGATCTGTTTTGAATATGATTCGTCGACTTCATGACACTAATTTGCCAGTAGAATTGTTATTGAGATTATAAATCAATCTTATAATATCAATATGACGAATACTAATAATATGGAATATGGCATTATTCAGGCTGTTCTAGCCGACGGTTTCATTGATACTTACAGTCGGCTTTTGACATTGTATTAAGTGTTTAATAAATATCAACAATAGCTCTTATCTGCTAGTAAAATGTTTATTGTGGTTATAAATCAATATTATAATCATTATGATGAATATCAATAATAACGAAATATGGCATTCTTAAATAAATCTGCATTACGCGGCAAGCCACTTGGACTTTTATTGTTCCAAATACACATGAGAGACCATCTTTAAGTAGCCTTATGTCGAAAGCATTAATTACAAAATATAAAAGCCTTGTGATATCAGGATATGGCAGGTCTTTCTGGAACGATATGTTGCTTATATCTGAATAAACATGACTTGATAATACAACCAATATTGGAATGTCTTCGTGTGATGCTTTAATATATATCAACTACGATGTAGAGCCCTTACGTAGTTCAGAAGACTTACTGGCCGGATATAAAAGAATGCAAAGATTAATCTGGCATGCTGCAATTGGATATTTGCATGGTATAAAGGAAATCTATATTTATGAGACCTTAACGTATATAGTCTGTTATCTGTCATAATGTATAGATGTTTCATAAGATATTAACGGCACTCTTATAACGGTCTAATTATAAACACCATCGATGTCTTTAATGTATCGTAATTTATATCTGATCGCAACTTAACTGAATGGGTGTGATTTGTCCATGCCACAGTTATTTTCAATTGTTTTATGACCCACTGCAATTGAATTGGCAGCGACCTAACCAAAAAGCAGTTGTCTGCCAATTTTGCCCAAATTTCTTTACTGAGGAAACTGTATTGAGTTGAGTTTCGTCAGCTACAGAACATGTCGGGTTATCCAATCAATGAAAATGCATGTAATGTGTGCCAGCTGCAGAGGTTGCGATGTCGCGCAGATCGGTTTGTTTTATATCAATCTAAATTAAGAAATCTCTAAAGATCTTTGTTTCTAATATCAAGGGTTATTTTAAACAGACCTTTACCATTATTGCCATTCGTAAATAAGTCGTCTCGTGTTTGATTGTCATTGGATATATCCATACCTAGCTGTTAGCATTGACAGTGGGCCAATAACAACCAGTTTTTAAGTTGTTCCTCAGAATACTGGCTATCATTTCCACTAGTTGATCGATCGCTCGGAGCTATAATTAGCAATTTACCAACTTACATAGTAACATGAGAAATTGCTGTAGATTTCCGTTTCACACACATGTACAGAATAACTTAACTTAGATATAAGTTGTCGGGATATTAAAGAAGCAATGTAAATATCTATCGAACGCATGACAGCCTTATGCAGGCAGAAGCATCTTGTTTTCAAAACTGCTCGTGTTTGATACAAAAATGGTCTTTCGCAACATATGCTGTACTTGTGGATAATACAGCAAAAGAGGCACCTTACGCGCAATTGTTATAAATAGCAACTAATACCAAGAATATAAAATGCGTGATTAATGGAAATCATTGGAATATATCATGAATCTACACATATCGCCTTGGTTGTAAAAGGGTTTATGATATGATGTTGCTACAGCAGGGACTGAATCAAATTCACCAAATATTGTTTCGTAATCATGAAGCAACGAATTATGTTGGCTCTGAGATACAAACCTGTGGGTAAATGTTGATACTATAGTGCTGCCAGAGGAAGTTGAAGAGTTTCTTCGTTATTTCTTTTTATCCACATGATTTAGCCCTATACCTCGCTTCCTGCTCTCTCTGCATTAAATCCTATTTAAATTGAACTATCGTGCTATCTATGAACTGAATCGCGAGCGGGAAGCTGTATAAAGGATGGAGCAGGATAGCCCTAAGTCAATCTAATTACGTATGTTACACGCGTGTTACTGTTGCAATACCGATTTCAAGTAACTTCAATTGTTGCCGGCTGGAGCAAACATTTGTACTGATTATTGAATTTTACCTATCTACTAGATAACAAATCGAAAACGAAAGATTTCGTCGAAAACGATAAGATTTCGTCAGTTGACCTGCATGCGACAATGAACACATGACGTATGCTGTGCTACGCGTATGTTGCCCATAAATTACTGCTATTTCAATGGCTATCAGAGCGTTTTTACGAAAACCATTGAGCTCTGATGCATAAAGATGCAGTCGTAGTCCTTTTGTTTTCATGAAGTAACCAAAAAGTAAGCCACCAGAAACACGTCTATAAGTATTGATACCACATTTGACATTTGAGTTATTGGCCATCTAATAGAAACAAATATTGCAAGACATTATATCCAACAAATATACAAATCGGCGAGATTATTGATCTAATTACAAAATCAATGAACAAATATTCGCTGTAGCGTTTTGCTACTTTGTGCGTATCTGGTAACTACAATTCATTTATCTTGCATTTCATTTGCCCAAGAGGCCGTTAAACGAGGTCGATAATTTTATTTGCACGTTAAATATGCAGTAGGTGTGGTTATGTATAGCATATTTAGAAACATCTGGATCGGTTAGTTAAGTTATATCCGATTATGATTATAATTGCTATAGTAATTCATGATTAGTCCCGAGCAAGTAATCATTGAAGACAACACCAGCACAGTCATGCAACAATCCCAAGTTGATTTGACATTGCGAATAATGCCACGAACGGGCAAGTGACACGGACATACAAAAGGTCCTGGTGCATTAAGTAATCCTCTGTTTCCATTTCATGATTTGACACTAACCGTGGAATACAGACCGAACATTGACAGACTACATGAAGGCTTCTGGATTATTAGATGCGAGGTGAGGCATAAGTATACAAATAAATGAGCTGATGAATTGTGCAAAGAGCTGCAGTGTGAGCTTTTTAAGTCGGCAGCTAAACTGCTGTTGTTGGCTTTTAGTTGACTTTTAGTTTCTTGTGTCATATAAGTTTATTGACAATAAAGAAATACTTTCATATATTACTTAGATAACAAACAACAAACCAAAGTTGTTCGTCATAGCCTATCATTTAATTATCCAAACACTAATTGAGCCCAAATTCTTCTGCTGAATCATCTATTGGTATATATTGGTATATTCATCACCTACCAGCTAGACGTCTACAGCCATAACCTGCCGCCATATTGGTGGTAACAATATCATCATAAAACATTTGTAAAGCAATATAACAAATACCTCGTTCAGAAGTTGTCGATTACTAACCATAGAAGCTGATGTAATTGGTGGGTATTTGATGAGCCACGATAGGTGAATTGCAATAAGTAGAAGTATATTAAGTCTGGAACGAGCTATCAGTAGTGCATCGAATCTGCACTGACTGATAATGAATATCAGAAGTATTCTTGATAACAACCAAAGATTAACGTCGTTTTACTGTCTCCAATGCCCTGCAGCTGACAGCTTTCTATCTTACACATTATTCCTCCACTGATACTCTTAATGCTTGAGAAACGGGCAGATACCAATCTGACAATGTTTGAACCGCTTGTATATGACCGACGATATTAGCTGATTCAACACAGGTTTCATATTTCCCCGAAATATATGATTAAATGCCACCTTACGTCGTTTGGACTAACCAATCACCGTGCTACAACTATTATTCTTATTTGTATCACAGATAGCGCACGCGTTTTTCGTTAACTAGGCTGAAAAACGTCGGTTAATTTCACATGTATTGCATAGCAAGAGTCTTTATATATTTCCTTTTGAATTAATACATATACAAAATTTAGACCTGAAAACCGCTTCATTCTATAAATCAACTGTCTGTGAACACTAGCTAAGCAAACGAAGTGATAGAATTTGAATC
This sequence comes from Urechis unicinctus, assembly GCA_034190875.2. Taxonomy (NCBI): domain Eukaryota; kingdom Metazoa; phylum Annelida; class Polychaeta; order Xenopneusta; family Urechidae; genus Urechis; species Urechis unicinctus. The sequence goes on along the minus strand of CM067358.1, from coordinate 45,971,337 downwards.
ATCCCAATTCTTTACTTTAAAAGATAACGCTGATGTGGTGTTGATCGACCAAATTGAGAATAACGCTTATCAGCAAAAACATTATACAGTAGGCAAAACGCGATATTATTCTGAACTCATAGATTAACACATGTAACGTCAACAACAGAACGACGAGGATAGATAGATCTCGGTCACCACGAATGATGAATGTATTGTATGTGGTCAATGCAGTTGATATCCTTGAAATAAGTGATTATTCAGCTTTGTGACACATAGACGAAACTCACTGAGTGACAACTTATTACAAGATTAGATAGCGCAAAGCATTGCAATCTATTTGTTAACTGAATTATAAACGTTCACCCATTTATCACAGTTCACGAAGAGTTTGTGGCATCATCGTATCGCTCGGGATTATTCGGTAGTTTCCGGACAGTGACGTCATATATGCTATTTGTCGTGAAATTAAGCAATCGTCGCCATCTCCATTCTTCGTTGACAGTGTATGTCTTGTTCGTCTTTCATCACGGCCTTGTGCGTTTTTTGGCGTGGGTTATGTCTTATTATACCGATTTAGCTTGGAAAAAGGTATATTTATATATCACTTTTGAATAGAAAAAAAACTGCGCACAGACGACCGTATGTATCGTTGTATTTGACCCTTAAAGCAATATTTCTTTCTCTTTTGAATTTGCTATCCATTGTAGTAACGATGAGAAATCGGATGATGAAAGTCAAGCGTAAAGACTGGAGGCCGTCCCACACGGCAAATCTATGATCTGATCATTTCGAGAATGATGCTTATGAGACTGAACCAGAGCTGCTCAAAAGTTTAGGATTTCGTAAGAAACGTAGGCTACGAGATAAAGCTATACCGAATCTCTTTAGCTAGGTTGGAGTTACAAAAAACGAGAGAGAGCCTCCGAAAAAAGGCATCGACAACAAGTCTACTCTTGACGTTTATTTATAGCTGTTTCTCGTCGTGCAGGTGGTGAATAAATTGGTTCTGGCAGCTAAGGAAACATATAGCTCCAGTGACTGCGATGAATCCGAGACAAAGGTACCACACGCGTGCACTTGCCACACCGAGGCCTGCTCTCAATCTTTATTTGGGGTGCAGACAAATGTGTCGGCAAGTGTTAAAAGGCAACTGTAACAAGTTATTTGATTGAATGTATTGACAGGTATTACTTCTGTTGTATGAAACAACGTGTCTTTTCATAGTCACGTTATAAGCATAGACATCCGTAAGGCTATGATGAATGAAATGTTAGCAGACACAGAAGTTCATCATTCCCAGAAAACAAAAATATTCCAGGGGTAACCAAGTTTCTGGAGGCCCTACTCAGCACTGCATAGGGATCAAGGAATCGGTTGAACTAGTGGTCAGCGATAATGAGGCGGAAACTGATCCTGACTATGACTTTACTAGAGATGCCTAGAATCGACATGGATCTATAGGAAGTCCACCGAAAACATTGTTTCGTTTGTAACTCTTATATGATGGGAAACAGTAAGCTCTTAGAATGTTTATGTTGGGGATTTATTCTTATTGTTCACAGTGGTATTGAACTACAGGATGGCAATGGGCATGATCAAAGAAAGTTAAAGTTGTATTTCCTATATACTTGGCAATGAAATTAATCAAACTGCTACATATATGCATCCAGATTGCTCTTAGAAGTTATTCACTTCAACGAAAACTCCATCAGAGCTCAAGCCGTCAGTCATCGAGGTCAGTGCCAAATGAAATACAACCAGTCTATCTGTTCTCTGCTTAGAGTTAACAATAAATAAATAAATAATACATATGCTGATATCAAACATAACCACATCCATTTTTGTTCTATTAGATAGCTGAAATATTTCAACAGTATTTCTACCCGAAGTGGTTGCCAGAGAGCATAACAAATTTATACTTTTAAGGTCCATATTAGTGACATTGACTTAAAATAACCAGAAGTAATGTTTTGTTGTCCACCAACGATCACATTGCTGATTTTGACTATTAATGAAACACAATTCCATTCCACAAATATTGTTCAACGTTTGTAGATAATGTTAGAATATATCAGTGTTAAAGGCGATGAGAATTAAAACTTACGAGTTTTAATATAGTCAGGAGACATTGGTGGTGTTCCTAAAATCAACTAGGCTAAGAGCAGAACGCTAAATAGATGAACAATGCTCGAACCGGCGTTCAGTTGAGAACCAGCCCAGATAATCCTAGAAATGTCATAAAGCGCTCAAGTGACTAGCTATCTACTTTGCATTTACTCGATACACAGTAGCCTGTTGCTTATTCTTCATCCATCGTTTATATCTAATCTATGTGACCCCCTTTCTCATTAGTTCCCTTTTGAACTGCCATTGTATATATATCACCCTGACTTACGCATCCAAAGGACCTCATTATAACTTGTTTCGCCCTTGTTCATGTCATTTGTCATTCTTGATTCCGTCTTCTAAGACAAAAACTACTAATTCCACAGAAAAAAGGTCCACATAGCCATTGCCTTTGATGTTGTGGATGTCATATATATGGCCTGACTATCCGGTAAAACTTGATTAAGCATGGACAGGAGATCCAGCAATTTGTATATGTATATATACTATGCAGAGTACATAAATAGGGCTGTTAAGTACAAGCAAGTGCATCACGACGGTGATAACCACAATCTGGCGATAATAGGAATATATAACGATACATTTCAGCTATATCACTATAGTGTTTGATAGTTGCGTCGTTAAATAGTTACGACTATGCGGCCGGTAGATTTACGCTCATATTGAAAACAACGGGAGTGGCTTTGTTGGAGATCAAAGTCATCAAGTGGCTACTCTTCGTTGGTTATCTGATTCACGAGAGTGGCAGGTTATTATAATTGTAATGTTATTTCGGTCTTGTTTCGCTTGCATTTGTATGATCATTACGCTTACATGACATTGCCCAATCGAAATTAATCTAAAGTAGCTCTCGTTTTCTATGGAAATTGTATAACCCGCGAATGCGTTGCGTTCACCACCACCTTATGGTAGCATGCAATTATTTCTTGATATTATAATGCAAGTCGAATGTATGGACTGTAAACGAAGCTCACGTCTGCAGAATAGAACATAACGAACTCCACCTAATTTGGTAGAACTCTAATTGGTAGATGAGTACAAAAGGATATCACCTAACCGAGACAACACGCTACTCGCTAGATGTGATGCGTGCTATTAGTATTCAGCTGTTCCTAGCACATACTGATACCTACATAAATTGAATGTTATATGTTGCATAAAATGTTATACAACGATCCCTCCCGGAGCTTTGGGATCACACTAGGCAAATCGCGCTATATCTTTTGAACAATGTAGGGCTTTATCATATGTATATAGCAGCTGTTAACATGTCATCTTAGGTTATGCTCGTATGCAAACTACATGAAGGAATCGGAGGCATACGCTTAGAAGTTTGCTTTTGGCGACTGATCGACACAATATGGTTAGACTAAATATTTATTTCACTTATTTCAACGCGCTTAGTTTCCCAAATGGCTATCAACAACGGCTATGCAGGATAGATCGATACACAGCCCACGGTTACGTTTTGTTCTGCTAAAACCGGAGGGCATTTTCATATCAGTAATGACCTGAAGGATATCATGCACCATACTAAATGAAGTTCATTTGTTATGCTATATTGGCAGCAAGAAGCCGGAACAGATTCACACAGCAGACTATTAGCGCCACCAATGAATAATTTAACACCACGACATGTGTTTAACGAGGAGAGCACATGGTATGCAGGATTGATAGTCGTAAAGGCTTTTAACAGTAAAGCAATATGGTCGGAAGCATAAGTCTTCCATCCTTCAATAGCTCTAGATAAAAACCGCATAAGTAGCTATGCCGTAGCCTTGCAGCCTTCCAAGTGGCTACAGTTAGACCAGTATTTGTATGTTGATGATATGGCTTGTTGTATTCGATAACTAGTTGCATCGTTGAACAACATAAATGATTCAAAGCACTCACTATTGCTTATTTATAATAAGGATCGATACGACAATGACTGAAACAATGGAATTATGACGATAAATACAACCTATCATGCGTAGGTTAAAATGTATTGCTGTGAACTGCTCAGTCAAAATTGGAGCGCACTTATGATAAAATCTGCATTGACTGTAAACTACGATAGATTAATAAAATATTTGAAAATTTTTCAACAACAAATGTCTCTGTTCAGCAAAGTGTGAGAGCGAATGCCCTGTTAGGTCTACGCAAAGCTTACCATGCAGTTTCCTGAGGTACATCATCATAATTCACCTAGGGTGCAGGTCATCAAAGCCATTCTCCGCGTATGAGTTTGGAAGCAAACAATAACACTGTAAATCTGAAAACGCGACAATATAATATCTGACTTCTACTTGGAAAAGAAAAAGGTAACATCAAACACATAATGGTTTGACCGATCAACAATTGCATGATAAGCAAACAATAGTTAGGGCAAGTTTGAATATTCAGCTCGTGCAGAAACTGTACAGGTTACGCGTTACATCCAATCACCGACAAATGCTTGCCAGAGAAACCAACAACTTATTGAAAACCTCCCGCGAGTGCATATTAGTGCGCTAAGGGTTTTACCACAAATAAATCCAGCTCATCGGTGGTTGTTGATTGCTTGTTTAGCCTCACATGATACTGCCCGGGGTGTTCCTGTTGACAAACAATAAGGATGTCATACCATAGAAACACGCTTATCAAGCTATTCATATAAGCATCTTTACAAACTTGGCCGTTGATTATAATTATGCCAGCATTACTAGCAAACCTTCGCACTGGCATAGTAATGCTTATTCCGATAGATATCCTGTCGTACAAACATACAATAGCATGTACTATACATGCAAGTAGTATTCACCACAGCAGGTGTGTTGCAACATAGTTTTGTACCTCTTTATTCATCAAAGTTGCTTGGTGATGTTCTTTGAGATCCAAACATGTTTGATTTTAACCAACAGTAACTGATATAGTGGCTGAGGGGCACTTAGTCATTGTTGGTTAATGAGTTATAAAAGGTATGTCGATAGACAACGGCATCTAAATCGAACCAAAGAGCAGGTATCAGTCTTATCAAAGACTTCAGACAACATGTTATATGATAAGAGTCTGATACAAATAGATTACTTGTGTCTGTGAGAAGAATGATTGTGGTCAGGTTTTTCAGTGGGACATATCCGGAGGGGTGGTGGGGGGGGGGGGGGGGGGGGTTATTTTGTATTTCATTCTAAACGGATATTTGCGTCCAAAATTCGTGATCGTGGTATACCATCTTATCAATTCTTTCCTCAGTTGCTAGTCTATGACATGCATTGCAGATCAACATATCAGCTGCTGTTTGTTTCATTAACATACCTTATTTGATTTATTATCAAATAACGTTGACGAGTGTTAACTTTTATATCAAATAATGAAGCCGGCTGTATATTCTACAGTAAATTACGATGTTTATCTGCTTCACTAAACAGACAGAACTGTTTCAATGCTAATAAACCTGCATCTAACACAGCCAATATGGTTCTGTTATGGCGATGGAAGCAGGTGATACCAGTGCAAAATGTGGAGGAGCGCAATGTAGTGATAAATTAGCGTTTCACTACAAAATATAGCACAGTAAGCTATTAAATGAGCACGATGTCTCCAGTGGCGAAACATATCAGCGACCTTAGACTATAATGTAAATGTGATTGAAATTTATTGGTGCTGACTTTCACTTGAGGTTCAAAGTGCCAAAAATGCTCCTTGTAGGTTTTAAAAAGACGCGATTTTCAATGGGTATCAGAGCGGTCGTACTAAAACCATGGAGCCTTTGGTGCATAAAGATGCAGCCGCATGCCTTTTGTTGTCATGACGTAACCTAGAAGTAAGCCACCGGAACAAAGTCTATAATTACTTATACCACATATGACATTTGAGTTATTGGCCATCAAAAAGGACCAAGTATAACAGAACATTATATCCAACAAATACGCAAATCGGCGAGATGTTTGATTTAATTACAGAATCAATGAAGGAATATTCGATGTTGTGTTTTGCTACTTTGTGCGTATGTGGTAGCTACAATTCATTTATCCTGCATTTCATTGGTAAGGCCGTTAAACGAGGTTGATAGCTTAATTTGCATGCTTATTTTGCACCTTGGATTAGAAAAAAATGCTCAAATCAATTGTACTTGACCAATATCCTTATCATATTAACCGAATCATAACCTATCGTACGAATATACAGTATAAACTATTGGGATGGGGAAATTGACTACGTCTCAGACCTTTCACCCTTGCGTCATGTCTTAGCCAAAATCTCATTTGTCTTTGGTGATCCCTTTTCTCGAGACTAGCGCGTAGGTAGCTACTGGTAGGTTCAACACATCATCAAGGACACATCATTACTGTGCTGTACAGTTCTGGTATCAAATCCAACAGCACCAGTCTGTCGCTCTTCCTACTCTCCTCTTCGTCAGTAGAACACAAACTTATGTCACCGAGCTTACAACTTACTGCAAGAATAATTTAGCCGTTAGTCTTCTCAGCCATCTTTAATAATGTACCGTTTACTTCATCATATTGGAGACTCCAAATGGCTCTCAACGGTGTTGGTTTAGCTTGTCAGTGCATATAGCCGCCACTAAACACGATTCATTTCTGATAATGGCCATCGGCACATTAAAGTACTGAGAGTCACACAGCACTCAACTGCAAGTCCAGGCGAATTAAAGTACGTGGTAAGGTCTTTACAGCAACAAAATGGTAAACATAAGCAATTTGCCTTAATCACGAGTTAGGACCCGTCGAACCTGTGAACTTTACAAAGCTTTCGCTATCCAATGAAATCATTTTTCTCTCGCGCCGTTGACGTTCGGCTTCCGGTAATACTTGTGAGATGTTAAAGCATAAGAGTGTCATTGCTGCAATGAGATTATCCTGGTGTCGCTTGAGTACCTCCTATCCGCCTAATAATGGACGAACCTTCGCCATTCGATCGCCCTTGAAGATTAATACGCTCAAATGAGAAGAACATTAATGTACTTTTAACAAACTGGACACATTACTACGATGCAAGCATAAAACAGAGAATCATAGGTAATTATTTTCATAAATACTATTATGATTACTATTTTCCGCTGTGTAATGTGCTTTTGCCTGATTGAATATGTGCTCAATCACCAAGAGCTTTATTGTGCGAGCAAAATTGGATGAGATAAAAAGAGACAAGGGTCCAGTTTGTACGATCGAGTCCAATATTTCAGTCTCGTACCAAAGTGATATATGCTGACAGATGGTTAGGCCCTCTCCATGTTTGTTTGACGACCATATGTCACTAAACGTGACATATAGAATTACCTCACTGCGTGGGAGCTTATTGTCTGTGTATGCTTTAGCTATATTGTGTGCTACTCTTCTAGCTATGTAATCAATCAAGACGCTTTATGTGATTTCCCTGTACCCACCGCCTCTGATACAAGCAGAATCAGTTTGTATGGCTTATATGTACTTTGGCGTTCATAGCATATTCGTAATTCGCAGCATACAATGTATCGTGAACACTAGCAATGTAGTTTAGTAACTATCGAGTTAATCACCGAAAATCAGTAGATGTTGGATAAATAACAACGTTAAATATTATGCTGACAGTCGAGGGAAGAGAATTGAATCAGCAGTAGTGTTAAATTATTATTTCTGTGATGCTTTTGGAATTTATAACTTGCTGGTAAACAGGTGTGCGTCCTTTGTATGGTCCTGTTGTGCCTCATTGATTTGGGTATTTCTGAGATTACCGACGAGTCTATGTATTGACTACCTATTCTCACATAATCAGCTGATTACATTTGTCCGATAACTTTTTTAAATTGCCGTAGATCCAGGAATATGAAATTATATCATGATCTACAATCGGTGCTGATGTTTTTGCGGCATCGTACACCAATGCCTGATCTGGTTACTGTCAACTTTTGACGGAGCAATAACTAGACGACTAAAGCTGGTCGGCTAACATCAGACATTCTGTATTACCTTCTTGCTGCTTGATTATGCAGTGCACCCAACCTGATAAAATATTCACGGTTCTGCTGTTTTGAATTCAATATTGTGCTGTGGACCATATGGATTTGTTTTGCATACATTCACGAAAGTTATTTAACAACCCAATGAAATAATCATATGTTCAATGTTTTTCAGTACGTGAATCACAAACCGATTTAATAATGATCCTTGAAAGAAAATGTGCATTTCTGTATTTTTTTCGCATAATTATTAACCACGCACATGGGGAATAGATATAATGCATCTTTATATAAGCACCAGTTCTGTATTTACGCAGGCCAAATAATTTGCTTGGAAAAAGCCAATTGCTACCTAACGAATACCTACCTGTGTTCTCTGTTATGTAACCAAGACATAACGATGTTCTCACACAATCACAATATCTGAGTATAATGTGTGCAATTTGGGTAATAAGGAGTGAACTGTTGTCGCGTCATTGAAAGTTAGCAAGTAGCTATGTTTATTTGACTTTGTTAAATTTATTGCAGATCGCTGGCTCATTACTAAATACCTTTGGTCACAAGACAATATAGCCACAATCCTGGCATCTTGAAGTCTGCTCATACATGCGTAATCTTGTACAACAATCTCCGTACAGTACTTCTCTACAGCATATGGATTTGCTATATCAGCAGCCACGACCGCACGGCGCAGATCGGAACATTTGGTTCGATAGGATGCAAATCGATTTACAGAATCAAAACTACTGCCGGAGTTATTTAGGTGTATGTAACTGATGCCAATATTCATAAAGGACCGTTTACTTCGTTTTTTACCAGTTTGGTAATAGCCGGTGACTTTAACTGATGTATTTAAGGCTGTTTATGAAAAAGGTGTCACTAAATGCAATTAAGTACTATCAGTGGCCATCGGCGCTTTGAGCAGACAACAAAGACATCACATAAATGGGTGTATATATGGAATATGGCGGGCATTAAGAGCTATGAAGCAGCTAAATAATGGGCCTGAAACCATTTTCCATCTGGTAATCGACCGGTAGAGCATTAACAAGCGTTTTATGTACAACGTTGTCTATACTATTTGGGATTGCAATTTATGGCTCGCAGAACAGGTTTATTATATACCTAAAATCGTTGACAATCCTGACAGGTGTTATCTACTTTCCCTAAATCATGTACATTACCCATATATCTGAATTTATTAGTTTAGCTGCATTTAACTGCAATTTCATTTTATATTGCTGCCTATTAAAATAGTTCTCATTCAATCAACTTGTTTCGTGTTTTCTCCCTATTAATGCAGAATGTGAATTAAATATATGTTTCATTAATTCATATCGCTGCTTTTCACGGGGTATGACAAGATCAAAATTACAAAATCATTATCATCAGCTGTTTTATTTGCTATTTATTTGCTTTTATACCGACAATAATCGAAACAAATCGGTTCCTCTGGTCGCCACCGATAGTGAAGATGTAGCCCGCTGACGTGATGGCTGATCCAATAGCTTCGAGCCGCATTCGTATCCGTGTCCCCGGTAAGTAACCAGTGTGTACATGAAGAAAGCCCGTGTACATTTTTTTAGATGGATTAATGATTGACAGTCACCATTGCGGAATTTAAACAGCGAAAAGATCACAACGTTTATATAAACATCGCATTACTGCATATCGTTAAATTTGGAAATAGTGAACAATTTTTTTTCCTTTGGCGCACTTGGTCATGATAAACCTATGGTGGCAGTGTTCAATTACGTTATATGATTGCTGCACTATATATAAATCATAAGCTCTTGTAGCTGAAGCTTCCTGTCACAAATATCATTCGTCCACCTCAAGCAATCGAGATAGGGCCCGCAACTCCATATCAAACAAACCAATCCCGAAGTCCTGCAATGTAAGGCAGCATCAATATGCTTTCCCAATGTAACCTTCATTATGTTGTGAGCACTTGTCGTGCTCATCCGCATAAGTGTACGAATATTTACTTCAGAAATACTCCCCAGTTCGTTTTTGCTGCTAAAAGGTGCATATGACACAAAATAAAACAAATGAAATCAATCTTAAGCTGTTTAGCTGACGGCGTTTGAATACCTACAGATCAATATATCAGCGATTCAGCCTTAACAACTCACTTATATACGCAAGAAGATTGCAGTCCGTCTATTAACATGTTGCTTCTGTCACTAGGCTGTTATAAGCAACAAGCCTTTTGGTTCATCACTGGGACGAAAGCAAGGATTTTAAATGAGCATGGGCTGCTTGCATATCGTAAAAAGCGGTCGTGTTTGTGAACGTTATGATGTATAAGCACGTTTGCCGCCTTCTTTGCTCTTGAAATTATCATATAGCTCTTTTTGACTTTGCTCGAAGGGGAGTAAGAGCACCTGCCCCATTAGCATCGGCCATAACGTCTGGTTAAGCATTTCATAGCTGTTTTGTGTTACGAAAATGGGTTGTTAGATCTCTCGACAGTATATTTGAAAATGCGATGTGCAGTTTTGATTAGGATACACACTGTCATCACTTTCCATCATTAAACATTTTCAATATCTATGGCAGAATAAGTTTGTGCTGTAAAATAACGATATCACCCACAGCATACAAATCTCATACACTTATTCATTTGATTACGCCGAAACATAATTGCATTGACATATGAAGATCGAACGTGGCATTGGCTCACACTTCATCACCTGTTTTTTAAAATATATCCTGGCCACCAAGTCAGTAAGCATCATTATAACGTGATGACCGGTTTTATATTACAATAATAACAGTTGTTACCAATGTCAATCTTGTTGTGACAGTAGCGGTGTTTATAACTCATTATGCGCCAATAGGATCAAATATATGCGGTACTGTTATCATTGCCCGATAAATACATGATTTAACATTGTAAGGGCTTTGAATGTTTGACAGTGTATAACACTCCGTTTCGTACTTAACAGCACCTTAACAAAGTATTTATTCTTGAATGTGCGATTGAACCTGTTATTAAGCTGAGGTAATAATGTATGTATTATGTCAAAAGCTGACCTATTGGCTTCAGCATTTAAGTCTATTTATATTTGCTTTTCGACTTTATGATGGGATATAGCGAGAAAATACACTGCCACATATAATTAATCCTGTGCTGCTGGGGTTTTACTCATTGTGCCCAGTTGCCAGATTCGCTTTTCTTCATATTGTGACAGCTCATGCAATCACAACCACACAATCTGTGCCTGTATGATACCATGAAATATCATGAACCAAACGGCAGTGGTGTTTTACGTCTCGTAAGTATCAAGGTAATAGGAATATTGATAATTCAGTGTAAAAGTTGTTAAAAAACCGTTGACATGTTCTACCATTTTTATATTTTGGAGCTCCCAAAATGCTTGTAGTTGTTCAACATGCACAGTAACTGAAACAATGCCCGTAACGTTATAGCCATTGTTTGGTAAAGGTATCATATCTCATATCGTGCATCTTTACAACTTGGCCGTTGAATATAATTAGGCCGGCATTACTAGCAAACCTTTGCACTGGCATAGTCATGCTTATACCGATAGATATCCTGTTGTACAATCATAATGTATTTCATTCTAATCGGATATTTGCGTCCAAAATTCGTGGTCGTGGTATACCATCCTATCAATTCTTTCCTACGTTGCTAGTTCATGACACGCATTGCTTGAAACTCGCCACTCCGTGTGCTGTTTACCTTGTCCTTATCGTGCTGCACAATCCTGCAGATCAACATATCAGCTGCTGTTTGTTTCATTAACATACCTATCTGATTTATTATCAAATAACGTTGACGAGTGTTAACTTTTATATCAAATAATGAAGCCGGCTGTATATTCTACAGTAAATTACGATGTTTATCTGCTTCACTAAACAGACAGAACTGTTTCAATGCTAATAAACCTGCATCTAACACAGCCAATATGGTTCTGTTATGGCGATGGAAGCAGGTGATACCAGTGCAAAATGTGTGGTGGCGCAATGAAGTGATAAGTTGGCGTTTCACTACAAAATATAGCACAGAAAGCTATTTAATGATCAAGATGTCTCCAGTGACGAAACATATCAGCGAACGAAGACTATAATGTAAATGTGATTGAAAAATATTGGTGCTGACTTTCACTTGAGATTCAAAGTGCCACAAATGCTCCTTGTAGGTTTTAAAAAGACGCGATTTCTGTCATTTCACGACGCTATGTCACCAAAAGCTTGCCGTTGAATCGCTCTATTCCGTCATTCCCGACTGTTGCGTTCACCAAAACATGAAGAGTCTCACATTGCAGTTAATATACATAACGCAAAAGAGCTCCGCCATTAATGGTAATACCTGGTCAGTTTTTTTCCCTGATAGAGCTAGCAAAGGCCCCATAACGATGAGATATGTGCCTAATATGAAGAAAGGCATAAATAAGATAAGTGACGTCATTTAGTAGCGGTAAAATGTCTTGATGGTTATTAAATTCAGCTTCCAGTAACAGGCTTTTGAACGAATGTACGTGTACCATGTCGTTAATGTTGTTTACAGATATTGCTGAGAACATGCCCATCATTCAATGTACAACGTTTGTAATACATCATCATTTGCGGATAGATATTCAGAACACCTACTGCTGTTATGGCAACCTATTAATTGGCACACTTCGTGCTCCTCACGCATATGTAAAGTCTAGGTTAAATCAAAACATCGTGTCTTAATATAGCTGCCAGAACCATTTATTGAAGCCCATAATATATGGAAATTTGACGAACACTCAGCATGTATTGCTACAAAAATAAAAAGCGAAATTTCGAAGGAAGATATTTCATTAAAATTATCCCTTCTTCCTTGTATCCAAAGCAATGATCAACTTGCCACGGTGACAGCATTACATGATATAGCATGTCATTAATTAGTTGTGCTTCGTATTTGCGAAAGATTTGTATTTGCGATATTTATAAAACCCTGTTATTGAACGTATGACACATAACATTGATTACATTACATACATGAGGTACATCATTCATCAAATAGACCTTGTAATACATTTATTGATTTACTTTCTGTTGTCGTGACGGATTTGTCCATCCATCGCGAAGGGTGAATGCTGAAAGGTATTAACTATTATATACAAATAACACCTGACGCTTGCAGCAACTTATCTCGACATACATGCCTGTGACATATTGGGCCAAAACTACCGCTGTTGTCAAATCCAAAATTGATTATTTATCAGTATTAAACATACATTGGTATGAAAATGTAAGCCTGCAAAGATGTGGAATTCCTAGCCAATATCTACTACTCCATTGAAGTATTTGTTGTGGTCATAAGCTTCAGGCCTGCAGAAAGATGGCAACACCCTCAATAAACCACAGGCGTATTCACTGGGTTATACAAAAGGCGATTACAAGCAGTTTTTCTACTAATCACCCTAAACAGGTTTCTGATTGTGCTCAACTAGGTAGAATGGTATGGGTCCAGGTAGAAAACACTAACCCGGTGTTCTGGTTATTTATAAAAAAAACTGCATCCGATTATCTGATCGAAGGGATACGAAGAAATAGCATAAAAAAGAAACAGATGATTCTAACACAAACACAAAATATACGGATCCTGGCCATACAAACGATTACAACTCACGTTTCAAGTTAAATCTGTCGTACGCGAGTCTCACATTTCGATTAGTCAGCTCTTTTTGCAATTGCTGTATGGTCAGACGACCGTGCTTACCCATAAGTCAAGGTTATCAACGATATAACTCACAAGGTTTCTATCTAAATCAACGTAGGGCTCGATGTCGAGCAATTTTCCATGTAAACCGTGTGTATTCGATCTTCGCAAGCGGCGCTCCCTCACCGAGCAATATTATACCACAGGGTGCCCCACACGCGGGCCATGTCAATTGTTTTCACTCCCGCCAGCCAGTCCATTATTTCTGACAAAATTATTCCTGCGGAAGTGTGATGAACTTATTATCTTTGGATATATACAAAAGCACATTCTAAATTAGATTTAGCAACAAATCAAAATACCTTAGATTTGATTTCGGACAAGAATGTTTTTAACTAGGATCACCAAATTCTGAATATCACCAATGATCACATTGCATAGTAAACTCACTATTATATGTATTAATACCTCGGGTAGTGGAATGCATCTACTATTTACCACGCACAATAAGGGTATGCACCCATTGAGTTGCAAGAATACATTCCAAAGGTACACAACCTGGGGTTTTGAACACAGCATCCTTTACTGATAGTACATGTGTCTACATTATGCATATACCTGGCCGCGTACTCTTGCGTGATTGGAAAAATGCAGATTACATTCCGAGCCATCGATTACTTGCCACCATTGATCCAGTCCGTATAATAACATCACATGAACTAGATACACACAGAAACAATCTTACAGATGGGCTACATTTGCACCGTCATATCATCAGCTGCGATCGCCCTCCGTGAACAGTGTTATGATTGATCATGTCACATTGCTCATTAAAATACAACGACGCCAGACGATTAGTACAATGCGAACCACTTGTTGATTAATCTTCGGGTACAGCATCTTATGATGTTTTGTCAATTCGGTAAAGTTCGTAGTGGATATTTATTTTGATCGTAAACAATAGACGATGAAAAGCATGCTTTGGCTGCATTCTGGATAATATCACCAGGTAATGTGTTGACGGCAGTTAAAACCCTATTCAATCCATTTGTCTCTATTATCCGTAAATACAACTAAAGTCACAACAAACATTAGTGTTCTCTATTATCCGTAAATACAAGTAAAGTCACAACAAACCTTATCAGTGTTTGCACATAAATAACTCTGTGTCATTTGTCATCACTGGACTACACAGACGTCTTTTGGTCATAAGTAAGTCGTAAATGGTATTAAATTGCGCATTTTTCTTTCGTGTTCTTATTTACCACTTTTGTACATCTCGGTTTGTTTCCAAGACAAAGGACCAAGTGTGGCTTAGCAAGATACCAGCATTGAGTTACGTAATATGTAACTCTAGCGTCTATAGCTGTGTAGCCAATATAAGCAATTCCTTGACAGCTCCTTGCCCGGACTATTGCTAGCCAGAGCGTTATTGCGCACCTCGCTAAATGACTTCGCGTTGAAGGTGGTGTTTCAATCGCCTTTGGAGCAGAAACCCAACATTATTGCACCGGCTTATTTTAAAAGAGTCAACGTAGCTTTAATAACAATGGTGTATGCAATAGCATCAGCATCTGCGTTATTTCTGCTAAATAATTATTTTCTAACAATACGCTTAACCATTGCTGATTACGTTGATTAAAACAATTGTAAATCACACTGATATTGTAATTTATTTATTTATACCATTCATTTGGATATATTTCCCATCTATGTAATAATGTCGGCTGAAATGAAAAGGTATTCACCATGCGTTTGATATGCTCCATCTATTATTTCTACCCAAACGAGGCTGGCGCAAATAATGTATTGAATAAAATGCACACTCTCCCCAAAAAAAGCGACAACCCAGCCAGTTCGAGAGTCTCGTTTATCGACTTGTGATACTCAAGGTAAATAATCGAATACGTAACGACAGACGAACATTCACATTATGCATTCATTTTTATGCATTAGTTCCGCTAAACAAATAAAAGGGTCATAAAACGGTAACAGATACCACTACAAACAACAACTCAACAGTTAAAGTGATAGTAGATGCCTGATTTTATCATTTTCCCATTTAATGTCCCCAGAAATGCATCCTTTACGGTATCTCACTTTTTATGTCTCCCTTGTTATGGTCATTGCCAAGATCAGCGATAACACAGAGTTAATTTTTCCTCATAATTATAAGAATATTGATTTTCTGTTACTTAATTAGCTAGTTGTCAGACTGATATGGTCGTACAATATTCTTTGCAGTGTGTGCACTTATTTTGTCGATAGAGCCAATGCACCAGCTTGAATCTCTTAACAAATTCTCTCAATGTCTAATTATGCATTGCATTACAAATCACGTCTCGCAGCTATCTGGGTATCAAAACCTATCGATACACAAATTTGTAGTTATTTCCCGTAATCATCGTGAAATGCACGATAAGAAATGCGAAAAATGGCTGGGCACATTTCTGTAATACGAAGACTGTCTACCAAAACGAAGTGGTGTGAATGGACTATAAATACTTCGCTCGAAGTAATGACAAAAGGGCACTTAGCAACCGCAGTTTATATGCTGTTAGATATGATATCCGTTGCCTACGCAAGATAGCTGGTAAGCTCCTCTCACCGTGGTATATTGTAAGTAAACTTTAATTTGATAGCAGGTCGAACTACGAGGATGCTGATTTCTTTAAGGCCATCAGTTGAATGGGAATCATTTGGTTTTTGTCAACACAAAAACACAGCTGTCCAGACTCGTTAAATCGTTAAATCGTTAAACGTAAATATTAAACGTCTATGGTTGGTTACTTGTACATTGCATCTTTTGCGGGTCGCCCTGACAGCTAAACAGAATAATAACGCTGCTTGACATATATCATGCCTAAACGGTCATTCGAATAGTAAACGGCCTTTAACTGTAATGATATATATATAACTAAGGAGAGATATGTACAGGACATGCGGACATTTTTGCTTAAACTTTCCTCGTTTACCAGCTATCTAGAGTAATAAAGCTTTGCCACAGGGGTTTTTTTCCCACCAAAGATATACATTGAGCTATGCTTCGTCGTTATAATAGTTTTTCAAAGTTATAATGTAGAAATAACCCCAGCTTTGCTTATCGTAAAGTTGAGATACCAAGTTAGGTTGTAGCACAACGCATAGATAGACTTGATGAGCGTCGTGGGAACAAATACACGTGTACAATTGGCAAATAAACGCACGCACTGCAAAAGAAATAAAGCATGGAATTTATTTTGTAAAAAGTTCATCTTACCTAGACGATACCCTACAAGTTGCTTTGGTATCAGACAAGGCAAATTTCCCTGTTATATTAGGACCAAGCTTTATCACAGGTACATGACAGCAATTTACATATGTCATCTTAGGTTTTGCTTCTTTGCAGAACCCATGGAGGAATCACATGCATCTTAAAGCCAGATTACTCGGTTATAAAAGGTGAAGTTTGCTTTTTTTTGTCCATCCGATCGGTGCAATAGAGCGCGTTCTAGACTTACTATTAATTCCGCTCATTGCCATGCGCTTAGTTTCCAAAATGGCTATCAACAACATTCTCTACAGTGCTTGATAATCGTTTAAGCGCGGTTTCAGACAACTGTTACTGAGCATCAATTAACAAGCGGCTGCTTTCTTACTCATATTTAACTGGAAACATTTCGGTAAGATCATGTTTTGCTGCAATTTTGTAATAGATAGAAAGTGCTGCTTGCGTCATTGAAGAGAAAAGACATATAACTTTCAATAGACTCAAATGATGTCATATGCATTTGCTACCATGACTAGCCATTATCACAATGCAAGCTATGTGCTTTTCATGCCTGATTAAACATTTCACCATCACATAACAGATTTCTGGCGAACACCCTTAGTATAAGGTAATGTGATTGCAATTGAGCAGTTCAAACTTTACGGGGCCCCATGGAATCTCGTTTTATTATCCGTGATTGATAAAACAATCAATCTCTCTGCTGTGAAGTAATAATGTCTGCGTTGGGAAATAAATGCATTGTATGTGATTACTATACATAATAAAGCTACATGGAATAGATTATGAGCAGAAAGTCACGGCACCAAAATAGATGCAATCGATATTGCTTTTTATCCATGTTGAGCGTGCTATGTGGGAAATTAAGGAATTTAGGATTTTAGAAACTGAAGTGAGAGTGGCAATGCTTAACAATTACGAAAACATTTTTAAAGCAAGCGCATTCCTTGTGAACTTCAAACGATCTTTCTTGAAACTTTCACGATTTCCTAAGATGTGTATGTATCCATATTAGCTGTCAAATGGCATTACATGATTGTTTTGGGTGTACAGGGTATAGCATTCCATCCTTTTCAATTATTCTTTAAAAATATCTATATTCATGTTGTTGTTTTCATTATTTTATGCATGTCTTGATGTATTTTGCAAATAAATTATTTTGACATGCCCAGCTGTAGTTAGTGTATTACATGTGTACCATAAAATTTTCAATTTATACAATATAATAACAATATAAGAGAGCTTTGTAACCGACATCAGATAAGCTAAAAGAATGTGATAGGAAATGCAAGCCTATATAATTTAACTTAAATTTTATTCTGACAGAGATACTAACACGTGACAATTTTACAGCACACTATTTGTACATGTTTAGTGCCTTAACCTGTGTCATATCACTATTCATTCAAACTACCAGTGCCACAACAAATCTCATACTAATATTATACACTACAATTCACACCAAAATCAGGCACAGGTTTGGGTCTTGCAGGCATCTCTTTTACAAGCTTTACACCGCAAAATATGGTAAATAGCAACGAAACTAATCCTTCCTGATGTTCTATGAACAATAATAAACAACCACGCGCACATAAATCCACAGAATCCGTCCAGTTCGTGTTATTATTTCACTGTTTCTAAGGTGTGTAATCCAACGATTTCCGTAACAACACAGCCAATCGAAGACGAAGCAGAAAACGGAAATCAAAAGAAGTTGGTTCAAAAAGGCTCACCAGGGCGGCGCGCGCGCGACTACGCGAACTCCCGAATAAAGCTCAGTGTGTGACTTTTTTCACTATAGACCATTCATATCAGCATTCTTAGTGAGATGCTGCTGAGTCGTTGATTAGCACTTTCGCTTTCCTTATTGAAGCTATCCAATTGTTCAGAATGGCATGAAAACGTTCATGCGTTTGGCTTGATAATTCCTCCTCTGTTGCAATAAATCATTATTCAGCCGAGCAGCTATGCATTTGGCTGAGGGTATGGATAGTGTCATCTGTTGTATGGGGGCGTGGTTGGCGTTATTGCGGTTGAATGAATAGCAAATGTGGAGAGAAACTCTACCCAGCGTCGTCTCCAGTAATTGCCAACAGCAGGTTTATATATTTTCCACACGTAGCTAATATCATAGCTTCAAATAAGGGCGCGTAAAGATGGACGCCACATTATAAACAGCTGTCTTTGCAATGTTTGTATTATGACCAGCCTATCAATATTCATGAATAACTTTTTCATCTCACTTTTACAATATAGTAACCAGTTCAATCGCTGAAAACGCCATTGAGAAGGATTTAACAAATAAAGACTACCAATCGCCTCGAAACATTTGGCAGTGGCTCTGCATATCGCTGTGAGGTAGTGGTCATAAAATAATTTCAATGCGCGATGCAGCTTTTATTCTAGATGTCCAATCACTGTTACGTTTAACCCATGTAAAATAATTCAGAAGCATAAAAATAGCTGCTCATGTAAGCTTTGTAAAGTAGGGATGATCTTTCGTTTTGCTGCTTTCGATGGCACAACATTGCACGTAAAATATCTACTATGCTACTTAACGACGTCTAAGCATCCTTACCTAGGGGGATTTACATATTGCAGCAGCTACCAAACGTACTTTCATTCCGTTACTGAAATAACAGTCCAGCAAGCAAATGGCAAGCATCTCTTTAACTTACCTAGCCACCCTTGCTATAGGGAACCTACCAATTATATACAACGTTATCTATGCGACTGTCACTGTGCAACACATTTGCCAGCGTCAAACAATCAGAACCTTACATATTCTAAGGCACACTAACAACTGTATAATATGATAGAGGATAGTGACGACAATTATCACCCACATCAGCCCCGCCACCCAGTAGTGCGTGTGTGGGTAGTGGTGGTGGTGGGGGGGGGGGGGTATGTAGCAATTGCAAATGACTCACAGTATAGTAATATTTAACAACGAGACGCCTTACGTGCTGTCTTTTACAACTAATATTGCTCTGGCAAAATAATGACACTATGTATACACTAATGTGTAATAGGACCGACCAATTGTAAATTATATATCTGCCTCCCCGAAATTTGTCCTTTTGAGGTTTGAATCGCCTAATGGCCTCAACAACTTCCCTGACCTCACAGACCAGGCCTCTTCTTTCCCAAATCGTTTTGCCGTTGCATTATAGCTTATTTATGCATGAAAGCGCCACTTGCTTCAGTTTACTCCAGTCAATGATGTTTTGCCACATTAAAGCAGGATTCTAGGAGACATTTTGCATCACAGCCTGCAAAGGCGTATCATAGCTAATATCACGACTCCGATATCAGTTATATGATATTATTGACTATTAATCCAAGTACGTTATTTGAATGTGTTATGCTGGAATATCTGGATGACTACAAATAATGCCGAAGCCGTCGGGCGCTTTGTTTAGTTTTTAATCGGGAAGCATTATTTTGGATGCATCTTTGAAGTAAAAATGCTACAGTTTGCATGATCGCATAGCAAGGCTGGAACACGATCAAAGTAATAACGGATGTTCTATCAAAGGAAAGCATCGAATTTTGAGCCTGAAATGCAACCAAGCGCTGCTCGGTAATTGCATCATTATACAGATGGCTAACCTAGTTGAATAGGTTAAGCATGGTGGACAAAGGGTACACATTGCAGCCAAGGCATTTAATATCACTTATCTGCTTAATGTGCACTGCTTTGCTGCCATTGCGCCCTTGACGATTGATCAATGGAAACATCAATGCACTGTAAATAGACATAAATCATTCCCGGCAAATTATCTTTGATGTATCAATCGATGTAAAATGCTATTGGATTCTATTTATTTTCAAGGCACTGTTGCTTTTGTTGATGTATTTTGCTCCATCGAGCGGTGCGCCACTGGGCGAGGAATTCTAAATTGTGCAGGTAACATTGGTTGACGAAAAGGTAACTAAGGCCTAATTGGCACACTTTATTCAAATATGATGATACGCTGTAGGGCAATCACATGGTTCGTTTGGATTCCCGAGATGTCTAATGTTCAACCAAAGCATAACTTGTTCTAGTAATAATCGTTTGAGGTTATTTCCTTGCACATGCCTCTGCTTGCATAGCTCTCTTTCTTTTGTCTAGCGTGCTCCCATAATGCGCGTGTAGTTCTAAGGGTTTGCGAAAAGACATCTAAGGGTGCCTTGAGTATCATATGTGAAACATAGCACCTATAACATTATTGTTTGCGTTATTTTCCAACATCTGCTTCGTGATAAGGTGGTATGTGAACGGTGGTCACCATTATAAACCCTCTCGTACAAATAGTCGCACTTAATGAGCTGAGGGTGAAGTGTGCTAATACAAGGCTATCCGATCGAGGTGTCGAACGAACTGTTTTTGAAATATTCATGAATATGTAGCATGTCGATGTCTTTTTCGAAATTAATGTGACACCAGGTGCCAAACCATCACCTCTGATTTGGGCCACTATTAAGGGTCATATATATCAATTCGACCAGAGCGATGTAAGGCCATATGCGGGTAAAATGATTCCAGTGGCTATTAGGCGCAAATTATAAATTGTGTTAAATAAGCACTTAAGTACCTGGTTATGCGTTTTTCGGTGAAGCAGAGATATTAGAAACCTGCACATGGCGACATGCACATACAATGTACAATCCCTTGTTGTTAAATTGCCGGTCGAGTACGTGCATTTTATGCACTACTTGTGTGTGCAATTTACACAGAAAACGGCATTTACTTCGTGTATCTTTCCCGCTCTGGCGTTAAACAACGGACGCAGACTATCACTACGTTTCTTTAATATTCACAGAATCATCAAAGACCTCACATTGTACCGCCGTGTGTTGGGTATATTAACCATGTCGATTAAGTTTGACAGAAGCATCTGTATAAGTATTTAGCTGCAACACGGACAGCGCAACATACCTTTTATGGAGTACTGGCATACTACTGGTTGTACGGGCTTTGAATCCATCACTCGGGATATCATTTAGCTTATAGTATGCCAACCAGATATCACTTGACAAGCAATTGAACAGCATCACGGATAGATTGTGCACTGGATTTGCAATACACCATTACAGTGGTAGCGTCACTGTTATTAATGATATGTCGCGAGCCCATCGGAATAAGCCAATTCGTGTATTAGCAACAGTGCGAGCAAAGGACCATTGGGTATTTGTTAGCAGTTATGATCAGCTAGTAGCTTCTTCTTTTAGGCATAGAGGCGTAGATTGACCTTGCATGTTTCGTCGCATGATTGCATGCGTGCAGGCAAAATAAGCCCATGTACATGCTGCACGTGACTGGCAACATATACTCACATGACAACCAAAGCAAAATGCAGCCTTAAAGCGCAATAGTATGGCTTTATGTTTTGTTTATATAACGTCCGGAGCTTGTGCAGATGTTTTCTACAAAATCTGAATAAGCTGATGCTTGTGTGCTCGTTAAACATTAGCGATCACAGATTCGTTCAGTGTTGGCAACCTGTGCCATCTTGTATCAAGTCAGCTAGTACACAATGCATATACCATGCAACCTTTGTCCGCATTGCCGAGTGTTAAAGTTGTTAGTACGAATACTATGGTATAAATTTTTTGCATCTCAATAAATAATTGGAAACACTAAACAAGCATCCAAAAGGTCTATTAAAAGATACTAACAATCCAGGTATTTTTACATTTCATTAGATGTTAAGCATTTTGCTTTGGCCACAGTTCCATAATGGATATGCCAGAGTTAAACACGTATAGCGCCTAACATTTCCCCACGATATTTTGGTTGATAATATTTGTTACCTTACTAAGTGTGACTAAGATCAAATGAAGTGTCCAGTCCTCCATCTAACAGAAATTGCTTATCATCGCTCATATAGACTATTCCCAAACACATTAGATTAACGTTGTTTTTACTCTGTAGCAAACGCATGGCTCAGTATTCGTCCTGAATTCTTTGGCGCATAAAGGTCAGTCGATGTAATCTTAGCACTTTGCAACAACCTGACTATCCTCTACAATATTTCGCAGTTTTGTTACCGACAAGGTGTTTTAAGGTACCTCTGCACCACTGCGCCATTGCACCTCTCATACCATCCTAGATGTGCACCATCTGTACAAACACTGTTGCACTCAGAGCCACGCGCACATACCGACATTACATATGTTTGACTTAGTATAATATTTGGCAGATAATGAAATGAAATTATATTCCTCTTGATTGTTTGAGGGTCAAACTAGACATGTCGCTCTTTGGCTGGGCCCCATACTTTGCCGCGTGTACTCATAAACCACCCATCAGCATCTTCTTCTTCTGTGGAGAGTGATTGCTTAAGGTCCTATTTCGAAATTGATCTTTTAAATGCTTTGCAATGTTATATAAGACAAAAACTGTATTCGCTGGATTTATAGCCAATACATATCTCTATGTCCGACTATATACAATTCAGGAGAATATTTCGTTTGTTACCATTGTACTTTTGGTCGCAAAATGTGCCTTTTATTATCTCAATCAGTTACACTGGACTTCACGTGGCATCAGTGATTCTGGTATGTCGTGGTGTAATCGACATATTAGAATCATCCCAAAACAGGCTATGCGTAATGACCGTAACTATTGTACAAATACGATACAAAACAAGGTACAAAATGTTGTTTTAAGGTATGAGACGTGACAAAAATGATTTACATTTTTTATTCAAGTAAATATTGCATGGTTCAAGGGACATCCCTAATGCGAGGCATTGCAATCGAATTGCATCACAATAGTGATTGGTTCTTTCATCCCCACTCAGATTTCTCCAGGTCTTCTGTGCGTAATGTGTGTAATATGATTGACTTCGGGCTGTTCTGTTTCAGCAGCCATATTGCTATCCGCGCGCGAGTCACTTGATAAACAGCACCGGGGGATCAATGATAATAGGAATGAGGGTAGGGAGAGCAGACAGCGAGGTACGTGGCCAGATATAGGCACGTATGTCAGGGGCTCTGAGTAATTCACATAGTGCAAACATGCATGCTTCGAGTTGCAAGGATTTCTTATATTAGAGTGAACTTGATCAAAATGCAGAAGCGCATTTTCTCACCACATATGAACCTGTATGTTCTGTTGTTGTATGAAGTTAACCAAAAACGTAGCCATAATATTACTGCAAGCCGTATGATATCAACAATTACTCACAGGTTGGTATCGTACAGAAAACGTAATCCATTGCTCAATAAAAAACAATTATCAGTTCATATTAAGCCCACCAAATACTGATGTTTGCAAGCTGTCGTTTGCAATATATGTTCGCTTTGAACTGGTAATGCGTTGCGATGCACCATTTTTAATGTACCTTATGTCTAGCAATAACTGCTGATATGCCTTCCAAGTTTATTACCTTTGCCAATCGACCGCATGCAAGCTTCTCGATGCGCCTAACATATTTGTTCGGACACCATGTTAATTTTTAAAAGGGAATTTGCATAGATTACGGTTCGTGTATATGCCACGAACTAGACATCTTTTGGACAGCCTGAAGATATTTTGCGTTCGCATGAAAACCTACATTATTTTTTTTTATGGCAACATTAAGCTTAAATGACCTAATGTCATGCTTTTCATGTCTGCCAACAATATACCCACATGATGGTTTTAAGCTACAAACACTATTTCAGACTGCATGTAGTTATGCGCATTATGGGTGTTTGGTAACTTGTTGCAGATATTTTTCTTTTGGCTACACGGCAACTGTGAGCATAACTGAATAACAAATATCTCAAACATATTACAGATCACATATTACGATTGAGTGTTTTAATATCTGGTGCAAATATGCGTGCAATCCAGTATCAACAATGATGGGCTATGGTCAATTGAATGCATGTACCACCTGACACTTTCTATCCTGCCACGAGTGAAACATTGGGTATATGTTATCGCTGATCTATGATATGATTTTTCTTAATTTAAATGCAATATATAGCTTTTAATGAAAACCCCCCATAAACTTGGCATCCATGTTGCATATTAATATTTTGGCAATTCATTGGTAAGTAACTGCATTGAAGTGTTTTTTACAATCCAAATAAGAAATGCATGCGGCAACTGTATTAACCAAATGGATGCAGCATAACATGCAGTGATGAAACAAAATGTACAATACCGACCTAATGGTTAACCCCAAGGGGGATATCCAGTTGTGCCATAAGATAATCATTTGCCGCTTCGAGAATGTGTTTTGAAAGATGTGAATCATTATCCCGCATTTGAAATGAAATGTACCATTTATATTGCCATTTTTTCATCCGACGTATTTGGTAGCTTCGCACACAATCAGAATTTCCCGATGGCAATCGTCCGATTTGTTAATTTCATCTGCCAATAGAATTAATGCATCGCCATGATAATGCATGTTTTTGAGTCTGATAAATTACAAATTGTGTGATCTATTTTTTATGATGTCATCGAAAAATTAACGATGCCTGTCTTATCAATCAATGGATTTCCTGAAAATGAATATAGCAATCGATTGTTTCCAACTAGATATTGGTTATTTCTTCGTTTGAATATCCTGGTTTGTCATTTACATACAATCTCCCAGTTATATTCAGCAGATTGTTTATTTTCAAACAACATGAACCTTCGAAATAATTTTGCATGATGAAATTTACTCGTTACAAACTTGGCTCTAATGTCTTTGAAGTATTGTGAAGGGCTTATCTACAATACCAGAATATGAATGTGACGATTTGTACAGATAATAGCTTGGTTTGTACTCTTATCGACGTCTTGACATAGAGACATCGTGGCTGCCACTCCTAGCCCCCGTGCTTAATGCCATGATCTCATACTTTCGATCATTACCCAATACGATCGCATGTTGTGTAAGATGATAACTCCTAGATGTCATCGAAGCAACCGTAACCGACATACACTTTTGTCATGGTGTCAATATATGCATGCATCAAACGCACTAATATAACCACGAAAATTTGGGTCTTCTTCAGCTGAGGTGTGATTGTGTCAGCCGGTTGTTACCATATTGTACAACTTAGACATTGTATATTTTGGCGCACTGTAAGCCTGTCTAACTTTTTTACAAGCCCCCTGCAGGTGCGTGACATTTTAAGTGTTTTTCAGTCTTTTTGAACCCCACGTTGGCATAGATAAGTAATATTTCATGTCATGCAAGCAATCATATATTATGTGTATTTAATCTTATGAGAAATGATTGCTTATCAGCTATGACAGTTTGAGCACTATTTTGGACGAAAGTTATCCTGCAAAAAAGTTAAATGCTATGCAATGTTTTAAGCATTGGTATTCGCCATGAATATTAGAATTATTATAATATGGATATCAGAAACAGAAATTCTGTATCTCCGCTGCAGGTTTACGATGAAACGCATGGATTGTAGGGACGTTTCATTGTGCAATGATCTGATAAGATTTTTAATGCACAATTTAAGACATGTATTTAAAGCGTAGTGTGCCAATTCTAAATATTATCATACCATTTGGATTAAAGTAAACATACTCTATTGTACTCAGGATATCCACTGCGGACATAATGCTTAGTATGGCATTGGCATCTTCCCCAAAAATAGTGATTGATTGTATTGAATTGTTCGCCTAAATCCATACTCACGTGCGCATAACTTAAAATTTTCCACTTCTCAGTTCTTCTGTGCGGCTGTGAGTAAAAAATTTCATGAGTTTTAAATGCTTTGCTCATGTTCTTTGCGACAGGTATTCACGCTGGCCCTTGGCATATGAATCATATGGTCTCTAATGTCATATTGTGATATGCAGGAGAATATTTCGTTTGTTGAATGTAGTAAATTTTGTAATTGTTCTCAAGGTGCTTGTAATGCTCATATTTAGCCAACATATAACGTCACGTCAATTACAATTCTGATAATGCGAGAATATGACATTGTAGAACATGAATCGATTGTCTCATAACGATGCAATACTCTTGCATGTGTGTTGTCATGTTTTAGTTTTGTTAAACATAACACAACAATGCTATGGCATGCATGGCGTCATATTATGAATCAAAATAATGCGTCATTGGCAATCGAATCGCAATCACAATAGTGATGAAATTCCATCCCCCACTCAGCTTCAACCCGTGTGTAATATGAATGACTTCGGGCGATGCTTCTGTTTTCAGCGCCATCATTGCACGCCGCGCGAGTCACTTGATAAACAGTCACCGGGGATCAATGAATAACAGGAATAGAGGCAGGTAGAGCAGGGATCTGAGTAACTCGATCATAACTGCTATAGAGGCACGTATGTCAGGGGCTCTGAGTAATTCACATAGTGCAAACATGCATGCTTCGAGTTGCAAGGATTTCTTATATTAGAGTGAACTTGATCAAAATGCAGAAGCGCATTTTCTCACCACATATGAACCTGTATGTTCTGTTGTTGTATGAAGTTAACCAAAAACGTAGCCATAATATTACTGCAAGCCGTATGATATCAACAATTACTCACAGGTTGGTATCGTACAGAAAACGTAATCCATTGCTCAATAAAAAACAATTATCAGTTCATATTAAGCCCACCAAATATTTGAATGTGTTGCAAGCCCAGTCGTTTTCAATATAGCCATCGCGTTGAACCTTGTACAACCACGGCGATACGTGTAGCTTTATACTATCTTTAAAATGATATCTATTGATGAGACATTATATGCTTAGTGTTAATTGCTATTCATAACGATGGGGTGCTAATAGTGCCTTCCAAGGTTTATTACCTTGGCCAATCGACCGCATGAAAAATTCCACTCGCTCACCTTCAGCAAATTGAGGCGATATGATAACATAAACGAGATTTCGATTCTCCACGTTCGGATTTGCACCATGTTAATTGCCTCAAAGGGAATTTGCGAATGCTAGATTACGGCTTCAGCTGTATAGGCACGAACGGGACATTTACCCATTAACGTTTTTAAACATGTTTGTGCTGACAGCCTGAAGTAAGATTATTGTCGGTTCGCAACGAAAACATATATGGAAGTATTTTTTTATTGGTCACTGTGGAACATTAAGACATTAAATCGACCTAATGTCATGCTTACAAATCTACAATTCCATGTCTCTGTACCAACTTAGAAGTATCCAGTAAATGTACCTCCTCGTTAATGGTGCTTTAAGTCTACAAGACACTGGACAATAGACAGCATTCAGACTGTATGAGGTGTAGTTAATTTCGCAACGCCGGCAGGTGCAGGGCGGGAAACAAATGGCTCTCACGAATGATTTCGCATAATATATCAAACGAATTGACTGCACTGCGATTGAAATTTATTTTTGACAACACGACAACTGTCCCAGCAATAACTGAATAACTTATGCATGTGGATTAACATATTACCATGCAGATCAGCCATCAGTAAAACTGATTGAGTGTCTCTTAATATGCTGGTGCACCAAAGATGCGTGCAACAATCCAGGTAACTTAACACAACAATGACTGGGCCTATGGTCAATTGATTTACGTGTATGTACATTTAGTTTCACCTGCTACACGTTTCTATTCTGCCACGAGTGATGTCTTTCTTTGGAACATTTGGTATATGTTATCGCTGCTCTCAACTGATTCACACCTGATGAGAATCAAATTTCTTAATTAAATGCAATATATGAGCTGTGATATACAAATGCTGTTGAATGAAAACCCCCATTTAAACTTTCGGCAATTATCACTAAGCCATCAATTTGACAACGATTTTGGCAATTGGTAAGTATACACTGCATTTTTTAAATAAAATGTTGCAATCTACACGAGGAAATACAGGGATATTTTGATGCATGCCACAGCACATTGAACCTAAAACCCCTGCGTCATTAACCAAATGGATGCAGCATAACATGCAGTGAGTGAAGGAAGCCGAGGAGGCGAAAATGGATACAATACCCGCGAGAGGCGACATGAAAAGGTTAACGAGATTGCAGAGGGATAATCCAGTTGCTGCCATAAGATAATCAAGTTTTTCTGGCAGTTGACCGCTTCGAGCGTGAATGTGTCTTTGCAGACGAATGAGCAGATAGAAAGATCATAATTCGCAAATGATTCATTATCTAGCATTCAGGACAATTATCGAGAATGTCCCATCACATTTGCACTCAGTGTATACATTTGCATATTGCCGTTGATGATTTTTCATCCGACGAATATCATAGTATGCTGCAAGCAAAAGAATATTCAAGGTATTGTGCGCAACAATAAGGGATGTCAGCATTTCCCGAGTATCATCTCCGAATTTTACCCAGTCACGACATAATATAGAGATCAGTCTGCCAATAGAATCAATGCATCGCCATGATAATGCATGTTTGAGTCTGATGTAAGGGATTACAAATTGTGTGATGTATTTTAGGATGTCATCGTAGAAATTATCGATGCCTGTTTAACGTTGGTAGAAATCAATGGATTTCCTGCCAAATGAATATAGCAATCGATGTAACCCACTAGATAGGTATTGGTGCATATTTCTTCGTTTGAATATCCTGGTTTGTCATTTTACATTGGTTGTGATTACATCTCCCAGTTATATTCAGCAATACGGTAAACACTAGCGAAAACTTCGTAATGTTTATTTTCAAGACAACATGAACCTTCGAAATAATTTGTTTATGATGAATTTACTCGTTACAAACTTGGCTGTAATGGAATCAGGGCTTGGCGGTGAAAGTATATTTACGTGATAAACGTGCAACTAGAGTAAGGGCATTACATTTATAAAGCAACCGGTTGCATGGCTGCTGCACCATTATCCGCTTTAAATACATGTATCAATATGAATATTTCTCGTTCTGACGATTTCTATCCTCTTTAGATAATAGCCAACGCAATTGGTCTAGTGTGTTTACTTTATCGACGTTCTTGACCGTTATGGATGCGTAGCGAAAACAGACGTCGTAGGCTGCATCTATATTCATCCTAGCCCCGTGCTTAGAGTGCAGGGGATCTCATGTTACTTTCGATCCATTTTCCCAAATACGATTAAGGCGGCCTTGGGCTTGTGTAAGATGATAACTCCTAGACGTGTGTACTCGTCACAGCAACCGGATAACCGGCAACAACTTAACACGAGGGCGTTTGTCTATGGTGTCGCTCAATATATGACATGCATTATTCATTTAACGCACTTTTTCTATTCTCTATATAACCATTCCGTGCATGGACCAATTTGGGTTCTGGTAAAAAACGTCTCGATACAGCTCCTATAAGCCGTGGGTTAAAGATGCGTGAGCTACGTTACAGCACGGTTGTTAACCATTAACTTTTGCAGGGGATATTGTACGCCGGTCAGTCTGCATGCTTACTTATTTTACTGGCTTTGTATATTTGGCGCTGTAAGCCTGTCTAACTTTTTACCTCTGAAGCCCATGCTGATAAATTATTTACAGGTGGCGTTGACAGCCTTTTAAGTGTCTTTTCAGTCTTTTTGAAACCCACTTTGGCCTATTCGGATAAGTAATATTCTTCATGTCATGTGGCAAGCAATCATATCCCCTGGAACGACCTCAGAGCAGTAATCTTATGGGCTGTGTATTAATCTATTGTATGCAGAAATCTCTGACTCGGAATTATTCCGGCATCAGCTACGACAGAAAATAGGAATTGAGCACCGCCAACAATGACATAAACCACTTGGAATGTGACGGACGAATTGCAGGAATCGCCTCGTTATCGTTGTATTATGCAAAAAGTACCCGTTTCATGCATATATTTTGGAAAACTGTCATTTAAGCATTGCAACAAGATGCCCGGACCTGATGAATAGAGGGAAATGATGAGCTGAGCAATGCAACAAAAGTCAGTAGGGACCCGTTGTAGATTATAATATGGAAGAGTAAAGTTTTATGGCAGAAATATTCCACAGTAGTTACTCTCCGCTGCAGGTGCAGGTTACACAAAGATGAAACGCAGTATCGGACTTGAAGACGCCCCACTATACATTGTGCCAATGACTGGTACTGATGGAAGATTTACATTGCACCATTTGTGATTGCGTCAATGATATTGCTTTTATGTATTCGCAATCATAATGCCGGCTGTTGCTCTGTCGGTAACCCTTTGTAGTATAACACACATAAGCCACCTCTATACCTAGTCTTACTTAGACGACTTGCAGTTTCAATGCTGTAAGATGTAAATAAATCTTATCAGGCATCTGTATAAGTATTTAGCTGCAACACGGACAGCGCAACATACCTTTTATGGAGTACTGGCATACTACTGGTTGTACGGGCTTTGAATCTATCACTCGGGATATCATGAACCTATCCAGCATTATTTCAAAGAACAGCGGTTTATAATATTTAGCTTATAGTATGCCAACCAGATATCACTTGACAAGTACTTAACCAGCATCACTGATAGATTGTGCACGGGATTTGCAGTACACCATTACAGTAGTAGCGTCACTGTTATTGATGATATGTCGCGAGCCCATCAGAATAAGCCAATTCGTGTTTTAGCACAGTGCGAGCAAAGGACTATGCAGTCAAGTCAGTTCGTACACAATGCATATACCATGCAACCTTTGTCCGCATTGCCGAGTGTTAAAGTTGTTAGTACGAATACTATGATATAAAAAAATTTCATCTCAATAAATGATTGGAAACACTAAACAAGCATCCAAAAGGTCTAATAAAAGATACTAACAATCCAGGTATTTTTACATTTCATATGATGTTAACATTTTGCTTCGGCCACAGTTCCATAATGGATATGCCAGAGTTAAACACGTATAGCGCCTAACATTTCCCCACGATATTTTGGTTGATAATATTTGTTACATTACTAAGTGTGACTTAGATCAAATGAAGTGTCCAGTCCTCCATCTAACAGAAATTGCTTATCAGCGCTCATATAGACTATTCCCAAACACATTAGATTAACGGTTGTTTTTACTCTGTAGCAAACGCATGGCTCAGTATTCGTCCTGAATTCTTCGGCGCGTAAAGGTCAGTCGATGTAATCTTATCACTTTGCAACAACTGGACTATCCTCTACAATATTTCGCAGTTTTGTTACCGACGAGGTGTTTTAAGGTACCTCTGCACCACTGCGCCATTGCACCTCTCGGTTGCAGGTTGTGGTCCTTCCTCTCTGTCTTGGAAGAGAAATATTGTGAAGGGAAATATCTACAAAGTTACCAAGTGATTGGAATTATTGTAA
Source organism: Urechis unicinctus (assembly GCA_034190875.2). Lineage (NCBI taxonomy): Eukaryota > Metazoa > Annelida > Polychaeta > Xenopneusta > Urechidae > Urechis > Urechis unicinctus. Next base: position 45,939,194 of record CM067358.1, on the reverse strand, counting down.
TATCTGTTGGTATTCTGCATGTAATTTGCCAGCCTTCCACTCCTGTGTAATGCATATGTTGTTAAGCCAGTCATTCTCTTGGCATTATCTTCGATGAAATGAAGATTAAGATATTACCTGCAGAGCAATGCAATCTTATCCATACAATGACACGATATCGAGGTCTAAATCTTCGTTCCAGGGTGATGCGCGTGTCAGCCGATGGTTACCATTTAGAACAGATACCATTTTATCCGCTATCTTTGTCAATCTGCGTCTGATTTGTTTTCTTGCCTGGTAATGCCTGAATGCATGCATAAAACCAATTCCCTTCTATGATATGTCGCCGACAACTTCAACACACTTATCTTTGCGTTTTTGCAAGTCATCTTTAGCTTATTGCACAACAGATATTCTGCACCACCTATTACTTATAGTGAACAATCAACGCCAGACGTCGATTGTATCCTTGTTTGGGAAAAAGCTATACATACGATTCTACGTCTATTGTGTAGTTCTACTGGGCGCATGTGGCTAAGACATCAATTTATGGTGCGGTAACGTCATGCTCAATTCTAATACGAAAAGAAAATATCATACCATCCTAGATGTGCACCATCTGTACCAACACTGTTGCACTCAGAGCCACGCGCACATACCGACATTACATATGTTTGACTTAGTATAATATTTGGCAGATAACGAAATGAAATTATATTCCTCTTGATTGTTTGAAGGTCAAACTAGACATGTCGCTATTTGGCTGGACCCCATACTTTGCCGCGTGTACTCATAAACCACCCATCAGCATCTTCTTCTTCTGTGGAGAGTGATTGCTTAAGGTCCTATTTCGAAATTGATCTTTTAAATGCTTTGCAATGTTATATAAGACAAAAACTGTATTCGCTGGATTTATAGCCAATACATATCTCTATGTCAGACTATATACAATTCAGGAGAATATTTCGTTTGTTTACATTGTACTTTTGGTCGCAAAATGTGCCTTTTATTTTCTCAATCAGTTACACTGGACTTCACGTGGCATTAGTGATTCTGGTATGTCGTGGTGTAATTGACATATTAGAATCATCCCAAAACAGGCTATGCGTAATGACCGTAACTATTGTACAAATACGATACAAAACAAGGTACAAAATGTTCTTTTAAGGTATGAGACGTGACAAAAATGATTTACATTTTTTAATTCAAGTAAATATTGCATGGTTCAAGGGAAACCCCTAATGCGAGGCATTGCAATCGAATCGCATCACAATAGTGATTGGTTCTTCCATCCCCACTCAGATTTCTCCAGGTCTTCTGTGCGTAATGTGTGTAATATGATTGACTTCGGGCTGTTCTGTTTCAGCAGCCATATTGCTATCCGCGCGCGAGTCACTTGATAAACAGCACCGGGGATCAATGATAATAGGAATGAGGGTAGTAGGGAGAGCAGACAACGAGGTACGTGGCCAGATATAGAGGCACGTATGTCAGGGGATCTGAGTAATTCACATAGTGCAAACATGCATGCTTCGAGTTGCAAGGATTTCTTATATTAGAGTGAATTTGATCAAAATGCAGAAGCGCATTTTCTCACCACATATGAACCTGTATGTTCTGTTGTTGTATGAAGTTAACCAAAAACGTAGCCATAATATTACTGCAAGCCGTATGATATCAACAATTACTCACAGGTTGGTATCGTACAGAAAACGTAATCCATTGCTCAATAAAAAACAATTATCAGTTCATATTAAGCCCACCAAATATTTGAATGTGTTGCAAGTCCAGTCGTTTTCAATATAGCCATCGCGTTGAACCTTGTACAACTACGGCGATAAGTGAAGCTTTATACAATCTTCATAATGATAACTATTGATGAGACATTATATGCTTAGTGTTAATTGCTATTCATAACGATGGGGTGCTAATATTGCCTTCCAGGGTTTATTACCTTGGCCAATCGACCGCATGAAAAATTCCACTCGCTCACCTTCAGCAAATTTAGCCTCTTGAGGCGATATGATAACATAAACGAGATTTCGATTCTCCACCTTCGGATTTGCACCATGTTAATTGCCTCAAAGGGAATTTGCGAATGCTAGATTGCGGTTTCAGCTGTATAGGCACGAACGGGACATTTACCCATTAACATTTTTAAACATGTTTGTGCTGAAGCAAGATTATTGTCGGTTCACAACGAAAACATATATGGAAGTATTTTTTTATTGGTCACTGTGGAACATTAAAACATTAAATCGACCTAATGTCATGCTTACAAATCTACAATTCCATGTCTCTGTACCAACTTAGAAGTACCCAGTAAATGTACCTCCTCGTTAATTGTGCTTTAAGTCTACAAGACACTGGACAATAGACAGCATTCAGACTGTATGAGGTGTAGTTAATTCCGCAACGCCGGCAGGTGCAGGGCGGGAAACAAATGGCTCTCACGAATGATTTCGCATAATATATCAAACGAATTGACTGCACTGCGATTGAAATTTATTTTTGACAACACGGCAACTGTCCCAGCAATAACTGAATAACTTATCGGTTATGCATGTGGATTAACATATTACCATGCAGATCAGCCATCAGTAACACTGATTGAGTGTCTCTTAATAAGCTGGTGCACCAAAGATGCGTGCAACAATCCAGGTAACTTAACACGACAATGACTGGGCCTATGTTCAATTGATTTACGTGTATGTACATTTAGTTTCACCTGCTACACGTTTCTATTCTGCCACGAGTGATGTCTTTCTTTGGAACATTGGGTATATGTTATCGCTGCTCTCAACTGATTCACACCTGATGAGAATCAAATTTCTTAATTAAATGCAATATATGAGCTGTGATATACAAATGCTGTTAAATGAAAAAAAACCAATTTAAACTTTCGGCAATTATCACTAAGCCATCAATTTGACAACGATTTTGGCAATTGGTAAGTATACACTGCATTTTTTAAGTAAAATGTTGCAATCTACACGAGGAAATACAGGGATATTTTGATGCATGCCACAGCACATTGACCCTAAATCCCCTGCGTCATTAACCAAATGGATGCAGCATAACATGCAGTGAGAGAAGGAAGCCGAGGAGGCGAAAATGAATACAATACCCGCGAGAGGCGACATGAAAAGGTTAACCAGATTGCAGAGGGATAATCCAGTTGCTGCCATAAGATAATCAAGTTTTTCTGGCAGTTGACCGCTTCGAGCGTGAATGTGTCTTTGCAGACGAATGAGAAGATAGAAAGATCATAATCCGCAAATGATTCATTATCCAGCATTCAGGACAATTATCGAGAATGTCCCATCACATTTGCACTCAGTGTATACATTTGCATATTGCCGTTGATGATTTTTCATCCGACGAATATCATAGTATGCTGCAAGCAAAAGAATATTCAAGGTATTGTGCGCAACAATAAGGGATGTCAGCATTTCCCGAGTATCATCTCCGAATTTTACCCAGTCACGACATAATATAGAGATCAGTCTGCCAATAGAATCAATGCATCGCCATGATAATGCATGTTTGAGTCTGATGTAAGGGATTACAAATTGTGTGATCTATTTTAGGATGTCATCGTAGAAATTATCGATGCCTCTTTAACGTTGGTAGAAATCAATGGATTTCCTGCCAAATGAATATAGCAATCGATGTAACCCACTAGATAGGTATTGGTGCATATTTCTTCGTTTGAATATCCTGGTTTGTCATTTTACATTGGTTGTGATTTCATCTCCCAGTTATATTCAGCAATACGGTAAACACTAGCGAAAACTTCGTAATGTTTATTTTCAAGACAACATGAACCTTCGAAATAATTTGTTTATGATGAATTTACTCGTTACAAACTTGGCTGTAATGGAATTAGGGCTTGGCGGTGAAAGTATATTTACGTGATAAACGTGCAACTAGAGTAAGGGCATTACATTTATAAAGCAACCGGTTGCATGGCTGCTAGCGCCATTATCCGCTTTAAATACATGTATCAATATGAATATTTTTCGTTCTGACGATTTCTATCCTCTTTAGATAATAGCCAACGCAATTGGTACAGTGCGTATACTTTATCGACGTTCTTGACCGTTATGGATGCGTAGCGAAAACGGACGTCGTAGGCTGCATCTATATTCATCCTAGCCCCGTGCTTAGAGTGCAGGGGATCTCATGTTACTTTCGATCCATTATCCCAAATACGATTAAGGCGGCCTTGGGCTTGTGTAAGATGATAACTCCTAGACGTGTGTACTCGTCACAGCAACCGGATAACCGGCAACAACTTAAGACGGAGGGCGTTTGTCTATGGTGTCGCTCAATATATGACATGCATTATTCATTTAACGCACTTTTTCTATTCTCTATATAACCATTCCGTGCCTGGACCAATTTGGGTTCTGGTAAAAAACGTCCCGATTCAGCTTCTATAAGCCGTGGGTTAAAGATGCGTGAGCTACGTTACAGCACGGTTGTTAACCATTAACTTTTGCAGGGGATATTGTACGCCGGTCAGTCTGCATGCTTACTTATTTTACTGGCTTTGTATATTTGGAGCTGTAAGCCTGTCTAACTTTTACCTCTGAAGCCCATGCTGATAAATTATTTACAGGTGGCGTTGACAGCCTTTTAAGTGTCTTTTCAGTCTTTATGAAACCCACTTTGGCCTATTCGGATAAGTAATATTCTTCATGTCATGTGGCAAGCAATCATATCCCCTGGAACGACCTCAGAGCAGTAATCTTATGGGCTGTGTATTAATCTATTGTATGCAGAAATCTCTGACTCGGAATTATTCCGGCATCAGCTATGACAGAAAATAAGAATTGAGCACCGCCCACAATGACATAAACCACTTGGAATGTGACGGACGAATTGCAGGAATCGCCTCGTTATCGTTGTATTATGCAAAAAGTACCCGTTTCATGCATATATTTTGGAAAACTGTCATTTAAGCATTGCAACAGGATGCCCGGACCTGATGAATAGAGGGAAATGATGAGCTGAGCAATGCAACAAAAGTCGGTAGGGACCCGTTGTAGATTATAATATGGAAGAGTAAAGTTTTATGGCAGAAATATTCCACAGTAGTTACTCTCCGCTGCAGGTGCAGGTTACACAAAGATGAAACGCAGTATCGGACTTGAAGACGCCGCAGTTTGCATTGTGCCAATGACTGGTACTTATGGAAGACTTACATTAAACTATTTGTCATTGCGTCAATGATGTAACTTTTATGTATTCGCAATCATAATGCCGGCTGTTGCTCTTAAGGTAACCCCTTGTAGTATTAAACACATAAGCCATCTCTATACCTAGTCTTACTTAGGCGACTTGCAGTTTCAATGCTGTAAGATGTAAATAAATCTTATCAGGCTCCACCGCCCCGGCTTTGACCATGCCACTCCACCAATATCATTATAGACAGATTACTACTAACACAGGAACAGCTATTGGTGGGATGAGATCAGTTTAATCACGAATCAAGCATTATCGGAGCATTACATGTCATCGTTGTTTCATGTGAAACTAGTACCCTTTACCAGACGATCATACGTTTTAGGTGGATAACATTTCCAATGCTTTTGAGACATCCTCTGTTAATGCCCGACCATTTCCTGATCTAATATACAATGCTTATGGTGCCAGGTTGAATTATTGGGAAATTTAACCAACTCAAGTATTTATCAACAACAAACATCTTTGTATTGAGAAATTGTGAAAGATATTCTATTGTCATCAAGCAAACATTGGCTGCGCTTAGCGTATTATTGCAGCTTGTTCGGTTGACTTGTCCTCATTGTATGGTCGATTATATTTTAGTATTTACACCAAGTTCCTTCAACAAATGGGTTCTCAATGCATAAACCTATAATACATTTTATTAGACATCCGTGTATAAAAGGTTGCTTTTTATTGCTCTTATTAAATCTGGACTTGATCGTCTGACACTATGTGTTGGTTACAGGTACCATGCGCGCGTTCTGTGCTATGTCTGTCAAAAAGCATCATTGTAATGTTAAAAGCGGACATTCGTACAGTAAAATAAATTGTATTCGCATGAGTGGTACTGAATAGCACACACAACAATTTGATGCGACTAAGAATTGAGCTTTGTTATCATATTGCGGGTTAACATGACGCATCATAACTGTATTGCCCGGTCTAAAACGTGTCAAGGCTCACCCGGCACATGCATGGCAAGTTATTCATACTCAATGTAATATTTCATACTATTGCAACCGAAGGAACACAATTATAACATGGGGCAAGAGAGAATCTGGACGGAACTGCAATTGCTACAGATGCTTTGGCTCGTAAGGATCATAAATAATATCTAATGCCAATTCAAATTGTAGTCATCATGCCTACGCACACGCTGTAGCCAATTTTTGATCAACTAAGACGAACAACTGCATCATATATAAGATGCGTATGGCATTTGCAGTTCACGGTATTTGTGGTAGCGTCAGTGTCAATGTTATGTTGTTGCCAACTATCCGGAATAATCGATTTGGTGTTATCGGCAGCAATACCTGCATATTTCAGTAATGTTGCTTACAAGCAACTGTAATCGGCATGAATTTCGACTCTTTTGCATCTTTCCGTACATTGCTTTTGCATGGTTAGAATCGATCCGTCACGATGATAATTGCATGCATAAAGTAGTCAAGATAATACATACAAAGAGTAGAATAACCCCTGGTCGCTTGCTGGGCATAACTAGCAGCATATACTCACGTGACAAAGCAAAAGACCGCCATAACACCCGTGTTTTCAAACAAATGTCTTGTCTGAATTAATGTTCATAAGCAATAAACATGAGAAGAAGAAACTTCGCTGACACAAAGCAGCTTTCAATCGGCGGGAAAACGAAATGTGTAGCTCGCAATACTGATGGTTGGGTTCATCTGAAAACATTCTGAAAGGTTGGTCCATGACAATTAGTGAGTCGATCATTCTTGTACGACTCATGTCAGCTGTCAGAACTGGAGACTAATGTGACCAGACTCTGCCTGCCCTCTGCTCTCAAAGACGAGCGTGCCAACTAATAGGTTTTGAGATGAAAAGGGGGTTTGAATTCTTCATTGAAGTTAGCACTCGAAATTGGTTCGTTAGTTTTGATTGCATATCGTATGATGAAGTACAGCAATCAGTGAAGCAAAACATCAGTTTTGTCACTAAATTTGCATCTTGTCGACTTGCATATTTGCATATATACTAGTAATAGAAGAGGGAGCAAATATATTGTAGTCAAAACGTATACAAACGATGGTACCTCACTAAGAGTCTTCAGCTGAGGTCCAATTTGCCTGCCAGTCACTCAAACGTCATATGGTCTAGGTTGTGAAGGTTGTTTGTAATGAGGAACTTATAATGTGTCGGCAACTTTGATGGATCGGCTATACCAGCACAAGAGAAACTACACAGATAAGTAATGAGGCTACCTTGGTTGTTGTTCAGGCGGTAGCATTCTATGTTTGGGATATGTGTGCTACCTGTCACATTTGGTTATTGCTCAGCTGCGATAATATGGAGTGATATTTTGTTTACATATAATCAGGCGTAGCTGTGCGGTTTGCGATCTAATCTGCTTGAGATGATGTTAGTTTATATATCATTCAACTTGTGTCAGTACAAGTTGGCTACCATAGATTCGACAAATGGGGAAGAAATGTGCTTTATCCTATCAAGAAGTTATAAAATGCATGTCGCATATGATCTTTCTCGATGTTTTCGAATATTTACACGGTTCCGCGATTACGAAAGTCGATTGTAACATTTGTGCCAGCCCTGGCATCGCATTGTGAAGGCGCAAAAAAAAGTCAAGCAAGTCAAGACCTTTTGATAATTAATTGATGTTTATAATATGTTACGCTGAGTTAAAAAGCCCAAAGATATTTCCCAGCGATATTAAGATTGATCATAACAGTCATTGGGATATACCAGCAATACGCCAAGACTAGATATGTAGAGACGGGTGATGGTCTAAGAAATACAACGAGGAGTCGGTAGGGGCCTTTGCATTCAAGTGGAGAAGGGTGAAACTCGATGGTATTGACATTTCCTTGCATTAACTCTCCGCTGCAGGTATAGGTGACACAAAGATGAAATGTGTTATCAGACGCCACAGTTTGCAACGCGACAATGACTGGTACTGACTGCACATTATCATTGCGTCATTTGTCATTGCGTCAATGATATTACTTCTATGTATTCACAATATTAATGCCGACTGTTTTTAGGGGAAGTAGTAGACACATAAGCCATTACTACTCTTGGTAAAAGTGTTACGACAAGCAGTCTCGCTGCTGCAATAATAATTAACATGTCTCACCAGGTCATCTACCAACAGTTACAAAGAGTTAGATCACTATACAAAACAAGAATGAATGTTGAGTGATGAGATCCACTTTATCAGATATCCAGCGTTATATAAGCATTGCTAGTCAGCATTTCCGTTGTGAAGCTTAAGCATTTAACCAGCCAATCATATCTTATACGTCGTGAGTAGTGGTAATTATATACCGGAGCTGAAATCGATTTTCTCCCACATTCGTTATTAAAAACTTATACATAAAATGGTCGCCGAATGGCATTCATTATATTTATCAAAACACTTATGTCACCTATAACCCTTTGTATTGCATTATGACAATCGCAGATTTAACAGCAGCATAATAAATAACTTTACTAGAGAACGCAGTATCAAGGAAACCTAAATCATAATTTACTAACGCTGGACGTTTCTCCGTTAATATTAGTCTTGCGTAAATTTTGCTGTCAATTCCTGCTTTTGTAATAACGCATGGGATCCTTTACATACGCATTAATCTTATGACAAGCAATTGCTGCATGGCATATGTAGCGCCTCATCAATAGCCACTATATGAGAGGTAACACGGTAATATGGATATATCTATATTGGCTTGATTTTAAATATTTGTACTTGATTGCCTTTATTCTTGCGATGGAAAAGTAATATTATCACCGTTTCTTACTTTAAACTGTAGTTAGTTCCCATCAAACGCAAATTCCACTTGATTCCCTCTCAGTTTTGTATTATGACAGCATATAATAAATAGCTAAATTATTTTTAGTATTTAGAAGAGGCACGTTTTTCATTCGACCCAATGAATATCAAGAGCTTTATTAAACTATAACGATATGCCTACCTATATTATTATGCGAATACTGACCTTTTTTGAACCCATCCCATATGAACTATCGATAGATAATGTAATCTCGCTACCTGCTCTCTCTGACCTCTACCCCTTTCGCATCCAACCCTGCTTCTTCTGACGCGGGACTCACGCCCAAGTAGCTGTTATTCGTTGGATAGAGACATCCAATGCTCCCTAAAAGATCGTTTGTATTTCGTAAGTATGTGTTCTTTATTTTAATTACAGTTATTTGATATCTGAACCCCGAGGATGGCATTGTTTGGTTCATCATAATGTAATCTAAGTAATATTGGGATCATTTGACCTGTTCGAATTCGAATATGTGGTGTTACCCAGTGCTGTTGACTCAAAGACATTGCAGAGTTGTCTACAAAAATATCAACCAGAGGTGGCTCTCGATACCCTTTAAAAATCAAAACTCAATATAATTTGATATCAATATGTTATAACCAGATGCCTTCAACATATGTATCATTGTGGCTGCATTTTCAATGGCAGCGTACTATGGCTCACAGTTTGTGATAAAGAAGTCGCGTAGGAGGCAGCTACCATTAAACTCATTTGCAACAAACAACTTCATGTGCAAATGAAGACAATGTAAAAACGGTCCAGCTGTAGGATCTAGAAAAATTGCAGCTCTACATAAGCTATGATTTAATAACCAACCATGGTAATGCTTAGGTCATAACAATAGAATTGTTATTCTCTTGAAGCATCGTCATATGAAAAAATGCAACCTCATTGCGACGTAATTTATTAAACAAATGATGCAAAACATAAATGCGAGTTCTTTACATTCCCACTTTCGGTCAATGGTATTCCTCCAAGATGCTGGAATTTTGCCATATGGACTAGTCGCCTGGATACAAATATTAGGTACAGGGGCTCTTTTCTAGTTTTTTACAAATAGCATTTTCACCGGAAGATATGGAACGTTAGTACTGTTGTATGCGATTGAATTTTAGCGTTGTCTTCTCCTTGTTGTTTACTTATCACTGCAACACAATATATCAATGTAGGGCGTGAGCTACAGTCCCCAACAATCGTAGATTATTACCAAAATCAATGTGCTCAAAATTCATGTCTGTTTCTTTTCATAGTTATCACATCGCCAACTTGTTTTTAGCTCAGGGAGTCATAGATAAAGATTTATTTCACATCATTTCCCTTTACCGTCATAGCTTGCCGGACGAATCGTTGCATCTAATTATATCTGACCTGATGAAGCTGTGATTGGCACAGTATTGCAGTTGACATAACAACGTATTACCTCAAAAAAACACTTCTCTACTGGTGGCGCTACCTGGTGACACGCAGAAAATAAATGTCCAAAAAGCGGAGCCTACCCAAGGCACGTGTTGAGATCCTTAAAGGCATAACTAATGATAGTGCAGCAATTTTCCGCAGGAAAGATGCTGCAACTAGCTTTACAACATCAACTTGTCTCAACGAATCGCGGTCTGTACAACCAACTAAAAGCATACTAACCAATCAGACGCATCACAGGGTAGCTACGTTTGGGAATTTCAATACGTCAATATGTTCGGTGATATGTTGCTCACGGAAGTAACAAAATCGGTCTATTTGGCAACCACACGAGCATACGGCAGACAGGTAGGTGTCCAATAACAAATGGAAAGCCTCTTTTACTTTGTGTCTAAGCGAAGATTGCTTGTTGATTGTGCTTGTTAATTCGTCAGAATGGTAATAGCATGCGTAAAACTGTGAAGTGAATTACTCACAATTCCTGATGCGTGCTTGCCAGTGACTAGCAAAAAGCCTTTTTGCATTCGCAATGTTCAGTTTGTGCTGAACGGCTGTCGCCAATGCACTACGCTGGGGCCTTTAACTTATATGTGTCATTCGCACAATTAGTGCAGTACGTATATAAAGTCTGAGATGGTGATCATTTTAGGCTGCATTTATACACATCCAACTCAATACTTAGATTGCTAAGGCCTAGATATACATTTCTGTCCCATTAGATCCATCATTGCCAGTTTAACTGGTCCTTCTTTTGATCTTGATATCTCAGTGTCTCATACAGCATACGGTAATTTCTGTTTAGGTCGTATTACACTTCGCATTGTTGAACTACTGGATTCAGCTACGTACAATGTGCGTTATGGCAAACTTTGCAGACTATCACATCCCTACAGGCTGACTATGGACATGACATCGGTATCTGTTACCCATACACCATCCCATAAGATCACAGAGGCGGTTACAAAATTGTCCACGTCCCAATTTAGAGAGTGTTTGAGCTTCTTTTTAAGTTCACGTGCGCTATGACTGTATTTCTGATGATGCCATGTTTCTCTTACGACCCTGTGAGAATGAAGCATATGCATCAGAAGTAGCAGTTTCCAGCACACTTGGCAGTATACGATATCTGATGAGAAAGCACAGATGGTCAGCCAGTCTGATTACCGCATAACGTAGGCTTACCGCCCACAGATCGACGACCAAAGGGAACGTGACAATAGGTCTCTTAAGGTTGCCCTAAGTAAGCTCACCAACAACCATGCTGATTATAGGGATGGATACTTTCAAGGCATTTCGTTATCCTGCCATAGATCTGTACATGCCTTAACCAAGTGCGGGAATATTCCTAATACCACATTAGGGACACGGCTGGGTAATTCCCAAATAATTTTCTTCGTTTTTAAATTTGTACCATAAGCAAATTGAAATATTATTTGCGCATGATAATCCATGTCAATACATGCACTTTGCAATTCCTGACGTTGTAATATTTAATATCCATTACGTATACTGCCCAGTGTTCGATAATGTTGTAAATTAAATGAGTAAACAACATCGGACATCTTTCTTATGTTACTCATATCTCTCAGAAATGATGCCATCAATCAAACATTAAATGAGTTTTGTAAGGCAGATTACCTTCGTGACTTTTCTTTTTTTTCCAGCATGATTGATTATGTAATCCTAAAACCTAATCCCAGTACGTCAAACAAGTGGGTTATCAATCCACAAAGTTTGTCTCCTCGACACAACCCTGCAAAGCTTATTATCAGCAGATGTCAAAGCTAAGTCATACGTTTTGCCAATTCCAAACCGTTTCCACCAAGCAGCCTCGAGGCTTTCCAGATTTCGCTCTTTAATATTAAAAATCGTCAATACAAACGCTCGATCAATTTCATTTGTGGATGACATTGCTAAACTCCCTCAGTTCAGGTGTCATAAATCACGGTGTTTTTCTCACTTGAGCCCTTTTCCTTTATTGTATGTAAAATATAAGACTGCATCATGTTCTATTAGACTGATAAGTTGGCTGTGGAGTGGAGTGGAGTGGACTCACATGGTTGTTGATATACAAACGTACCGCACAAAACATTCCCAACATTGGTGGCGTTATCTTGGCAGGATGATTAAACTTGTAATAGTGTACATGGAAACATTTAAATGCACAGTGGGTAGCATCATGAAAGGGAGGATTCTGTTTTCTGATTTCAGTAGCGGTTAACTAAACGTGACAATTAAAATTGCCGAGAACTGGGCTGTGAGCTAAACAGGTCACCTTCAGCAAGTACAATGTTTGTTTTTGTCCACGTTACTTAGAGTCGCATATGTCGTCGAAAGATTTATTTAAGTCAATGCGCGCCATAAATAAGCGCAACAAACACAAACGTTGTCACGTAATGGATAAGCTTTGTTGATGTTACCAGCTTAATAATGTGTCAGCAAGTATTTACAGAAAGAAAGCTTAGTAGCCATCCGAATGTATTTTCCTCTTTTTTTCCCATTGATCCTAGAAGGCGGCTGCTCAATAGTGCCGTGCTGGAATTTCGTCCCAGTGGCGTGTGTTTCGCGGCCCGGTCTGTGCTGAGAGGGCGCTGGCACTAAAAAATTAGATGTCCAAGCATCGCAACCATCCTCTTACATCCCCGTAGCGATATCACATCGTTGTTGAAAGTGACATAAAACCCCAATATTACCATTACCAATAACTCTCTCTCCCTCTCTCTCTCATAGATCAATATCTCAAATCTCCGTTGGTGGCAGTTATTATTGTAGGCGTCTATGATGTTAACGATTATTATTTCCATTTTTACGGTTCAGAAGGCGATAAACACCAGACATTTGTAATTATTGCCCTTAAAAGGCATACTTATAAATAACCTATAGGTTAAGATTTTATATCCCGCGGGAGCAAATATTAAAGGCAGTAGGTTATTGGATTAAATATCTGGATTCAAGGTTTTTGTGCCCGTGAAGTATTACTTGCTTTGTTGAAAGGGACTTCCAAGTTACAAAACAATCTCACTTTTTATCAGCGTACATGATAAGATAAATGCTTATTGTCTATTATTCATGCTTGACTGGTGGCACATTGTGTGAGGTCTGGCATAATCATTGCTTGGCACAGGCGCTCATTTGGTTTACATGAATACAGGTCACGATGAATACAAATTCCCTAAGCTAGCACACTCGTTGAGGTGGCACTATGCGCAAGTTGTTGACATTATCTTCAATATTCTAAAAGAATTTTTACAACCTTAAGAATGGTTGCTGTTGCAAGTATTTCTTATCGCATATAGAGAAGAGGCTGAACGCCAAAATATATCCATTTGCGACTTTTTTCTTGTACCAGAGATTGAACACCGCTATGACAGTGACGCGCGCATAAACACCAGCAGTTCACATCTGGTGGTCGGCTTTGTTTTGTTCATGCTCTCTCTTCAGGTGTAACAAATAAGGTTTTAAATTCGAAGAAACCAATGCAAAACACGCAGAAAGTAACACAGTGTAGCGACACGAGAAACGATAGGTGGAGATTTAGCTTTGCGGCTTTTGTGGCTGCATATCTAATTTGGAATTATAAATGATTCATTAATACTAAACAATCAAGTATCAGCCAGCTGGCCTGGTTAAGAAAGTCAAAAATACATTATTGAAGAAAATGTTGAAAAGCATGAAATTATACAAATATCAATTTTTTAATAAAATACCATGCTGTATTGCTGTATTATAAATTGAAAAGAATGATCTTGCAGATGAATGTGGTTGTGTTGGGTTGTGTCAAATAATCCTTGTATGATGCACTTACCTATTTTTGATTGTTCTGTTGCTCTAATCAGTATGAGTTGTAGCCAGTGAAATCATGAACAGATCAGAAGAAACACTGAACAATACAATGATAGGCCAAGTTTGCTTTACTGAGTTGATAACGCTTGTTTAAATATTCACAATGGTCTTATCAATTGACTTCTTCGCTCCGACTTGCTTTGTGATAAAGGCCCGCTGAAGGTAATTAGTTTAGTTTTAAACTTTCTAAATACAAGTGCAGAGTAGTCATATATATCTATATGCCTATGTATATATCCATATATATATATATATATATATATATATATATATATATATATATATATATATATATATAGATATATATATATATATATATATACATATATATATATATATATATATAATATATATATATATATGCATATATATATATATATATATATATATATAGATATATATACATATATATATATATATATACATACATATATATATATATACATATTCATATATCAATATATGTATATACAATATATATATATATATATATATATATATGTTTTATACAAATATATAGATTTGTACATATATATATATATAAATACATATATATATATATATAATATATATATTCATATATATATATATATATCTATACATATATATATATACAAATATATACATATTTATATATATATATATATATATACATATATATAATCATGCATATATATATATATATATATATATATATATATATATATATATATATATATATATATATATATATATATATATATATATATATATATATACAGTTATGGTTGTAAATACTAACTTATGTAATATATGTAAAATGTATCCTAAATTGATACCACCCCGCCCCACTTGTCATCAATATATGTATGGAAATATATAGATATAGAAATCAGTATATATATAAAACAAATATATATATATATATATATATATATGTATATATATATATATATGTATATATATATATATATATAATATATATATATATAACTATATATATATATATATATATATATATATATATATATATATATATATATATATATATATATATATAGTATGGTTGTAAATATATACGTAATTTGTAAAAATGTATCCTAAATTGATACCACCCCGCCCCACTTGTCATTATATTGGGAGCAATAGAAAACCTTATGTGTAAAAACAAATATATATATATATATATATACATATGTATATATATACATGTATATATATATAAATAAATATATATATATATATATATATATATATGTACATATATGTATATATAAATATATATATATACATATGTATACATTTATATATATATGTATATAAATTGATACCACCCCGCCCCACTTGTCATTATATTGGGAGCAATAGAAACCTTATATACATATGTATATAAACAAATATATATATATATGTATATATATATATATATATACATATGTATTATATATATATATATATATATATATATATATATATATATATATATATATATATATATATATATATATATATATATATATATTTATATGTTTTTATACTTTCAATACATGTGTATGGTGACTTGTGTTTTGTTGTCACCACGGTGAACTCAAACATCACCTAGATCACGAACGAACTCCTTATCTCAATAAAAGACGGAGGGAGGACGTCGGCGCTCAACTATGTCGAGGTTTAACCTATATATATGAGGCAAAAAAGAAGGTTTCGAGCGCAGGTTATTTCTCATGATCACGACCGCATTCTATTGATTGTACTCGAATTTTGATTTGCGATCGAATCAGTATTGAACTCGATCTAATGGATCGTTGCCGTTGTTTGTATCGTTCCATTTTTGTTGTTGTACGGCTGTTATAAGGCTCTGTTTATTTGTTGTTAGAAATGACAGATAATAGATGTTATAAATAACATGAATAGTGCCCCAGTGGTACAGTCCGGAAAATTACTAATAAATACAACCGTCGGTGGCTAAATATTTCCTTGTCGTGTGTCCAAAGCACTCAGTAAGAACAACATGACAGGTTATGTGACGTTGCTGTCATCTCAATGCACAATCAGGTTCTCAATTTGAACTCGACAGCGTAGTAATCGCATGCGTAGGTGTTACTGACAGCAAATAAGTGTAACATTCATGTTGTGTAACACAAACATGTAGGCTTCGTTAATAAGAGAGCGCGGTCCACTCTATAAACGACAGCGTAGTAATCCATTCTCCGTACCGAAGATGGTCGGTCCTTCATACAGCACCAGTAAGTGATCGACAATCTTCCCTGAGATCGACAATCTCTGGCACCAAATCGGCGATAGGGTGCGTAACAATCGTTCACTGGAATCGCACGCTATAAACATTAGAATTGGTGACTGGACCGAACATTTAATCCAAACCTCCTGTCACCGAAGATTTCTACTCGTTCATACCAAAGAAGCCAAGCAAGACACACCGACTTACCAACTAACCAATCGACAAATCTCTGGTTATCTAAGATAAAAAATAAAAACGCACAAAGTAGATGCATGTAAGACTACATAGTTCACTGAATCGCACGCTATTCGTATCGAATTACGATTCGGTATCATTATGTTTCTGCATCATGATGTTATATGAAAGTGATGATATACGCACATTCTATCGCAGCAGAAACACATAATTCCCATTCAACGCATCGTCTTAGTTCACGCCCTCTTCCTCGGCTCATAAAATCCTTTTTGGAGACTCCAGTCCTCGCCCGGGGTTAGATGGCTTAGCGGTCAGAATACCTTCAACGGAAAGTTAAATTATGCTTCAGTTATCCGGACAACCATTTTGTAGTTTGAAAGTGTTGAAACTAGCAAACATTGATCAGTGAAAAAATCGTGATGATTATTTCAATGATTGGCACACCAATGTGTAACTACAAGAGTATCCTCGGGAAAAAAACCACGAAGATAACTGGATTTTCTATCGATACCGTGAAAACTTGTTATAAATAGGAATCGTGTCATTATCTTGATCAGCATATGAATAAATCAGATACGCTTTTCAGATCGCCATAAAACTTCTAACTCTGAGGGTTAATTGGAGAATATCTAATTGATGCAATCCCCATTTTTAAGTTTACTACAGCTGCAGAGCCATGTCTGGTAAATATCCCATTTATAAGACGATTACAACTCGGCGCATATTCCAAAATACTACTAAAGCAGTTGTCACGCTATTTTAAAAATATGTGTGCATTAATATAGTTGCAGGCCACAAAAGGTTACAAGATTGTTCTTTGCATCTCTTGCTGTTGTCTGCTATCTTCATATCGCTATCACTTCCTAGGACTTCCTTCACTCTCTGCCTCACTAGTGTTTCTGCCGTCATAGAGGGCTCATATTGCCACCCCCGGCCATTCCCTTTTTTCTTTCCTGTATCGCCTCATCTTGCCTCATCTTTCCTACTTTTTCCTCTCTCCTTCGTCAACCCTCTCGCGTACTTCCTCTTACTTAACGCCCTTATATTTAACCCTTACATTGAGTGTGTGTGCGTGTGGGGGGGGGGGGGGGTGGGGCAATTACACAGGTGCGCCATGCAGGCGTAAAACAGTCTCTTTGGTAGATGGTCAAGAGGGCCGTAAGAGACACGACTCTATTAGTGCTCATTTGTTTGCATTGTACACTTGGCGGAAATATGAGGGGTTGGCAGCAGTTGAGGCCAACAACAGTTAACTGATATTCAATTATTTTAAACGTGTTTGATTTAAGTCAGTCAGATGACTGGAAAGTAGGAGAAATTCCCGTCTGTGATATCAGTCACCAATTGGATGAATCGCATTCATTCGACTTTCTGCCCCATTAACGGATTAACGATAGATATTATATAATTCATCCTGGAAGCTTTTAGATTAACCAACCGCCGACTCAGTAAAGCCAGCCGAGAGATTCCACCACGCAGACAGTTGGCAACGTTAATCAGCTGCACATATATTGTTACAAATAGCCTCTCACTTAGGCATTGCACACTGGCTTAATGCAGGACTCTCACCTGCTCATTGGCATTAAGCTTACGGTATTTCACGAACAGGTATCATGGGAGGTGCATTTAGCTCCTCGCATCATTCAAATGTTAATAACAAAGTATAGATGCTTTTACTTCCGTGACATTATCCGTGTTAACTGGCTTCCTTAAACACTGATAGACGGATGGTTAACACAAACCATGAAAAATAACTGTCAACATTTTTCGATTAAGTGACGTTGTGTCGAATAAGATTCATGATGGTTTTGGTCATTTCCTGCTTATTGTGCCTACTTGCTATAAATGCCCGACTGACCATAACCCGATATGAATATATCATAATCAGTCATGTTGCTGAAACAAAACCCATTTGCATCTTTTGACTCCCACGTTTACCGTTTCGCGTGGCGAACATGGAATTGACCCTTTCATTAATGAAATTAAGACTCTCGGATTCAAACAGCGACTGTGTACCTATCTCTAGCTGTATAGTCACCCCGTCACTTTATTGTTGGTATTCATAGGTTTTGTCAACGGGTACTAACATAATGATTTTCTATAGAAATTGCTTTCAATGTCAATGCATAATGCTCAGCAAAAGCCGCACCTCACCATTACATCATTGAATATATTGATGGGGCACCGACAAAACACACGGCATGGTGGGTCTCTCTGCACATATCTCATCAATACATAAAACGAGATTGTGAGCATTACAGCTGAATATTTTGATGATTTTAATCATGTTTCTAAGGATGAACTCAACATTTTTGCGATTTATTGTAGTGTTTTTGAGTCAAAGCGAGATAACCAGAGAACGTAAAGCGACGAACGGGCCGAACTTGCAAAAATCATTACTTCCTCAGATTGATCTATTTGATAAAATATAATTAAGAGCGTTG
Source organism: Urechis unicinctus (assembly GCA_034190875.2). NCBI lineage: Eukaryota > Metazoa > Annelida > Polychaeta > Xenopneusta > Urechidae > Urechis > Urechis unicinctus. The sequence goes on along the minus strand of CM067358.1, from coordinate 45,920,052 downwards.
CGTGACATTTAGCCTAGGCCACAATTTTTTGTGCTTCGATGCAATTAGAAAAGCAGTGGCAACACATTAAAGTTTAAGTTGTTATTCCCCGGTTATGGTCATGTTTGTGATATACAGTATGGTACGCTGATATTCCTTAGGTTGGAAAATGATGATATAACAAATTATTGTCTTGATAGAAATATATATTTAAGATGTTTGTCGACCGATTTCTATATACGCTGCACTACCATCATCTTTCATAATTGTCATACGGAAGCACAAATGTGTTCAGTTTAGTGTATATATTCACGTGGATGTTGGCCTAGTTCTAAATGATGAAGCTGATGCTTATCTACTGGATTGACGCCATTCTCAACCAATGCATATGACATTATTTCATTATTGAACTAAATGACCATCAACGTTAAAAAGCCTTATCAATCTCATTGATATTCCTAGCATTATTGATTGCGCTGATGGTTTGTTATATGTCTGTATCACAATAACGAATGATCCCGAATCACGGACTGGTCCCCGGAATCACATGGGCCGTGAGTTCTTGATCGCCACCTTGTATTTGTTGGTTTGTTAGTAAACGACGCCTTTATAAGCTAGTGCAGTTTTATTTTTGCGACCAGCTCAAGCTGATAACAATAGTGTGGTCAATGATTGCATTGCCTTAACAGTTACATTCGATCGGTAACATTATAACATCATTTGAGGGGCACATGAACCATGTTAAAAATACAATCCTTGGATAAAACTCAGTACAGTAGTACGGAATATTATTAATACAATATATTTTTCGCCTGTTTATCAGTCTTATTAATCATTTAATTTAAACTAAGTAGATGGTAATGCAACCACTTTATTTCAACCACAATGACCGTCTTTGATGCAGGATTTTCATTCTCCATTTCATGCATTCCAATTGCTGGGTTTTCAATTATGTTAAGATCGGCAGACAGTTTCACAAAGTTGCACAATAGCATTGGTCTACTAACTCACCAAATGAATATTACACCAAAGGCGTTGTTCTATTCGGGTGGGAAGGGGGGGGGGGGGTTGAACAAATATATTTTTGGCAATGTAATTGCACCATAATGCGTATTTGTTGACCTATGCGTGATGCGTGACCGGCGAGATAGTGAAAATAGCATTGCAATGCTCCCAAGACAATATAATCACTGCCCTTACCCACAATACATTCACAAGGTTGCGCATTAACGCTTAGGAAACCAGCGGTCAGAGTTAGGCGTCGCCTCTGGAAAAAATCTGTGGGTTTTCGAAGTACGGGGTAGTACTCTGTTAAACATTATACTTAAATTATTTAAGTAAGTTCATTTGAGAGAAGGAGCACAAGCAAAAACTCATTCAAATATATAGTTATTTTAGCAAAACATTCAGAAAGGCGAAACATAAAGTGCAATTGCCACCACTTTGGCGACGAATGCTCACCTGAAAATCCGTGTAGTATTGATCGCTAATATATGGGGTGTGTTCAGCTTTTACATTAATTGGCAAGTAGACAGACAGTTAAGTTTTGACTATTATGACTAACACTCCGGCGTCTATGCTGTTTCTCTTGTATTTTAACAACCCCAGACATATGTTATCACTATTTTTTGGACGTATGTGTCCGTTTATAAATTAGCTTATGGTAGAGTAATGTAGCAATAAAAGCAGCATCGAAAACCAAATTTTATTTTTTTCGCATTTTGTTGTTTACGATTGCGGCAGCTTTAACAAAAGCCCAAAACTATAATTGGTGGATGTTTGTGGACGTATGTGACCGCTAATAAATAAGCTCATGGATGAGTTATGTTACTGTTGAAGCAGCGTCGAGGCCCAAATTGACCCTTTTTTGCACTAAGTACTTAACAATCGCGGCATATTTGATGACGTTATGACTTTATCAACTTTAAGGAAAACACTAAGTTTGTTTGGTGGATGGATCGAAATCTTACGTATTTTACAACATTGCTGTCGGCAACAGCGGTAGGAATACCAATTATGCTGTGCTGATATTGCAACCGAGTGTCTCAAGAGGCCTATACAATTACTGTATGGTTGGCAGAAGCACACAGTGTTTTGCCAAGTTTTGTACATAGGCCAACATAAACAAGGCCAAAAACGTTCTACCTATCAACATGCAAAAAAGGTGTTTGTGATATGGCTTTTGTTACAGGTCGAAATATCCTGAATGGACTGTTTGCTCACAGTTTTTCAATAGGTTAATGGAGATGGCAAACCTCGAAGCTACAACAGGATAAAGGTTTGCTATGATGGTGCATTCATTCTATAGCCGTTAAGCCGGTAACACCCCAGATAACATTCTAACAATTAATGCTAGTAAAAAAAACATTTGTGCTTGAGCCATGCGTCTTCAACGATCAACTGTGGGAATCAATTTCACTGCATCTAAACACTTCTACTCCCTCCTTATCCTGGTGGTCTTCTGTATGCATTGACTTTATTGGAGAGGTTTTAGCAGACGTACAAATAACTACTCTGTGTCGACAATATTGCTATTGTCTGTATATTATTGCCCATTAGCACATTGCAAAGTGATTACAATGATGAATGTTTATGAATGATTCAGGCAACCACGGCATTAAGCTGTACTCCTGGTGCTCATTAAATTCAGAAAAATTATAAACCATATTACTTGAACAGCGCTCACTAGGTGCCATTGTCCACATAGCACAGACCTATTGCTTAGACCATGATGCAAAACAAACGCCGTTGGAAAGAAGGTCTGTCACCAGAGTGTCGTTCAGACATACGAACTTGTGATTATGCAAAACATCGTCAATATTTATTTCCCTTATATTTGCATATCATAAAAATTCCCATTAAGTGCAAGAGCCTTGTCTGCATCACATCCAAGAGATTGGCTTATGTGTTTTGCTGCAATCCCCCAAAACCTTGCCTCTATGAAAGTTTTATTACGGCAAATACAGATTCATTTATCTAATACCTCGGCTCCAGCCAAGCATTCTGATTAATTGCTTCCCGGCTCATGTCCAATAGGTATAAATTTGGACATACTAATGTCAATGGAGAAACACATTTTCTACAGCTATATAACTGTTGAGATCACAGTGAAGAGCCCAAATCTATACAGTCTAAAACCCTGTCTATTTACACAAAAGGATAATTAGATCCAAACAGGAGGACCGCCGTTGAGAGGAAAAAGTCGTTATGCCGTGTCGGAAAACCGTTACTGAAGGGTTATGTCTAAAACGTGTCTGCTAGAAGAGATGTTGAACTAATCATGCTTGCTAAATTTTTATTTACAGCAAATGCACAAGTTAGCCTGCAGCCAGATATTTCAACGAAACATTCTTTCAAAAGAAGCGCAGAGGTTAATTACCACCATGACAACAACAAAACCTTAAATTTTGGGTAAAGTAACAATGAGTAGAAGGAGAATAGATTTCATTGTCCTATAGGTCTCTGATATTGAGAAATGAGTTCCACTATCGAAGGCTGCTTCAAAAGGCGTAGATATTTTTCGAACTGAGTGAGAACACAACATCATCATTTTGCGAAACAAACAAATACATTACTGATCAACAGTATTTATACAGCCTCTTTCTCAACAGTATTTGCGCGTGTTCTGCGCGGTCAACCAAAAAGCTACAAATCATAGTAAAGCCTTCCGAGGCAATTAATTCAGTTATCAAGAGAGATCTGGTGAACGGTCGTTATTTTTTATCGCGTGTATAGCGGCGATTGTTATGCAAAGGATTTTAATATTTGTAAGAGGGCAGTTATAATGGGCCTTTACTATTTCATTAATTACCATCTATGTTAACTGTCAAATGATACCCTATAAACTCAAATATTGATTTGATTTGAATAATGATTGCTAATTCGATTTAAAAAGATGTCAACACAATATGAGTTTCTCAACCTGTGCACAGTAGGAGCATAATAACCGACGTCGTTGATTCTTACTCGCAGGTACACTGGATTCGTTTTGTTCAATACGTTATTTTGCGCGCAGCACGTGATCAAATTGCACTTTGAAGATCACACGGCGACTGGTATAAATGATTTCAACCTTTAACTACGGACAGAATCCCCATAACGTAACGACCACCAATGTGAACGATCAAATGAAGCTGATCGATTGATTATAGTTGTTTTCTGTGTAGCTGTTTGTTTTGATTGGGAAATGCTTATGATAGAACATCGATATGATGGAGCACTCTGATAATGCGCATTACAATGTACGACGGAACAAATGTTAGGCTTACTGCGATCAGGTTTTCCGATGTGATAATTGAGATAATGTTATGGATATTTCGTTTATATGTTTGTAATGTACCTTGCATATCCGCTTAGTGGTCAATCAGTTAATGCCGACTCATTCAATAAAATTACCAGCTAGATATGCAAAGGTTTTTTTACGATGTTCGATATTCGGTCTCTATTTTAAACTTGCGTTATTGCTTCCCCCCCCCATTTTATTAGTATTGGCCGAGGTAGAATTTTGTAAAATGAATGTCAAAAAGGCTTGACTCCAGTATAGCCAGCTAAGTGGCTCTATTACACAGACAATTATCCGTCTGCCCTTTGTGATTTTGCAACGTTACTTTGTGTTGATGATACGATATGGAAAATTACATCAAAATTGATATTATTGCAATATACGTTATTGCATATACATTTATTATTTCATACATTTCTTTGTAAGGCTGGTAATCTTCGTTTATGTTTTCTACAAACAGCTCCATCGTCATTTGGCATAATACACTTCGAGAATAACACTTGTGTATTCCAACTTTCGTATGGCGCCATGTGGATATTGTTGATCTAATAACATATCGAAATAGGTTTCCGATTATATTATATGATCGAATTATGTGATCTCATTATTCAGGGCTTAGACCCACAGGCGCTATCCAAGCATCACAATCACCCTCATCCATCAACGTTTCGATATTGCTTCATTGTTAAAAGTAGCGTTTAAATGAAGTATTTTATATCAATTTTAAATAAATATTTATTGACAATTCCACTAAGAAAGATTTCTAATTATCAGACAAAGTAACACATTAAAGGCTATTGCCATGTAATATGAACTCGGGAAACCCTCTTATACAGTAGTGTTATCAGTAAAGCTGTAATGAACCGGCAACTTGGGGTATTCAACAACATTAACTTAGACAGAAGAGAGAGAGTGTTATCAGATAAAGCTGTAAAACTGAGATGGCCCCATTGATAGATATTACACAGATCATTTAGATATAGATATAGATATATATATATATATATATATATATATATCTATATATATATATATATATATATCTATATATATATATATATATATATATATATATAATATATATATATATATATATATATATATATATATATATATATATATATTATTAGGAAATACAAAGGTGTCTTATTAGATGATATGGTGCGGCAACGGATGAAATTCCGTCCCACCGACCCCCAAAATCTGCAGATTGTTCACATCATTGTGAGAGGGTTATATTGATGCAGCCTGTGGGATAAACAAGTTAATCTGCTGCTTCAAATAAATACACATTTTATTGCTGCAGACGACCAACTGTTATTGCAGTTGAATGATCAAACGGATGGCTAAAGGTCGGCCAATTGGTCAAGCATTATTGACGAACGAGGGAAGAATGATGCTGAGCTACGGTTGGCAGACTATCGGATTTAGCCATTTCTACAGTTGTCTAACTTTCCGAGCTAAATATGCAGTATTAGACGATTTGTACAATGCTTGAAAATTCTGGTGCATGATAACTTACATCATCCTTACATATTCATGCGAATGCACTCCCAGTTCTGTGCCATCATGGAATCAATGTTACATTTCCCCGCTTGTTTACCATACAATTTAACTTCAGCCGGCAGCTACTGCAATTGGTGTTATTCCCAAGGCACATTAATAACACAAATGTATAGCAGTACAAAAACAGTGTTTCACATCAAAGGAACAGATGGAATTGCTGCTATTGTCAGTATCAAATGTACACGTTTATGGCTAGGGTGATCAAAATAATCATAGCCTGATCCATTAAGTACTTTAGGCACCTAATAAAATAATTGCAAAGTCTATTGATGACTATGTCAATCTATGGCAACTTGGAAGCAATAACCATTGTTATCAGCTTAATTCGGCCAATAACATTGTTCTGGGACTCATTGCTATTGCGCTTGCAGATTTGACGAAGGCAGAATTACGATTAATAGATAATAACACATGGTGATATAGGGCAAGACCACACCAGCGTGAAGTGTAGATCGGGTAATCTTCAGAATTTCAACCCATTGGTAAGTTGTCAGACTATCCCGTTTATGACTGTAACATGTTTGCGACGTTTGTGGCCTCTTATAAAGTCGTTTATGGGAAAGATCTTTGTGACAATGAAAGCAGCGCCGAGCCAAAAGTGTTCTTTTTTGCATTAAGTACATTACAATTGCGAATATTCTATGGTGTTTGGGCTATATTAACCTAAACAAAAGCAAAATGCCAAACACATATTTAGCGGACGTATATAGATAATTACTATGTTATGACATAAGTACGTGCGGTCGCCATATTGTAGTTAGAATGTCAGAAAATAGCTGATGCAAGCTGTTGGCAAAGAAAGCAGTCGCTTTTACATCAATTGTGTTTCTTGTCATAGCATCAACGGTAATTCACAATTACTTATGTGACCGACTGTTTTGGATCTACATCAGCTACCGACTGAATTCGAACACTGCTTTCTGATATGTTTTCCCTTACCACAAAAACATTGTGCTGCAAACTTGATAGCTAAAGCAGTAGATTTGCTCATCCCGAACAGCATGGTCTTATCTGCTGACCACACCTTGTATCCATCAACCTTTGCTGAGAGAACCTACAGGCTACATGTGAAGCATACTTATCCAGCCAGCATATAAAGCAAAGGCCGTTTGATCATATGTGTAGATATTTTGCTTGATTGATGAATGTACACTTGCAAGATAAGCGTGGTACTCTTCATACCTGAACAGTCTCTCAATGTCAATATTGCAAATGCATCATACAGAAGGATCAGGCACGGTGCAATTCAAATAAGGCCTCCATGTTTGCACCAATTTCAATCAATGTGGTACCATCTCTATGTGAAATAAGAAACAGCAGCCATCAGCACATGTGAACATTATAGAACTAATTATCGAAGACGACGACGTCGTTCCATCCTTTGTGGTTCTTGTAGTGTTTAATTAACCACCAATAATGGAGCTAAGGCAAGCATTTGATTTCGATCAAAATCATTAACCTGTCGATACGAAGCTTATCTATCCCTCCGCAACATTGAGTCTATTGAACGAGAGCAGCGTTGATGGTAATCTGGCCATGGCTCAAGGGATAATGAAATGATAATAGTTTGGAGTGGATTCATAAATGTCTTAATCGACATCGCGGGATTCAGGGTCCTTTTTCAGGAGATTATCTCGAAAGTGACCACATTTTTTTAAAAACTGAAAAAGAAAGAATACTCCATGGCATAGCACCAGTTATTTGAGCAATCATTTTGCTTCCCGTGAAGATTTGTTTCGTGCAACATACTGAGTTAACAGACCAACGGATCCAACAGTCACCAATACATATTAACTGCAATCGCATGAAGAAATAACGTATATTGGAAAAATATCGATGTTGATGCAATTTTCCATATCGTATCATGGCCAAAGAGTAAGTTGTTGCTATCGTCATCTCGTAATATCATCATTAGAAGATAATAAGGCTGGTTACTACGAGGGCAGAAAGATATCAATGGATAGGTACACAGACACGCGATGCGGTAGATAAGGGAGGCAAAATATACAGACAGGTGTTGTATCATCAACGAGACTGATGCAGCATTGTCTGGATCAGATCACGGATAGTCATACATTTATGACAAATAGGCATTAACTAGGTGGCTACGTCACTGAATCAAAATAAGCTGGAAGTTATTTTTCCACCGTTTGTGATCGCCATATCTCAATGCATATTTTGGAAAACAGCTAACGTTGATAATTCCATGAAAAGCAGCGCTTGAACGACTCATTTCTTATTCTCGTGTTGTTGTATGCGACATGAATTATTTAATAATAACTACACAATTGCTGACTAACGTTGCAAAATCACACAGGGCAGACGGATAATTGTCTAAGTGATCGAAAGACAGTTGAACACATATCTGAATATCAAAGACCAATAGGACGATAAATCTATTCTTCTTCAACTCATTGTTATTTTACCTAGAATTGAAAGTTGGCATTATGAGACATTTCTTTACAGCTGAGGTGTCTGCCAGGCGGAACCAATAATGAAATGGTTTTGTGCGACGGCCGCTATATCAACCTCAATGTGTGCCTCATCTAAGGTTCAGTAGACATATCTGCCGGATATGGCAGAATGAGGCGATTTGGTCTGGCAGGCCATGATGGTACAGGAACATGATATGGAAAAGAAAACTCTGTTTGTTACGCTCTGATGAGAGCAGGAGGGTATTGTGGTTTATACCCGGAAATCATACAGAAAAAAAGACGAATATATTTAGACGGTTAATAGTCAAATGATTCATACGTCTGAAAATCTCTCATGCGCTTCAATGTGTGTTCCGTCCAATAATTCGCCATGAAATGATGGGTTATCTTATCGTTTTCGCACTTCTGTTATTGATATGATTTATTTTTTTATAAGTGCCTGCAACCTCTTTGACAGTAATATAATCAGGACATTTTGTTGATTAGGTGTTGTTTTATTGCAGCAACCTTCCGAATATTAAATACATTTTCAGTCAATATCCAACGGCATTATCCTAATCCTTATCAACATGTATTATTTGACCTAACCATGAAGTGTATTGTAGCGGAATACCTTTACAACGGCAGCACCTCATCCATATTGAGCACAAATGCAAAGTGCAACGGTTGACAAAAGGCTAAAGAGAATAAAAGGCTATTTAATGTCTCTGCCACTGTCTCTGAGGAATTTTGTGCTAACTTAGCAATGACGTAATTTGAAACATTCGAAATGGCGTTGTGCTAAAAAGAGCCAAGTGATCGAGTTAGCGTACTTGTCGACTAGCTTATGCCTTTTTGACCATGTAGGGTATTGCTTTGCCACTTACTTTTTCTCAACATTAAATGTCCCTCACTCAAATAAATTTTTTGATCCTTCACGCCGATGGCACCAGACAGAAAACTCATAATTGAAAGTAGTTTCGCCCGAGATTTTCCCTCTGTTTTAATCTAATGAGCCACTGTGAGCCACCAATCCATTAAGAGTATAACAACTCCTATTGCACTTACAATTCCTTACCTCTTTTAAATGCAGAACGGTTCATTTGTTTTCGTTACAAATACCTTGCAACGTTATTCGTTCGTAAGCATCAGCTTTCTCACAAATATCAACGCAGTATCTGAACATGGGGAGTAACATACATTTTTATTGGTTACTGTAGCTCTCGAAACGCCGCCTTGTACGTCTCAATTGGAATCTGAAATGTCTACACGATACTTCCCGTCTTAAAATGTGAGTGGAGACCTCATAAAACTGGCGCTAAGTGATGGTGTATTTTGGTTTCATTCATAGAAATGATAGTACCTATTTCCTGACACATGAACTCTGTATGCCGTAATGGGTTTGTCGAGTCTTGCGGACAAAAAAAGTATACTGCAACGAAACACGTGTCTGACATTGTCATCACGAATCAATCGATCTTTGCATAAGATCAGGAGGTCGTTGTTGAAGGTGGATCCTGCCAATCAGCGTGTTTAACAAAATCATGTGCTGTTTAACATTCCTATATTTTCATTTCCTCGCAAAACTGTTGCAGTGAAATATATGTGACGAGCCATTATACGCAGCAACTAATATCCACCGTATCGTTCAACCGCATAAGTAACATGAACCATATGGTGGTACAGAATACCTGTCATCATGTGAATGATCCTTGTTTCGCACGGTGTCAATCCAGGGATTAGAATTGTGGTCATAAGCGTGCAATTTTTACATTGCATTTTATTTGGAAAATCTAACAAGGTTTGCGAGCTTAGCTTAACCGCCATTGACTATAATTCGCATTCTAGGTATCTCAGATCCAGTTGAAATTCAACGATGTGCGATAATCATCGTTTAATGACGACAAAACAAATGTTATCATTAGCGAAAGTACACTCACGTGGTTTATAAGAATATCGGTAACTATAATCAATACTAATCAATTATATCTTTCAATGAATGTTGACAATATACGCACTACTACGGAGATATATCCCTCTCCTATTTGTTATTTTAGGCGTTATGACTCATGTTAATTATTTCTGAGCTGCGGTCAAATGCAATCACAGCATTTATCATCCTGGGGACTTTCTGCACAAGGTTTCGAGGGCCCCATTATCATGCATTTATTTATTCAATAAGTGACAAATTTGTTCATTTTTTCACTGACGTATTGCAGTCTTGTCAGCAATTTAACTACTGTCTTATTTACACCAGTGTTAAGAATTCTGTGAAATATTAAAACCACCACTAGTTAAGCCCGTGTTCAAATGCAATCGAAATGAAAAGGTATGTCAGCATGTTTTGCATTGCAAGCTAGATACTAATGATACATAGATAAAAGGGTAAACAATCGTTTACTCCACATAGCACAACGCTACCAAGTTAATTGCATGAATTGATTTACAATGATGACCACCCTATACCTTATTATGAAGGGTGGCCAAGCAAAAAAGACCACTTTGTCCATAGGCGGCCTGCCAATGGTCATCAACAGTTGACTGCGAATTAGATACAGTTAAAACCTTACTTAAAACCTTTCTTATCTAACCTATACTTACCTTTGTTGTACGAATTGAGTTATGCTAGCATCAGGCTTGATTGTAAAGTATGTTTTTTATACTAAATTTTCTTTTATTGGGATATTGCACCCAGTGTTCCGAGGGTAGCATATATTTGAGTGCAGTGGTTATTTGCCAACCATAGCAAGCAATACAAAGTTCTCTCCTATCACAAATTGTTACAGCAGAATACTTGTGATTAGCTTTTGTTACTAAATCAACCTCTGATGAGCAACTTATACCTAAATGCTTGAATGTGTTCTGTTTCTCTTAAGAGAACAATTTATCTATGTCTGCCAGATTGAAAGACACCATGCATGACATAGGCAGTTTATGCGCTCAGGCCTTCCTGTGTGCTTACAGAATAGATGCGGCGTATGGTTTAGTCTTACAACCCTTACTTTATCATAACTAGGCAACGGCTGTTCAGCGAAGATGCGTTTTACATCCCAAGCAATCAACTGTCTGTCATAGTGACCGTGGTCCATGAAATAACCTGCCAGGCATTAGCTTTGTTTGTTGATGGATTGCCTCCATCGGCATTGCAACCTTTAATCATATTCCAGACAAGTCATTACTTTTCTAATTAGATGTTGCATACACCTGTGAGCATCTCGGTGACACGTTACATTTATCAGCGTCATTATATGCACGTCTATACCCAAATGAGCTCTGTCCATTTAGGCGACATGACTGCTACATTGTAAACTGGCACATGAAAGGAATGTCTTAATATAGCTCGGCAGTCGAACGGATTTCGTAATTAAATCTTCGTCACCGGTTTTTATATAATGTTTGACTGTTCGCTTGTGAGTTTATTCATTGCAGCTGATCAAGCATAGTGTAAGGAATTAGCTCCATCATTTTGATGCTATGCCCATGACAGGCTCGATTGTAGTGTACACACCTGCCGCATAGATTGGATTAATAATGACCTGTTACTTAAATGACTTCATCAGTCATACGTGATCAACATTACAAACTATGTTGATAAGTAACGTGAGAAATATATACATTGCACATTGCATTTAGTTTAAAGCCTATCGTTATGTCCATCAAACTGAGCGTCACAGTAATATCAGTAGAATAATATATGGACCCTCTATTTGTGGTCATTGTTCTGCACTTCAGATATACACGTGCCCCCACGTTCCTCTCTTGGCTTTCATTCGCCCGTTACATCACACTGGATGTACTGTCAACGAAAACATGGCTAGCTGATGCTACTCATTGTGCCTTTGATAAATCAACGTAATTCATCACAATGACAACAACCCATGGAGTGGCCTATTGCTGGAAAGCCTTGATTACAAAATGGCAAAGCATTTTGCCGCTTGGAAATGACCGCAATGTGCTTATTTATGCTTTGTACGAGAAGGGCGCTTGATTGAAATTTCGGTATTACAAGGCGTGTCTTTGTTGCAGCTATGGTGTCTACCAGATGGCAACAATAATGGAAAGATTCTATGAGATGAGGTACTATATCAATCGCAATGTGTGGCCCATTTACGCTTCAGTAGTCTTATCGTTCGGATATGACAGATTTATCGGGCAGGTCATGATCGGACGGGAACATGATGTAAAAGAAACCTATATTAAGGACACTCTAGATTAAGCAAATGGACATTGTGAATCGCTCAATTTTCGTTCCTGTAGTGCGAATTAATAAACTCTAACGTATTCTCTGCTATACCAGATTTTAGAAACAGCTGCGTATTCCACTACCATTCGATGCAAATGCGCAGCAAGAGCCAGCTACAACAATCCATCATGTGCAAAAAGAATATATAATGGGGCTCGACAAAGAACCGAAGACCTGGATATTTGGTTGACATTATGGGAGCCGTTAAAAATATTATAACTTAAGACATTCATTGAATGGAATGGCGTGACAAATGGACGCAATGCCCATGTCAGATGTCATAGATTGTTAACTTCATGGACAAAGATTGATCTGGCTGCTCCCTGGGGATAATCATGTCAATCAAGCGATTAACTCCTTAAAATGGAAGGCACACATTACAATACTCCAGATGTCTGACTGCAATTGCAGTTGGTTAAGCAGTCGGCTGATTAAAGCTCAACCAATTTATCAGGCATCATGGTCGAATAAGGGAAGAAAATACCATTCCATATTGCCCCACTCAAGCTTGGTCTTAGCTACTTTAGCATCGGCGCATCGTATGCTTCAGGCGTCGAAATACCCCCTATATATATATATATATATATATATATATATATATATATATATATATAGATAGAGATATAGAGAGAGAGAGAGATATATATATAGAGAGATAGAGAGATATATAGATATATAGATATATAGATAGATATATATATATATATATCTATATATATATATATATATCATATATATATATAGATATATATATATATATATATCATATATATATATGAGATATATCTATATATCTCTCTATCTATAAATCTATATATATATATATATATATATATATATAAATATATATATATATATATATATATATATATATATATATCTCTATATATATATATATATATATATATATATATATATATATATATATATATATATATATATATACATATATATATAGAAAGAGCTAATGATAGTCGGTAACAGGGATGTGAACACACATTTTGCAGGTCGATATGATAAAGTGTGACGTCACATCGCTGATACCGGTCCAAACTGGCTCCTTATTAACACTGCGGTAGTATTCTAGTCATGTCTCGGAGGCAATATCTCCGTGACTCCAAATCGTATAAATATCAAACTTACATAGTGATTTAGAGAATCAACGTGGCTATAACACATCTTGAAACAATTTCAACGACGAAATGCAAGGCGTCACAAGCCTTTATCTTGTATAGCAATTATATAGAGACGTCCGGTGGTAAGGGTCAGTCTAGCTGTTTTCGCACCTTTTTATGGGCGCAACGTGGGATCGGTGGGGATCAGGACAACATCACTTTGTAGCCCTTTACAAACTGAAACAGGGTATCAGCAGTCGCTTAAGACCAGACAAGGTCTGGACTAAATACGTTCATGCCGAATGTCGCGTCTGAACTTTTTGATACATTCGAGGCGCGAGCCCCCTCGCGCTACAGCTTCCATTAAGCCTGTCTAATTTCCGGACGTTTAATGTCTTTATAAATTAGGCGCTGACAACCGCAATCATCAATACAAATTATGACAATCGACGGACACATACCACCTGATAAATGCACGCTCTCCGATTTGCAACAAATAATGCGTGCAAATTCAATAAAGCATACGATCTTGCCAGAAAATCGCAAATATGCGGGAAATGAAATTGGTCGTCCAAAGACGAATGGTTGGGCGATTATGACGCGTAAATCCCTGAATTGCAGGCGCGCAAATAAACTGGCGACCGGCTATTAAGAGCGCTGCATTAAATTATGCGACTTCATACAAAACTGATCCATTGCTGGTTATTCCATGGTCTATGAGCACACCGCAGACAAAAGGTGCCATATTATATATGTTGTTACATATGCGGGTGTGTTTATTCGAACAAGGCATTCAAAGTATATATTTCACCGTAATAACTCTGCCGCGAAATGGAAATATAGGAGAGTTTGACTGCATTGAAGACGGCATATCTTGGTCGCATACAACAAGTTATGGATGCGGGCTGTTTATATGATGTTGGTAAAATGATCCGCAGAAGAATTCCAATATATATGATCAACGAGCTAGTAATAGGAATTTATCTTTCTCAGCGTTCGTAAAGAAGTCAGCTAGCGTTTAAATGCGCATCTTGTTACTGAACATATTACTAGGTATTTATAACCTATTCTTAAGCAATTAAATATTGTCCAAAAGTAATATTAATAGTATATCAACAAAGTTATGCGGGTTTGCGGAAATGTGCCTAATAAAGACACATTGAAAACGATTGCTATACAGACGCCATATATATAATATATATATATATATATATATATATATATATATATATATATATATATATATATATATATATATATATATATATATATATATATATATATATATATATATAGATATATATATATATATATATATAGAGGATATATATATATATATATATATAATCGTGTGTATAGAATATATATATATATATATATATATATATATATATATATATACTATATATATATATATATATATATATATATATATATATATATATATATATATATATATATATATATATATATATATATATATATATATATATATATATATATATACATATGGGGCTTTAGGCTCCTCACTTTTGCAGAACGGGGAGAGGGAATTATTTACGGTCTATATATAGGCGCAGATGTGCAGCCGCCGGCAGTTGCTGAAAGTCATGTGCTGAAGGAAGGCACAGTGATCTGAGTACATAGGGATGGAGTCGAATATTGTGGGGCTTTATAAAGTACATATGCGTTCATAGTTTGGTTTGTTGCAGGTTAATGGATGCAATCCCAATGTAAGACGCCATGGATAGTTAAGAGCATTAATGAACAGTCAATTGGATGCTACCAAATCGATGATTCTTTACCCATGAGTTCAGATTATTTTTTGTATGCAGATAATATATAGATTGACAAGAAGCGTCTTGTCATAAGAACACAGTGCAACAGTCAAAAAGCAGTTTTTCACATCGTATAACATATAGAGATGTTGCACTGGCTACAAAGCAAAAGTAAAATCGAAGCTTTTGTGGATACCAACCATGCAAATCTATATCTAGCAGTGATTTGTACATTTATTTCATGAAATTTAAAGCAAATAAGGCGCCTTAATAGATAACTACAATGCATCATGATGTATCGATGTTAATATATTACAATATTCATGTTGTAACCAATGTAGTAAAATAGAGTTGCTCTGGTACCCTTTGCAATCGTATAGGTAGACAGATATACAACAATGGTGCTACAGTGCATTAACGTCAATAAACCACTCGTTTTTGTATACATATATTGAGATTCCGTTCTCAGAGAGAGAGAGCGCATTGGTATTGAAACTAATTGTCTCAATGGGTCTATATATTTTGTTAATGGCATGCGGAAGTGCATCATTGTTCACCATGTTTTGTCCATAACCAGATGCTACTGGGTATTGTTCAGGATAAAAATTCATCCGTCTGTTTTTGTAGACCCATCTATACGACCGAGGAGTCATGAGGTGGCCGTAACCTTTATTGATTTACGCAATGCTAATGATTAATGTCCTTATGGCACGACGTCGAATGGTGATATGAGGTAAGAATATCAGTTGATTGATTGGATTTAACATAAATGAGACATGAAATGCTGCCTGCGTACTATCCAGTTTCTAAATCCCCTATTATCGATCAATAAAAACGAAAATATTGTCAATTCCCATGGACGAATGGAAATAATATGACCCCATTTATTGGCCTCTAGTTATTAATAAACGAATGGGTGTTACCTAGCCCAAATCAACCTATTTGTTTGTAC
The DNA here is from genome assembly GCA_034190875.2 of Urechis unicinctus. NCBI lineage: Eukaryota > Metazoa > Annelida > Polychaeta > Xenopneusta > Urechidae > Urechis > Urechis unicinctus. Next base: position 45,903,723 of record CM067358.1, on the reverse strand, counting down.
ACTCTATGACTGGTTATTATGATCAAAATAAAACCTCGGTGTATTTATTAACAGCGTAAAGTAAAAATTCACCCAGTCGTTGTTTTCCGTAAACAATTTACGTTTATTTCCCGGTAAAAGCTAATTCTGTCGACGTCGACTGAAACTATTCCCTATTCTGTAAAGATCACTAATTCCTGCTTTATTGGTTTGCAGACTCTGCACCAGTTTATATATGTGATGCGCGCACGCTATGCTGCTACATTATGGATGTTTTACACATCAATATATGTGGTAGACAGTCATGCGTTTACTGCATTTGCGCCGACAAAACGCAGTCGGGTTTGTTTATGTGACATTTGATGCTGGGGTTTCAGCAACAAGGTGGTAGTAATGTTTGGACAGATCACCGTACGTGTCATCGTCCATTTAGCGCAAATCGTATCCTTTTGACTGGATTTACTGTCAATTACTAATTCTACAGATCCACGCTATCAATTCAGACAAGTAGTTTTCTGGTTTGTTTCACAAGTTGCAACGTAATCCTATCTTTCATTAAATTATTATTAATGTATTTTGGTATATTGTCCTCATTACTGTCTTAATACCTTATTATTTGTATAATTTCCATACAGAAAATAATGAACTGCACTCTTCTATCCCTATTCTACAATCCTCACCTTCGGTAATTTAATTGTAGGTGCAAGGTAAGTTACTAATTGCAGATACCATGTATCTAATGCCTCGGCTCTAGCAAAACATAACCTAATAAACTAATTGCTTCTCTGGCACATGTCAAATAGGCATCAAGTTGTCTAGACTGATTTACTTAAAGTGATACATTTTCTACAGCCATATAAATGTACATAACACAATCATAAATTTGAGTCTGTAGGTAACTGAAAGCTGTATATTATGATACATTAAACTCTACATGCAAATGATTACTAGATAGGAAAAAGAGGATCGCGATACGACCGGAAAACGTCCTAATACACTGACTGATTATAGTTCGGCGAGACGTCTACATATAAATCAAAATAATTATCTGGTCTATATTCCAAGGAATACGTCGCCCATAGATTCCATATGTCTTCCGTACAAACCCATCCCATTACGATACATTTAGACACCACACAAAAGTCATTTGGTTAACAAGCCATCACACCCTCACATCCACGTCCTCCTTTCTTTAAAGAGATTGACGACTGGCACCCAACATAGCTACTCGTTAGAATGGAATTCCGCTAGCCACACATGCTTATCATATTTTTATGCAAATGAGCACCAGTCGGTGTGCCAACACGGCTAATGCTTATGCTTCCTTGCTCACAATAATATAGCTCGAACTCGGTGGTCATTCCGCGTGTACTAATAGAGTACTATACGCATTCAAGTATCTGCATCACTTGACCACTGATGGAAGGGTAGAAATCTAGTTACACGACTCAAAAACGTCTTTGGATCCTTGTGATAGTGGAATTACAGTTACTGCATGGTGAGCCAATGTTTGCCGACAAGAGAACCACCTTGCAGCACATAATTATCCATATTTACGGTATTCTTTACCAAATGTTCATTTACTCGATTGAACGCGTTCTGCTTCATGTTTATGCCATCGTGAAAACGGTAATGCCTTCCTAAAATATTGAGTACTATAGATATCTGCGTTCCGCTTTCTATAGAATTGATTTGGCCGGATTAGTTCTAAGCTAGCGAAATAACTTTGCAAGCTTTTACAGAAACCAAGGGCAATTCATCTATTATTTTGGCAGCAGTCGCATCAACATAAATTAGTCGTAGTCTTTCTTAATGATTGTACCAAACAGCAACACATATGACCGCCCATTATTAAATAATCTGCCTTGAATTGGCTTTGCACAAATGTTAATTGGGCACATATTCAAACCGCTTACTTTGTCGTAAATAAATATGTAATGTCAGCTATCGATGATAAAATTGCCGCGTTATAGTTCAGCCGATTATGTAGATGCCACTTAATGAGATTAAGATTTATTGCATAAATGGTAATCCATATATCAGAATATGATCCATGGTCTCACCAAAGAGTTTATACTCTTTTTGATCTCACTGCCAGCAAGCGACTTTGTAGCAACCTTTTCTTTCTTAAAACAGCTAAGTCAGAACAATACGTCTGCACATGATCATGTTTTTTTTTTTTTACAATCTTGAAGGTTGGCTGTAAGATTTTTGGATATCACAGTTTACAGTTACTTCTAAAATATAATTGTCTGTGCCCAGAGCAATTCATGTAAGTAAAAACAGTACATAAACTTGCGCCGGGTAAATTTATTATTTTATAGAGCAATATCAGAATCACCCTCCTTTCATCTACCTTAGATAACCAAATTTGTAATTGATGCGTCCACCAAGTATTTTCTTAGCTTTTCTTCAAAGTTACTTTTAAAGTTACAATAACGTCGTCTACAAATTCTAAATGATTGGTAAAGCAAGACCGCTTACACAGAAAACCATGCTGACATGAATTCAATAAGTTTTGTTCTGTGTGTTTGTCCCTAACAAATGTGTCCATTATTTAACTCATATTAGACTGACTGGCCGGTAATTGACATGCTCTTGACACTGCCTTTGTTGAATATTGGAGTAACATTGGCACATTTCCAGTAATCTGGAACAATTTCGTCATTAATGTACTGGTTGAATACGAAAGACAATGGAAGCGATAGTTCTTTGGCAAGTTCCTTAAGAAGCCGTGGGTAGAGTTGATATAGACCAGTGCCTTGTTTGGGTTTAACGAAGATAACAATTTCAAGACTTTATCTTGACTAATAGTCATCCTTTTTTATTGTTCCTCGTCGCCTCCGTTGTATAATGCAATAGGTTCCGGTAGTTTTATATTACTTGACGTAGGATACTGCTTAAGCATTCAATTGGACCTGCGGCCATCTACATAGACGACGATCATGAATTATTTTTCCATCACATGGTTCAAAATACCACTAAGTCTTCGTAGTAACTTATCTTAGCAGACACAAGTCGGTTGGTCTTGAGCACGAGCGTGTGTTTCCAGGGATTTTGGACGAATTTACAATTTACAATTTAGACAAAAAATGGCTGACCGTAAATTTGAACAAATAGGTCTCAACGTCTTGAAGGATTCCGTGATTTGAGCGTGTAATTGTTGTGAGGTAGTAATACTATTAACTTGTTTCTGAAGAGTCCATTGGTGTCCACATTACTGACTGTTATTCACGTTGCCAAGGATCAAAGCTTTGAACCACACCACCATGTACATCTCTTCTTCACTGTGATTAGGAGGCAATACGAGTAATATACCAACTGCCACTTTTATAATTTAATTATTAAGTTCATACTGATTAATGATCTATTCCTGTTGATGTGAAATTGAAGCGTACGCTTTGAAGCAAGAGTAATTACTGTTATGTGAGGGGGCTACTACATCATTGCACCAAAACATACCGTTATAATGGTGCACGTGCTAAACTATATGGATATTAATTCTTTCTAAAGTAAGATCAATTAAAAGTACAATTGTATTCCTCCTGTCCTCGAATTTGGAAAATTCCTTTTTCAAATCCTGTAATGATACATAACTTGCGGGGATTGTGGACGCCATCTGAATGTATGTAACTCACGAAAGTAAATACAACGCACACAAAAACCACGCAAATAACATAAGAGTTAACAATAACGGAAGCGTAAGAAGTGATTAGAGAAGCCTCATGAGAGAAGCCGGTTATCACAGGTATGAGCTGTCAACAATCATGTTCAAACAATATGCATATTGCAATTCTTTGTGATTCACAATGTCCATTTGCTTAATCTAGAGTGTCCTTAATATAGGTTTCTTTTACATCATGTTCGTGTCCGATCATGACCTGCCCGATAAATCTGTCATATCCGACCGATAAGACTACTGAAGCGTAAATGGGCCACACATTACGATTGATATAGTACCTTATCTCATAGAACCTTTCCAATATTGGTGCCATCTGGTAGACACCATAGCTGCAACAAAGACAGGTCTTGTAATACCGAAATTTCTATCAAGCGCCCTTCTCGTAAAAGACACAAACTGTGGTCATTTTCAAGCGGCAAAATGCTGAGCCATTTTGTAAACAAGGCTTACCAACAATAGGCCACCCCATGGGTGGTTGTAATTATGATGAATTACGTTGAATTATCAAAGGTACAATGGGTAGCATCGTGGCATAGTCGATGCCGCTCTTCATCCCCGCAGGCATGATGATAACATAGCAGGCGACTTCTCTGTCCTATATAAAGTGATTTACGTGGTGTACAGAAGGTGATTCATTAGGTAGTTAGTCATAGAACATCACTTATTGCACACTGTTCCGAAACAACCGTATTAAGGTGCAACATGTACAGCGTGTGCTTGCTTAATCAGCTAGCCATGTTAATGACTACGATGCTGTACATCAAGTGTCATGTGACGGGCGAATGAAAGCCAAGAGAGGCACGTTGGGGCTCGTGTATATCTGAAGTGCAGAACCACGACCACAAATAGAGGGTCCATATATTATTCTACTGATATTACTGTGACGCTCAGTTTGATGGACATAACGATAGGCTTTAAACTGAATGCAACGTGCAATGTATATATTTCTCACTTATCAACATAGTTTGTGATGCTGTAACAGGTCATTACTGATCCAATCTATGCGGCAGGTGTGTACACTACAATCGAGCCTGCCATGGGTATAGCATCAAAATGATGGAGCTAATTCCTTACACTATGCTTGATCAGCTGCAATGAATAAACTCACAAGCGAACAGTCAAACATTATATAAAAACCGGTGACGAAGATTTAATTACGAAATCCGTTCGACTGCCGAGCTGTATTGAGACATTGCTTTAAGGTGCACGTTTACAATGTAGCAGTCATGTCGCCTAAATGGACAGAGTTCATTTTGGTATAGACGTGCATATAACGACGCTGATAAATTTATAGTGTCACCGAGATGCTCACAGGTGCATGCAACATCTAATTAGAAAAGTAATGACTTGTCTGGAATATGATTAAAGGTTGCAATGCCGATGGAGGCAATCCATCAACATGGACACAAACACAGCGGATACATGGCAGGTTATTTCATGGACCATGGTCACTATGACAGGCAGTTGATTGCTTGGGATGTAAAACGCATCTTCGCTGAACAGCCGTTGCCTAGTTATGATAAAGTAAGGATTGTAAGACTAAACCATACGCCGCATCTATTCTGTAAGCACATAGGTAGGCCTGAGTGCATAAACTGTCTATGTCATGCATTGTGTCTTGCAATCTGGCAGACATAGATAAATTGTTCTCTTAAGAGAAACAGAACATAGTCAGGCATTTAGGTATAAGTTGCTCATCAGATCTTGATTTAGTATTCGAGGCTAATTCTGCTGTAACAATTCGTGATAAAAGAGAACTTTGGTTATGCTTGCTATGGTTGGCAAATAACCACCGCACTCAAATATATGCTACACTCGGAACACAAGGTGCAGCATCCCAATAAAGGAAAATTTCGTATACAAAATGCATACTTTACAATCAGGCCTGATGCTGGAATAACTCAATCCGCACAACAAAGGTAAGTATAGATTAGATAAGACCAGGTCGATGATAAGTAGATTGGTAAGAGCAATGATAATAGATAATATCATTTTTCTTGGTTTCATTTAAATCTAATCAAATATTTAACTATACCAACAATGTAATCCATCCATATATGATATGATAATTGCAAGATCAGTGTTTAACAAGCACTAACGTTGCTCTATGCATGGTGTACCTAGCATAGTCTTATTTGTTGGTGCAGCTTCTCAGTACTGAGAACTCAAGACTTCGGGGATATTCGTACACATTGACAAAACCCATGGTTGGGACAGAATAATTAAGAAGTAGCTTTTGCAATCGCGTTGTGACCCCATGGAAAATTGTCCAGCCAAGATAGTATATGTATTTAAAGGAGAAAGGTTTTAAGTAAGGTTTTAACTGTATCTAATTCGTGGTCAACTGTTGATGACCATTGGCAGGACGCCTATGGACAAAGCGGTCTTTTTTGCCTGGCCACCCTTCATAATAAGCCCACCATTGTAAATCAATTCATGGAGTAAACGATTGTTTACCCTTTTGTATATGTATCATTAGTATCAAGCATGCAATGCAAAATATACTGACATACCTTTTCATTTCGATTGCAATTGAACACGGACTTAACCAGTGGTGGTTTTAATATTTCGCAGAATTCTTAACACTGGTGTGGATAAAGGCTCTAATTAAATTGCTGAAAAGACTGCAATACTTCCGGCCGTCGTCTCTTCGTCAAATGTGATCTGATTCTAGTTTTCTGTAGGTATTGGGTCCTTCAATCGCGCGATTTTCGTGTTAAACAGGCACTCGCTTTTCAAATGAAAGCCTTTCATTCGTGATTTTCGTTCTCCATTGATGAATAAGTAACAAAAGCAAATGAATTCTAACCAATTACCCAGAAGTGAATCCTCAAGATGATCACAAAAGATTGAATTGGCATGAACAAATGTTACAGAACGATTTAAAATTAGAGAGAAGAATATTTTTGTTGGGTTTTTACTGATCTCCAATATTAAAGAGTGCATTTTTATGTCGAATTTTAGACAATTGAATCAATTGACAATAATTCTGCCGTTATTGCTAAGTGATAGTTGTGGTGCATCTTAGAATTGATACAACATGTGGGGTGCAAATCCTTCACTACGTATTAAATGGCAGAATCCCCCAAATCGTTAAGTTCATCTCTTAAGTAGTATAGTTGTAGACAAGTTGACCACATAATGGGTCCGTTTAATAATCGCAATGATTTCAGTTGTTCCGAAGGACTTGTGTCTGATGTGTGATACAAGATGTAATTATCCCGAAAACCAGACAGAACATGAACGGACAGAATATCAATGAATCTTCAACATGCTTTCATCTGTCAGGTTGTCGGTATTTATAGATCAATCGTACTATTTCGCTTTCCCACTTGTCTCTTTTACCATCTATTTCTTGCTTATTTGGAAATGATGCATAAGCCTTGATGTTGTTATATCATGTCGTAAAAGTGAACCATAAATAAGGCTTGATGCCAATGCACGATTTCGAGTTTTTGCGTATGAGCCTCCGCCACAATGACGTGGCAAAACACGATAAACCCCTGAGCACACATTGCATCATGCAGATGACATTATAAATCAAGCATTATGACTATGGTATCAGTAACGAAGTCATGTAGATCGCATAATGACCAAAATTGCTCTATTAGCACGCTCACACTCACTATGTATGGACATTAATATATGATGTCATAATGCCAGTAAACTTAACCACTGCTTTGTCCAGTACACATAATGGCACACAAAGAAGGGGCACTTTCAATATTGCTTGGATACAATCGACTTGACTTATATACCCTCCGGTGCTGCGATACATCTACTTGAGTTGTACAGTTAATTGATGGAGTGGATATTTTCCTTAGATCAAGGGGGTATATATGTGTCTGTATGTGGTCAAGAGAGGTGTGAAAACATTATATATCATATTAAACCTGCCTGTAAGAGCGTGATATACTCAGTATATAATAAACAAAAGTCATCATGTCGATTGTCTGACTTGACAAGTGCTGTCACATGGAATAATACCGCTTGCATATATTCAAACATGCAATCGCGTAGCTCCTCATAAATACCACCCTCTGGGACATTATGCATCGAAATCAATAGCATTTTACAAGCACTGCGTTTCACATAACATGACGCTCGCATATCTGGTAATTTGCGCGGCATTTCCCTTCTATTTTCGGCTGCTCAAAAGCAAAATATACATGCATGAGGTATCTCTATGCTGGTACACCACTATAAATGAAATATACAACCGTTGCGATCCCTTAACGACTGCTGCTGGGCGACACGTCTGTATATGAATATTGCTTCGAAAGCGTTTCCATAAAACAATGCTTTTATTCACCGAGTCGGCAGGGTGTAGAGGAACACGAAGTAAAATGTGATGGAAAAGCATCATAAAACAGCAGCAATCCACATTGATGATGCTCAGAGTTTTACATGCGTTTATCGCGAATTCACATAAGACGCGCCTTAACCTAGGGTGGGTCAGTTGTTTCTGCCTACACTCAATGGGCTTAGCTGCTCCGGAGATTTGTAACAGGGCGATGAAGTCTGTATAATATAAACCAGATGATTTTCAAACTACCAAGCCCTTTATTCGCTGTTGATTCATTTATTATTACAGACTCAAGACAGTCGGCCATTCTAATGTTTAGCTAGGACATTTTATCATATATATCAGCGAAAACTCTTTAGGAGAGTAAACTCTGTTGCTTATAGCAGATTTTGTGGCGGCCGTAATGAGACTGGTATGAGTTGACAAAAGAGCGTCTCAACTTTATCCTCTTCCTACAATCATCTTTATTTATCACCAGGAGGTGAACATAAAAATCCTCAAGAATCCCTAAAGAAATCATAAATTGTGTTTGTTTTACATTAGAATAGCTGATCGTGTGTGGGTGCAGAGTGGGCTGTAGTGGGGGGGGGATTCTGATGGGGTTGTTAATAAGTCAAAAGAAAATTTCAAAGACATGGCTGCCACAGCCTTATGATCATATTCCCCATATTGTTATTAACCGGATTCTATGCGCATCATTTGAAACGATTTAGTTCAATTCACAATTATGTGAAAGAAATGAGTTCATAAGTTTCTGGGTACGGGGGGAATCTGGCTGCATCATTGTCTTGGCTTTTAACACAATCTGTCGATTTTGCAAGAGACGAATTGTTTGCAATCAGGTAAAAAAAACGCGGGGCAACTCTGTCTGCACAATGTGACCGACAATACTCAATGTACGTCTCACCGACATTCAAGCTCTTAAACACATTTTCAGACATACCGAATTGCCAGCACAGCATTGTTGCAGTGGCTTAGTAATCACCTCCAGTGCAATACAGTGTGTCGCTATTCTTATTTCTTAAATGGATGTCATACATTATTCATCTTACTTGCACATATGTTGTTGCATTTGATACCAGTTGTGTATAAACACCGTACGATCACAAGTGTATATGGGGGCATTGAATTAAGTTATCTGGTGAAGGCTATTGCTAAGATGGTATCCTCTTGGCGTTGATGTTCAAAGCGTGCATGCAGTGAGCAACCGATTAGGTTCAAGTCAATAATCAGAAACGCCTTCATTGTGATTGATTACTTCGCTCCTGTTTCCGTTACAACTTGTATATTAAATATGCAAATGACATATCTTGCAGGCCTTGATATAGTGATGTTAATCAAGCCTGACAAGCAGAGCACATTACGATAAATATGTTATCCGTATTATCGCAGTCACGCGTAGCAAACCCCAAGTCTGTAAATCATCAAACAACTTTTATTGCATCATCATTCCTTGGTCAGGATTGCCTGACTCACAGGAATATTTGGCTGTGTGACTCAGTCATAAATGAAAATAAAGTCGAATACTTCTGCTTTTCGCAGGTTTTCCGCATTTTTTTGTAGTTGCATGAGTGTTATCCAGTCGATAAGCTGATGCTGAACGCATTGCCATAGTTTGATCATTTGTATTTCGGAATGATTGTGCCGGAACAATCTACGATCTGCTGTGTGCAACATGACAAACATAGTAAAAAAAACGGAACAATCAGGCAGGTAATTCAATTCAGGCACTTTTGGTAGGTAATCCCGAAACACATTGAAATGAATATGACGTTTCTGCCAATTTCGTGTATAATAGGCATTCTCAAAACAATAATAGGCATTCTCAAAACAACGAGATTTCACTTTTTTACTACACTTGTCATTTATCACAATCTATTTCTTATTACAATGAATATTGTCATTTATCACAATCTATCTCTACAAGCAGCTCTAATATGGAAGATATGAAACTCGAACGAGCAACTCAGGAGGTACAAGCAGCTCTGTCTGTATTATCCTACCGCTTTGAAACTCGAACGAGTGAGGGGTATCGATCAAACGTCAGGAGTCAAGCACTGGCATCAGGTATTTCATCAACCACATTATTGAGCTACAGCTGTATAAAAAAGAACTTGTAATTCAGTGAGGGGAATCGATAAGTTATGGATTGATTAAGTCGGACGGACCGTTTGATAACAGCAGCACATTGAGCGGGCAGACTTTGGCCAGAGACCTCATATATCCCAGTAACGTTTCTAGAGGCGGAATAACCTATAAAATAATAGCTCGGCTGTGTGTATGCAACATCGGTTGTGGCAGAAAACATGCCAAAATACTTATAACTTGCTCTGAATTGGTTCCACCAAGACACGCGGAATCAGATGCGGAAATGATCAGTGTATGGCCCATATTAAGCGCAACAATTTATCACTCCAAGTTCCTTGTCTAAAGTGTGGAGTAGGCAAAAAACAGTGAACCGTAGTTATGTCCGTGCTCTAGGACTAGAAAACAATCCAGAACAGATTCCAAATCATACACGCCTTTTAAAGTTTGCCTTGAGTGAACTGAACATGAATGACATAATAGTAGACAGGATTTAATTTTCCTCCTATATTTATTTAAGTACATACTGCAAGGCACATGGTGGTGCATGCATAATATTTTTTTCGTGCAATCTGCGTTATAGATTCCTCAAACATTGATGCATTTATCATAACATATTCGAAACAGTCGGTCATATTTATATGTTAACCAATGGCATCTAGTCACAATTATTGAGACAAAGAATTGGGGGAAAGGGGCACGTTTTGCTAGTTAACTGGCGGCCTTTATGAACCGTTATGAGTCGACAAATGAACATTTGAACCATGACCATTTATATCGAAATCCGCGAGGAAATGCATTGTTTGTTTTACTTCTATTTGAATCAGTTGGTCGAGAAGCAGGTAAAGTAAACAACATGTAATGTGCCAGGCATGTTTAAATGAGCTGGACCATAACATGCCTTAAAAAGGGAATGTATAATTGCATCACTTAGAGCTCTTCTATTACCACGACAATATACCAACAAATCTGAAGCTGCTCTATCAAAAGCTTCTGGGTTCTGGGAAATGTTTGCATGATGTTACCTAAGTGATGCATGAGTATTTCAACAGAAGACAGATATCGCCCAAAATGTGATTGATTCAATGTATGGCTCTATCCGCCCAACGTTATGGCTGTCGTTGTCACGTGGGCCGTAATATGGGCAATTCGATATATATATATAGAGAGGAAATACAACTCACTCAGAGGATTGGCTTTCCGATATCATTATTCGTTGCCTGGGAGAGTTCAAGACTAGTCGTTAGGTAAATTGACCGGCGATACTCAATTTCCCCGATCTTTACACCCTGAAGCACATATGGTGTCAGGCAGTTGACATTGTCATCACAGAACTGTACTGTGATAGATTTTAACAGCTATTGCTGGCAATCGTCTCAAGCACGACAATAATCGTGTTCTTTAATTTATTGTCTTGCATCATTATGAGTCAACTCACACACTGTTGTATCGATATTATATCTGAATTTAAAATGCAGCTGTTAAGTGCCAAAATTACATTGTGACATCAAACTTACCCCTCATCATAACATGCCCCACTCAGTCATCAGATTTATGGAGTAACCCCCTACAGCCGATATAAATTATAAACCTCAGCTTCCCAGATACGAGTGACCTACGTGTCACCTAACACATTCCCCCTCTCCTCATGCTAACCCCATATCATATAGCCACATGCCTATCTTGCTTAAGTAACGCCCGACGGCTCGAGCAACTTCCGTGCCCTCACTGACCAGGTTACTGCATGTCCTATTGAAATTGCGATAGCGTGCCCATGTCGTTAGGGAATCACTTTTACATGTTGCGATCAGTTCTATCTTGACCTCCGAGCTCCACACATCTCTCTCCAATCTTCATGCATCGTTCCTTCCTTAATGTAACCCTATGCTTGAAGTTCGAGTGTTCCTTCATTCTCCCAAGTGCGTACCGTGTACATCACACTTCACGATATTGCACTTCTGTTAGGCCGCAGATCGTAATGCGATCATTATTTGAACATGTTATTTGTGTAAATATAAACAACATGCATGTAAACGAATGGCGAAGCTGTCTCTCCGGCCATGTGATTAGTTGGCATTTTATTTGCCCCTTGTAAACAACTGCAAGAAAAAGCGTATCGTGAATTGTGCAAACCCTATGATTTGTCAACACACCGTCTCCCCCGACTAGCAAAGATGAGATTTATGCGATAAATGTCTTCCAGGAATGATTAGTATTGAGACAAGTGATTCTGTTGTGGAACGCGATAAGTCACGGGTACGAGGGATCAAAAAGAAATCTCGAATAATGGTATGTCCCAAGATCATTTAAAACACTCGTTCATTTATGTTGCCGTCTCATAACATTCCAATATCAACACTCATATCAATTATATATTATTTGCCAAATTACGGACTGTCATGATATTGCTCATCAGGGGCCCTTATCACTCCAAATGAACATCTAGTTGCATATGTCCATTACGATTTCGTGCTTGCCGTGCAATTACCTACATATAATTGCGGTGAATGGCATCAATTGCAGCTTTACATTATAATTGAGTGTCCCACTGCTCTCAGCACAATCCAAAACATCAGGTATCAAATCGGAAAACAGTGTCCAGTTGACAAAGACCAAATAACCTAGTCTGGTAAGGTGAATATTGCTGTTGTGGGAAACGTTACTCAATCCAAATTAAGCACCAGGTCTTTGCAGCAGCCCAGACAATAACTTTGCTGAAATAAAAAGTTTATGTCAAATAAACCACGTAGAAGGAAGCTCTTTAACCTGGTACTTTGGCATTTATGGCAATGGGGTTAGGAGCAACAACCACGACTTACATTCGCTGTATCATTGACTATAACAAAGCTCATTTCAAAGAGGCAGTCTCCAGATTTGCATCTGAATGTCTACTTAACCTTTCGCGTAAATATTAGACACGTGGTATTCTGCAGGGAATTTATAGTTCATGCGTCAGTTCATGGTGGTCGCTATTACGGAGACACAGAATAAAGTTGACCTATAGAGCACATTCGGAAAAATAAGTAATCCGCTTACTTGCAAAAGCCCGGAGTACACCACAAGGATTTTAGTCAAAACATCGTCGTAATATAAATATCACTTCTTGGCTCAGTCCGCCAGATATCTTGTCATAAAAACAACCATAAAGGCAGATTTCATTGTTTCTAATGGCAATAGAGGCGACTGCTACGTATTTGGACCTCCGTAAATGACACCAACCGAATTTTGGCTTTGGTGCTACCATTTTTTGTATTAGGGTCATATTGACCAGATGTTCATAAAGCATTGTAGTTGCATCAGATATGTGGCCGCCACTTGGTTGATGTAAAACTATGTAGCGTATGCATTAACAAATAAAAGTTAGATGTACAAGCCAAGTTGTACGCATTGAAACTAAATAGCCCTATAACGCACTTGCATTTGAATATAACCCTCTAAGCGATATTAACGCACACTTCACTATCATAAAAAGCTGAACAAGAAAGCGGGGACGATAATCAGTGTTTTATAGCATGCGACCTTTGCTCTTTAATAGATATAAACACGACCCTAAATAGGAAGCCATTAATAATGATGCGTTAAAGCGCCTTAGATAATACAGGTCACAGTTAGTTCCTGCTATAGGCTTGTGTATATTGGCACTCTTGTCGAGAAGCTTGTGATATTATTGCTGAACAATGTGTTTATTGAGCGAGTTGGCGAGAGAATCAGGGAATGCTTGCAGCTTCTACTGTTGTCAGTACACAATTTCCCAACGCTAGCGCTTACATGCTCCTTGGTTAGAGAAGAACGCTGAGAATTGCTGCCTGCGTCGTGAAGAGACACGAGGCCGCAACCTACGACCGCAAACATGACTCAGGGCAGAGGCAGTTTACATCAACCTCTTCCACTGGACTTGCCGCCAGCTAAGGAATGCTAGCAATCTGGCACTATCAGGACTAGACTTCCCAGATGACGACCACTGACCCGCTTCAGCTTCTTCCACTAGTAAGTAAATCACTCACATTCTACATTATAATTGAGTTGACAGTAACACTACCTCTGCTCATTCCGACCATACACTGTGCCTCCTCCATACAAAACACCCTGCCGGCTATCGCCTTCACTTTAACTTTCCGCAACCCTCAAGCCTTATGCAAGGACGGGAAAACGCAAAATGTGTCCAATTATTCGAGGTCAAATATCCTTCATATTCAAATTAAGTATTAGAAATTATGCTTGTTTGTGGACAATATGAATGGGTCTTCAAGAACGCAAGGCTGTGGCGCGGAAGATGAGCATTAACGAATTTTGTCTACCTAACCTCGTTAAAATCGTTTTCATACTATACATATTTCCCTTCTCAGAAATTTTCCCCACCAATGTCATGTTATTTTTCGCTATATATTATCTTCTAAGAACAGGGCGCATATATTCATTTTATGTGCATAACCTTTTTTTATGCAATTATTTTACACAACTTTTAGAAACCTATTTATTTCATTGTTCCATCCATACACATTTTTCCAACCATATCATCTTAGCCACGTGTCAAACCTATTCAAACGCAAGACGGCTAAACAAAGTCAAATTATCAAAGCGAACACAACGAGCAGCTTACGTGTCAGCGAAAACAAGGCCTCGTAATTCCGATTTTGACCTGCCCAGTTGAGATTCATACTGACGGTCCAAGATAAGAAATTACGACCCCTGTACACAAGACCTGGGCTAATAAACTACTTTTGCAAACACACTACAAACGTAGATGATAGATCCACTTTCACACGTCGGCCTTGTGTAAAGGATAACAGGCTAGATTTCAATTACGACAAACACAGCTGTCTCAGAGGTCCAAAGCTGCCATCCTAATAATTGCGCTTCAATGTGAGCTTAAACATTGTCCATGTCACCGATTAACAAAATCCCACATTTAAGGCAGTCTCTAGATGCACTCCAATTACCTTACGCAAGGTAATTCACCATCATTCAAAACAACTCATACTTCTTTGCATAACACACCAATATTCATTTTGATGTTATAATATTACATATAAGTTACATACTGACTCAAATTCACACATTTACAGTTCATGCATTCGTTCATGGGACTATTGTGGAAACATATATTACGGCTGACCCACAGAGCACATTCGGGTGAATAAGTAATCCGCTTACTTGCAGAAGCACGTAATATACCCCAAGGCTTTTAGTCATAACAAAGTCGTAATTTAGTTTTCACTCCTTTGTCCAGTCATAAAAGCAACCATCATAAAAGCAGACGTTATTGTTTCTCATGGCAATAGGGGCGGCTGCTTCGTAGTTAGACCTCATTCAATAACACCAACAGGGGGTCAATGAAATTGTGTTTGTTGACCACATTGCCATAAAATAATTATAGGCCGTAAGAAAACAAGCTTCGGTCTATAAACGACATTCAGGATGAGGTTCGTAATATCAGCCAATCTGATGGACTGATGAGAGAACTAATGTCACAGGACGCATACTGTCTTAAAACAACGTGACTATAGGGGCGATGGTTATGATAGCTCTGGAACTGGGATCACAAAATGTGCTAGCGCTTCGACGGTTCGACGAAATATACACAGCGCATCAATCATTAAGCGTCGGCATGATGACGGCTGAAAAATATCATTACTGCCTTTATGATGTGTTGTGAAGTCACATTGTAAGTAAAAATGATAAATTCCCGATGCCATTCCTAAAAGGAATGAATCTATTCTGAGGCGTGAAATGTTGTGATTTCGGATCCTCTACAAATGGTTATAATGCATACAACTACGGGCTTAAATACCAATTGATACAGGTAATGCTGTTGCCGTTCACCAAATTCGTTGCACATTTATGCTACATATGTTTCATTATTTTTTTGCGCTTGCTGCTACAGCTTAAAGAGTGCTATCTGATTTACATACAATTTTTACGGTTTGTATCAAGGACGAACGCCACACCATCATATGCAAATCATATGCAAGCTACAATACGTATCATACATTGCAGAGATTTCATCAAGCAAACTATTCTGTCAAATTGTCCTTGACAACCCAAAAAAACGATCAATCACAATTAGAATAAAAGGAAAGTAAAGATATGTATTCTAATGATACCGAATTGTTTAACATCCTATTATATTCATTTACTGCCGACCAATACAAACCAGACCTGATACTGGGGAGGTTTTATGGGACTTGATGCTAGGCATGAAATTGACGCACTGCAAAGCAAATTGAGATATATAGATAACCTCTTCCCTAACAGTTTGCAATTTAATCCATGACCGACTAGCTCAAGTATTTAGCTGAATGTTGTCTAATCACGGCATATACCTTCGGCTGACAGTTTCGTATATCGCTAATTTTGCAGAGACTGTGATGAAGGTAATATGAATAAAGAAGGATGGGGAATAAATATACATATATATATACATATATATACATATATTTATATATATGTATATATATATATATATATATACATATATATATATACATATGTGATGAATGTAATACGAATAAAGATGGATGGGGAATAAATATACACACATATATATATATATATATATATATATATATATATATATATATATATATATATATATATATATATATATATATATATATATATATATATATATATATACATATATATACATATATATATACATATACATATATATATATACATATATATGTATACATATATATATATATATATATATATATATATATATATATATATATATATATATATATATATATATATATATATAGAGTGAAAAACTACAAACGTCTTTGATTTATAACTGTTTATGTTATTTTCCAACTCCTTCGCTTAGTAGGCTGGTATATATAACTGGTCAAACGTGTATAATATAGCTGCGTACATCTCGCGTACCGAAAAGATTATATGGTTGATAAGCCAACGAAAGAATGCTTAGTCCTTGTTGTGCTGCATGGTACAGCCATGTAGGATCTTTGTTACCTGACGTCTTTTGAGTCGGTCTCCATTTAAGAATGATATGTAATTCAGTTAATGCGTGGTCGCAAGTGAGGTCTGAGCGCGAATAATAAAACCTAGCCAGGCTGTCGGTATTTATGGATCAAGAGTTAACCTGCAGTTCTTTCTATAGTGGAGACGTATATTTCGGCTGACTTACAGAGCACATTCGAATGAATAAGTTATCCACTTACCATCGCAGACACGCGTAGCATACCCCAAGACTCTACATTTGTAGGTAATCGTAATTCAGTAATCATTATCTGATCAGGACCCTCAGCCTCACGTTATTGCTTTTCATGTGTTTAGCGGCACCTACAAATGTAGACTTCAGTTAATAGCACCTTCTGAGGGTTAATAGCATTCATGAAAGCAGTAACATGATTACCCGCAGAAGGATAACAGACTATAAGCGATGCTGAACGCCTGGAAGATAGTGCTGGTGCAGCGATTCTTAATGGTTGATGTGGTGTATTCTTGATCATTAAGTCAAATCGTCCAGAAGAAAACAAGCGCAAAGCACGCATTATGCACGAGTTAAGTAAGGCTGTCGTGGTACAAGAGTGTGGGGTGCAAATTAGTGTCAAGCAAATATTTCGTTGTTTTTGTTCAATTCACCCGGCAATTTTCTGCGTTTATTCTCTCCGACGGAATGTTGTTTTGGCTTTCAAGGTAACTGTACATTAGCAGATAGCTGACCCGATAACAAATGCTTTCACCACATTTGCCTTTTGCATTCTAGACGATAGATACTAGATACTTGTTCTTGTTGGCCTTTGTACCTAGTATCTCGTGTTTGATATGACATAATATACAGTTATCCTGACTAATATTGATCTTTGCTGCGCTAGCGGCACTGTACGGGAAACATAGTCAATACACTGTTATTAATGCACACATGTGAAACGGAGGTACAGGGTTGATGAATGTGCCATAGCATTTACCTGTACTCTTTGTTGATTACAAACAGTAGACCTTCGACATATGTCGTGTAACTGATCAAGCTTAATTTGCATCGCAGAACATAAAATAACCGAGGCTACTTGACCGACTCTTTGGACTGAGTGGCGTTGGGCTGATAAAGATTGATAATGTCTGCGACAGAATTGATAATAGAATGCGCATTTGTCATTGAGGAATTGCTAAGGGCGACCTTACACCGCGAGGGCATCATCATTCAATCTGTTCAATCAAGATCTGTCGGTGTATTCGAAATCATAATAGTAGGCTTTGGGGTATGAAAGAAATTGGAAGTGGTCGTTCCTTGCATATATTAAATGCAGTTTTGCCGATAACAAAGTGCGTAAGTGATAAACATTACAAAAAGAAAATATTATTATCATGGAATTTCTTCCCCTGTCCTTCTTATTATATCTCTGTGTCTCTCTTTCCCTTTCAGGTGTGCCGCGTATGATGAATATATTCATTTGTGAAAGGGCAATGCATATGTACAACTCTCGCAGTCCCATTAAGTTAAGCCGAGTCGACAGTCAGCATGATAATGAACAGTTTATTGAATTTAGCCATTGCTACTTAGAAGATATAAACATTCATAAAGACTTGCCGAAAAGCTTAGAATAGCAATGGTCTAGACAATGTGGCGCAAAGGATTGAGTTCATTGGCCACAGTACTATAAGCCAGCTTAGGTATTGAATTTATGCGCGGTAATAGTGATTAATGCTCTATTGGACAACCTCTGGTTTTGCATCACAATAGAACAAGAAAAAATCTAGGGAACAAACAGGGGTCTTGAAGATGCATGATACTTTATGTTTATAAGAATAAAAACCCATGTATATTTTAGATTAAATTGGCACGGAGCTGCATTTGTAAGGATAGCGATTGAATTACAAATTGAAACGCGAAGTAAAAAGACAAATATTTCTGCGTAAATACACAATCGACCAAATATGTCAATATGTTTTCTTGTTGAACTGCTCATGGAAGCAACTATAGCATGCTGCTTGCATCATACTGGTTCTCATAAGAATGAATAAGCGCTTTGCACTTGCCCAGTTAGAGCAAGATAATGGAGGATTCTTTCTGGCGGATGATTTATCAAGGACAGCGCTTCTTATGATAGTAATTGCCTCGTGTCACCGATAGGGGTGACATATTACTTTTAATAGCATGACACGAACAACTATAATCCTTTCCATGGAGCATGATCACAGCCTACGATGTGACGGGGCAACTGACCCCCATCAGTTCGATTGACACGATGCGCAACTAGTTCATAAAAAAATCATTTCACAGGCTTCAACCAAGCTGACAGGTAGTAGATTGCTTTGAATATACAGGGTATTAATTCAATCCCACATCAAAGGCGTACGCGTACTGATCAATCGTGGCATTTGCAAGGCAGAATATTGCTATCTATATTTTAGATCAGCATTATGAGATGCTATACGTCTACATGTCAACTGCGATATGGGAAAGCAACGCAACAACATCAGCATACAAGTATATAACAGGAATCAACGATTTATCTGTCAAGCTATGAGTGGATGAGGACCTGATGTAAATGAACACCCTAAACACTGCAAGGTTGGCAATGTGTTTTACAATTAAAACTCAACACGCATGTTTTTGGACACATTTCGATGGGATTCATTTTTGGTCTTCAATATGTTCGACTCGGTATGCCCTTTACTTGCTTCATTTGTTAACTGATGAACAGCTGTCAATCGGAAATGATTCTGTGCTTATATTCACAGTTAATAAAAATGAAAACATCGAGTTTCATGATAACAGACTGATTTAAATGTGCTGCTTATTTGTCCATTCACACATCGGAAAGGTAAGTGTTCTAAGAAAGTAACGCATATGCTGAGCACAAAGTGGCCGGTTACTCAACTCAATGGCAGGTAGCTAAACTTATGTTATAAGACGACCTCTCAATACACTGCAACAAATCGCGCAATCATTACCACCATACGTACTTCCCTTTCATGAACACATAAGCACAAGCTACCAAACCCTGGGTTATTTGCAGCAGCTTGAAAATTAACTCGAGCACATTTTGAACACAAGTAGATAGGTAATAGTTTTTGATCAGGAATAGTTTTGCCAAGCCACTGTATGCTTACAGTACGTTTGTTTTGCGCAATAGTATGTAGTGAAATGTTTAAATATCACTCAATTGTAGCACTGCACTTGCGCGCTGTGATCACTCGCTTATATAACCAAGACAGACCCATGGAGGCCACGTTAGCCGCACTGTATTTAAGTAAATGCGCACCTGATTGCATACAAACGTTTGAAAAGTCACTTAATCAACTTTTGTGATTGTATATAATCAGCTTTATAAAGTTTTAACATTTATAGCTTATATAAGTGTATGTGCGAAATTCACATGCGTTCATGAAGCACATTGCTTAAGTTGATGAATCAAGTGGCGGATGGACTGTTGCTCGTCATGACTGCGTTCCGGTTTCAGGCGAGGGAAGTGATAACTTCGCGCAAGGTGGCGTGACACCAGGGGTGAGCGTCAAAGATCTATACCGAACACTTGAGGTGAGGGGTGGAAACGCGTAACGCAGAGATGAAGGATAGACACAAATATCTGTTCAGAATGAGACACAGAAAGTGGTTGACACAAGAATCGTAACACTCAGACCCTACCAATTAAAACCTGCTTCTTATAAACGTGAATCGCAATTTGTTTTTCAAATTCCGATCATATCACATCGATAAGACTACTCATCGATAAGACCACTGTTCTTTGAATCGATGTATACATTCCTCTCATATACTTTTTCTAATCGATGACCACAAATCATAAGGCAATTTTAACGATAACATTATCACTTTGACATGTTGAAGCCGTTCCTGATTATCTCTGCATTCATGGATAATCAGTGTATGCCGTTTTCATTAATGATGTTTGAGATGATTATCCCATTCGATATGCCAATTCACTACGCTTGGCGTAAATCAATTAGCTTGGACAGTGATTGACTTATTGCTCTGGTTTAGGGCAAAAGCGGTTTGTCGAGCTAATTACAGCAAATGTGGGTAATTGGTTTACATGCTTAATTGGACGATTGACCTCTTAACCGGGTGATATTGTTTTATCCCCTATGGGTTTGGTTACACCAAGCAATTTAGCTAAGACATAAGCACTAATTTGCTTCGTGCTCCGTACCTTAACCTGCACCATTTATTTAATCGGTGCAAGTTATGGTGAGGGCCTACTACAACATGGCAGATGTAACACAGCTTAGTGCAAAGGATGTTAGGATCGGTCATATTAGCCTCTAATCGTAAGTCGTAGCGTATCTTACAGCGTTAATGTCGAACATCATATAAATCGTCTCTTCCATTGGATAAAATTGAAGCTCTCTGTTCGACTGGTTTACTGACGATAACTGTCGTGGAGGGATACAATATAAAAGCGGATGATGTTTTTGTAACACAAAACATAGAGAGAGAGTTGTCAATTGTTGCATCAAGTAACACTTGCCTTTTTTCTGGTTCATATGGCATATCGTTCGACGCAGTATGCGGGTCCATAGTCCAATAGCCCCTGTTCTGAACAGTGAATGGAACTGTGAGTTCTATGTGGTAAATGTCCATCACTTGCAGAAACCTTTTCAGAAGCATGTCACCATGAGTACATATTTATGCTGCTGCGTATTGCATGACGATATAGACATTGTGATTAACTTCTATTGTGTACGTTCGGTATCAGGTTATGGCCCGAAAGTACTACGGTGTCCTCAAAGAATAGCATGCATGGTCTATCATTGAACCATTTCACATAGGGCATTCATAAGAGTGAAATTCCAATTTCAACAATTTCAAAATTGCACTTTGTTTGGTCATGATCAATCATTTGTGTTCGCGTCCACTTACGAGACTAACCGATATGATTTGCAAAGTGAACGAGAAAGCGCTTCATTCCACATGACAACATTCAATAATGATAAATGTACATATTATGAGTGCATTGAGTAAATTTCTTAACACTGCAAAAAAATTGAATTGACCAATAAAAGACTATAACAGGGCAAGTCAAATTTGGGAAGCTTTATCTTACAACAAAGAGACAAGCTTCTCGCTGGATATATCACAAATGGTCTTTATTTTACATTGTACTCGATTAGGTCACACCCTCACACGTAACGACCTGTACTGAGATGCACGTTTCAATTCAATATTGGGTGGATGGTCATAAAGCATGAACCAGTTGTATTCTTTACTTGATTGACAATATATCTTGTAAATATAGAGTTTCTTGTTTGTAAGTAAATCGGATCAAAATCAATTATTTTTCAGATTTGTTTTTTTTTTTTTTTTAACGATTTTCCTATTATTCTGAAATAGAGTATGGCTATGTGATATTTCTGTTTAAGACAAAAGATAAATGCGTTCTCCTGACTTTATTGTCTGCTGTTACGTGGCAGTGCGCATGGCCTCCTGTGAGTCAAAATCAGCTTCATAACGTGCTAGACACATTATTAGCACATCATTAGACAGACTGGTGCCTTCTGGCTTATATGAAGGCATTGTTACGGCTGAATCCTAGATATAGTGACAAGCAAATATTCTAAGGCCGATAGCTAAATTGCTTTAGTGGGCCCCCATAAATAGGACTTGCCGTCGTCCAGTCAGATAAACAAGTTCCATGGGTATCAATGGGTAAGCCTACTGATGCTGTATTTCATAGCAAAATATCACTACTCTTTTGTTCAGTATGAAGTCGCACAAACAGTGCCGCCTTATCTCTGTTTCTAGATGTCGAAAAATATGAGTTTGCGGTTTATATGTACAACAGTCACCATTTGAGAGAAACCAAACTATTTTACCATTGGCTAAGTGTTTAGGAGGAAGAATGGTTCCCTATTGTGAAGTTACAGTAATGATCGTAACGTTGCTGCAATTGCGGAAAAGATTGAATAATTAATTATCAGTCTTGAAAGAATGATGCAGATTTTGTCACGTTTACACTTTTAGTAACCGGCAGAAGAGATGTAATTGGATCAACCATAACATTTGCGGAATACATCCTCACTGTCGACGGCGACCAGTGTGACCAATTTGTCAATGTTCTATTTGCATGACACGAACAACTATAATCCTTTCCATGGAGCATGATCACAGCCTACGATGTAACGGGGCAACTGACCCCCATCAGTTCGATTGACACGATGCGCAACTAGTTCATACAAAAATAATTTCACAGGCTTCAACCAAGCTGACAGGTAGTAGATTCCATTGAATATACAGGGTATTAATTCAATCCCACATCAAAGGCGTACACGTACTAATCAATCGTGGCATTTGCAAGGCAGAACTATTGCTATCTATATTTTAGATCAGCATTATGAGATGCTATACGTCTACATGTCAACTGCGATATGGGAAAGCAACGCAACAACATCAGCATACAAGTATATAACAGGAATCAACGATTTATCTGTCAAGCTATGAGTGGATGAGGACCTGATGTAAATGAACACCCTAAACACTGCAAGGTTGGCAATGTGTTTTACAATTAAAACTCAACACGCATGTTTTTGGACACATTTCGATGGGATTCATTTTTGGTCTTCAATATGTTCGACTCGGTATGCCCTTTACTTGCTTCATTTGTTAACTGATGAACAGCTGTCAATCGGAAATGATTCTGTGCTTATATTCACAGTTAATAAAAATGAAAACATCGAGTTTCATGATAACAGACTGATTTAAATGTGCTGCTTATTTGTCCATTCACACATCGGAAAGGTAAGTGTTCTAAGAAAGTAACGCATATGCTGAGCACAAAGTGGCCGGTTACTCAACTCAATGGCAGGTAGCTAAACTTATGTTATAAGACGACCTCTCAATACACTGCAACAAATCGCGCAATCATTACCACCATACGTACTTTCCTTTCATGAACACATAAGCACAAGCTACCAAACCCTGGGTTATTTGCAGCAGCTTGAAAATTAACTCGAGCACATTTTGAACACAAGTAGATAGGTAATAGTTTTTGATCAGGAATAGTTTTGCCAAGCCACTGTATGCTTACAGTACGTTTGTTTTGCGCAATAGTATGTAGTGAAATGTTTAAATATCACTCAATTGTAGCACTGCACTTGCGCGCTGTGATCACTCGCTTATATAACCAAGAGAAACCCATGGAGGCCACGTTAGCCGCACCATATTTAAGTAAATGCGCATCTGATTGCATACAAACGTTTGAAAAGTTACTTAATCAGCTTTTGTGATTGTATATAATCAGCTTTATAAAGTTTTAACATTTATAGTTTATATAAGTTTATGTGCGAAATTCACATGCGTTCATGAAGCACATTGCTTAAGTTGATGAATCAAGTGGCGGATGGACTGTTGCTCGACAATAACTGCCTTTCGGGTTTCAGGCAAGGGAAGTGATAACTTCGCGCAAGGTGGCGTGACACCAGGGGTGAGAGTCAAAGATCTATACCGAACACTTGAGGTGAGGGGTGGAAACGCGTAACGCAGAGATGAAGGATAGACACAAATATCTGTTCAGAATGAGACACAGAAAGTGGTTGACACAAGAATCGTAACACTCAGACCCTACCAATTAAAACCTGCTTCTTATAAACGTGAATCGCCAGTTGTTTTTCAAATTCCGATCATATCACATCGATAAGACTACTCATCGATAAGACCACTGTTCTTTGAATCGATGTAGACATTCCTCTCATATACTTTTCTAATCGATGACCACAAATCACAAGGCAATTTTAACGATAACATTATCACTTTGACATGTTGAAGCCGTTCCTGATTATCTCTGCCTTCATGGATAATCAGCGTATGCCGTTTTCATTAATGATGTTTGACTATCCCATTCGATATGCCAATTCACTACGCTTGGCGTAAATCAATTAGCTTGGACAGTGATTGACTTATTGCTCTGGTTTAGGGCAAAAGCGGTTTGTCGAGCTAATTACAGCAAATGTGGGTAATTGGTTTACATGCTTAATTGGACGATTGACCTCTTAACCGGGTGATATTGTTTTATCCCCTATGGGTTTGGTTACACCAAGCAATTTAGCTAAGACATAAGCACTAATTTGCTTCGTGCTCCGTACCTTAACCTGCACCATTTATTTAATCGGTGCAAGTTATGGTGAGGGCCTACTACAACATGGCAGATGTAACACAGCTTAGTGCAAAGGATGTTAGGATCGGTCATATTAGCCTCTAATCGTAAGTCGTAGCGTATCTTACAGCGTTAATGTCGAACATCATATAAATCGTCTCTTCCATTGGATAAAATTGAAGCTCTCTGTTCGACTGGTTTACTGACGATAACTGTCGTGGAGGGATACAATATAAAAGCGGATGGTGTTTTTGTAACACAAAACATAGAGAGAGAGTTGTCAATTGTTGCATCAAGTAACACTTGCCTTTTTTCTGGTTCATATGGCATATCGTTCGACGCAGTATGCGGGTCCATAGTCCAATAGCCCCTGTTCTGAACAGTGAATGGAACTGTGAGTTCTTTCTTGAACACTTAGCTGACACTTGTTTCTTTATTTCATATATCTTAATCCTATGTGGTAAATGTCCATCACTTGCAGAAACCTTTTCAGAAGCATGTCACCATGAGTACATATTTATGCTGCTGCGTATTGCATGACGATATAGACATTGTGATTAACTTCTATTGTGTACGTTCGGTATCAGGTTATGGCCCGAAAGTACTACGGTGTCCTCAAAGAATAGCATGCATGGTCTATCATTGAACCATTTCACATAGGGCATTCATAAGAGTGAAATTCCAATTTCAACAATTTCAAAATTGCACTTTGTTTGGTCATGATCAATCATTTGTGTTCGCGTCCACTTACGAGACTAACCGATATGATTTGCAAAGTGAACGAGAAAGCGCTTCATTCCACATGACAACATTCAATAATGATAAATGTACATATTATGAGTGTATTGAGTAAATTTCTTAACGCTGCAAAAAAATTTAATTGACCAATAAAAGACTATAACAGGGCAAGTCAAATTAGAGAAGCTTTATCTTACAACAAAGAGACAAGCTTCTCGCTGGAGATATCACAAATGGTCTTTATTTTACATTGTACTCGATTAGGTCACACCCTCACACGTAACGTCCTGTACTGAGATGCACGTTTCAATTCAATATTGGGTGGATGGTCATAAAGCATGAACCAGTTGTATTCTTTACTTGATTGACAATATATCTTGTAAATATAGAGTTTCTTGTTTGTAAGTAAATCGGATCAAAATCAATTATTTTTCAGATTTGTTTTTTTTTTTTTTTTTTTAAAGATTTTCCTATTATTCTGAAATAGAGTATGGCTATGTGATATTTCTGTTTAAGACAAAAGATAAATGCGTTCTCCTGACTTTATTGTCTGCTGTTACGTGGCAGTGCGCATGGCCTCCTGTGAGTCAAAATCAGCTTCATAACGTGCTAGACACATTATTAGCACATCATTAGACAGACTGGTGCCTTCTGGCTTATATGAAGGCATTGTTACGGCTGAATCCTAGATATAGTGACAAGCAAATATTCTAAGGCCGATAGCTAAATTGCTTTAGTGGGCCCCCATAAATAGGACTTGCCGTCGTCCAGTCAGATAAACAAGTTCCATGGGTATCAATGGGTAAGCCTACTGATGCTGTATTTCATAGCAAAATATCACTACTCTTTTGTTCAGTATGAAGTCGCACAAACAGTGCCGCCTTATCTCTGTTTCTATATGTCGAAAAATATGAGTTTGCGGTTTATATGTACAACAGTCACCATTTGAGAGAAACCAAACTATTTTACCATTGGCTAAGTGTTTAGGAGGAAGAATGGTTCCCTATTTTGAAGTTACAGTAATGATCGTAACGTTGCTGCAGTTGCGGAAAAGATTGAATAATTAATTATCAGTCTTGAAAGAATGATGCAGATTTTGTCACGTTTACACTTTTAGTAACCGGCAGAAGAGATGTAATTGGATCAACCGTAACATTTGCGGAATACATCCTCACTGTCGACGGCGACCAGTGTGACCAATTTGTCAATGTTCTATTTGCATGACACGAACAACTATAATCCTTTCCATGGAGCATGATCACAGCCTACGATGTAACGGGGCAACTGACCCCCATCAGTTCGATTGACACGATGCGCAACTAGTTCATACAAAAATAATTTCACAGGCTTCAACCAAGCTGACAGGTAGTAGATTCCATTGAATATACAGGGTATTAATTCAATCCCACATCAAAGGCGTACACGTACTAATCAATCGTGGCATTTGCAAGGCAGAACTATTGCTATCTATATTTTAGATCAGCATTATGAGATGCTATACGTCTACATGTCAACTGCGATATGGGAAAGCAACGCAACAACATCAGCATACAAGTATATAACAGGAATCAACGATTTATCTGTCAAGCTATGAGTGGATGAGGACCTGATGTAAATGAACACCCTAAACACTGCAAGGTTGGCAATGTGTTTTACAATTAAAACTCAACACGCATGTTTTTGGACACATTTCGATGGGATTCATTTTTGGTCTTCAATATGTTCGACTCGGTATGCCCTTTACTTGCTTCATTTGTTAACTGATGAACAGCTGTCAATCGGAAATGATTCTGTGCTTATATTCACAGTTAATAAAAATGAAAACATCGAGTTTCATGATAACAGACTGATTTAAATGTGCTGCTTATTTGTCCATTCACACATCGGAAAGGTAAGTGTTCTAAGAAAGTAACGCATATGCTGAGCACAAAGTGGCCGGTTACTCAACTCAATGGCAGGTAGCTAAACTTATGTTATAAGACGACCTCTCAATACACTGCAACAAATCGCAATCATTACCACCATACGTACTTCCCTTTCATGAACACATAAGCACAAGCTACCAAACCCTGGGTTATTTGCAGCAGCTTGAAAATTAACTCGAGCACATTTTGAACACAAGTAGATAGGTAATAGTTTTTGATCAGGAATAGTTTTGCCAAGCCACTGTATGCTTACAGTACGTTTGTTTTGCGCAATAGTATGTAGTGAAATGTTTAAATATCACTCAATTGTAGCACTGCACTTGCGCGCTGTGATCACTCGCTTATATAACCAAGAGAAACCCATGGAGGCCACGTTAGCCGCACCATATTTAAGTAAATGCGCATCTGATTGCATACAAACGTTTGAAAAGTTACTTAATCAGCTTTTGTGATTGTATATAATCAGCTTTATAAAGTTTTAACATTTATAGTTTATATAAGTTTATGTGCGAAATTCACATGCGTTCATGAAGCACATTGCTTAAGTTGATGAATCAAGTGGCGGATGGACTGTTGCTCGACAATAACTGCCTTTCGGGTTTCAGGCAAGGGAAGTGATAACCTCGCGCAAGGTGGCGTGACACCAGGGGTGAGAGTCAAAGATCTATACCGAACACTTGAGGTGAGGGGTGGAAACGCGTAACGCAGAGATGAAGGATAGACACAAAATATCTGTTCAGAATGAGACACAGAAAGTGGTTGACACAAGAATCGTAACACTCAGACCCTACCAATTAAAACCTGCTTCTTATAAACGTGAATCGCCAGTTGTTTTTTCAAATTCCGATCATATCACATCGATAAGACTACTCATCGATAAGACCACTGTTCTTTGAATCGATGTAGACATTCCTCTCATATACTTTTCTAATCGATGACCACAAATCACAAGGCAATTTTAACGATAACATTATCACTTTGACATGTTGAAGCCGTTCCTGATTATCTCTGCATTCATGGATAATCAGTGTATGCCGTTTTCATTAATGATGTTTGAGATGATTATCCCATTCGATATGCCAATTCACTACGCTTGGCGTAAATCAATTAGCTTGGACAGTGATTGACTTATTGCTCTGGTTTAGGGCAAAAGCGGTTTGTCGAGCTAATTACAGCAAATGTGGGTAATTGGTTTACATGCTTAATTGGACGATTGACCTCTTAACCGGGTGATATTGTTTTATCCCCTATGGGTTTGGTTACACCAAGCAATTTAGCTAAGACATAAGCACTAATTTGCTTCGTGCTCCGTACCTTAACCTGCACCATTTATTTAATCGGTGCAAGTTATGGTGAGGGCCTACTACAACATGGCAGATGTAACACAGCTTAGTGCAAAGGATGTTAGGATCGGTCATATTAGCCTCTAATCGTAAGTCGTAGCGTATCTTACAGCGTTAATGTCGAACATCATATAAATCGTCTCTTCCATTGGATAAAATTGAAGCTCTCTGTTCGACTGGTTTACTGACGATAACTGTCGTGGAGGGATACAATATAAAAGCGGATGATGTTTTTGTAACACAAAACATAGAGAGAGAGTTGTCAATTGTTGCATCAAGTAACACTTGCCTTTTTTCTGGTTCATATGGCATATCGTTCGACGCAGTATGCGGGTCCATAGTCCAATAGCCCCTGTTCTGAACAGTGAATGGAACTGTAAGTTCTTTCTTGAACACTTAGCTGACACTTGTTTCTTTATTTCATATATCTTAATCCTATGTGGTAAATGTCCATCACTTGCAGAAACCTTTTCAGAAGCATGTCACCATGAGTACAAATTTATGCTGCTGCGTATTGCATGACGATATAGACATTGTGATTAACTTCTATTGTGTACGTTCGGTATCAGGTTATGGCCCGAAAGTACTACGGTGTCCTCAAAGAATAGCATGCATGGTCTATCATTGAACCATTTCACATAGGGCATTCATAAGAGTGAAATTCCAATTTCAACAATTTCAAAATTGCACTTTGTTTGGTCATGATCAATCATTTGTGTTCGCGTCCACTTACGAGACTAACCGATATGATTTGCAAAGTGAACGAGAAAGCGCTTCATTCCACATGACAACATTCAATAATGATAAATGTACATATTATGAGTGCATTGAGTAAATTTCTTAACACTGCAAAAAAAATTGAATTGACCAATAAAAGACTATAACAGGGCAAGTCAAATTTGGGAAGCTTTATCTTACAACAAAGAGACAAGCTTCTCGCTGGATATATCACAAATGGTCTTTATTTTACATTGTACTCGATTAGGTCACACCCTCACACGTAACGACCTGTACTGAGATGCACGTTTTAATTCAATATTAGTTGGATGGTCATAAAGCATGAACCAGTTGTATTCTTTACTTGATTGACAATATATCTTGTAAATATAGAGTTTCTTGTTTGTAAGTAAATCGGATCAAAATCAATTATTTTTCAGATTTGTTTTTTTTTTCTTTTTTAAAGATTTTCCTATTATTCTGAAATAGAGTATGGCTATGTGATATTTCTGTTTAAGACAAAAGATAAATGCGTTCTCCTGACTTTATTGTCTGCTGTTACGTGGCAGTGCGCATGGCCTCCTGTGAGTCAAAATCAGCTTCATAACGTGCTAGACACATTATTAGCACATCATTAGACAGACTGGTGCCTTCTGGCTTATATGAAGGCATTGTTACGGCTGAATCCTAGATATAGTGACAAGCAAATATTCTAAGGCCGATAGCTAAATTGCTTTAGTGGGCCCCCATAAATAGGACTTGCCGTCGTCCAGTCAGATAAACAAGTTCCATGGGTATCAATGGGTAAGCCTACTGATGCTGTATTTCATAGCAAAATATCACTACTCTTTTGTTCAGTATGAAGTCGCACAAACAGTGCCGCCTTATCTCTGTTTCTATATGTCGAAAAATATGAGTTTGCGGTTTATATGTACAACAGTCACCATTTGAGAGAAACCAAACTATTTTACCATTGGCTAAGTGTTTAGGAGGAAGAATGGTTCCCTATTTTGAAGTTACAGTAATGATCGTAACGTTGCTGCAATTGCGGAAAAGATTGAATAATTAATTATCAGTCTTGAAAGAATGATGCAGATTTTGTCACGTTTACACTTTTAGTAACCGGCAGAAGAGATGTAATTGGATCAACCATAACATTTGCGGAATACATCCTCACTGTCGACGGCGACCAGTGTGACCAATTTGTCAATGTTCTATTTGCATGACACGAACAACTATAATCCTTTCCATGGAGCATGATCACAGCCTACGATGTAAACGGGGCAACTGACCCCCATCAGTTCGATTGACACGATGCGCAACTAGTTCATACAAAAATAATTTCACAGGCTTCAACCAAGCTGACAGGTAGTAGATTCCATTGAATATACAGGGTATTAATTCAATCCCACATCAAAGGCGTACACGTACTAATCAATCGTGGCATTTGCAAGGCAGAACTATTGCTATCTATATTTTAGATCAGCATTATGAGATGCTATACGTCTACATGTCAACTGCGATATGGGAAAGCAACGCAACAACATCAGCATACAAGTATATAACAGGAATCAACGATTTATCTGTCAAGCTATGAGTGGATGAGGACCTGATGTAAATGAACACCCTAAACACTGCAAGGTTGGCAATGTGTTTTACAATTAAAACTCAACACGCATGTTTTTGGACACATTTCGATGGGATTCATTTTTGGTCTTCAATATGTTCGACTCGGTATGCCCTTTACTTGCTTCATTTGTTAACTGATGAACAGCTGTCAATCGGAAATGATTCTGTGCTTATATTCACAGTTAATAAAAATGAAAACATCGAGTTTCATGATAACAGACTGATTTAAATGTGCTGCTTATTTGTCCATTCACACATCGGAAAGGTAAGTGTTCTAAGAAAGTAACGCATATGCTGAGCACAAAGTGGCCGGTTACTCAACTCAATGGCAGGTAGCTAAACTTATGTTATAAGACGACCTCTCAATACACTGCAACAAATCGCGCAATCATTACCACCATACGTACTTTCCTTTCATGAACACATAAGCACAAGCTACCAAACCCTGGGTTATTTGCAGCAGCTTGAAAATTAACTCGAGCACATTTTGAACACAAGTAGATAGGTAATAGTTTTTGATCAGGAATAGTTTTGCCAAGCCACTGTATGCTTACAGTACGTTTGTTTTGCGCAATAGTATGTAGTGAAATGTTTAAATATCACTCAATTGTAGCACTGCACTTGCGCGCTGTGATCACTCGCTTATATAACCAAGAGAAACCCATGGAGGCCACGTTAGCCGCACCATATTTAAGTAAATGCGCATCTGATTGCATACAAACGTTTGAAAAGTTACTTAATCAGCTTTTGTGATTGTATATAATCAGCTTTATAAAGTTTTAACATTTATAGTTTATATAAGTGTATGTGCGAAATTCACATGCGTTCATGAAGCACATTGCTTAAGTTGATGAATCAAGTGGCGGATGGACTGTTGCTCGACAATAACTGCCTTCGGGTTTCAGGCAAGGGAAGTGATAACTTCGCGCAAGGTGGCGTGACACCAGGGGTGAGCGTCAAAGATCTATACCGAACACTTGAGGTGAGGGGTGGAAACGCGTAACGCAGAGATGAAGGATAGACACAAATATCTGTTCAGAATGAGACACAGAAAGTGGTTGACACAAGAATCGTAACACTCAGACCCTACCAATTAAAACCTGCTTCTTATAAACGTGAATCGCTATTTGTTTTTCAAATTCCGATCATATCACATCGATAAGACTACTCATCGATAAGACCACTGTTCTTTGAATCGATGTAGACATTCCTCTCATATACTTTTTCTAATCGATGACCACAAATCATAAGGCAATTTTAACGATAACATTATCACTTTGACATGTTGAAGCCGTTCCTGATTAGCTCTGCCTTCATGGATAATCAGCGTATGCCGTTTTCATTAATGATGTTTGAGATGATTATCCCATTCGATATGCCAATTCACTACGCTTGGCGTAAATCAATTAGCTTGGACAGTGATCGACTTATTGCTCTGGTTTAGGGCAAAGGCGGTTTGTCGAGCTAATTACAGAAAATGTGGATGATTGGTTTACATGCTTAATTGGACGATTGACCTCTTAACCGGGTGATATTGTTTTATCCCCTATGGGTTTGGTTACACCAAGCAATTTAGCTAAGACATAAGCACTAATTTGCTTCGTGCTCCGTACCTTAACCTGCACCATTTATTTAATCGGTGCAAGTTATGGTGAGGGCCTACTACAACATGGCAGATGTAACACAGCTTAGTGCAAAGGATGTTAGGATCGGTCATATTAGCCTCTAATCGTTGTAAGTCGTAGCGTATCTTGCAGCGTTAATGTCGAACATCATATAAATCGTCTCTTCCATTGGATAAAATTGAAGCTCTCTGTTCGACTGGTTTACTGACGATAACTGTCGTGGAGAGATACAATATAAAAGCGGATGATGTTTTTGCAACACAAAACATAGAGAGAGAGTTGTCGATTTTTGCATCAAGTAACACTTGCCTTTTTTCTGGTTCATATGGCATATCGTTCGACGCAGTATGCGGGTCCATAGTCCAATAGCCCCTGTTCTGAACAGTGAATGGAACTGTGAGTTCTTTCTTGAACACTTAGCTGACACTTGTTTCTTTATTTCATATATCTTAATCCTATGTGGTAAATGTCCATCACTTGCAGAAGCCTTTTCAGAAGCATGTCACATGAGTACAAATTTATGCTGCTGCGTATTGCATGACGATATAGACATTGTGATTAACTTCTATTGTGTACGTTCGGTATCAGGTTATGGCCCGAAAGTACTACGGTGTCCTCAAAGAATAGCATGCATGGTCTATCATTGAACCATTTCACATAGGGCATTCATAAGAGTGAAATTCCAATTTCAACAATTTCAAAATTGCACTTTGTTTGGTCATGATCAATCATTTGTGTTCGCGTCCACTTACGAGACTAACCGATATGATTTGCAAAGTGAACGAGAAAGCGCTTCATTCCACATGACAACATTCAATAATGATAAATGTACATATTATGAGTGCATTGAGTAAATTTCTTAACACTGCAAAAAAAATGAATTGACCAATAAAAGACTATAACAGGGCAAGTCAAATTAGAGAAGCTTTATCTTACAACAAAGAGACAAGCTTCACTCTGGATATATCACAAATGGTCTTTATTTTACATTGTACTCGATTAGGTCACACCCTCACACGTAACGTGTCAATTCAATATGAGGTGGACGGTTATAAAGCATGAACCAGTTGTATTCTTTACTTGATTGACAATATATCTTATGAATATAGAGTTGTATCCTGACAGATATATCATAGTATTATACAGTTTCTTGTTTGTAAGTAAATCGGATCAAAATCAATTATTTTTCAGATTTGTTTTTTTTCTTTTTTAAAGATTTTCCTATTATTCTGAAATAGAGTATGGCTATGTGATATTTCTGTTTAAGACAAAAGAGAAATGCGTTCTCCTGACTTTATTGTCTACTGTTACGTGGCAGTGCGCATGGCCTCCTGTGAGTCAAAATCAGCTTCATAACGTGCTAGACACATTATTAGCACATCATTAGACAGACTGGTGCCTTCTGGCTTATATGAAGGCATTGTTACGGCTGAATCC
Organism: Urechis unicinctus; assembly: GCA_034190875.2. Classification (NCBI taxonomy): domain Eukaryota; kingdom Metazoa; phylum Annelida; class Polychaeta; order Xenopneusta; family Urechidae; genus Urechis; species Urechis unicinctus. The sequence goes on along the minus strand of CM067358.1, from coordinate 45,869,177 downwards.
TAGATATAGTGACAAGCAAATATTCTAAGGCCGATAGCTAAATTGCTTTAGTGGGCCCCCATAAATAGGACTTGCCGTCGTCCAGTCATCTACATTGACGCAGATAAACAAGTTCCATGGGTATCAATGGGAAAGCCTACTGATGCTGTATTTCATAGCAAAATATCACTACTCTTTTGTTCAGTATGAAGTCGCACGAACAGTGCCGCCTTATCTCTGTTTCTAGATGTCGAAAAATATGAGTTTGCGGTTTATATGTACAACAGTCACCATTTGAGAGAAACCAAACTATTTTACCATTGGCTAAGTGTTTAGGAGGAAGAATGGTTCCCTATTTTGAAGTTACAGTAATGATCGTAACGTTGCTGCAGTTGCGGAAAAGATTGAATAATTAATTATCAGTCTTGAAAGAATGATGCAGATTTTGTCACGTTTACACTTTTAGTAACCGGCAGAAGAGATGTAATTGGATCAACCGTAACATTTGCGGAATACATCCTCACTGTCGACGGCGACCAGTGTGACCAATTTGTCAATGTTCTATTTATATAAACGCAATTAGTTGATAGTAGTCACGGGGTCATTCTGATCATAACAGATGTGCTTACTTTTGCTTAATGACCATGGGGACTTACGGCAGCATTTTTCAAAAATACTTAATAGATGACAGGTTGTATTGACATGGCTTCTCAAACGTTTATGTAGGATAGGTTTAGTCAAGGTATAAGGTATAATAGGATAGATAATATGGCATATTACTAAAATATGATAAAGTTCTTTATATTTATTATACCATATTACAGCACTGTTGGAACTGTAATATACCCGCAAATACTATTGAACCCCAGGAACAGTTCATAATCATATAGCAAAACAACAGTTTCTGGATTAAAGACAACATTATTTTCTAGTGAAAACTCATTGATAAATAGCGAATATGTTGAAGGACCACCTGTGTTCAATGCGCCAATAAAAATCCACCACTATCGATAGCAGCATGGTGTACAACCCGCCTAAACCAAGGAAATACGCAATGCCCAATTATTGTCAGTTGATGGTAATAAATGAAACCATTTATATAATTTGTCATAGAATTATTGCATTCATAGGCTTTTGTCCGTTATTTTTTACAGATTCGCTCCACCGCATTTGGTCTAGTTTAGTGCAGTACGATTATTGTCGATTTAGGGTCTTAATCACCAATTAAAATCTTAGAAAAATTTATGATAAGCATCTACATCGTTTATTATTGAACAAATAAGGGGCACTCACAGCAATGGTGAATCCTAGTAAACAGACAACCTGCCAATCTTTGTTAAATATAATCAACGTGAATGTAAAAGCGCACATTTTTTTTAATCACATCCAAATGTTCTCAGTGAACCGATGCAAGTGCTACGGCTTGTGTGTTTACCATAGAGAAAGGCAAGTAAAGCATGAACGTAGGTATGTTATAGATTGCAATCCCAATAGATCAAGCACAGCCTAATACAGTCAACACCTGATTATGTTCTACGGGTCCCTACTCGCCAATAAGGAAAATAGCTCCAATAGCGCTATTAAGCTGCTAAACACGCCTTAATGCCTACCCTTATCCTCCTTTAAAGTAATATGATCTTCTGTATTCTGCTTTAATGCGTTATCTGGAGTTAATGGCAATTACTGGCGTCTTTATGCCTCGACAACCCATAGCACCGCAGCAACAGTCATATGGAAATTCGCAATTCGTTAATGGCGAGGCAAATGGTAATTTATATTAACGGGTTACAGAGGCTACGACTGAGTTACATAGGCGGTTTTTGTTTTACGTGGTTTAAAATGATGAGCATCCCAAAGAAAGTAATGTAGATGCTTACATTCTCGAGAAGCTGTCAAAGATGCTGACATGTGTCGAACAAACGTTAAGTAAATGGTAATGCAAACATAGTAATTAAGAGATCAATGCGCTGCAGCCGGATGCAGTTTTACTGTAATTCTTGGCATTAGTAAGCGGACAGCAAACGGCATCAGAGTGCTTATAACAGTGATATACATTGCCACCTAGTGCTAAATCGAGTAGCGTTCACAGTGTCAAACACAGTCATGTGAAATAGTTTCAGAGAGGTCTTGTATCACATAAAGCACCGCATATAACATAAGATACCTGCCTTCACAAAATAGCAAAATTTTATTACACCTCAAATGCAATTTAATGGACGTGGTCATGGATTACAACTTCTCAACCACCTTCCAACACAGCCCCCAGATAGCCGCTAAGAGATTGCATTTGAAATTTGAGGTTGCATGTTATCTATATGTTCTTACTAATACAACCATTCACCACAATCAATGTATGTTTCCCGTTGATTTGTCAGAATAGAATGTCGACAAATTTCATTGATCTCCTAAACGTTTTGCGATCTGTGCCATTTACGGGTTTTTGCACAATACAGTAATTAGTTAAGACAGCAGGCTTCATACTTTGAAACAGCAAGAAATCATTTGTTGATTATCACCTTAACCGAAAACTTTTTAATGGCTGGTTTGATCGATTACTTGCCGATTAGAATCATGTGTACAAAACGGTGTACTTTGCTCCCAGTCTAACTGACTCAGGATTCATCAAACAACAGAGTATCCACTGCACGTGCCGGAGAATATAAGTTGGTAGACAGCTGAGATAATTGTCAACGCATATTTGGTACCAAGTGTCAGTCAGGATTCAATACCACTAGATTGTGTCGCATGCAAATAAAGCTTAAGAAATTATTAAATATATAATTTATCAGCAAATCTTCACTTTTGTTGATTTAAGGCTACATGCTAGCCAAATTGCCAGATTCTGTGCAGCAGATCAAATCTAGATGTTTTACGATCAGTGTTTTGGAAGGGGTTAAACGCAAATGAAAACATTGCTCAGTCGCTATCCAACGAAAAAGGTTTGAATCGGAGAGCCATTTCATTCGTTACATCTGCATCACATTGCCTGGCCTAAACGAGCATTCCCGCTTATAGCTTTTACGTGTTGCCTCCCATGCCGAAAAATACGATGCCTAATCGGCTTTTACAAAATATAATATGTCGTTTGAAGGCAACTGAAAAGAATTAAGAAATAAATAGAAAGTATTGGCATCCTATAAAATTGAACTATAAAAGGACGAATAATAATAATGCAGATAATAATATTGGCTTTTTCATCAAGATGACCGCGTAACAGCATGTTTGCTGTTTGGGTGATTAATCAGTCATTATGTGAAACTAAACCCAACAACATAATATAGTTGATAGCAGGTACAATTAGCAATACGCCACTGTAAATTATTGAACATCGTTGTGTCTCTAATAGTGAAACATAACCAACTTGAAGGGTATTTCGTTTGCTGTACTTATGACATCTAGCAATAGCTAGAACCACAACTGTTATTGTAAATTTAATGCATGATTTCAACGTATCGTTCGACGTATCGTACAATGGTAACCGCTAACCTTAGTTTGTTTCAAACATCTGTTTTTGGAAAACCGTTCCACATTGATATAATGGTGATAACATTATCATGGCTCAGTACTGGTTGATATGTGACGGAAAAAATTCATTCTAAAGGCTAAAGTTTTTCAGTCATCGCATTAACCATCAACTTAGATTACCTCACTTTTAGGCTGATGTTAATAAGATAACAAAAGGGATAAGAGATACCACCATGATTCCCTTTCAGCTCATATTACTGTTTGAGGAGCGGATCTGATGTTTAGTTAGCTAATTAATTGGTGAACTGAACTCGTATACCTTACACGGTTGATATCAGAAAAGCAGCCGCCATTCAGAATAGATAGGAACAACATATTAATTATTTAAACGGATACAATGAGTGCCATATTTTACGGCAGTTAGTAGATTCAGGGTTACATACTCTTATTGGGCTTTATGTGTAAAAGATTGAATGCATGAATTCAAGTATATGACACTTAATCAGTAAGTGTAGAGTCTAAAACCGGGCGTCACTCTCCGTGTTCGATAGCAAGATATGTTTATCTTAAGTAAAAAACAAATGACGTATGTATTAGTCTAGCAGATTCAAAACTGCACACCGATTTGGTCGGCACTCACAACTTGAAGATAAGTACATAAATCCTACACACGCGATGTGAAATCGCTACTCCTAGTTTAGAAAGACTTGAACAATGGTCTGACAACACAAGGTCACTATCTTATCGCCGCCTCTGTGTATAATACTTCATCTCCCAGGTATGATGCTTTCGCTTTTTTCGTCTGTTTTATGCACTGCATCAGATGGTGCAATAGTTTAAAAAAATTACTTTGAATGGAAAACACCTTTCAAGTGATGCACTACAGTCGTGATCGAAATACATTTGCCCTTGTTGCTTTTACAGGATTGCGTCTAATTAAGATTAATTTGTTAACTTGATATGACCTGATTTTGACATAGACAGTCTCCAAATATATGGAACCGACACTTGTAAATCAAATTTACTCTAAGGGTGAAGCAGGTGGCATCACTGAAAAGGTTAATATGATGACATTAATGGACACAAAGTGCATGGTGCATATGGTGTACCCTCACTCCCCTCGTGCTAATTTGGAGATACTTAAGTGAATTATGTTACGTGTAAGATAGATTATATCTTAGTTGAAACAGAAATGGGGTAAATATTCTGCTCGAGCAATAACTGAATGTGGAAGGCGTGCTAGAACTCGCGGTGCCGCCTAATATACGAATGACATGTCATTTCATTCCTTTGTGCAGTGCGTGTTTAAAGGCTAGCACCGATTCATCACTGTTTCCGCAGAGTAAAAGGTTTCTCACTAAGCCTAAACCTTCCTACACGGATCACATGACGGATCGCTATTTGCCTACAACTTAGCAATCAGCTTGAAATCCAACTCTGCCCGAGGTGTGTTTACCTGCCTTGTCAGATGCTGTCAGTTTGTGGCTGTAATGGTGTTTACACCAAATATTCGGCAGCTAGGATACGTTTGTGTAATGTGGGTGGCTGTTTCAAAAACCGTCGATAGAATGCGCTAATGGTGCTGGACAATTCCATCTGCTTCCAGCTGTGGTCTATGGCGCAAGTGGAAGCACATTTACGTGATGGATGCGAATCTTTGGATTTGTCGTATCCTATTAACGGATTACGACTTCTATAAAATTCTAATCTCAGCCTATGCAATTGCTACAAAATGCTTATGCTACGGTCTCATAAATAAATTGATGCTGTCAAAAAGATGAGCCAAAAAATAATGCATTAGCTAATAGCATTGCACGATCATAGTTCTACTTGACACTGACTTACCTTATGATGACTACACGCGAGGTTACACCGCGGAGTCATTCAACAGGCGGTAAGTTCTCATCTGTAGCAACACAGTATTTAATATCAAATGTTAATGGTTTGAATAAAGGAACGCCAAACAGGCGATAGTGCAAATACGGCTACCACCTGCTGCTATGCGATAACAAACGCTTACGTTAACAGACACAATACAACTTTAGTGCACAGAGGCTATTTGCATTTGACTGTATCTTTTTAGTACCATCAGTTTCAGTCAAGCATAATAAGTCACTATCGTGCGTTCTTTTGATTGATATTTTCGAAGAACATAAATTTAGTTAATGCGCAGCTGGATGTCAATCAGTCTACATATTATATTTTGTGTAACTGGCGTTAATTAGCAGATACATGAAAGTGTCATCACGCTCGGACAAATTATGCTGCCTGAGCTACTGTATACGGATGTTTCCCTTGGAGTCGTTTACAAGCAATATGACTATGGTTGTTATCCGTATGCATCAATTACCATTAACCTTTTATAGTCGCGCACTTGAGCACTTATGACACTGCATAAGTGTTTGAAGCGAGCATCCGACCTTTTAGCCGCAAATCACGAACCGATTCAGGCTATAGTAAACGCTGCATCCAGATCGCGTTTCTAGAATCAAAGCCAAATTATAGGCAATTATCTAATGAATACAAGCGACTGAAATGCTCGGTGAGAACATGTACTTGTGAGCATTTTAATGTATAAAATTACTTAAAAACGGACGAAAGATATCAATAGAATTACGTAAGCAACTTTTCAATTCCATTTCGGTCACATTACTCAGTTGCACTAAATTATATGTGCAGCTATGCAATATGAGAGTAGCTTTGAGATGCTAGTAATCGTTAATGGAAACATTGTGCAGTTAATAACACAGAGCTACTTCCGTTGGAATAAAACAACTTGCCCCCAGGTGAAGCATGTCGTTTTTGATTTTTTCTTAGGCTTAGTTGACCTGATGGATCTAATGGATTAAGCTGTCGTTTGCTGCAAATGAAAAAAGGTCGTTGGTCATTAAGTTTAGCTTAATCTGACGTAATAATGGATATCCATTGTGTGATTATGAGATATTATTGTTATATTTAAATATGGCAAGGTTTTGTAATTGACACAATTGACAGCCATGGAGGAACGCAATAGGTAACAATCACGTCAACTGCTCTCCAATCTAACATCGATTGACATCCAAGATACCAGTAAGGCACATCAGAGGTAACAATCACCTGTATGAGCATGTAGTAACCCACGGCATTTAATAATGATTCATTGTGATAAGACCAATCCCGATGACTAAGCTCAGTGCATTAACGTTCAGAAATAAAATATGTTGTGGCACAACAATTTCAATAAACGTTTTATTTATCATGGGATCATACCGAACGATGCAATTCCCATACATGGCCATTGGTAGAGTGCCGGCAAATCATTGTAGCCATATCATTTAGATGAAAATTGGTCACCATAAATACGCATTAAAGCAAAACATGATGATAGCTGCCCGGTCACAGTGGACAAAACACACAAGCCTTTGGCAAAAACTAACAAGGACCTTTAATATTTAACGCACTATTATGATCCTTATGAAAGCCCTCTTGCTCAGGGTCGTGCTAATATCGCCTTGGGAGCAGAGGCCGAATGCAATAGAGCATTCGTTATCATTTCTGCTCTCCACAAGAGATTAACTCGGTTATTTATGAAAGTGACGCGCGCCTAAACGTTGCTCGATGTTCTCTGTTATAACACAAGGGAATCTCGCATGTAAAACCAACTCTTTTTTATTATTAATACCAACGCTACTTCGTGTGCCATGTACAACGCGATAGATACATTACCAGTTGGATAGGCTACTATGAAAAGCAGTGCATTACTGTACATTAAGCACTGCTAATTTATGATTATCTGTTGATAAGAGGTACAAGCATAGAAGGCAAAGTTTGGTCCGTAAACGACAGCCCTAACGATCTACACACTATCAACTAGCCCGATGGCCCCATGAGAAACATAATGTTACAGGACCCGTCGCTTATTGTATCGAAAAGGCATGACTGTTGGGATGATTGCTGTTATAGCAGACACAACGGTGATTCAAAATGTTCTACCGTATGGCCGATTCGATCTAGCGAATGTTGTGGAAGAACTAGTCACATCAACCATTCCCATCACTGTCGCAAACGATCAGCTTCGCCTGGAGCCTGTTGCCTTACTGGAGATCCGCATGTTATGACAAAATGGTCAACATTCGGTATGCGCTTTGGAATGAGGTTCTAATTTGTTACTGCCGCTGCTTAATCTACGAAAAACAATAAGGTCTGCTTTTATGCTTGCTTTTATGGCCGGATGTCGCTGCTGACCCCTCGAATGAGTTTGTTGCTATCAACCAATGTATGATAACTAGATTACGACTTTGTTATGAATAAAAGCTTTGCGGTAAACTACGTGCGTCTGGCAATAAGCGGATTCTTTATTCATCTGAATGTACTCAGTATGTCTGTCGAAATGTGCATGTTCACAATAGCAACCCGAGTAAAATAATGCATGTTCAATAAATACACCGCAGAACACCCCGTGTTTAGCATTTGCGCGTCATTTACGAGTACTACAAAAATCCCATATCCACTCCACGTTTGTGACCACCATCTGATGAAATATTCTTAGGACTCGAGAGCATCAATCCAATACACAGTAAATGGTTTGTTCGTCTTCAATGAGAGACCTCGAGTTTTAATCCACTGCGCGGCGCCACAGAGCAATGCGTTCCCTCGCCCGCTTGCGGTACTTTGAAAACACACAGTTTACCATAGAAGGTTGCGCAACATCGTTATTTTTGATTGAAACCTTTCGAGTTATATCATTGTTAACATTAGAGCAAATCATTACAGATGGATAAGTACGGCCGTCTGACCTTACAACAATTCGAAATAGTGCTGAAGAAGCGAAATGCGAAGCTTAGCGGGCGAAAAAATTGCACCGATTGAAAGGCGAGTTTTTTTGGCAACAATCCGTAGATTTTGTGTTTAAGTTGGGATGACCCAATTCATTCCATGTTATAACCCTGTCCTTCTTCTAAATAATTGTTTTGATACTATTTCGCCCCTCCCCCCGCATAGATTATCTGACGCTGTTGTTTTTAAATATCCAGTACACTGGGTTAGCGTAACCTACTCCGACCCCCACCCTTCTAGTCTTCAAGGTGAGGCCTGGTAAGGGGATTATTCGAAAACTGCTTGTTATCGCCACTTGGATATTCCAGTCAAAAAGATTGTGGTTTATTGAAGGTGTTGCCATCTTTTCATCTGGCTTTAAGCTTATGAATGCAATAAGAACTTCAATGGAGTAGAAGATGTGAGACAGGAATACCACATCAAAACCCCTGGAGGAGCAAAGTAATATACTGATTAGTTGTTTACGTCTCAGAGTATGGATATTGTTCTAGTTACCCGTGACGATGAGTTTATTACTACTATGACTTGAAAGTTAGAGGGTTTGTTTAGGTGCTATTTCAAAGATGCTAAGCTTGATTCTAATGTTTCACAATTTCTCTTACTGAGTAGTCTTTTGAACTTGAAAAGTACAAAGTGTTTTAATTGAATAGTATGCAATTAACCCATTGGGGCTTCAGCAGTCACTTATGCAATAAAAAGAACAAACAAGAATAAGGCGAAAACAATTTTTTCTTCAACAGTATTCACGTGTAGAGTTATTATATATTACATATAAGGCATATGGTGTAAAACGACTACTACATATCACCTTTCATTGAGATTCATATAATATCACACCCTGAGTGGGATAGACTTAACATTCACAGTCACACTTTACTAACACTAAACTCACATTAGGCAGTTATGGGGGCGATGCACTGCCGAAAGATTCATAACGTATAACAAACAAAGATTATGTCAGAGGAAACCTGGACCTCACAGTGGTTCATAGGTTCCACCAAGATTTTGAAGGTTTTTACCAATCCTATTATCCGCTCAATGTGCACCCTCTTGCTGGAGATCGTCCGGTCTCTCTGCACCACTTTCCCTGCCAGCCGATTCTTCTTACTGAAAGAGGTTGGTATATTTACGGTGACATCATTGGGAGCAAATAAGTCCTGCATGACAAAGCCCTTTTCGGGCATTTCGAGTCACCCTGGTCACTCATTTCTGGTAGTTTGCTCCTTTCCATCACCTGCCTGTCACTGGTAGCATCGCCAAAAGAGGGAGACACATAGGACACAAGCCTTCACTGTGTTACGGTTTTTGTACGTATAAAAAGTGGCCTAGAAAACGACATACCTGGGTCTCTTTGATCTCGACTTGGCCAGTTGTCCATTGCCGGCCGGCTCGTTTTGCAGTGTTTTGGAGATGCTCCTCCGCTTTGCACAGTGACAGCTTTACCCTAAAAACGTCACCATCAAAATATCTCATGACCGCGTGATGTAGAGCGAGAAATGTTATTCGTCGAAGTGAAACAAAATGGAAATGAATTTCTTACACGTAAAACGCAAAGTAAGGGCATAACCTGATAACTTCCGGTCGAGCTTGGGACCCCATTGCTCTGTGCAGTCACCTCTCAGACAAAACCGCAACGTGGTCTCCCATTCGTGTCTTTTTTTGGTGCACCCGCATAAATAATCGTTTAATAGACATGGCAAACTGTAAATAACTGCTAATCCTCGTCGAAATATTGATAAAGTACACATTCAGATTCAATGTTCTATTATAAGAGTTTTGTGATAGTTAACGAAACTGTGAATGTACAGCATGCTAATTGCCTTAAACGCCATCACCATAATAGCCGCAGTGACTGATTAAAGGGTTTGCTTCTACTCAGTGATGTTTATTGTACGGGCGTTTGCAAAGACCCAGGATTATTCTCATATTTAGTACCGTTTTCCAGATCAGAACCAATCACCAGGTCAGATTTTCTAAACGGGCTTTTGTCAACAGCAGACTTAACTTCGGTTAGATATAAATGGGACAATATTCACAATGCTGTTGTTTTGATTGTTCTCAGAGCCATGTGATGCTTAAACACAGTTTTGGCCACATACCGCAGCCAGATAGAATCAACGAAGGACATTTAGTTCATTGTGCAGCAGGTTATAATCCAAAGTAGCACTAATAGCAAGTTTGTCATGACCCGCAATTTTGCATACATAGTATATTTGGTATGATTGCTGAGGCGCAAGCGGTCCTAGTCGCCAGCAATGTTGAGTTACGTGTATTATTGATCACAACTTCATGGTATGTGGACATACTTAAGTAACGTTTAAAACTCGGCAAGAAGGGACGATTGTATTTAAAGATACGAATGAAAAATGTTTGTGTGCACCTATATTTTGCTTTGATGCAAAATTGTCTCAAAACAGTGATGTACTAGCAGTCTTAATGATGCATATTATGGGAAGGTGTCATGGTTTTTAAACTGACTTTTAATAGTTGGGCGTGGTTGAATCTTAATGAATGAATGTGGAAGTGAAAGGGATGAGCTGAGGATAATTGAATAAAAGGTCGTCTTGAAAATTGTATTGTGTGTTTTCTGGTGCTTTATTGTATTGAGTGAATGAAGATTAGATGTCCTGGATGACTGAGTGAAGGGCGATTAGGAAACCAGGATGTCGTGTACCCGGGGAGAGGGGGGATAACAACAGCAATAACCATTCCCGTCTATTGCTGAAACACTACATCAGAAAATGGTATAACAGCAATAACAACATGACTATAATAGTCACTGATGTGTCTTACTTGAGTGTCCATTCTGCGTAGAAAAAGCTACTTTAACCAAACTTATTCCAATTGTTTGAGTCTTGATAATTCTACAGTCAACAGATTGCTCTCGCTCTATCATGGCCATGCTCACTATATTTGTTTAAAATAATCTATAGGGCAATGCCAGCAAATATAAGCAAATTTCAAGGCCAAACTTGAAATATGACAGGTCGAAATAGAGTCAAGTGCGGTTGAATATCCAAAACAATGCTTCGTCTCCGGTGCAATATAAAAAGTTTGAAAAGCATTTGATTTTTTTCTCTCCCGTGAATCGTAGTCATTTGGCAGTAAATATATATATTAAACTTTGTCCAGAATGGCACCCTCCGCAATCAGTTGATTATGAAGCTTTTTGCATAGTGCATTATGCAGCTAACATAGTCAACCATCATGATAGACGCTATTTTGATATTTGATGACTCGGCGCGAACTGCAAAACTTGCCACGATTCAAATCTGCTGTCGTTAAAATCTGTCTTGGAATGGCACATGTTAGTATTTGTTGTAATTGCAGACCCAATGGAAAGTCATTAGGTAGAGGCTGTAAGCCAAAATATTCCAAAGGCAGTGGAAAGAATGTTAACAGCATATGCAACCCTATATCAAAACAATGCACGTGGTTGCACTAGTCTTTCAATGATATTATCCAAGGATATTATCCATCGTATATCAGATGCCAAAGGGTTGATACGCTTATAGGCGCAGCACCCATTTACTGCAGGCATATTCGGAATCTGCACAAATCAAATGACGTATTTGTTTGCAAGTTTCCGATCAAAACAAACAGCAATTTGTCCTTCCGGTCGAGGATGATCTGTAGCGAACCTATAACGGCCGATATCTGAGTCAGTCGTTCGACAGTATTGAGCTCGTCTCAATAGTTTGCGATCGCTGAATAGCAGTGGCAAAATATAATAATAGGCTTATCAACTAATATGTCCGTCAATGGCGGAGGGTAGAGGCTAATTGGTATAAGCCTCTGTAATTCGATGGGAAGCTATAGAGGTTTGAATCTACTAAATAAACAAATTTCAAACCAATAATGAATATGGATTATTACAAAATATAAATATCTATGCTCTGGCTTGCAAACCCCTTCGTATATCAGTACGCATACGCCTGTGTTGAGTGATTGGACAAAAACCTCTATATTCCAAGCAATCACCTGCCTGTCATCATGGCTGGAGCCCGTGAAACGTCATTCCATAAACCGGTTACGCATGGTGTTAATCAATCCGATAGGGTTCAGTTGCGTCGTTACTCTATAGGCTGTGATTATGCCCCGTGGACAGTATTATGGCTGTTTGTGTCACATTGTTAACGAAATGCGTTGACATACGGATTTCTTTGTTGCAAGAAGTGCTTTTGTTTCTCAGACAATAATAACACTCAATTGTTTGCTATGCTTAAGCAAATTCAAAGAGCTTATTCATTTTGATCGGAACAAACATTTTGCATTAACCCTGTTATGGTTGTATTTATACAGAATTCAGGTCGAACACACGTGTCAATTGTTCCTGGCTGTATTTGTCTTGCATAAAATGATACCAACGCTATCACTATCACTACACATGTCACTCTCTGACACTGGTGAGTCTCAAATATTCATGAAGATTCGTTCTATGCAAATATATAGAAACAACAATACTCTCTTTTATCAATTCTTACCGACAAATACGTTAAGTATGTTACCCGGCTGAGATGAAAGGTTGATAAAGTTGAGCAATATTCACGATGAACGCACTTGAATGCGATATCTAAGCTTATTTCTGATGTACTGTGGCCAATATGCACAATCCTTTGCAACGACCTTTTGCTATCCAAAGCGTAATTGCGTTTTTCTTACGAATGTGTATGTCATTCTTTGGGCAAAGGCCAAATGCAATAAACCGTTCCATTATCTCGCAGGATTCAAATCGGATTTTTGAAGATAATTGCTGATTAATACCTGCATATTGCGCGTATTAATAACATATATATATATATATATATATATATATATATATATATATATAGATATATATATATATATATATATATATATAGATATATATATATAGATATATATATATATATATAGATATATATATATATATATATATATATATATATATATATATATATATATATATATATATATATATATATATATATATATATATATATATATATATAAGAGATAGATATAAGAGATATATATCTACATATATGATATATATATATATATAATTGCCCATTATATATATATATATATATCTATAATATATATATATATATATATATATATATATATATATATATATATATATATATATGGGCAATTTCATTACTAGTCAAACATTTGTCAGTTTTAATTTGTCTTTCTTCATTGACTATTACTGCCGCCACAGCAAAGCCATACATTTACCGTTTCAGATTACACAAGATATATGACTCGAATGGGTTCTATATGAGTTTGTGGATAAAGATATTTATCAATATAACATACGTTCAGGTGTTGAAGTCATTTAACTTTTAAGATAGTCAAACCTTTTATATCTGTAGTATCTTCGTTATATTGCATGACATCCAATCATTTGAATAGCGTCATGCGGGAAAACAGCACAGAGCTCATTCCTTTTGCGCTTATTTTACATATCATCATTCGTTTGTATTTGTCCTTGCTGATCGGGGTTATTTGCCTGAACCATAGCGATATCATAGGGAGAGCAAGGAGATCAATTGGCGAGTCCATACGTCTGTGAAGTAGATTCATTACCATGGGCAATGTTTTAATCTTAGCACAGTATTTCTTTCCACTTCATGCAAGATAGTAAACATCCACGGTAAATGTCTCCTCCGTGTGCTTGGCAAGTGATGTCCGATCAACAAAGTCGGGATATGGTGATTGTAGACATGATACCTTTGTGATGTTCATTAAAAGTAACGAGAAATATGTCATATTTGTTCAAACCTTAAGTCAATTGACAGCCATGGAGACACACCACGGGTAACAATCATGTGTCAACAGGTATCGAACCTAACATCGATTGACATCTATGATATCAGTAATGCGAATGAGTCAAACCAGGGTAGAAATCACATGCTGTGAGCATGTCATAACAGCATTTGATTATGGTTAAATGCAATAAGAACTAATCCGAACGGCTTACCTGTTCAAGAGCATGTCATGACAGCATTTGATTAGCGTTAAATGTAATAAAAACTAACTTGTTCAAGAGTATTAACCGTCAGAAATACAGTTCGTGGTGTCTCCAGACAAAACACAACAAAGATGACACCGTACTTGCATTAGTTCATGTCGCAATAACAGAATTAACAAATTCGACTTGCCTGTCCATCACGTAACAATTCAATAAAAGGAAGAAAGTAACCAAAGCTGACCATAATCATCACGATGACGGCGCGAGATGTTGTTTTTAACATTTATATATATTAAAAAATACAGATGATTTGAATATTATACATGGTAATGGCTTAGTGGTTCATAAATAAAGTGCAGTACGTGATATTAATAACGTGCGCTGTGACTTCAGCTTCATACCTTATTGAGGTGCTCCTGATGCTAACTGTTGCCCACTGTTATTACAGAGGTAGCACCACTATTGACAAAAGTATGATTCGTCATCTGGTCATAGTCGACTTTGTTCTATCTTATAAGTCCACTAAGTTGCATCTATTCTAGAATCTCTGAGTAACCTACATTTTCTCGCCCCGGATATCATGGAATCATACTGACCAATTATATTCAAATACTTTCCAACACCGGAGTCAGCTTCATTCACGAAGATACCAGTACTCACGGCAAATGCTTACAATCAATAAGAGCAACGACCATTCTTTTTGTCACCGAGTGGACAGGCATATATGTTAAAGAGGATAACTCGCTGAATCACAAGCCACTCATGAAAGATGTTACAAAGCACGCAAATAATCGGCTGCCTCTTGCATATTGATTACCCAGTGCTATGCTCAGTGGGTAGTAGTTTGTCACGAGCGCTACTGTCTGCGCAATCACGTCTGCTCTTTGCACGTAAACATTCGCCATAATAACGGCTTATTAACTGGAAATTACACACCAGGTCTATGCAACACCTCTCATGATTTTTTTACAATACAGGGCGTATTCACGAGGGACTTAAAATAACTGGTAACGGTTTTCTTATCGTGGAAGCAAAAGCTGAACGCTACGAATCAGCTCTGTTTCACATGGCCATGTGATTGTAGGAATTCCGGCATAACCATTGTAGCCATATGATTTAGATGAATATTGGTCACAATAAATGCACATAAACGCAAAATATAACGAAAGCTGCCCGGTCATAGTGGCCAATACACACACGCCTTTGGCTACAACTAACAGGAACCTTAAATGCTTGAAGTGCTATTACGCCTCCGTATGAATGACCTCTTGCTAAGGGTTGTTGTAATATCGCTTTGGGAGCTGAAACCGACAGCAATACAATATAAGTTATCAATTCCGCTTTCCACAAGAGATTCCACACGGCTATTTCTGATAGTGACACGGGCTACACACTGCTTGAGGCACTACGTTCTAATACAAGTGCACAAAAGTGCTATCCAGTTTCAAGAAGTAAATTTACGCTCTTTTGTATTGCAAATATCAACGCTACGTTGTTTCTATGTGCAACAGGATGGATACATTACCTACACGATAAGCGTTGGTTATCGCATGGTCACGTGGGAGATATTAAGAAAGAACACGATGACGCGGAGTTTCCGAGTGTCTTTCTCCATATCATCCGCGTACCATGCTATAACATACTTATCGCGATGGCACCTACACGCGATAATCAAGCGCACGAAGCGCACGACGCTGTCTCCTAGTAATGATAATCATCGCGAACCTATGTTATTTAAGTTATCTGCATGGGACCTGTAAAAATGAGAGATATTCCCTTAATCCCCCACTTGGCCTCAGCTGCCTGTGATGATGGTTTCAACTATAGGAGATCTCGGAGAATTTTCTTTTGTCGACGCCAGTGATTTTGAGATGGATTTGAGTGTTCCTGATGGTGCGATTGTTACTCCCTTGGATTCATCTATATATACCAAATGGGACGTAAGAAGTGCTTCTTGTGCTGGTCGGTTTAGCACCAACACTGTAGCGCAGTAGGCACGGCTCGGCAGGTGTTACAATTTCACGCCTTAGCATTATTCCGGGAGATGGGATAATACCGTGACTTCCCGATGAGAGATACGCAACCAGATAAGCAGCTGACAAGCAAATGACTCTTGAGAAAACCTGTGTGATATTAAAATCCTTTGTGGTGCTCTGTGAGAGACTTTCTCAAATCTGGTTGCTGCTTGGTGATATATCGACACGGTCGCAGTTATGGCACGGCAAACTGTGCGTTTGAGGCGATATGGGAAAAAGACCGAGCTTTTTCTCGAGCTCTGATTGGCTGAGCGTAGGGTGCCATGCGATAAACTACGATATACTGCATAGAAGACAATCGTTGGTCTTTAAATGACGGCCATGATTATCTATTTACTACCAGAAAGCCTGATGACCCCATGAGAACAATAATGTTACAAGACCAGTCGGGGTTTTTTTTTGCACTGAAAAGGCATTCTACCCCATCACCGCTACGTTAAGCTTTGCCTGTGTCCGATATCTTACTGCCGGTAAGCATCTTAGGGCAATATGGTCAAAGAGGAAATTTGGTTTCAGTTGGTGCTATTGAATGAGGTGTAAATACGTGGCAGCTGCTGCTATTCGTCTGAAAACATCTGCTTGCTTTTATGAGCAAATGTCACTGCTATACATTTGAACAAGTCAGCGGGTCTGGATTATAACTTTGTTACAAATGTGCTCGGAAAATCTGCCTGAATATACGTCTCCACAATAGTAACGAGAACGAACGAGACTTACAAAATCAGGCATTTATGTTATAGAGGGCGCGGGTGTGTGGTTGTTATTGTTTATCAAGCCCTATATTTTCCAAATAAATAATGTAGCCCATGATATCAACCTGATAGATTTCGTTGATATTTCATACCAATTGCAAGATATTATAAAACATAAAGCATCAAAGCAAAGTGTGTTGGATGAGAGGCGACAATATTTCTTGCTGCTAATTTTTGTTTTTGAGGGATTGTCTTGTATCATTGTTTCGTGTTCGCCTTCGAACTGACACTGAAGCATTCGGTGTCGATATAACATTATTATATTATTATATTTATCCTATTGGGTAAAGATGTGACGACATGACTTCCCATCAAGTAAACAATGCAGTTGGTCATTTTAATAAAAGACTAACCTGTGGTGGGTGAATTAATCAGGAGGATCACATCATTAGTTAGTTCTGGCTTGAGCATCAATCACAATGCCAAAGGGATGTTCTAGGAAATAATTACATGTCAACAAGATTATATACCGAGTGTTAACCCGGTATCGTAACAGGTTGGTGCCTTCTGGTCTGATCCTTAATATTCGGCTGCTAATTGATGTACCAATCAATATCAGCGCTCAACGGAGGTTTCACAGGAACCAATATTATTGCACTCACTGGGCTACAAATGTTCGCCACAGGAACTTAAGTCTGGGAAGATACAAGTGAGTTCCATTTGATTAACCTAGTAAGGAGAGACGCACTATGCATAACTCAACCTGTAATTCTGCCACAACATTTGAATAGAATCACCAGCTTCTGAATTGAACGACACATTAGCTATCGATTACAACGCCAAGTTAAAATACGCATTGCTTTCAGTGTGTAGAGCATCAATTCAACAAGATGGATGGACATGACAGCAGGCACGGCTCAGAAAAGGGTTATTATAGGCATATCATGGAAAGTGAAGTATATGCAAAATAGGCAAGCCGTATGGGGCATGATAATGATCGTATAGTAGTAGTCTTTGTATACGGCTGCTATTTGGCTTGTCGTGATAAATATATTGCGTCAAAGACAAATGCTATGGAAAGTGAATGCAAAATAGGCAAGCCGTATGGGGCATGATAATGATCTTTGTATACGGCTGCTATTTGGCTTGTCGTGATAAATATATTGCGTCAAAGACAAATGCAACACATTCCTAGTCTTATCTTACTACCTTGTCTGCAGGATTAAGACTACAGTTTTTTATGTTGAATTTGTGGTGATTTACTTAGCGATTGATAGTAAGACTACTCTATTGGGAATCGGATTATGATTTACCTTAAATATACATAATTGTATGCTCTACTAAGTTATACATATTTCTGCATAAGCACAAATATACATTGTTGGTTTCATGTAAGGTAAAATATATAAACATTTGTATATATGCAGGCATTTGTGGATCAAAATAGTCAAGAATATATTCGTACTTTTAATTTATTTAGCCTACTTAATAGTTGCACCTTTTATATTGAATCTTCTACCTTATAAAGCATTGCACACAATCAAGTGCATAGTGTCATATGCGAACACCAGGCCGTGCGCTTTCTTCTTTGCTTTAAATACCTAATCATCGCTCATTTTCTACTGCACCATGCTGATCGGTGCTACAAGCCCTTACCAGGGCTTTGCTTTGCAAAAAGAAAGTAATTCATCCTAAGTTTCTATAAATACAATCATCGCTCATTTTCTACTGCACCATGCTGATCGGTGCTACAAGCCCTTACCAGGGCTTTGCTTTGCAAAAAGAAAGTAATTCATCCTAAGTGTATCTGTCTGATCAGAATAACAATTGCTCTGCTGTAGGACACATGTTCCAATTCAAGCTCAGGATTACCTTTCCTCAGCAAGCAATGTACAGCTACCATGTCTCCTATATGTCTTTGGCAAGTTATGTGCAATCACATAGTCAGGATATGACGACTGTAACCCTTGGCCCTTCATGATGTTCGCTTAATGTGATGAGAAATATGTCAACAGCTATCAAACCTACAATTGGATCTCATCCATGATGCCAGTTATGCAAGGGAGGCACACACGAGGTAACAATCACATGTTTTGAGCATTTTCTAACCTACAGCATGAGATTGTGGTTCTATGTAGTATGGAAACATCTAAATTACTAAATTGTTAACCACCAGATATACAATGTCAGGTGAAACAAACCATGCTACATAAGAATACAGCGACACTGACATCGCACTTACATTTATTTGAATAACATAAGATCAAAAAACACAACGATCTCTTATCGTTTATATGTCTGTATTTTGATGCTACCAGTATTATTTTAATATCACATAATTTATTTGAATAACATAAGATCAAAACAACACAACGATCTCTTATCGTTTATATGTCTGTATTTTGATGCTACCAGTACATTGAAGTTATGTTCAGGATAAATATAATGACGGGCAGTAACAGTGCCATTAATAGCCATAAAAGCATCTGCATTATGCAGTGCCTGTAACGGATTACATAATTTCAGCTTCAGTGTGCCTGTCTGTAACATAACAATTTAATGCAGAGTATAACTCAAGCTGACCAGGATTATCGCCTCTCGTTACGTGATAGCAATACGAGATGTAATTTTTTTCATTTGTATATTATACTCCTGAAACCAATTTATGAATACTCTTGCTATACAGATAGAACCATTATTGGCACGAGTGGCAATACTAGCATAGTCTGCATAGTATGGGAATAATGCCTCTGTCCTTAAGCACTGTTGTGCGGTGCATTGCTGGTCACGTCACTAATGTGTATCGTATTGATACAGCTTTTGCTTTGGAGCACAAGCCAGCACATCAATGAATAATGAAGACTGGATTGCATAATATAGAGATGTCACCAATTGTTATGTAGACATGACAGGATTAACGCAATGTTTATTATTTAACAGGGCAATCATTGTTATGTAGACATGACAGGATTAACGCAATGTTTATTATTTAACAGGGCAACAAATCTGTTAGCACGCAGAATTCATCTGGTTGGATGGAAGATTGCTGTGTGCACAGACATCAATGTTAGAGCAACTCGTGTATACTGCTGCTAGCGCGTATATTATTGATTGCCTCCCGTATATCTATATGCCAAAGCTATACTTATTTGGTGGTAGGTTTTGTCACGAGCGCAACTGTTATTGGCAGGTAAACATTCTCTACAACCCGTGAATATACACGTTAGACAATAAAAGGCGTGTAAAACTTTGATAAATGGTTATGGTTTTATTATCGCGAGAGCAATGGCTAAATGCAATGAATCATTGCATTACATTAAGCTTTAGGCAGTTTTCCTGTATGTATAATTCTAGAAAGTGCATGCCCTGTGGGTATCTGCTTGAGTGCCGGCAGAATGATTGCGTCCACATGATTTAGGTGAATATTGGTCACTATGAATACTCCCGAAAGAAATACATTAAGCGAGCTAACACGGTAGCAAACATTTGCAATACCTAGGCAACAAACTGTTACCCTTAAAAATCGAAGCATGATCCATATGAATGACCTCGTTTGTAGGGTCGTGCGAATATCCCCTAGGGGGAATAGGCCATATGCAATAAAACATAGATTATCATTGCCATTTCCCCCGATAATTCATCTCAGCATTGTATGATAGTGGCGCGTGCCTAAACACAGCTTGAGGACCCCCTTTTTTTTTAATACACAGTATAATAAAATGCTAACAGTGTAGTATTAATTTCTAGGCGTAAAATTTCGTTTGTAAAACCGACTATTTTTTTATTGTAAAGCCCAAGCTACATTGTTTTCAATGAACAAGGGGATGGATACATAACAACACGACTACGCAATGTAAATACTCTACAATTGTCATCGGTTATGATCATCTGGTCAATATAGCCCATACACATAGAAAGCTTCGAGCGCAAAAGCCATACTTCGATTCTTAATCGACAGCAAGGATGATGCACGTGCTATCAGCAAGTCTGATGTCCCCAGCGAGAAATAATATAACACGACACGTCGTGTATTGTTGTGATAACGCATTACTGCAGTGTTGATTTTTTGTGATAGAAGAGAAACTGGGATCTCAAAATATGCTACCATCGAGATTTTCATTCACCCTTTATTGGTGCTATTGAATAGAATCCAAAAACCACTAGGCCTACGAAAACTGATAACGTCTGCTTTAATTCTTGCCCTTATGACCAGATGTCACTGATATGAGTCCGCGGGTAACTACCAAGCGACCTGTCTTCGAGAACACAAGCTTGATGACTAATTATATGGATAGAATTCAACAGGGCGAGTGCGATATGTTTGTATAAGCTTGTGTAAGCTCTGTTGTGTAAGCTATGTTGGTTTAATGATGTTCTAGCAGTGGTCATGATACATATTATCTGCAACCCTTAATATGCAATGCAGGAAAATGCTTCAAAATATAGACATCGTACACTAAATGTTGCATAAACAGTGTTGCACTAGTTCATTTGGTACGGGTTAATGATTGCTCTGCGTAATTGTACGGGTCGTATCAAGTAGTTCAATTGGCATTATTTACATATACGTTTATCGTTGTTATTTTTAGAATAACTGCAACAATAATATTGCATTCAAACCTCTTGACTTTCCAGTACGATTTGTGCAATTGCCCTTCACATTCCAAGCAATCTGCAGTCTGCCATCATGACTGTAGCCCGTGAAATGAATTATTTAAAATGGTCACGCATGGTGTTAATCGATCTGATAGGCTACAGTTGCGCCCTTCCCATCCATAGCTGTGATCATGTTCCGTGAACAGGGTTATTGTTACGTGCGCGTTGTCAATAGAAATCCCTCACCTAACGCGTGAACTCAAAACTATAACTACCGTAAGAAGAGCTTGTTGGGCAGTGCTAAAGCACTTATTTATGTTGATCGGAATATCATGCATTAACCCTGATATGATTGCACTGATGCACAATTTGGCCAGAACACACTTATTGTTAGTTGGTTGGCTGTATCAATCTTGTATAAAAGTTGAACTATGCATACTGTGTCATTGTTTCCATCTCAAATCTTTATATACTTTCGTTCTATACGAACATAGTATGTAGCATCAACGCAATCTGCCCTTCTGTCAACTCATGTTCTACGCCTAGAGGTAGATTTAGTATGCTTGCTAGGTAGAAAGGATAAGATGGTGAAAGTGAGCATTATTCATTATGAAAGTACATTAATGCAATATTTGAGCTGCGAATACCAAACCAACAATAAATAAGGATTATTCTAAGTTATAAATATGAATGTACTGGCTTGCAAGCATACGCCTTGGATGAATAAATGCTCAAGCAATCTACCGGCTGTCATCATGCCTGTAGCCCGAGAAATGACATTCTATAAACCTGTTACGCATAGTGTTAATCACACCGGTAGGCTTCAGCTGCGCCATCATATTTTAGACTGTGATCATGCTCGCTGGTCAGGATTATGGTTTCTCGGGTTGCGTTGCCCAATTTAATGCCTTGACACAAGGCGTTTACCACCATAAGAAACGATCGCATTCATGAACAATTCAGCCAGAACACACATAGCGTAGGTAGCTCCTGGTTGTATTTATCTGGCATAAAAAGATAAAAGGCTATCGCTATCACAACACATGTCACACTGTGCCGTTTGTAAATCGTCTTGGACTTTCGTTCTTAATAAATGAAAAGTAACACGAAGCCCCAACGCACTTGTTCATCATATTGGATCTTGTACCATGCCCAGAGATAAATCAGTGGTGGGCGCCTATAGTTGTAATTTGGTTATTTTGAGCATTATTCACGACATAATTCAGGCGTGTTTACGTTCTGTGTCCAATGTACGCTATCATTTTGTTCGACCTTTGCGATTCGGAGCTATATTGCGCGTCCCTATGAATGTTTATATCGTCTTTGGGACAAAGGTCTAACAAAACAAACCATTCATTATCACGCCTCATACAACTCGACATTATAATTATAGTGATGTGCGTATTGATCCATGCACACTGGTCCAACACATTAATGATATTGATGCTATCATATTCTGCCAAATCTCGATATAACAGAACGAATGATGATGCCTTCTAAGTGTAAGGTGACTGTGAGCAATTCTTTAATGACCACCAAATCTACCGCCGACGTATGTTTGCTGTACAGCAAATGACAAATCCAATTACACTTTCCAATAAAAACCTCAGCTCTGTATAACAAAGGAATAAGTAAAGCTAGCCAATGGTAAGAATATTGGTGACTGGGAGCTGCAAAAAGGTATCAAGAAATGTTGTGGTCTTGCAGTATTCTGAAGTAACAGCTACGTCGTGGTGGAGGTTTCACTGTGATTAAACCTATGACTAATTCCTGTTCTATTCACAAAGCAAATTATACGGGTATATTAATATTGCACTGCGTCTAGGATGATCCTACCAAAGGATCCCAGCCGTGTCAGATATATTCAATATATATTTTTCTTTAGCTACACGTAGTTGGTTAACTTTTAAGAAAATAATAAAAGTTTAAGATATGATAAAACTCACATAGCATCGTATATACAAGATATAGAAGTAAAGCTAGCCAATGGTAAGAATATTGGTGACTGGGAGCTGCAAAAAGGTAACAAGAAATGTTGTGGTCTTTGCAGTATTCTGAAGTAACAGCTACGTCGTGGTGGAGGTTTCACTGTCATTAAACCGATGACTAATTTCTGTTCTATTCACAAAGCAAATTATATATATATATATATAATATATGCATAATATCTATATATAGATCCTTTATAGAAAATGATATATATAAGGATCCCAGCCGTATATATATATATATATATATATATATATTATATATATATATATATATTTATATTTGTATGATTTGTTTTATCTCTGCTCTTTATGCTTCTAGGTAAGCACAACCATACATGTCACGTAGCATATTTGATGAAATAAATCAATAATTCAGAATATATATAAATTTGTGATCAAAATAATCTGTAACAAATGTTGACATTATAGCAAACTGTTAACATTTTGAAGCGATATAACTTGTAAGATAATTGCTCCTCTCGTCTGAATTGTCTGCAACGCAAACGTTTGTAAGATATCATATGGGACAGCAACACAGAGCCCCATCTTCTCGCGCTTAATTATTTATCATTGCACATTGGTAGCGTATTAGTCGTTGCAACATGCCTTAACCATGACTATATTTTATGAAATAATTCACTCCATGTGTCTCGTTCTGATTGAGTCGTAAGTGAAGCAATTTTACTGCCACAGGGCACATGTTCCAATCGAAGCTTAGGATTACCGTCCCTCTGCAAGCAATATATATAAAAACCATGGTAACTCTGTCCTATGTGCGATCAACATAGTCATAATATGACGATTGTAGCCCTGAGCCCTTGATGATGTACATGTAATGTGATGGGAAATATAAACAGCCATGTTAAGATCAGCTCTGCAAACGGTACACTACAGGGAAAACACTCACATGATCTGAGTATGCCATAACACAGCATTTGATTGTGGCTAAATTTGATCAAAACAAATCTAAATTACTAAATGGTTCAAGAGCATTTGCCATCAGTTATACAATGCTTGGTTGACAACAGCACTGAAAACAGTCGTCGCAGGCATGATTGCAATCGCTCTTCATGCTTACTCATGGCAAATGCTTACAATCGATGTTAGCAACGAACATTCTTATGGCTATGTGGTGAACACAGAGATTTTCATTCACCCTCAAAGGGTGTGTTGAATGCGGTCCAAATTCGTAGCATCAGCCGTTAAACCTGTGATAAACAATAAAGTCGGCCTATATACTTGTCCTTATGACCAGATGTAATTGCTGAATGCCAACAGGTACGAGTACTAACAGGGTCCAGAGCATTACGCGTTCTTGCTAAGCATCGTGAAGACTATATATTTGACACAGGGGCATGATTGCGATCGCGCTTTGTCACCAGCAGACTGAACCATGTTAGCATATAGTATAAGTCAACATTCAAGACACAGCTGTTTCGATTGCTCGGAGCAATATGATGCTCAAACACAATTAAGAATTGCGGTCAGACTGAGCATATAAATGGGGTCATTTTGAAGCAAGTCACAACCAACAATAGAGCTTTTAGCAACAAATTGTCAAGTACATATATTGTCTAGATTTCCACTCGTTTGCGTATAAACTATACCTATATGATTGCGGAGGATTAAAACGGTGCTAGATGGCTGGACGAAGTGATGGATAATTATAATTAAGGTTCGCATAGATTACGGTTACGCACAGTGCTTAAAACTTTGACAACAGCAATGGCCATCCCTAGCTGTTGCTGAGACTCTTCCATCCAGGACCCATACAATATCAAAAATAGCTTAGATGCAAGACTGATGAAGAACATTGTACAATTATTCCGCTGACCTATCGTGCTCGTTGAACAGTAAATGTATTAAACAACATGCATTTCAACCAAACTCCAGGAAAGCAACCCCCGATAATTTTGCTATTACTAAGCTTGTTTTGCTATTACTAAGCTTATCACATAGCTTATCACATGTTCAAGATCGACGACAATGCACGACATTTGAAATTTTGCCATCTGATGGTGCGGCGCGACGAACGCATCTGTGAACTTGCATATAGAAAGCTCTTTTGATTCCTGACCTGACAAATATAGACAGTTCCTTACATGTATGCTTTTTATATTTCAGCAAAGAGGATCCCGAATGATTATAACACGAAAGCCTTCAATATTTCTCTGATAGAATAATGACACACATAGCTGTTTTGTAAATTTAGGTCGAAAATCTGTTCCAGCAGCATTTTTGAGAGTCGACTCAATAATGCAAGACAGTCGCTTTAGCATACTGTCGTACTTGAGGCAAAAGCTAGAGGAAGCTGTTAAAAGAAACTCATCAGTTCAATGCTGTGCCGAAATTGCACCAGGAGGTTGAGGATGTGAAACACAAATATAGCATTTCCGGTCGATTGACGTAGACGCATATGCAGATGGTTGTGTGATTAGACAATATCTTAATCCCGCTCTGTTTAATTCTGCAGAATACGTCCCATACTACGGCGACATATTGCGTTGAAGCTATAATATAGAACCACACTTGAGAGGTATTATAAAATGAGGAAAGACACCACAATATATCACATATATTGAAACTGGCGATACCATAAAGAATTCAGTTTTTTCAGTACAACCGCGAATTATATTTACACAGTTGTCCTTCTCAAACATAAGGATGTCTATTGCAAATTCTCATAAAATGTCGGGCTGTAGAAGTTTTGCAACGATCTTAACAGAGAGCTAAAATGCATCTTTGTAACACATGTCATGTTGATCACAACATCTAATATTATAACATCATATTCTAATAAATAACAGTATATCATGCTACGTAAGAAATCGTTGGTCTAGAAATTAAATGAGCAATACTGTTTTATCCTACTTAAATTTGTTACGAATAGCTATGGCAGGCGCGGATAATCATTTGCACTTCGTCCCCATGATCAGGCTGTACCTCAGCGATTTCGGTATTTCTTATACAACAGGCTATATCGTGAGCGGAATGACAGAGGCCTCTTACTGGCGGACTATATCAGGCGGAATTGCGTATTTTCCGTGCCATTCTTGTTCCGTTATTCAAGTATATATCACTTTTTACTCTAGAGACCTGTCGTGTCCTAACGGAATACACCCCAAGCTGATATTTTTTTTTTCAGAGGTGGCGCTAATGATGAATAACAAGTTGAATATTATTCTACACACCTCGCCTCTACGAGGTGCTATTCACTCTACCGCCTAAAAGCCAGAGAGGGTTTGAGGGTTCAAGGGAATGGGGACCCAGACTAGTTGAGTATGTTGGCTACCAGAAATCTTGCTCATCTAACCAATGTTTCTGATAAATATAAGACTGTATGATGATTGAACTCAAAATGTGTTGCTGTTCGTTCAAGACTCGAGTTATGTTCATATTTAGTTGAGCAACCTTGTCACACTGCGAAACAATGATGCATTAAAAATTTTGTAAATTAATAACTAATTTATAAACTGCGCAATTTGACCCATTTAATGTATGAGAGCCACACAGTGACCTTGGTCTCATTCATGACTAATCGGCTGTAACCGGGAATAATGTTTTGCATTTCATCAGTCAGAACGAATTCACAAAACGACTTGTTTGTTGCCAATAAACGTACGTGACACGAATAACTCGATAAGCAATGTGGAATATTGCAAACGGTTTAGTTGGCTGTTTTTGAAGATGAACAGTTCACCTTATGGTTCAAATTTAGAATCAGCATTTGGTCATTATTCAGTTCCGGCTGGTGCTAATGCATCAAAATGGCAGAAGCTCAATATCACATTTGCCATTCATGGAACCTGGACGTTATGTTAAATGCTTTGGAGACCCAAATGTCTTACTGAATTATACGTATTGAGGATGGCTCATTGTTGCATTGGCTTCGACGTCTATGAATTGTGGGGCAGTTACCCAATTCATACTGAACAATCTGCTTTTTGAGATTCAAAATCAACTCCAAAGCACTGATCCCAATTAGTTTTCTGAATAGGCTGTTTATAAACACCAGCTGCACCTACAAAGCACAAATTAAGCAATACAATTCAAGGCGCGTACATTCTGGCTGTCCACGTGTTCGAAAGGTGGTGTCACTTAAGAATAGTTTGCTCTTCGATAAGTCGGCAGTTCTGTCGCCAATGCTCGGGACAGTTAAATAAAATGCGTGAATCCCAGCCTGTCGATGAGTTCTTCCGTCCTTTAGAAAATCCCCGATCCGTGCATAGAGTACGAACGCTCTGACATCCATTCCTATCACGTCCAATCCAAATCCCCAATGCATTCAGGGCGTCCTCGGGTCTGTGTAAGATGCTAATTTGTCAATTAATCCCATAGCCTAGTGAAAGTTCCTTCAATGTCGTATAAGCCTATGCATTTTGTAACTACAGACTGTGTCTACTATGCTGGTCAAATGTAGTTCATTGACTTCCAAGCTATGTATTGCTGTATTACCGCACAATAGCCGAAATGTGATATTTTATTCATTATCATAGCACATGAATGTTACATGGGCCATTTTACATTATATCCTATGTGGTAAAAATGAATGTTACGTGTCGGCGTAACGACATATTCTGATACTGCCTCAGCCATTAAATGCATGTTGCCTACTAAGGCCTGAACACCGACGACAAGGAGGTTGTAGGTATTCATGTTTCACACTTTAAGGCATTTTTTCATGCATTGTTCTATGGAATTACCCACATGTCTCTATATAAATTGTTCATGCAACCAATATTTATTCATTCTCTTTCCTTATGTACATAATTTAATACTAAAAAACATTGTTATTGTCGAATCAGCGCTTCATTCAATTGCAGATGAAGTTGCTTGGAGAAGAATAGACAATACAACACACAAGTAGACCGAAAGCAGTCAAAAAGCTTTATTTGCTGAATATTATGACAGAACGCCGAAATGTCCAAACCAATGCCATTTGCCTTTTAGTAAGAGGAGGAGAGATGGTTCCTACCCGAAGGCGGATTCTGACCTACCCTCTCTGATCCGCATGACCCCGCACGATGACTTAGGTGTAAGGTTGCTACTGAGGAAGCCAATAACGGTACGCGATGGGATTGGGGATATTACAGTGCAGTATCAAAAGAGGTTATACTTTCCACACGACAACACCTTTCCCTTTAAGATAGATGAATATCCACCAAATAGATAAATGTGTCACATATTTGACGAAATTAAGTTTTAAATTAATTTTATTCATAAAGTTTGTCTATTATCAAAATACCATGATGTTATTGTTATTTCACGTTGAGATTTATGTTACACTGATATGATGTTCTGATCATGCATATGATGGTAAATTTGAAATTTCTTTTATTAACTTTTAAGGTTTTTATTACTGGAAAATATAAATGTTAAACTGTATTTGCAAACAATGCGTACCATGTAATATATCAAAAATTCAATATCGCACCATCAACTACGCCTTTTGTTTGCGTACATTTTTAAATTTGTACCTCAAATTAATGTATGCGTACATTTTGTGCCACTGAGATGAAGCGAGCGGGCTGCAACATAAGCAGAATTTTCCCCTGATCTGCTAGAGGACTTCACTCTCTATGTAAACATTTTGCAAAGGTTTACCAAAGAGGATAAAAAAACGTGCGATGATTTGTAAAATAGTGGGAATAGGACAAGTGCATTCGAATCAAAGAAATTAATAATTTAAGAAAACACTATTCCAGCCTATCTTGAGTCTATTGCTGCTCGTGCATAGGTGCTGATATTTGCAAGCTCTCCAGCAAAGAATCCTTCACCTTACACACACAGACAAACTGAGCACGACAATATGTTCTAACAGATAAAAAATGAGAAGTTATAGCAAG
>CM067358.1:45785060-45832109 GCA_034190875.2 Urechis unicinctus | reverse complement strand
GGGTATATGAATATTGCACTGCGTCTAGGATTGATCCTTTGAAAATGAATACCAAAGGATCCCAGCCGTGTCAGATATATTCATTATATATACTTTTCTTTAGCTACACGTAGTTGGTTAACTGATTTAAGAAAATACATATAATTTTTTAATCGTCAAGCCAAGTTTAAGATATGATAAAACATACATAGCATCGTTGTCTCTATAATGTACCATTTATGTATAATTTATATACATATATATACATATCATATCCTCTCTATATCTATAATATATATATATATATATATACTATATATATATCTCTTTCTAATATGTATCTGTTATCTATCTCTTTATCTCTACATAGCTCTATAAAATATCTATAGTCACTCTATATCATCTGTTTATGCTTCTAGGTAAGCACAACCATACATGTCACGTAGCATATTTGATGAAATAAATTAATAATTCAGAATATATATAAATTTGTGGATCAAAATAATCTGTAACAAATGTTGACATTATAGCAAACTGTTAACATTTTGAAGCGATATAACTTGTACGATAATTGCTCCTCTCATCTGAATTGTCTGCGACGCAAACGTTTGTAAGATATCATATGGGACAGCAACACAGAGCCCCATCTTCTCGCGCTTAATTATTTATCATTGCACATTGGTAGCGTATTAGTCGTTGCAACATGCCTTAACCATGACTATACTTTATGAAGTAATTCACTCCATGTGTCTCGTTCTGATTGAGTCGTAAGTGAAGCAATTTTACTGCCACAGGGCACATGTTCCAATCGAAGCTTAGGATTACCGTCCCTCTGCAAGCAATATATATAAAAACCATGGTAACTCTGTCCTATGTGCGATCAACATAGTCATAATATGACGATTGTAGCCCTGAGCCCTTGATGGTGTTCATTTAATGTGATTGGAAATATAAATAGCCATGTTAAGATCAGCTTTGCAAACGGAACACTACAGGGAAAACACTCACATGATCTGAGTATGCCATAACACAGCATTTGAATGTGGCTAAATTTGATAAAAAAAAATCTAAATTACTAAATGGTTCAAGAGCATTTGCCATCAGTTATACAATGCTTGGTTGACAACAGCACTGAAGACAGTCGTCGCAGGCATGATTGCAATCGCTCTTCATGCTTACTCATGGCAAATGCTTACAATCGATGTTAGCAACGAACATTTTTATGGCTATGTGGTGAACACAGAGATTTTCATTCACCCTCAAAGGGTGTGTTGAATGCGGTCCAAATTCGTAGCATCAGCCGTTAAACCTGTGATAAACAATATACTTGTCTTTATGACCAGATGTAGTTGCTAAATGCCAACAGGTACGAGTACTAACAGGGTCCAGAGCATTACGCGTTCTTGCTAAGCATCGTGAAGACTATATATTTGACACAGGGGCATGATTGCGATCGTGCTTTGTCACCAGCAGACTGAACCATGTTGGCATATAGTATAAGTCAAAATTCATGACCCGGAGAGCAATGTGATGCTCAAACACAATTGCGGTCAGACTGAGCATATAAATGGGGTCATTTTGAAGCAAGTCACAACCAACAATAGAGCTTTTAGCAACAAATTGTCAAATACATATATTGTCTAGATTTCCATTCGTTTGCGTATAAACTATACCAATATGATTGCTGGGGAGGAAACAGTGCTAGATGGCAGCAATATTAAGCTGGAAGATGTGATGGATAATTATAATTAAGGTTCGCATAGATTACGGTTAGTCGCAATGTTTAAAACTTGGCAAGTCGAAGTGATTAGTTAAATTTTTATCATGGACTCGCCATCCTTGTGATGACAACAGCAATGACCATCCCTAGCTGTTGCTGAGACTCTTCCATCCAGGACCCATACAATATCAAAAATAGCTTAGATGCAAGACTGATGAAGAACATTGTACAATTATTCCGCTGACCTATCATGCTCGTTGAACAGTAAATGTATTAAACAACATGCATTTCAACCAAACCCCAGGAAAGCAAGCCCCGATAATTTTGTTTTGCTATTACTAAGCTTATCACATAGCTTATCACGTGTTCAAGATCGACGACAATGCACGACATTTGAAATTTTGCTATCTGATGGTGCGGCGCGACGAATGCATCTGTTAACTTGCATATAGAAAGCTCTTTTGATTCCTGACCTGACAAATATAGACAGTTCCTTACATGTATGCTTTTCATATTTCAGCAAAGAGGATCCCGAATGATTATAACACGAAAGCCTTCAATATTTCTCTGATAGAATAATGACACACATAGCTGTTTTGTAAATTTAGGTCGAAAATCTGTTCCAGCAGCATTTTTGAGAGTCGACTCAATAATGCAAGACAGTGGCTTTAGCATACTGTCGTACTTGAGGCAAACGCTAGAGGAAGCTGTTAAGAGAAATTCATCAGTTCAAAGCTGTGCCGAAATTGCACCAAGAGGTTGAGGATGTGAAACACAAATATAGCATTTCCGGTCGATTGACGTAGACGCATATGCAGATGGTTGTGTGATTAGACAATATGTTTAGCCCGCTCTGTTAAATTCTGCAGAATACGTCCCATATTACGGTGACATATTGCGTTGAAGCTATAATGTATTATAAAATGAGAAAAAACACTACAATATATCACATATATTGAAACTGGCGATACCGTAAAGAATAAGGTTTGTTCAGTAAAACCGCGAATTATTATCTTTATACAGTTGTCCTTTCCAAACATAAGGACGTCTATTGCAAATTCTCATAAAATCGGCTGTAACCGGGAATAATGTTTTGCATTTCATGAGTCAGAACGAATTCACAAAACGACTTGTTTGTTGCCAATAAACGTACGTGACACGAATAACTCGATATGCAATGTGGAATATTGCAAAATGTTTAGTTGTCTGTTTTTGAAGATGAACAGTTCAAGTTATGTTTCAAGTTTAGAATGAGCATTTGGCCATTGTTCAGTTCCGGCTGCTTTTAATGCATCAAAATGGCAGAAGCTCAATATCACATTTGCCATTTATGAAACCTGGACGTTATGTTAAATGCTTTGGAGACCCAAATGTCTTACTGAATTATACGTATTGAGGATGGCTCATTGTTGCATTGGCTTCGACGTCTGTGAATTGTGGGGCAGTTACCCAATTCATAGTGAACAATTTGCTTTTTGAGATTCAAAAGCAACTCCAAAGCACTGATCCCAATTAGTTTTCTGAATAGGCTGTTTATAAACACCAGCTGCACCTACAAAACGCAAATTAATTAAACAATTCAAGGCGCGTACATTCTTATCCGCCAGCTGTTGACGGCTCTATTCTTTTGAATGGGAATCAGAAACTGAATAATTACCTTTTCCTGAAGCTTTCTATAAAGGATTGTTCATTAGATTTATTGTCATTGTTGTCCGTATTCACCAGTGAAATGCTCGGGATCTAATGCTGTCCACGTGTTTAAAAGGTGATGTCACTTAAGAATAGTTTGCTATTCGGTAAGTCGGCAGTTCTGTCGCCAATGCTCGGGACAGTTAAATAAAATGCGTGAACCCCAGCCTGTTACTACGTAAAACTTTTGTATATGTTATACCAGAGCCCCCCCATGGAGTTGCCCACCCCCCAGGATCCCCCCACGCGTTGACCACGTGATCATGTGACGTGTTTGGACTTGCGCCAGGTAGTGATGCTATGTGTCCACATGATATGATGTAATGCATTGTTAAGATGAGTTGTTGAGTGTTTAAAGTATTGAGTGGGGTCTCTAGGAATAACAATGGGTTTAGTAAATATTGTAGTTGAAGGTATCTATTCAAATGATATACCCACGCCACTTGAGAATGGTGTAATCGTTTGGGATCACAATGAACTTGGGAAGACGTGTTTGAACATGTTAGTAAAGATGAAAGGGGTGGTGGTGTTGAAAGTGAACCATGTGATATGATGTAAGGCGTTGCTGAATGCTTTATAAAGAGCTGGAAATCAGACCGTTTTTCAATCACTATGGAGTCACCAATACCACTGAGCTCTCGCGTGACCATTCGCGTGTTGAAATGTAAGAATGGAGCTCCATATGTGAGGTTGGAGGTGGAGCGAGTGAGTAGAAAGCGTTTAATCCCGATTTTCGCCCTGTTATTTGGCCGCCTTGTAAGTGAGGCACCTCGTCTGAAAGATGCAAACAAAGTATATTTAGCGGGCGATCAGTACTTGGTCAAGCGTTATTTTGCTGGTCGTCATTTGATTGGCGTTCAGCATTTCAGAGGGGAGGAACGAATACCCGGTGGTTGGCTAATCACAGAGGCAGAGTTTAATAAGCTATTGAGTGAAGACGTATTGCCCCAGATCTGTGAGGCTTTACAGCTACAGGATATATAACTGTGAGGTGACAAGTTTTGTGCATCTGCCCACTGGTTGACCACAAGGTGAAAGAAAAGAAAAATGGCGAAGACAACTGAAACGATGGTGATTCCAGTCTACACTCGCGACTTCTGTCAATTTTCGCTGACCTTGTGGAATAAGGACAGAGTTATACTTCTAGACACGGATCGGAAATTACAGATAGATTTGGATTTGAGAGACTTTTTGTACGGTGGCTATGAGTTATCAGCCATAACAGAGACCCTAAACGCGGTAGAAGCGGGGACTCATCAAGAACGGGAGGTTTCCATGGGAGTAGAAGTTTCTATTAGTGTTCAACACCCGTCCCCGCTGGTGATAATAAAACATGACCAGGTAAAACTGCGTTTAGATAGATTTGCTTGGCGTATGCTGGTTGCCAGTTGGGAGGAGTTGAATGATCGATTTGGAGCTACAAAA
Source organism: Urechis unicinctus (assembly GCA_034190875.2). Classification (NCBI taxonomy): domain Eukaryota; kingdom Metazoa; phylum Annelida; class Polychaeta; order Xenopneusta; family Urechidae; genus Urechis; species Urechis unicinctus. Next base: position 45,827,296 of record CM067358.1, on the reverse strand, counting down.
CAACGCCAAGAGTTACTGGAGGAGTGTCTTAAAACTGTCTACGTGGATCATTTGGTAAACTTGGTGAACCTCGTGATTAAAGAAAATTGTTACGGTTGTCAAGTGGTCCATCCAAGTCAAGTACAGCATGATGTGTGTTTGATGATGGAACGGGAGGAGCAGGTGAAGGTGTATTTACCTGAGGCAATGCTGCGTGTGAACGATCTGGAATTGATGGATATGTGGACGACGTGTTTGGGTTTGTTTGTGCCTGCCCCTTCATGGACAGAAAACCAGTCAATTCTTTTGCCCTGATTATAGACAATCTTGGTTGATATCTGTAAAGAATGAAATTGAAAGTCGTGTGATTCACCAATTATAATCGCTTCAATAAAATATTATATATATATATATATATATATATATATATATATATATATATATATATATATATATATATATATTCTGTTTTCTGTTTTCTCTTAAAGCTTCTGTAAGATATGTTGTGTAATATAACGAATACAACGGTTGATTACCAGTATTGGTGGTGACATCAGCGCTACATGGTTTATTAAAGCTAATGGAGACCTCTGATTGGTGCTTTTGATAAAAGAATGAACACGTGGGCGTGGACATTACCTCACTAAACCTTAAAAGTGGGGTAGTAGGTTGGGAGATGAACGAATCGTGAAGAAGTAAAGCAAAAAAAAAAATGAAGAGAAAAAAACGTCCGACCCATGGCGAGAAATGGTGTTTACAGTGATGGATTCTTATCCTGATGGTAACGTCACTGAACTACAAACCGTATTGGAGAGAAAATACATTGATATGTTAAAAGTGATGGATGACTTTGAACAAGACCCAACGCATCAACAGATCATAACAACACGACAACGTTTGTTTGAAGTTTATGGGGATTGGGCTAAAGCTACACGACATGCCCTATATCAGAAGAGATTTTTATTGGAACGTCAAGTGCAGAAATTCAAACGTTTGGAGGCTGAAGAAGTCGAATAATGGCCAGATCGTGTTAGGACCTGTTCGTCACGTGACTGATGACGTCACTCTGTAACTTGTTTACTGAGTGAGGTATCGAATAATGACCGGAGCATGTTAGGACCTGTTCATCACGTGACTGATGACGTCATTCTTTAACTTGTTTGATAAATGCGGTATCCTTACCAAATTCGATCAGTCACTTGGCTGAACATTGACCATGACACAGGCACAAGTAAACTTACAATGTCGCAACTGTGGTCGATTGGAAGTTGCTTTACAGTGGTGTAAAGAAGATTACGATGAAGTGAGACGTTTATGTCGTCAGGGCATGGATGAGGTTGCCGAATTGCGAGAACAATTGAATCGGACCAACAAAATTGATATGGATTCATTAGCCCTCAGAAAAATAGAAGCCTTGCGCGAGTATCGGGAAAGTTATTTACGTCAGCCTCGACCGGTAACTCTACTACCTGACCCTGATAATGATCTGTCAGATGAGGATGTGATAGACATACCCATATCACGTGCGCCCGGCGGTATTGAACCATGAAGAGTAGTAAATATAGTGGTTTCTTTCAAATAAATATTATTATATAAATACATTGATTGTCGATTTTTAACCATATTCGTAAATAAGCGACCTGGTGTCAACACGTAACAAACAAACAAAATAATAAATAAAATAATGGATCCGAGATTTAAGCATCCCTTTACATGTGTTGTGGCTGGTCCGACCGGTTGTGGAAAAACCTATTTTGTCAGCCAGTTCATCAAAGATGTAAATCTACATATGGATCCCATCCCTGAACGCATCGTGTGGTGTTATGGTGAATGGCAAACGTTTTATACCAAGTTCAAGCAAGTCGAATTTGTTGAGGGTTTATCGTTTGATATCGATGGAAGTCGACCCACGCTATTGATTATCGATGATTTGATGCATGAAACGGACCAGCGCATCACCAAACTTTTTACCAAAGGCAGTCACCATCGCAACATAAGCGTCATGTACCTGGTGCAGAATTTATTTGACAAAGGCAAAGATCATCGCACTATCAGTTTGAATGCCCAGTACCTCCTCGTATTCAAAAATCCTCGAGATGGAACGCAAATTACCAACTTGGCTAAACAAATGTACCCCGGTCGTGTCAAGTATGTTCAAGAGGCTTTTGTGGATGCTACACGTGAACCACATGGTTATATATTGGTGGATCTGAAGCAAGACACACCAGAACATTTGCGCCTTCGCACCAATGTGCTACAATCACACCAGACGGTTTATCTCGAACAGAAATAAATTATCTATATATATATATATATATATATATATATATATATATATATATATATATATATATATATATATATATATATATATATATATATATATATATATATATATATATATATATATATATATATATATATATATATATATATATATATATATATATATATATATATATATATATATATATATATATATAATTGACAAATCGACTCATACTTGTCATTTGATTTCTCAAGGGTTAAGATGACAGGTCGCTTACAAAGACACGCTGATACATTGCGAGTAATGGCCAAGGCAAAACCAGCCATAAACAAAGCTTTATTGAAAGCAGCGGACAAAGATCTGGTCAACTGTCTCTGTGAATGTGCCTTGAATGTCTTAAAAGGGAACGTTCCCTTAACACCAACTCAGAAACGTAAATTAACCCGACACAAGCAAGGTCTGCGCACCCTTACTACTCGAAAAACAACCATTACGAAAAAGAAAAGTGTGTTACAAAAAGGTGGTTTCTTACCAGCGCTATTAGCACCTATTATCGGTCCACTATTGGGAACGTTGTTAGGTGGTATCGTGAAATAATGGCAAAGAAAATGATACTTGTGGATCCTCGTGTATTGAGTGCTTCACAATACGACCAAGCGCCCACGACTTCGACCTTGTTGAATTTGGATGATGAGATGCGTCAAGTATTGAATCAGCGTGATAAGTCGGATGAGGATAAAGTTATAATGTACAACCAGATATTGCAAAAAGCATCGCAACTATTACCAACAGCATAAATCTCCACAACCACTACCACCACCACCACCACCACCACCACCACCACCACCACCACCACCACCACCACGTCCATCCAGATCTGATGACACAACAACAGTCGAGGCTGCAGACCCACCCGGGGTGGTTAAGCAGATGTCTGAGATGATGAACGATCCTGTGATGGTGGAGGTTATCAAAAGCATTCCAGGGAAGTTCCAGGCTAAAGGACGCTTGTTAATGGACCGAATCCAACGAAACCCTGAAATGGGATGGAATGACAGCGGAGAATTAGTCATTAAAGGGCAGGTGGTAAATGGTAGCAACATGACTGATTTAGTCAATGATGTGTTACGGCGTCGTAAAAATTTCACTCCCCATGGTTGGCGAGAATTTGGTAGAGCCTTGCGTGACACCAACGTACCACAAGATTGGGTGGGTCATCCAGATCGATGGTCGTGGATCCAACATGGGGAAGATCGAGTGCAGCGATTGATTGATCATAAAAGAACTCGACCTGGACGTTTGGTGGCCAGAGGAAAAATACCAGCCAGAGGTGTAGCAGCTAACTCATGGACGAGGTTGGAAAACTAGACAAGTTGTATTACGACCCACAATTACCCAGTGCATTCGGGGGTGTACGTACCTTGTCAAAAGCTGCCAAGTTGAAACCATCCTCAGTGACATCGTGGTTATCTCAACAAGATGCGTACACACTACATAAACCTATACGACAAAAATTTCTTAGACGTCGAGTGGTGGTAGGTGGTATGGACCATCAATGGCAAGCTGATCTAGTCGATGTGTCACGCTTGGCCAAACACAACCGAGGTCATACCTTTCTGTTGACTTGCATCGATGTGTTTTCCAAATATGCCTGGGTAGTACCCTTGAAGACTAAGACAGGTGTTAGCCTAGTGACAGCCTTTGACCTGATATTGAAACAAGGCCGAAAACCACAACGCTTGCAGACGGACAAAGGCACAGAATTTGTCAATCGCAAATTTCAGACGTGGTTGAAAGCCAACCACATTCATTTTTTCACAACACACAATGCGGAAACCAAAGCAAGTATAGCAGAACGCTTTAATCGTACGTTGAAAAGCAAAATGTGGCGTTATTTAACCAAACACAACACATTGGATTATCTATCGGTGCTACAGCAATTAGTCCGAGGATACAATCGGAGCTACCATCGAAGTATTAAACGCACCCCTGAGTCGGTCAAACTTACCAATGAAGAAGAGACTTGGTTAACGCTTTACGGCGAGTCTAAAGATACTAAATCACCTAAATTCAGCATGGGGGAAAGAGTCCGCATCAGTAAGGAAACGGGGCAAGTTTAAAAAGGGGTATTTGCCCAATTGGAGTGAAGAATTGTTTACCATACATAAGGTTCACTCTGGTATACCCAATGTCTATACTCTCATGGACGATACACAAACTGTATTGGCGGGTACGTTTTACGAAGCGGAAATTCAACGAGTAGGTGATAAAACCGTGTATCGTGTGGAGAAGGTGTTGAAAGAAAGAAGGCGTAAAGACGGCAAGCAATACTTTGTCAAGTGGTGGGGGTATCCAAGCAGTTTCAACAGTTGGGTCGATCGACTGGAAGTCTATAAAAACTGATGTTGCCGTCGATTCACCATCATACCATGGAAAGCCAGCGTGACAATCAGAGCGATCGGGTGTGGACAGTCTTTGGTCAATCCATACCCAAAGCAGAAATCGTGTTCTTTGCACAAATCATCATCCTGTATACGGTCATAGTCGTCAGCATTTACAATTTATCGGCGGAAAAAGGGGGACAGTAATTTATGGACGGCCTTACTTCAGCAGTAGTTTAGGATACATGCTACCTAACCCAACCCTCAAGCATAAAGTGACGTCGGTAGTATGACATTCAACTTGACATTGCCGAGCAATAGCTCCTTGAGCTATCACCCAGAGAACACGCTGACAAAATATATCACTCAGTTACCCAAGACCATCGATTTGGTTGGCGAATGGGAAGTGGGTTTGGCTGAGATACAGTACCCCCGTAGCTGGTATAACATTGGTGCCGATGTGGGGTTGACTATTGTGAATAAAAAATTTCTGGAATACATTAATGACTTGGGGGTTATTACTTGTTTGTCTGATTATGAAGAAATGTGTCAATTTGCTGACAGGGGTGAAATGGCACATCCTACTTACACTGATATCAAGAAGGGGTATTATAATAGTCCACAAGCCTTGGTGGATACCCTGAATCGCCGAATGACGGTTTTAGGGGAATCTAGAGTCCAATTTGGTTACAATCACCAAATACAGAAAGCTGTTATTCAATTGACTGATGATGTGATAGTGGTATTGACTGAGAAATTGAGTCAGATCTTGGGTTTTGACCATACTACCCAAACGGCCTTGGAACAAGTAGGCGAGCATATTGTCGATCTGAACAGTGGTCTGTATGGTTTATATGTCTACTGCAGTGCAGTACAACCTCAAGTGGTAGGCGACACGATGGCCCCTCTGTTACGTATCATACCCCTTAAAAGATGACTTCAAAGGTCTTATGGTGACCCAGACCTATGAACATATATTTTATTCTCCTGTAATGACCAAATCATTTTCCACTGTGGAAATCGATATAAGAGATGATACTGGCCATCCCATACCATTTGAACGTGGTAAAGTGACACTGACGTTACATTTTAGGAAAGAGAGAAAAACTTTGTTTTGATATGGCCGATCCATATATAGCTTATTATACACACCAAGCAGGAAAATGGTTTCCCCGTATTCATGGGGAGTAGGCGACAACGTGGTCATGGTTTGGGTAGCCTCTTTAGTGGTTTGGCACGTATGGTGATGCCTTTAGTGAAACAAACACTACCCTCATTGGCCAGGAAAGCTGTACCCATCGTCAAGAAAAAAGTATCATGAAAACAGGAGCCAGAGTGGTCGGAGATGTATTGAAGGGTCGACCTTTGAAAACGGCCGCTAAACGACGAATGATACAAACCGGAAGTGAATTTGTTGATGATTTGGCTCCAGCTATAAAACGACATGCGCGAGGCAGTCACACCAGACCCAAACGTGGTAGACCATCGAATAAGAAACGCGGCAGACCGTCCAAGCGTGGAAGGCTACGACAGCAGAAAGGTGATATATTCGGATAACGATGGCTCTCGTCCACCCACAATCGTGCCCCTGTACCAAAAGTGAATTGGATCTCTTTAGTATTCCACCGACTCAGAGTAGTATTGCACATGGTCATTGGGTGGAACATCACCCGGTTTCGGCACTAGGTGCGGGTCCTGTTGAGTTTAGCGTCAGTGGTTCGGGTGATGATGATTATCTCGACCTGGCCAATTCCTATTTACACCTCCAGACCAAGGTGGTACAAGCCAATGGTGATAATTTAGAGGCGGATGCCCCGGTGGCTCCTGTTAATCTATATTTACATTCATTATTTGGTCAAGTGGATGTAACTCTCAACGAAAAGCTAGTGTCTACCTCCTCCAACACTTATCCATATCGGGCCTACATGGAAACTTTGTTGAGTTACGGTCCGGCAGCTAAAGAGTCACAGTTGACGGCAGCTTTATGGCACAAAGACACAGCCGGTCACATGGACACCCGTACGGCTGATAATCAAGGGTGGGGGACCCGACAAAGGCGAGCGGCCGGAAGTGGGGTGGTGGATATGATGGGGGGGCGACTTCATCTGGACATGTTTTGCCAAGAGCGGTATTTGCTGAATGGGGTGGATATGAAAGTGCGCCTGGTGAAAAGCAGCGATCCCTTTAGTCTTATGGCAACGACTGCGAACGACTTTCGTCCAAAGACGGTGTTGACCTCTGCGGTTCTATTGATACGCAAAATCAAATTGAATCCAACAGTGCAGTTGGCTCATATCAAAGCCTTGGAACGTAACCCAGTCAAATACCCTATTCGACGTGTGGAAACCAAAGTGTTTTCTATACCTCAGGGTAATATGACAGCCAACCAAGAAAATCTATTTCTGGGTCAACTTCCTAAGCGTCTGGTTTTGGGGTGTGTAGATAACGAGGCTTTCAATGGTCACTATCAAAAGAACCCATTCCATTTCAAGCATTACAACATGAACTTTTTGTCATTATATATGGATGGACAACAGATCCCTGCCAAACCCTTACAACCCCATTTTGCAAACCATATATACACACGAAGTTACGCTAATCTATTCATTAGCACAGGGCAAGCCAATCAAGACGAGGGTAATCACATTGCGTTGCATGAATATCCAAAGGGTTATAGTTTATTTGCATTTGATCTAACACCTGATTTAGCTGAAGGAGGTAGTCACTTTAACTTGATCATCAAACAAGGAAACATCCGCTTGGAAATGCGTTTTGCTGAAGCTCTACCTAATACCGTCAATGTAATTGTATATGCCGAATTTGAAAACGTGATTCAAGTGGATCGAACTCGTAATGTTTTATTTGATTACGCGGCCTAAGCATGGATTCGGATCAACTGCGGACCCTGATTGCACAAGATCCCCATACTCGTCAAATGGTTCGAGGTGTCTTTGCCTTGGATACATTGCCTCGAAACCTAGTCCAGCCTAGTGGTCTGATTTGTAACACCCAACCCCGTAGTCAACCTGGGGAACACTGGGTGGCTATTTATATCGATCATGAAGGTCGTGGAGAATATTTTGATTCGTTCGGTTTACCACCTCTCCAGCCTACGTTTCATAGATTTCTCACGCGTCATTGTGTATCATGGACCTTTAATCAACAGACTGTGCAAGCTTTAAACTCTAGTGCCTGTGGTTTGTATTGTATGTATTACTTGCTTTTAAGGAGTCGAGGTGTTTCCATGAAACAACTCTTGGGTATATTTAAGCAGGAATTGGTTGCTAATGATACCATAGTATTCGATTTGATTAATAAAATATACTAAACGAATTGTTCTTGTTGTAGTGGCCTTGTTTACACAATCATTTTATTGGCACGATTGTAAAATACATTTTCAACATGAATCAGGAAACAAAGAATTTTGTTTTTACATTTTCTAAAAGTACATCACTCAAACTGAGACAACAATAAACTTATCACTACAACAAACATCGTAAAATAATTAAATCAGCAAGGGGCGCGTTGATACCCCATCAGTCAAGACTTTCCGTTTGGGATAAAAGTATGAGAGAGAAGCTCGCGACTGGGCGTAGGTGAACATCTGGTTGTCCATGCATCGGAACCCCCGATTAACACCTGACCCTGATTGTTGCTCTCTCAACACTTTTAAGTACTTGTCTTTGTTGAGGGTATTCTGGTTTTTGTTCAACCCCTTGCAAGATGTTTTGTTTTCAGTGTGACCCAAAACAATAGTATGTTTTGCTACACAAACTGACAATCCCATCACCACACCATTCTTCTTTGAATAAACCGGGTGTTCGTTTGTCAAATTTTTGACGCTCGAGACAGCACGGTTGATCTACCCAAACTTGACCACTACACTTGGCATTCACCCATTCCTCATGGTGAGCCTGACAAGTGACCGCTGGCATCCATTGATCCCATTCACGGTAAAAGGCCTCTCGCAAGTCAGGTTTGACCACCTCTTCCAAACATCGACCGGAAACGGCAAAATAGGCAGAGTCGGTATCCATTTCACAATACTCGAAATCACACCTATCCACATATTTAGCAACAAATTCAAAGTAAAACTCCAACATCCTCAACTTTGCATATTGGTACACGAAGAAACCAATTTGATGCGGTAAGTTTAACGATATTGAAGCTTTGGCCATTTCGACCTCGTATGTGGATTCATCTAGTTCGTTTAAGGTGCGAAACGTTTTATCGTTAATAAGTTTTTGCTTGCACCACGCTCATCCACATACTTTACTTTTCGATGTTTGGTTTGGTTTGTAACCGTGCGTCCATAACCCGAATTACCAAGAAGTTTCATGGTATCTGCTACTATAGCTTGGTTGGGATCGGCATCCCCGGTACGCCTACAAAGACACACAATGAAGAAAAAAAAATAATAAAAGGTTTGATAGGTACTACATAAATAAAAAATAATAATAATTCGCTATAAGCTAATGATAATATAAAAAAAAAAAAAAAAAAAAAAAAAAATGAATATATAAATAAAAAAATCAGATATATGTTCATGAAATTATTAATAAATTAAGATTACAAAAAAAAAAAAAAAAAAAAAAAAAAATAAAATAAATAAATATAAATATAAAAAAAAAAAAATAATAATACTCCGATAAATGTTCATGAAATAATTAATAAATAAATTAAAATTAAAAATAAATAAATAAATAAATGATTAAATAAATAAATCTTACCTAGCATTTGACACACGGTCGGCAAATTGACGAAAGCAGGCCTTTGGTTCATACTCCACAGTTTGGTAGATTCGTGTGACTACCAAACCATGGTTTAGATACCATTTTAATAGCGGAGTGGCCAGTAATAGCTTTTCGCCTCGGTAACTACCGATTAAAGACCTCCATGGTTGCTGTGACACATCAAGACGTAAAATCACCAGATATGAGAAAGTACAGTTTAAGATATTATAGCACTTTCTTTGAATAAAAATAAATAAATACATCATTCGCGCAACGGAAAGGGTTTTTTACCGTCATTATTTTATGTTGTTCTGCATACGCGCCCATGACAGGTCCGATATCCTCACGGCAGATGTTGATATTTTTGAAAATGGGTGTCATTTCTTGGAAGTGGTCTTTCAAATGATCTGGGACATGAAGATCCACTTCCACCATCCCAAAGAAAGACCCATCTCTGACACGGCTGAGAATTTCCTCTTGGGTCATTGCAGGTAGAGGTGGGGTTGGTAAGGTGTTAATGAAGGCTTTCACCAAGGGACTTTGTCGCTTTTGGTTTCGCCATTCACACTCCCACTGCTCCACCACAGTATAACCCAATTTTCTCAAGTAAGCCGTGTTTTGACGGGTCTCCATCAACAAGTCTGCCATAGCTTTATCTCGGGTGACATTGTGTGTCTTGCCAGTGCAGGGATGCCCATGCCAGTAACAACCGTGAAATTGGTAAATGGTTTGGTTTTTTTGACACACCAACCGTCTACAGGCAACCGTCGCGCACCAAAACGCTTCTCAAAATGATTGCGTTGGTGACGGATGTGAATGCGGTCAGTGTGAGCCACAAAATCCAACCACTCCAATGCTACATGGCGGCGATCTGTTGTGATAGGTGCAAAATCTGGAGCAACTCTTCTGACTGGGTGACCGCTGGGCATTTCTTGAGCCAAGGCGTAAAGATACAAGGCGTTAGCATCATAGCCGACTATACCACGGCATAGTTTGGCCTGGTCCTGATATTGAACTTGTCGGATCCGAGTCAGTCACATTCTTTTCATGGTATCGATGGAAAACGATGGATGGCCCACCTACAATGTTATTTTTGATGAGCCAATAGAGATCCTCATTTTTACCATCGACTAATGAGAAGAAGCAATCAAGATCCTGGAACATGTAGTTCAATGTCAGACCTGGAACACTAATACCCTGTTTAAACATGTCGATATTACGCTCCTCGTAAAATCGACTTTGCTTTTCCAAGGCCTCTAGAAATGGGACTACATCAATATTATTGTAATACTTCAAATAGTCCTTGAAGCAGGTCATCCCTTCAGACTCCCATGCACGCTGACATTCTATATAGTCCGCTTCGCTAATGTTTTCATTACGAAGCGAACTATAAAAGTCAGCGTGAGAAGGTAGCTCTCTGTGGTTCAACCGATCCAACGTGACCCATTCATAAGGAAAACATGCTTTGTTTACACTACAATGGTACGCTTTTAAATATTTGTCGTAATTGCAACCAGGTGCCAAATAGTTGCAGATATCCAAAAATTTAAAATTGTCGGACTTTAGGCAAAGAAAATTATTATTTTTTTTTTACGACAAAATTAATTGGTTCGTATTGTGTGAAGAACCGCATGATAGCTACCTTGATGGCGTTCAGGTCGTATTTTCCGGAATTAAAACCAATAACGGGTAATTCCATCAAATAGCTCTGAAACTTTTCTATGAGTTGCTCCAGTGGATGCTTCCCCTTGGTTACCGGATCGGTAACCAGCTGTTCTTGTAGTTGTTCATCCATACATTGGAGTAAGGAGGTGTGCTTCTCCTGTAGGATGATATAAGCAGCGTCGGCTACTTGCTTCAAGTGGGTCATCATACGCAACACCAACTCATCCGTATCACCCTCGGTAACAAAGCAAACCGGTTCCTGGAAACCGGGTACATTACTACATACGGAGACTGATAAGGGGACATGACGAGCCTCCCATATCACCTTGTCCGAGTTGGTGGGTATGTCTGACCTGTCAAAATAACATTCAAAGTCATAAGTGGCTCGATAGGGATAGGCGGATTCATCCACTTCAAACCCACCGTCACGAAGTTCATCGAAAATGGTGGGTGGTGGATGGTAGACCCCACCTGGATATCGATACACTGTCTCAGCAATACATGTGGTTTGGTGCCGATGCAGCATTCCCACATGTTTCCACAGTTTGCCACATGTGGTGCAAGCGTAAGACTTGCAATAGCGATCCCGGTTCACAATATAACTGAAATGCGCCTCGTGTAAATTGAGGTACATTTCTTCAGCATAGTTAGTAGGGGACCGCCTAACAAGTGTGGCAACCTGTCAACAAACAATCATGTAAAATATTCAGTTATGAATTACACTTTCATTGAGTAAAGCTTCACTTAAATTATTTATATTTCAGCTTACCTGCTCTTCAGTGCATTGGTACACGAAAATGTTAACTTTGAAACGCTCCTCCACTTTTTCGATATCGGCCCATGGAACACCGGGGAACGTTTCAATGTCCCCCCGTGGGATAGGTCTCTCGAAAAAGCCGTTTCGTCAACTTCGCTAATCCTCGAAGCGGGGCCCCACGCTGCAAGGCCAGACAACGAAACAGACATAGCCTGTCCGTGTATGGTCTCCCCGAATTCATATCCATGACCAGCCCTAGGATAGCCTTGTTGTTCCGGATATGAGGAGGTAGTTTGGTAGGGGCAAAACCAATAGGGTGGTCTAGTAACTTGCTGACATAGACTGTCAGGTTTGTTACTTTGATAACCATCCACTTGGAATTGGGGCGCTGATCGCGGGCCCATGTCAGAATATCCCCCTGTTCGAGCCTCCTCTCGAAAGCTTCGAAATCATCAGCATTTCTCACGGTGACCGGTGCCGGAAGTAGCCGGGCATTATTCATTGAAGAATGAAAGTAGCGGAGTTCACCACTCTCATTATTCCTCAAGATAAAGCCGTAGCTGGCATTTATTTTGATGGCCACTTGTTGCTGATCGAAGATGACCTCTCTCAGTATGGGCATCGGAATGCGCAAATCGAAATTAAAGACATCCTGCAATGGTCGTATACGGACGTAAGTCCGGATGGCATTGCCGTGCCTAAGTTCGAGCGCTGCGATTCCGGTTGCCAGAGCATCTGAAAGAAAAGTAAGAGAGCGAGAGAGAGTGAGATAGTTTAAACAAATCACCGCATTGATTCTAATTTATCACAAGCAACAATATGTAAAGATCATACCAGGTTCATCTTCATTCTCCATTACCCCGGCGCCTTGCTGACCGTCGTCGATTACCACGTTTGCTTGGTTAGCTTCAACTGTCAAACAGAAATTAATAGTGCTAGGCCGAAATTCCATCGTAATATGTTGGTAGATAGTTGTTTTATATATATCTTGTTGAGCTCACGTTCAGACGCAATTAATAATCCATGAATCGTATCCATACCTATTTCACCGGGAAAGCCAGCTAATTCGTCAAGAGCTCGATGCGCTTCGTTCAACGCATACTCGTCCATGACACACAACAACTCATAGTCATTGACATCACTATCCCACAAAGCTAACACAAATAAAGATTAATGAATAAAAACTAAAATAAATAGTGAATTTGATATCATTCAACACGATTCTGCTTCTAATGACAGTGATATATATATATATATATATATATATATATATATATATATATATATATATATATATATATATATATATATATATATATATATATATATATATAAATATGTCAAAACCTCGACTGATATTTTACCTTGATCGCGCTCGTATCCCGCCATATATGTAATCAATTCCTGATCATTTGGACCCTCCCAAAGTACTGAAGCCAAATGGTAACAATCGTTAGTCTGAATACAGTTATTTCGAGATAAATTTTTTATTTAGTTGTAGCTATCATCGGATATCGCTCCGAATTAAATTCACTAGGATAAATAATATTTAAATGAATAACTCATGCTTACACTCTGATGAACTCGAACGACGACAAAAGCGTTTTCTTGCTGGCTCCATCTTGGATCGTCTTGGGTCTGATAGCTGACTCAGATTGTGAATTTTTCCTATATTTCCACCCCCATTTATATTACAGCACGCGGCATTCAACCGTGAAACTACGCAGCGGACCGTGTGCAAACGCTTTTATTCGCACACGCTGTATTCAAGTGTGAAGCTACGCAAAGGGTCGTGCGCAAAGGCTTTAATTCGGCCGACCACGTGTTCCGGGACGAAAAACCTCATTTCGAAATCCGACTTAACTAGGAACACATCTCTCTTCGCCGCTTAAAGTGTATATAAATATCATCAGAAAGCATGAAAATACCAGTGTGGTTAGTACATTTTTTTTATTGATTTTCATTTCATTATTTCGTATGAGGTCATCCCCCGAAATGTAGTTACTCCAACACCGCTCGACGTTTCAAATTTTGTCACTCCCCATCGTAGACAGCGTCCTAACAAATCGAACGCTATCGATCGTGGGACCAATGCTGGGTTTTTTATATAGTTTATCACTTCTGTGGAGGTAACCAGTTCTTTGGTAATCACATCCAATACTCGTGCGTATAAGTCAAAAGGAGGGTATTCTGTTTCCTCCAATTTTACTAAACCCACTGTTAAAATTTGTTCGAGCACAAGAGCCTCTTCAGGTGTCAATCCCCCGTTTTTTCAATATACTGTGACCGCAGCTGCATGTATATTTCACCCACTTTGTCACAGGGCATTTTAAACCAGTCAAATTTGCTCTCTGCGACACAAATAAATAAATTGATAAATAATCATATTCATATCACGATATATGTATAAATATATATATATATATATATATATATATATATATATATATATATATATATATATATATATATATATATATATATATATATATATATATATATATATATATATATATATATATATATATATATATATATATATATATATATATATATATATATATATATATATATATATATATATATATATATATATATATATATATATATATATATATATATATATATATATATATATATGATCAATTAATTTTCTTACGGTATTTTCGGTTTCTGAATGAGTCCATTTTTTTGCTTTGCGACTATGATGTGATGATGTGGTACAGGAGTGATTCCTATTTCGTGAGATGAGCTTTGGTGACTACTAACGATTGGAACCATATTTATAGGCGACAATTATTCAGGATTAAGAAGGCGTCGCCTGTAGGATTTCAAATTCCATGTTGAAAGCTTTCCTCATGTTAGGTATGGGGGAGATTGACCACAGCTTTCACAGCCGGCACTGTTGATTGTGTTAACATTTTTAACCCATTGATAAGTACTCCATCACACAAACGACCTCTTTCCCACGTTAAGCTTCTTCATTCATCTGTTACAGCTGACACATGGCGAATTTCAAAAACATTCTCAACGCATTGTTATTCCCAAGTATTACATTGGAAAAGGCTCATTGTCGTTGTACTTAGCAGACATTCTTAATCCCAATTGTCGTTTACACTACTTGACATATCAATAGCAAACTTCACAGACATTCTTCAATCCAACCTTATTCGCATCTGTTACAGTTTACAACTTTAGTGTTACAATTTGTAATCCTAACCCAAGCTATACTCAACACCCATTATTATTCTCAACCATCAATAGCCACTTTGCCTATTTACTAACATATCAAACACGTCTTCCCAAGTTCATTGTGATCCCAAACGATTACACCATTCTCAAGTGGCGTGGGTATATCATTTGAATAGATACCTTCAACTACAATATTTACTAAACCCATTGTTATTCCTAGAGAACCCCACTCAATACCTTTAAACACTCAACAACTCATCTTAACAATGCATTACATCATATCATGTGGACACATAGCATCACTACCTGGCGCAAGTCCAAACACGTCACATGATCACGTGGTCAACGCGTGGGGGGGGGGGATCTGGGGGGTGGGCAACTCCATGGGGGGGCTCTGGTATAACATATACAAAAGTTATATAAATGTATATTTATATGTATATATATATATATGTATTCATATATATATATATATATATATATATATATATATATATATAAAATATGTATAAGTACATTATGTATATTTTTATACTATATGAGATCGACATCAATATAAACATACGTATTAATGAAAAATTAATTATATTGCTGTGATGCATAGTTAATGGTAATGATAATAGATGAAACGGACCATCTTTGTATTTATCAGTGCATGATTATATCATCATATACAAAAGCTACGTTACATTTATAATTCATATTCCATAACATCTTAATTATAATTCGTTGCTATGAATGTATCAACGGTTCAACATGAATACGCATTAGCTAGAGACCTGCGCCTGCCTAATGTTTATGCTATTACATCTGACTCAAAGTGGCACGTGCTGGTATTCATAGTACTTGCACACCAAATAGAATGCCATTTGGTACAAACTGGATGCCACAATATATCAACTGCAATGACACAAAATGTATCAGCATATTTACATGTATATCATAAGAATGGCTCTTATTGCAATTTCTATTCGCTGGCATTGTTTAAGGATATTTTTACTCAACTATCAGATGCGAAAGAGTCGCGTTAGGCAATAACAGGCATAGCAATGTGCTTGTCGCTGTAAGCCGATATTACTGTTTTTGGATTGACAAGGGTGCCCTGCAGCAATGCAATTTTCTCAATATCCGCCAACGATCCTACATAACTCGGCACGTGGCTCTCATTTTAGGCTACTCCTTATGAAATATATCCCTGCAGCCCCAAACAACTGAACTAAACTAAAGCATGGACATATTTTGATTATTAGGCGAGATATATCATAACCATTACTAAAGGCTGCTTGCAGAGATCAATATAATCGGCGATTATTCGCACTCCATTGTGTGGGTCAATGAATACGTTGGGCATTTCAGCCGAAAATGCCTATCGATGATACAGCGGTATCTTGCTTGTTCACATGTTTTCGGATGAGTGGCTCCGCCGATTCGACATATTTCTAATCTATAAAAGGAAGCTCTACGGGCATGTAATTATCAGTCATGTACATGAGCCGACCAATGGTAAGAGCCATCCACCTATTAATTGCACCTTTTTAATGACTCCTCGACTTCCTGACACTAATCAGCTAGTAAAATTTTAATGTGGTTTTAAATCGATCTTATAATCAATATGATGAATACTAATAATATGGAATATGGCATTATTTAGGCTGTTTATTGATACTTATAGTCGGCTTTTGTTATTTTATGAAGTGTTTAATAGTTCAACCATGACACTAACCTGCTAGTAAGACGTTTATTGAGGAAAAGCCTTGTGATATCAGGATATGGCGGGAATATTCCTATTAATGTCTTATTTGACCGGGTCGTAGGTATTTGCTCACTTTTCTGTGACGCTATGTAACTGGTATCTGAATGGAGTTGATGATACAAACGACAATGGAATTCCTGCGTGTGATGCTTCAAATTATATCAACTTTGAGCATATTTTTCTAGGGAGGAGGTGTCTATAGTCTGTTAACTGTTATAATGTATATATGTTTCATGACATATCAACTGCACTAATATAACGGTGTAATTATAAACACCATCGATGCCTTTAATGTATGGTAATTTATATTGTAAGAGTTAAATTAAACAACCAACGGACCATGCAGTTTCTTATGGTCTGAAAAACTTGCAGAGTTTCTTCATTTTTACCACTAGTACTTGCCTTTTTATCAACATGATCTTGATTAAACCTGCAATGCTACGCGCATTATATTCTTTTTACACTATATGAATTGTTTAAGAGGCCATGAAACATTTCTCAATATCTGGCACTATACCTCGCTGTGTGCTCTCTCTACATTTAATCCTATATACATTGACATTTCGTGCTATCTATGAACTAAATCACGAGCGGGTAACTGTATGATGGATAGAGCAGAATAGCCCAAAGTCAATCGTATTGCGTGCGTTACACGCTTGTTACTGTTACAATACCGAGTACAGGTGACTTCAAATGTTGCAAGCTGCAGCAATCATTTGTACTGATTATTGAAATTTAACTATCTATGAAATGCAAACTCGAAAACCAAACAAATAGTTACGCAACCGACACCCTAAGAAAAGGGGAATATTTGGGTTGTGCACCACACCCCGAATTAAAATCATTGCCTCATAACTGACTTCGAGATTTCTTCAATCGTAGTGTTTGGAGAGGAATGCCAACAACCAGCGACTCTGTGGGATGGGCATAGCGGTGCAGTGATGCGGTGGTGCAACTGTTGGGGTGGTTGATATACGGTTTTAAATTGGCAGATAACATCGCTCTCCATTCCCATCGAGCCACTGAACAATATTGTAATCATTTTATATCATAGGGGATAGCACAGGTGCAACCAGACGATAAGATTTTCGTCGGTTGGTCTGCATGCGACAATGCACACATGACGTATGATGTGCTACGCGTATGTTGCCCATAAACTACTGCTATGGCAATGCGTTTGGGAGTGGTCTGTGTGGAAGCTGATAAAGCTAACTTATTTTCAATGGGTATCAGAGCGTTTGTACTAAAACCACTGAGCTTTGATGCATAACAATGCAGCCCTAACCCTTTTGTTTTCATGAAGTAACCAAGAAGTAAGCCACCAGAACTACGTTTATAACTGTTGATACCACATATGACATTTTTGTTATTTGCCATTAAATAGTAACAAATATTGCAGGACATTGTAACTGGCGAAATTATTTATCAATGAACAGATATTCGCTGTTGTGTTTTGCTACTTTGTGCATATGTGGTAACTACAATTCATTTATCTTGCATTTCAATATGCAATAGGTGCCGTTATGTATAGCATATTCAGAAACATCTGGTTCGGATAGGCAAGTAATATCAGTTTATGAACACAATCGGAGGAGTATAAATGCTGTAGTAATGCATGATTAGTCCCGGGAAAGTAATCATTGAAGACAGAACCATCACAGTCATGCAACAATCCCAAGCTGATTCGACATTGCGACCAATGCCACAAACGACCAAATGACACAAACATACCACAGGTCCTGGTGCAGTGAGTTATCGTCTGTTGCCATTTCATGATTTGACACTAGCCTTTGAATACAGACCGAACAATGACAGACTACAACAAGGCTTCCTGATTATTAGATGCAAGATGAGGTATAAGTATACAAGTATATGAGCTGGTTACTGGGCGCTTATTTTCGGTAATCGTTCTAGGCAAATTGTGCGAGGAGCTGTGTGTAAGCTTTATTAAGTAGGCATCTAAATTGCTGTTGTTGGCTTTTAGTTGGCTTTCAGTCTCTTGTGCAATATAATTTTATTGTCAACAGAGAAATACTTTCATGTGTTACTTTTTTACTCTTAGATAACAAACAGCAAACCAAAGTTGCTCGTCATAGCCTACCATTTATGCTCATGATCAGGGTCCATGCCGTGATTTTAAACCCAAAACGAATAAACAATAACGATTATAAATCTATAATGGAATTGTCATCATATTTCGGCATTTCAGATTTGCTTATGACAAATTATACTCCCTATTTAACGTGACACTAGCTGCAAAATCATGTACGCAGAAGTTTTGATGTGTATCGTTCTTGGTATAAATCGATTGATACCCTAAATCAATCGGTATTTATGTTCGCTATAATTGGTAATAGGTGCTGACATGTGCCCTCGATACAAGTGCTGCAACACCCACATGGCAAGGCATAATACGTATTTTACGGCGTTTATGTACGAGTCATGACCACAGTTTCCCTTGGCATTAAACTTGCAATATGGTTTATCAAAAGAAAAAAAAACCTGGCACTGGATGCCTTTGTTGAGCCTTTGTACGTTCCTTAAATGCAATAGCAATATGTAATCGCCAAGATAAATCATCGGGTTAAATAGGACATTACAGTAATTCTAACAAACGCTCTTGCATATTTCCACATTATATCCCAACAATGTCTGCACCTCGATTGGATTGTCAACCTACAATGCCTGTGATGATCGAGTTATTTGAATCTGCTTATTACCTAGGTTCTGTTTTGTCTGAATAATTCTTAAATGTGGGAATGTAGTTTCACGTTTCACGAGCGGACGTTGTTGCGACAAGCTTATGTGTCCTTATTCAGCTGAATATCATCTAGTCAAGCTATCGTTCTTTTTAACTCTATGAGAAGACTATCCACATTGCCCGTATTGACATGTATTATTTCAATGACGTGACGCTCACAGTTCAGCATGAACGGCACTGAAGATCGACGTATCACCTCATAAGTACTTTCCAATCAGCCAATTGCTAATATATCCCAATAGCTTAATCTAAAATAGAACGACAAACATAATCGAAATACGACAGCATCTCATTACCGACATCGCGACATCAATTCCACGGTGTGTACAGTAGTAAACGAAGATGCACAGCACAGGAAGTGTACCGAATAGAACAATGAATGGCAAATGTATAGCCATCTACTGAAGAGTACCGTGTGAAGACCTCCCATGTGGCGATTAAGCGCCAACACTTGATGACTAGTGAGGCTGATAAATCATACATTACTACATAACAATAGAGTCACCTGTAAAACAGCCAGTAGAATACATGTTAAAGTCGCCCGTGTCTTCAGGCAAGCACGTCAAGGCACAATTACATGTAGACATATATTGTTGGCTCAGCTGCCATACAAAAATTGATGGTTATCGTTAAGTCGTTCACTAGCAGTTGAGGCATATATGTCCGTTGCTGTTATACATTCCATTCAGCGGCGCCATTCAACCGCCCCAAGCTATAAAAGTCATATTGCAGATATTGCCTCTTGGTTTATGACAAAGAAAATCATACTGCTTTCTCATTTGAATAAATGAATTCACATCCAAGGGAATCGAGGCAAAGCTTAAAAACAGCCATTAGGGGCAGGCATGTTTCCCGAATATAGACCCCACAATACCATCAGACAGGGGCTCACGATGATATTTTGTATGAAAAGAATATTCGACATACATGAGTCATGCTTGCTCTCATATGGTTTATATCGCTTCTTAATCAGAGGCCCATAGAGATAAGGGAAACAGGAAAACATGAATACAATACGCAAAATTCAGATGCATTATTTAAAGATTGATTAATCTCTAGATTGCACTTGCAAAACAAAATATCAAAAAAGTAACCGAAAGTCACATGACTAGATTGCTTAAGGGTGCAGTAAAACACTCAAGCTATCAATATGGACTTTTCCATGTCAGTAAAGCAATGTCAGTAAAAGCAAGTACTAGAATAGAAACAGAGCGACAATCAAATCGCACAAACATTCGACATTCGCTAAAAAACCTGTTTTGTGCAATGTCTCGTCAGGGTAAAACGTTGAATGATGGAGCGGAAATAGACAAGCCATATAAAATATACAAACCATATCAGATACCTGGTAGATACCGTGCTTCTAGAATTGAAGTCGATCCGAAGCAAGAGCCTGACACGACCTAGAGCTTTCACTAGTCGGAAATGAGAAGCTGGCATCTAACACATTCCCAAGGACACCTTAACTCTATTAAGGATGATGAATCGGATGTGAGAAAAGCACTGATGCCAATCTGACAATTTTTGTATGATAGCGTATGCGTCTTTCGTAAGCTGAAAAAAAGAAGATTTAATTTCACATTTATAGCACAGCAAGAGTCTTTATATATTTCCTCTTGAATTAATACATATACAAAATTTAGACCTAAAACCCGCCTCATTCTGTTTATCAACTATCTGTGAACACTTGCTAAGCAAACGAAGTGAAAAGGGTTGTAATCATCCTAGTTCTTTACTTCTAAAGATACGCAGTAGGCAATGCGCGGAATTATTCTCAACTCATAGATTACCAACTGTAACGTCAACCATAGAGGGATGATAGCGGATAGATATTGGTTACCTCGAATAATGAATGTATTGTATTTTGTCAATGCAGTTGATATCATTGAATTAGTGATTATTCAGTTTTGACTCATAGACGAAACTAATCACAATATTAGATAGCACAAAGCATGTCAATCAATCTGTCAACACTATTGTAACCGTTTAACCCATTTATCACAGTTCACGAAGAGTTTGTGGCATCTTCGGGGTTCTCTGGCGTCGTATCGCTCGGGATTATTTTTGTGGTATGCTATATTGTCCTGAAGATAAGCAATAGTTTGTCATCTTCATTCTACACGGTTTGTTGACAGTGTCGGATTTGCTCGTCTTTCTTCACGGTCTGGTGCGTTTTTTGGCATGGGTAATGCCTTATTATACCGAATAGGAAACTGACAATGTCTATAACTTTGCTGACTATGCCTACAATCGACTCTGCTGATGACATGGAGCTTGAGGAAGTCTAACGAAAATATTGCTTCGTTTGTAACTATAGGCTCTTACATGATGGGAAACAACAAGCTCTCAGGATTCTTATGTTGGGGATTTATACTTATTGAGTTGTAGGATGGCCATGGGCATGATCAAAGAAAGTTAAAGTTGTAATTCCTATAAACTTGGCAAACTGCTAAATATATGCATCTAGATTGCTCATAGCAGTTAATCACTTCAGCGAAAACTCGAGCAGAGCTCAAGCCGTCACTCAACGAGGTCAGTGTCAAATCAAAAACGACCAGTCTATCTGTTCGCCGCTTACAGCTAACAATAAATAAATCAATAATACATATGCTGATATCCAACAGAACCCCAGCCAATAGTTGACAGTTTTGGCTGTTAAATGGCTGAAATATTTCAACGGTGTTTCACCGCGTAGTTGTTGTCAGAGAGCATAACAAATTTGTACTTTTACGATCCATGTTAGTGATATTGACTTACAACCAGAAGTCATGTTTTGTTGTCCACCAACGATCAAATTGCTGATTTTGGCTATCAATAAAACAAAATTCCATTCCACAAACATTGTTCAATGTTTTTAATCTGGCAAAGCGGCTCCATAAAATTATAACTATCCTTTTAAAAACTGGAAATATTGATTATGGCCGGAATCAGAAACGACAAATGGCAACAACAGCAACAGACAAAGAAGGTATAATGATGTTCTTACGATTCATCATTTGGTGTGGTAATATAAGATGTGCCCCATAGATACCACCAAGACTAGATGTAAACGATGACAGATGAATAATCAATGAGTTACCGGGTTACTACAGCAAGCGGTTTACCAATGCCACTACCCAATAATGAATGTTAAAACCTTCAAATAGACAAATTATCGGCTTTAATGTCTTGGTAAATTTTATGTATGTCATGTGAATATCGACATCTTAATATGAGAACACAAAACCTGAAAGCACACTGAATCTATGATGAAAGAGGTTGTTGATGCTGGCAACAAATTAAGCAAACTTACGCGATACAATTTTTCGAATCGAATTATTCTTGTGACATTTTACTTCAAATTTCAAATACGTACAGTCACTGAAAGGCTAGGCCGTCGTTACGAATCGTCGTCCTTCAACTATTGGTTGTAAATCGACATGAATCATGGCTGATACAAACGCCATGATGCCATACAGATGTCACACCATACCACATTAACAAAAATAGCGAGGTGAAGTTGCTTTCATTCATACTTTTGAATTGTATTTGTTTCCATAAAATATTTTATGCAATACCAATCAAAGAAATTGTGACATTATTTACGTGTTGCAGATGCCAATCTGTGGTTTGCACATCCGGCACATTGGACTGAAGATTGAAATTCGAATAGCGAAAATTGAGAATGCGCGCAGTCACATTCCTCACTATGAGTCATTATGGATTTATGGATCAATTCACTACAGAGTAAATGTCTGTTCTCGTACATTCACATCATGTCTAATGGATGGATTTACTTTGCAACGCGATATTTCTGACCATTGGTATAGATCGGATTGTCAAATATTCATTGGCGCCCTCACATTTAATTTAGGCAGTATGTGTACTCTTTGCAGTATACGCAGTAAACTTCCGGCAGTACAAGTGAATTGGTGCCCACTACAGGCTCTTTCCCAGTGCTTGCGACGCCTTTTCTTGGGTTGTACAACCATTATATGCAGTAACTGACTCGGCACCTCAGCTATAAAAGAAATAAGCCCATTGATACTAGTTGACTGTAAGCATCGTGGCATGTATGATTCAAATGGGGAAAAATTGTTGGTTCTGGTCAATGCATTGTGGAAAAATATCACTACTTTCTTAGTATGAACGACGTAGCTTACTCAAAAACGTGTCAGTAAAAACTGTTTGTGGATAGTACCAGTTGTTGCGCCCGTATCACTTTGCATAAATGCCATATTCTACTTTAATGCGAGCTAAGCCTCATTTCTTGATGGCTCATGCGCTTCAACGCTTTAGCCGTGAATTTGCGTACAAAAAACAATGAGTGTTTAAGACATACAGAATTCAGATATGAACCACTGCATACAACTTCACGTTTGGAATGACTAATCACTACTCGAAGATGCTGCATTTGGCATATGAACAAGTTACTTTATCTCCAAAACATAATATAGCGCATTATTAAGACTATGATTAATCAGCCAGCTAATCACTAATCACTACTCCAACATGCTGCATTTGGCATATGAACAAGTTACTTTATCTCTAAAGCATAATATAGCGCATTATTAAGACTATGAATAATCAGCCAGATGCATACGGACAGTACATACGATTTATTTATTGTGATAGATGTAGTTTAATACCTAGACAGATTTGCGTTATGGTGACATTGATAGAATGATTACAAGTCAGCCATGCGATCTGAAGCAATCACCATCTGGAATATATGGGCTTCTATCATGCACCAGTCAATTTGCAATACACCAGTGTGAAAGGAGTAGCTTAACCTTTAGGTACACCTAGGCTATGGTTATAACGACTCTAATAGCATTAACTTCAGTTTTTAAAGTTAGGCATTTCCCGATGAACATTACCTTCTAGACATTTATACTACATAATGCAGTAATATAACGTCACATTACATCATCTCATCCAATTACATCATCTCAGCAAAGAGTATTATGCGCTTTAAACGGATGGTGCGCTTTGTTCGGGATATTTCAAAGACCCGTTGAATTGGTCTTGTATCCTGTTAACCAGGGTATGGTCCAACGGAAAAGACGCCCCGTTGGAATAAAAAGTGGACTTATATAACACATTTCAATATGCGCATCGGTTATAAATAACGGGAGCTAAAACGAAATTGTTCTTACGCTAGTTATTGAGGTACCAAATGGCAATTGGCTCTAGAGTTGCATAGTTTATACATATAAAAGAACTAATCTCTACGAGCTTTTATATTTCATTGAAAACTGTCCGAATTCGACAGTGTGTACATTTGCATTGCGTAATATGCACTGTGTTGTTGTCATGGTAGTAAAACAACTTAAACGTTACTAAAATCAAAGATGTTTCTCATAAGCTGGGAAGCTTATATGCCCCAAATTTATTTATTGTGAGCAGGTTTTTTCATTATAGTTTTTGCGGATATACTGTAGTACATATCATATAACTTGCAGCAACAACGGAACACTTTGGATTGATCAAAATGCTCAAATCAATTATAATTGATCAATATGCTTATCATATTAACGGCATCATAACCTATCGTACGAATATACAATATAAATTATTGAGATGCGATGGCAAAATTTACTTCGTCTCTGACCTTTCACCCTTGCTTCATGCCTTAGCTGAAATCTCATTTGTCTTTGGCGATCTCTTTTCGCGGGACTAGCGCGTAGGTAGCTACTGGTAGGTTCAACACATCATCAAGAACACAGCATTACTGTGTTCTACAGATCTGGTATCAAAACGAACAGCATCAGTCTGTCGCTCTTTCTACTCTCCTCTTCATCAGTAGAACACATACTTATGTCACCGAGCTTACAGCTTACTGCAAGAAAAATTTAGCCTTTAGTCTTCACAGGCAGCTTCAAAAATTGTACCGATTACTTCATCATAAATCAATTTGGAGACTCCAAATGGGTCTCAACGGTTTTGGTTTAGCTTGTCAGTGCATAAAGCCGCCACTAAACTCGATTCATTTCTGATAATGGCCATCAGCACATTATATCAGAGTACTGAGAGTCACACAGCGCTCAACTGCAGGTCCAGGCGAATTTAAATAGGTGGTAAGGTCTTTACAGTGGCAAAATGGTAAGCTTAAGCAATTTCCCTTAATCACGAGTTAAAACCCGTCGAACCTGTGAAAAATTACCAAGCTTTCGCTATCCAATGAAATCATTTTTCTCTCGCGCCGTTGACCTTCGTCTTCCGCCAATACTTGTGAGATGTTATGGCATGAGAGACACATTACTACGTTGCAAGCATAGGAGAGAGAATCATTGGTAATTATTTTCATAAATACTATAATGATCACTATTTTCCGCTGTGTAATGTGTTTGTGCCTGATTGGATGTGTGCTCCATTAGCAAAAGCAACGTTTGCTTTATTGTGCGAGCAAAACTGGATGAGATAAAAAGAGACAACGGTCCAGTTTGTACAGTCGAGTCCAATATTTCAGTCCCGTACCAAACTGATATATGCTGACAGATGGTTAGGCCCTTTCCATGTTTGTTTGACGACCATATGTCACTGAACGTGACATATCGAATTACCTCACTGCGTGGGAGCTTATTGTCCGTGTATGCTTCAGCAATATTGTGTGCTACTTTTCTAGCTATGTAATCAATCAACACGCTTTATGGATTTCCATGTACCCACCGCCTCTGATACAAGCAAATCAGTTTGCGTGGCGTATATGTACTTTGGTGTTCATGGCATATTCGTAATTTGCAGCATGCAATGTGTCGTGAAAACTAGGAATATAGATTAGTAACCATTCGCTGTTCGCATTCGAAAATCAGTACATCATCTTTTTTCAAATATAGTGCACTGGCAGGGATGTTAACAACGTTTAATATCATGTAGACAATCGAGAGAAGAGAATGAAATCAGCAATAGCGTTAAATTATTTCTGTGACGCTTTTGGAATTTATAACTTGCTGGTAAACAGGTGTGCGTCATTTGTATGGTCCTGTTGTGCATCATTGATTTAGGTATTTTAGGTATTTCTGATTACCGACGAGTCGATGTATGACATGTATTGACTACCTATTCTGACACTGCCGAACTGGACATAATCAGCTGATTAGATTTGTCCGTTGACTTTTTAAAATTGGCGCAGATTCAGGAATATGAAATTATATCATGATCTACAATCGGTACTGATGTTTCTGCGGCATTGTACACCAATGCCTGATCTGGTTACTGTCAACTTTTGAAGGGGCAATAACTAGACGACTAAAGCTGGCTGGCTTACATCAGACATTCTGTATTAGTTTCTTGCTGTTTGACTATGCAGTGCACCCAAACTGATAAAATATTGAATTCAATATTGTGCTGTGGACCATATGGATATGTTTTGACGCATACATTCACGAAAGTTATTTAACAAGCAAATGAAATAATCATATGTTTCTATTTTTTTAGTACGTGAATCACAAACCGAGTCAAAAAGGGTCCTTGAAAGAAAATGTGCATTTCTGGATTTTATTTGCATAATTATTAACCAGGCACATGGAGAACAGATATAATGCATCTTTATGTACGCACCAATTCACTATTTTCTTGGCAAAGGCCAATCGCTACCTAATCGAATACCTACCTGTGTTATCTGTTATACGACCAAGACTTAAAGGTCACATACAACGATTTTCATCATTTCTTTATTATGTGTTTCAAAATGGAGATTAATAACTCATTAACCAACGGGGACCAATAATTTATAAATTTACAATGACTCTTTAATTATTTCTCTAACTTAGGTGTAGCTGTCATCACTGCAACCCAATGGACACAGCCAGAGTGTGCTGCAGAAGTTCGGAGAGAGAAATGGCTATAACGGAGGAATGGTCATGCACCACCAAGCATCCCAGATTCCTGGCAAACTGCCTGAATAAAAATTTTCTGGAAACGTCCAAATTTGAATCTATTCAAATGGATGGATCTGTTGGAGATGAGGTCTCTACAATGAGTAAGTTAGCCATTATTGCTACCAAAAAGGACGGTTTGAGGTTGAACAATTATATTTATTGCTAAGGGAACATCAATCCGGCTGTGTAAAATATTCAGTGTTCATATTGATAAACTACAATATATTTCACATAGCCAAGAATAAATAATACCAGTAACATGAAATCCAGAGGCAGAGCTTACAATAAAATTACAAAGTGAGGGAATGGTTGACAAATGACAATTGTTTTTTTAACTTTACAACTTATTTCAAAACCATAGACAACTAATTGACATATTGCTTCAGATTATTCAGGTATCTAGCCTACCGCCAGTTTACATTCTGGATATGGCACAGACTGGGCAAAAGAAACCGGAAAGTGCTGGCAGCCTGTGTGGTAACAGCTGTTAGAGAATCCTTCCCTGACCCGGGCGGCAAATATACAGGTTATCTACAATGGAGCGGAAGATTTCTTGGTCAGGTTGAATCGACACCTGTGAGCACCTACGAGAAGATCCTTTTCAGGTTTCTCGTACTGGGAGGCAATAGGTGGTGGGACAGTCCTGTCCTCTGCAAGGACCTCAGCAAGTCTGTAGCTTGGGTATTTTTGCCTGAGATCAAGCACCTCAGCAATGAACTGATGTACATAGTCTGAAGCAAATCAATGTTATTCATATTTTATGATAGTCATATAATAAGTTAGTTATATTATCGCTGCAATTAATTGTTTGAATTGACAAAGGCCTTTCCACCCAGTAAGTGAATGTTCTAGCATATGTCTCTGGGTATATTGCCCTGAAATTAAGTTGTGCGCAATATGCAGAAACAAAATTTCGGTAGTCATTGATATACATGACCAGAAGAATTACCGAAGTGCAAAAGAAGGGCTCGTTGGACCAAGCAAATCACTAGTAGATGCATTATGTAGTCTTAAGGAACATTGCCGCAAATTCATTGACACAGTATTATACAGTAAGCAAGTGAAAGCCAGAGTTGTAAACATTCTAGCTAAAGAGGTCTCATTAGAGGAACTTCAATGTGAATCATGCAGGTGTCATGTTTCTGTAATATGTATTATGGTGAACATCAGGTTGCACCATTCCCTGAGAGAGACTAACTGTAAGTTAAAGGACCACAAAGAGAGAAAAATCATAAGACAATGACATTTTCCCATACATAAAAATTTGTGCTCTTATTTGTTTTAAGTGCTGGTGTATGTGTAGATTTCCGAAAAATCAAATATTGATATTTGTTTACTTAGTTCCTTGAAAGCCCTCTGTGACAGATGTACAAGGACTATTCTATCATAAATCCACACCAGTATATAACACTACTGCACGTTAGAATGTTGTGGTGGGGGGAGCTTGTCGAACAAAGGTGTCCCTGGATATACTGTTAGAATGGTCGGCGGTTGCATGGTACTCCAGTTAGATGTGTGAGTAAGATGGAGTAGAACTATGTCTGGCTGATTTGGTGAGTTGAATGGCATAAGACAGGGAAGCATATCGTCAACCTATCTGGTCAGTGTTGAGATGGATGAATTGAGCTCTGGTTTTAACTGTTGTGTTCAGTGTAGTTTTAGTGTGCTTGTTGTTAATCATGTAATGTATGCATATGATCTCAATTCATTTGAGGTTGTTCTGCGTAAGCCATTAAAACTGGGAGTTTTAGTTGTAATTACCTTAGACAGAGGCAGACAGAAGAAGAAACTCATATATATAATAATATATATATATATATATATATATATAAATATATATATATATATATATATATATATATATATATATATATATATATATATATATATATATATATATATATATATATAATATATATATATATATATGTGATACTGGTGAAAGTTTTCGAAAAAAAATGAAGTTTCTCGCACAGCAGTTAACGCCTTAGCTTGCCGAACTGAAATGTGAGCGAGACACAGATCTCGTGGCGATCTCGCCGAGGCAGGCACTGCGCGCGAGATCTTTTTGATCTCGGCGTCGTTTCTACTCCTGCTATTGGTTATAACTCCTTGGATAGACAGAGGCAGACAGAAGAAGAAACTCATATTATGTGTTAGCCATCGTTAGACATGTGCTGTAATGAATATCACTCTTCCATATTGCCATAGGCAGAATTGTAACAAATGTAAGTGATAAAACGACCTGCTTATATGGTCCACATGCATAAAAAATACATAAAACTGATGTCAAATACTCCGACTGATCTTGACTGAACAGATTGACATGCAATCTAACTCGAAGGTCACTGCCGGCAATGTTTCAATGACAAATGAACATTTCACAACTGATTCTTCCTCAGACACTGATTTAATTAATCTTAATCCGCCCGACGTCCAAAACGTCATTGTTATTAGGCTGAACGACAACGTAAAAAGTAATAGTTGGACACTATGAAATCATACTTTGCAGGCAGCTACAAAACTGTAATTCCGCCTTAATGGGCAATGAACCGAGATCACGGCAAGGAAACTTATTACTTTTTTCATGATCATGTGCGATGTAAGTCAGGCCCGCTTACGAATACTTAATATTTTTAACGGAGAAATCTATCACATAATCCTCGGCCGTTGTTGAGTTTCTACAAACCCTCCCGCTGAGTGACTTTGTGTTAAAGGTTGTGTTCATATCACCTTTGAAGTCGAAATCATAGCTTTTATAACAATGGCGTATACATAACCAGCTGTACCTGCGTTATCTCCAATCAACAATTATTTGCTGCACAGATCCATTATTTGATGAAATGGGAAATCATGCAAGTGGTTATCTCGATGATCCTTTAGGATCCGACACCTCAAATAGTATCTGTTTATGTCTCTAAAATAGACCTGATGTTGTTGGTCAATCTTTGCTAGAGGTTTTTGTATAGTGTTTGTTTGTGTAAGGTTGTTGGTTGATTAATAGAAGCATACCTGCCATAACAGCAGAATTGACTGAATAGATTTTCTGATTTTCACCTGTTATGTTGATTGATAGCGACAAGCTAGACAAGGGTAACGCAATCCGATGCTGAAATGTTTATATCAGCTGACAAAACGCACAAATACTGAGTCACATTTGTGATTAAGCGCCATGGCGTTGATTGAGGTAATTGTTGCATCATCGACTAGCAAGTTGGTTTGGAACTCATTTGTTCAATAGGAATGACGAACTGTTTCAATTGCATTTAAAACTCAAATAATAAGTCCGTCTGTAGAGTCTTGCAACGCTGCCATTGCTTAACTTTATGTGAAGGTATATTTGCGCATTGGGTAAGATAAGGTACGCTCTATGTCAACAGTTGAGAAAGTTATGCGTGAATAATTTCGTCCGTATGTTATTGTGTGTACAGGACTTTATTTTGTCCATATGTTAACATGTGTACAATATATAATTTTGTCCATTTGTTTACTTGTATACAAGAGATTGATGGGCATTTTCCAGCAAAGAAAGCATCTGTCATGTGCATGCTGATAAACGTCATTAAAAGTGTGTGATCCTTGTAAACAATGTCGAAATTATCGCAAAACGCTGTTGATCAACTAGATCAATAAACATTCACTCTTCCAATTTAACTTGACAAACCTAACCGTCTTCATTTTCAGTTCCCTAGCACAGCATAATATAAGTCCTCGTTGTAATTATAAATGAATAACAAACGTACGAATCACTTTCTATATATCATGCTGTTAACTAAATAATGTTCACGACCTCTGTAGGGTGTGGGCGCGTTTTACGTTTGAACGTCGATCTCAATATTTTGAGGCGCCGTCGCCTTCACTAATAAGATGAATCCATTACTTCAACATAAACAATAGTGCTTTTGTGGATTGGCTGGTATCGTGGGCGTACTTCAGACGCTAGAAACGCTCACCACATAAATCTATAAGAGCGAGCCCTCTTAGCACGGTTTAAATAGTCATAAATTAAGCTAGTGTTTGGAAACTTGGCCTTTCCGGCATTTTCGCGTAAGTGTAAAGATCGTAATCAAGAATAACTCGCTAGTCCGAAGTTGCTATTATGTTCCTCTGTCAGCGTAAATATATCACGTTTTATGGTTATTTTTTTAGCTTTTCACTTTCTGTAGGTCGCTCTCTAAATTAAACAAAATAATGTTGCTGCTAAACACATACAATGCCATACCAATACTTTGGTGTGCATCGAATCATAGTCGTTATTGTAACTACGCTATGTACGACTAAATAAAGCTTTACCTCTGTTGCTTCCTTTTGTAACAAAGACATGCATAGAGCCATGCTTTGTCATGGTTATAAATTAATGTGGAAGCAACTAAAAGTTTGCTTACTAGCTAGCACATCAGCGAGCAAATCAATCTAACAAATTGTTCGGAAAAAGTTCAATTCAAAGGATTTTACCAAATATGTAATTGAATATGTGTAATCGCTCTTCTTGACATTGACATTAGGCGGCCCATTTATACACGAGTAGTGTTTACAACGTCATTTACAACAATGCTAAACGATGCCTTACTAGCGTGCTTTATTGTTGGTCACATTATTTTTTCTTTGCCTCTCTCACGCTGGTGTTTCTGATTTGTCTGATGTACGTAAGTTTTGAGCTGCCGCAAATATCCTCATAATTCAAATGATGACGGCCAAATGTGCTTGCCGGTGCTGCAGACTGACTCTTCGTCTGCGTCAACCGTAATTGTCTGATTAAAGGTCGCTGCATTCCCAATCATAACACCACCAAGCTATTTGTACAATCCACAGCAAATAATGCATTCTAAATTGCAATTGAGAAATTGCAAAACGATGTTTATTCCAACAATACAAATGCGGACAAACAGGGTCAACTTCTCACTGCCTTTTGGGATTGTATACATATGGTAGAATGATTCAATGTCTGTGTTGCAACATAGCGTAGTTTGTATTACAGGGGCCAACACTGATATATAATAGTTGAAGTTTCCCCAGAAAGGCAAAGCCTTCCATTAACTCTATGTTATAGTGACAATACATGTTCGAATCGCTAATGAATTAAATTGCGTTAGTGTCTTTGAGTTGCTGCTAAAATCTACGCCATAGATGGGCTGTGTTGTCTTAGTATGTGTACTGATATTCAAAGCAAATGTAAGCGACGCATAACCCTCACTATACATGACCGATATTGAAAATCTTTTTAACAGCGAAAATGTATCGCAACCATCGTGCAATCACATGCTGTTTTTGACAAAATTAACAGTTTGATCAGGGAAGACAATGGTGATCAGATGCTGTCCTTTCATTTATCAATGATGCATAGTCCTACAGCAAATTTGCTATAACGCTGAATGGCATTGTGAGGCAGGCGTAAAATCATTTTGACGACGGATGTATCTTGTAGTTAATGCGATCCAAAACGAAAGTACTTCGCAATTACCATCAAACAACAACAACAACAAAAGTGAAGCGAAAACAACTAAACAAAGTCCACTAATACATTACTTAGCTGGAACGTCATGGTAAAGAGCAAAGATGCACTTTATGGGTATCTGAGCTAATCACGTTGATGGACACAACCTTTGTTGGTTCTTCTGACAATTATGATTACGATAATTATGCGACATGTATAAATTTAGCGAAATGATTTGATCGAGCAATAAGCTAATCACTACAACCGAGATAAGGTAGTTGCATTGACGCCAGCCTGCCTGGGTATGCCTACAAAACTACACAGTAGCCTATTTCCTATTCTTTATCCATCGTTTACATCTAATCTATGCGGCCACTTTTCTCATTAGTTCCCTTTTAAAGTGCCATTTTATATATATCACTCTGACTTACGCATCCAAAGGGCCTCATTATACCTTGTTTTGCCCTTGTTCATGCCATTTGTCATTCTTGATTCCGTCTTCAAAGACAAAAATTATTAATTCTAGAGAGAAAAGGTCCACATAGCCATTGCCTTGGATGTTGTGGATGTCATATATATGGCCAGACTAGCCGTTCTCAAACTTGATTAAGCATGGACAGTAGATCCAGCGCTCATCAGAGAAATTTACTGTGCTTTTTGTGAATGAACAATTTCCGCTACAGTCATCAGTCGATATATGTATATATACCATGCAGCGTAAACGAATATGGCTGTTAAGCACGAGCGTGTACAGTGTCATGATTATATCCACAATCTGACGATAATAGGAATATACATTAATACTTTTCAGGAATATCACTATAGTGTGTTTCAGTGGCGTCGTTAAATAGTCACGGCTATGACAGCGGCTGGTAGATTTACACCCATATTGAAAAGAACGGGAGAGGCTTTGATGGAGTTCATCTCATCAAGTGGCTTTTTTTCCGTGGGTTATTAGATTCACAAGAGTGGCGGGTTATTATCGTTTGAATGTTATTTCGGTCTTGCTTCGCTTGTATTTAAATGATCATTACGCTGACATGACATTGCCCAATCGAAATATAGCAAACGTAGCTCTCGTTCTCTATGGCAATTGCATAACCTTGGAATGCGTTGTGTTGACCACCAGCTGATTTGCAACTACTTCATTGTGGCAAGCAAATATTTCTTAACATTAAAAATGCGAGTCGAATGTATGCAGAATAGCTCACGTATGCAGAATAGAACATGACGAACTCCACCTATTTTGGCAGATGTGAACTGTAAAGTAAAACCCACATATCCACAATCATTTAATGGGAAGAACAACAAAAATATCATCTAACCTTGAAAATACGATACTCGCTAGATGTGATGCGTGCTTTTAGTACTCAGCTGTTCCTAACGCATACTTATACCTAAAATTAATTTATTCGACTTAATATAATACGTTGCAGAAAATGCTATGCAATAATCTCCCTCGGAGCTGCTTTGGGGACACACTAGGCAAATCGCGCTATACTATTAGAACAATGTAGAGCTTTATCACATGTACATAGCGGATGTTAACGCATGCCATCTTAGATTATGCTCGTATGCAGACCAAATGAAGGAATCAGAGGCATACGCTCAGAAGTTTGCTTTATGCGACTGATCGTCACAATAGAATATGACTATATATTTATTCCACTCATTTCATCGCGATTAGTTTCCCAAATGGCTATCAGCAACGTCCTCTTCAGTGGTTAGTGGTCGTTTCATTGCAATATTGGTTACTGAGAAGAAATGTAACAAGCGTCTGCTTACTACATCAGATCTATGGGCAGCGATGTCGGTGAGCTTTAGTTTTGACCACGCCGTTGAGAGAATGACATAATAATTTTAAATAGATGATTTTCGTATGCACTTACAACCATGACCAGCCATTGCCACAATTTTACAATGCAATGTAGGATGTTTTCATGTCTGATGAAACAATTCAACATTACGTCACATATTTCTGCCAAAGATCATTAGTATAATGTAATGTAATTGCAATGGAACGCTAGCCTTTCACGGTTAAAACGTAACGGGTCCCAATCGGAAATCGTTTCAATATCCTTAATGGATAAGCCAATTAATCAGTCAATCTTTGTGAAGTCATAACAACTAATCTTTGAAATAAATTCTTCGAATGATGTTGGCATACATCATAAAGCGACAACGCAACGATCACTGAAATTCGCTTGTCATATTTAAAGTGGTTTATGTTTGTGTGGGGGATTGTTATTGATGTCGGAATTATTCCAGGTCCAACTGGGCTATGCAGGATAGATTGATACACAGCCAACAGTTACATATTGTTCTGCTAAACCGGATGGCATTTTCATATCAGTTACGACCTGAAGGATATCATGCGCCATATTAAATGAAGTTCATCTGTTATGTTACATTGGCAGCAAGAAGCTGGAACACATCAACAGCAGACCATTAGCGCCGCCAATAAATAATTTAACACCAAGACATGTGTGTTGCGAGCATAGCACATGGTATTCAGGATAGTCGTAAAGGCTTTTAACAGGAATGCAATATGGACAGAAGTATAGCTCTACATAAAAACCGCACGGGAAGCTGACAGTGAGTAGCTATGCGGTAGCCTAGCCGCCTTCCAGCTGGCCACAGATTGGCCAGTATTTTAATGTAGAAATATATTGCTTATGGATTTCGATAACTAGTAGCATCGTTGAACAACATAAATAATTCAAAGGACTCACAATTGCTTATTCATTACGAGGATCGACAAGATAATGAATGATTGAAACAGTGAAATTATTGCGATAAATACAACCAATCATGCGTAGGTTAAAGTGTATTATAGTAAGCTGCTCAGTCAAAATTTGAGCGCATTTTGTTAAGGTAATGATAAATGTGCATTGACTGTAAACTATGATTGATTAATAACATATTCGAAAAAGGTTCAACCAAAAATGTCTCGGTTCAGCATAGTGCGAGAGCGAATGCCCTGTGTAGTCTACGCAAAGCTTTCCATGCAGTTTCTTGAGGTACATGATTATAATTCACCCAGTGTGTATTTTTACTAGGATCACAAGTTTCTGAATATCACAAATAATCACATTGCATAGTAAACTTACATTTATGCGTATTAATGCCTCAGACTCCCACCTACAGTGAGCTATCCCCAGATGGAATGCATCTACTATTTACCACGCACATTAGAGGTATACCCCCATTGAGTTTCATGGATACATTAGAAAGAAATACAACCTGGGGTCTTGAACACAGCATCCTATACTAATGGTACATTTGTCTACATTATGCATACACCTGGCCGCGTACTCTTGTGTGATTGTAGGAATGCCGATTAAATTCCAAGCCATCGATTACTTGCCGCCATTAATCCGGTCCATATAATAACATCACATGAACTAGTAACACATAGAAGCAAGCCCACATATGGGCTTCAGTTGCACCGTCATACCATCAGCTGTGATCGTGCTTCGTGAACAGTGTTTTGGTTTCTCATGTCACATAGTTCATTGACATGCGACGACGCCAGAGGATTACGACAACGCGAGCCACTCTCGTTGATGAATCATCGGGTACAGCACTTACAGCACAATAATGTTTTGTCAATTCGGGTAAGTTAGTAGTGGATATTTATTTGATCGGAAACAATTGACGATGGAAAGCATGCTATGGCTGCATTCTGGATAATGTCACCAGATAAAGTGTTGGCGGCAGTTGAAAACCTTTTAAATTCATTTGTCTCTATTATCCGTAAATACAGATTAAGTCACAACAAATCTTATCAGTGTTTGTGCATAAATAACGCTGTGCCATTCGTATTTACCACTTTTGTACATTTCGGTATGTTTCCAAGACAGAGGCTCCAATGTGGCTCAGCCAGATACCTGCGTTGAGTTACGTAATTGGCAACGCTAGCGTCTAAAGTAGTGCAGTCAATATACGCAATTCCTTGACAGCACCTGGCCCGGACCTTTGCTAGCCAGAGGGTTATTGCGCACCCCACTAAATGACTGTGCGTTAAAGGTGGTGTTCCTATCGTTAATCATTCATATATACCAATCATTTAGATACATTTACCATATATGTAATAATTTCGGCTGAAATAAGAAGGTACTCGCAATGCATTGAATATGCTCCATCTAATATTTCCAAACAGATGGGGTTAGCGCAAATAATGTATGGAATAAAATGCACACTTTCCACGAAAAAGATGACAACACAGCATTTTCGAGAGTCTCGTTGATGGACGTGCGACACTCAAGTTGAATAATCAAATACGATACGACGAACAAACATTCACATTGTGTATTCATTTTGATGAGTCAAGGCATTAGTCCCGCAAAACTAATGAAACGGTCATTAAACATTTACACATACCATTGTAACCAACTATCCAATCAGTTCAAGTGATAGAAGGTACCTGATGTCATCGATTTCCTGTTTTATGTCCTCAGAACTGCATCCGCTACTGTATCTCAATTTTTATTTATCCCATCGTATGCGCTACGTTGAATCAGAGAATATAATTCATTTAATAGTCTGACTTAGTTACATCATGTTTAATTAGAATGAAGAACAATTACTGGGTGTGGTCAAGGCATATAGCAAGATAATTAAATTTAATAGCAGATGGCACTATACGGATTCTGATTTCGTTCATGCCATCGGTTGAATGGGAATCATTTGGTTTGTGTCAACACTAAAACAAAGCTATCCAGGCGGTGCTTTGCATCTTCAAACGTAAGTTGTTAACGACTTATGGTTGTTTCTTGTGTCGCCCTGACAAAATAATAACACTGCCCGATTAAATATCCGATAAGGAAACTGCCTTTAAGTTTAATAAGATATTTGCAGGAGAGATTATACTGTGGAGAGATATGAACAGGACATATGAATATTTTGCTGAACCTTTCCTCGTTTAGCAGCCACCAGAGTAATAAAGCTTTGCCACTGGTGCTTTGGTTGGTAGCGATGATATGCATTGAGCTATGCTTCGTCGCTATTATAATACATTCTGATTATAATGTGGAAATAACTACACCTTTGGTTATCGTATAGAGATACCACGTTAGGTCGAAGCACAACGCATAGATAGGCTTGGTGGGCGTTGTGGTAACAAATACACGGGTACTATTGGAAAATAAATGCACACATTGCATAAAAAAAACAGTGCGAGAAAAGCAGTCCTCACAGTGTATTACCGATATGTACATGTTAACAGCGAAAACGTATCGTAACAATCGTGCAAACACATACTGATTTTGACAAATTTATCATAACGCTGAACCGCATTCCACGAAACAGCATGACGTTGCGGGGCCAGAGACCGTAAAAGCATATCGTATAGTTAATGCAATCCAAAACGAACGTACCTCACAATTAGCAACGCGTAATGACAACCAAAGTAAAGTGAAAACGAACTTAAAAACGTCCAATGAAACAAACTCTTCTTGGAACGTCGCAGACAAAAAAGCAAATATGCGCTTTATGGGTTACCTGAGCAAATCAGGGGTTGATTGACATCAGAATTTAGCAAAATCATTATATTTATCATAAAGTCCACTACATCATGTTTTAAACGCTCTCACCTCTGCAAAATAGCCCATGACTGACTGCGCCACATTTTGTAGATGAGTCCTCTAACATAAAACCACAATCAGTTGATTTGGGGTGGGAGGGGGAGCTATCATTTCACCTAGACGATACGCTACGGAGTTGCTTTGGGGTCAGACATGGCATATTGCCCTGTTTTATTAGGACAATGTATGGCGGGTCCCAAGCTTTATCACAGCACTTGCCATCAATGACAACATGATAGCAATTTACATATGTCATTCTGGGTTTTGCTTCTATACAGAACCCATGGAGGAATCACATGTAACTTAAACCCAGATCACTCGGTTATAAGAGCTGAAGTTTTCTCTTTTTGTCGATGAATAGCTCGTTTTAGACTTACTATTTAGTATTTACTCCTTTCCATGCGCTTAGTTTCCAAAATGGCTATCAACAACGTCCTCCACAGTGTTTAATGATCGTTTACGTGCAATTTCAGACAACTGTTACTGAGCAGCAATTAACAAGCGGCTTCTTTCTTAATTATATTTAATTGCAAACATATCGGCAAGATCAAGTTTTGCTGCAATTTTGTAATAGAAAGAGAAAATACATATCACTTTGAATAGACGAAAATGATGTCATATGCATTTGCTACCATGACTAGCCATTATCACACTGCAAGTTTGTCATGCCAGATTAAACATTTCACCATCACGTAACAGATTTCTGGCAAACACCCTTAGTATAAGGTGCTGCGATTACAGTTGAGCAATTAAAACTTGCCGGGGCCCCATGGAATCTCGTTTAATTATCCTTGATTGATCAAACAATCAATCACTCTGCTATGAAGTCATAATGACTGCGTTGGGAAATTAATGCATTGAATGTGGTTACTATACATAATAAAGCGACCGCGAGACGATCATTGAAATTAGCTTGTCACATTAAAGGTGGTTTATGTTGGGGTAGCTTGTGCTGCTTGGTTATTATCTGCGTAAAGTGATGCCGGAATTATTCCAAGTCAATCGGGGCTCCGCACGATGGATTTATACACAGCCTTTAGTTATACTGTCTTCTGCAAAACCGAATGGGATTTTCATATAAATTTTGACCGGAAGAATATCATTCGCCATAATGATTGAAGCCTTTCTGTTGTGTAATATTGGCAGCAAGAAGCCGTAGCTCATTCACACTGCAGACCATTAGCGCCACCCGTAAATAGT
Source organism: Urechis unicinctus (assembly GCA_034190875.2). Lineage (NCBI taxonomy): Eukaryota > Metazoa > Annelida > Polychaeta > Xenopneusta > Urechidae > Urechis > Urechis unicinctus. The sequence goes on along the minus strand of CM067358.1, from coordinate 45,787,725 downwards.
ATAATACCACGACCTCTGTTTTGCGAGCAGAGCGCATTGAATTCAAGATTGATAGTCGTAATGTCTTTTATTTTACATCGATTGATACATCACAGATAATTTGCAGCGAATGATTTCCGTATATTTACAGTGCATTAATGTTCCCTATGACCAATCGTCCAGGGTGCAATCGCGGCAGAGCAGTCCTTATTAAGCAGATAAGTGATATTAAATGCCTTGGCTGCAATGCGGGTCCTTTATCCACCATGTTTAACCTCTTCAGCTAGAAGAGTAGCCCTTTGTATAATAATGCAATTACCGAGTATCGCTGGGTTGTATTTCAGGCTCAACATCAGTTCTTACTTTGATCGTGTTGTAGCATTGCTACGCGATGACATTCAGTTTAGTGAGTGAATTGTATTATGTTAAATGAAGCATTTTTACATCAAAGATTTTAAACAAAGGCCTCGGCATTATTTGGAGTAATCGAGATATTCTAGCGTAACGCATTCCAATAAAGTACTTGGATTAACCATGTACATACTACACGTTGCTGGCAATACATACTCACGTGACAATCAAATCAACATGCGGTCAAAAAGCTTAATAGTATGGCATGATATGTGTATAAAGTCAGGGTTAGTTGTGCAGTTGTTTTCTACATCATAAGCTGATGCGTGTGTGCGTATCACTTGTTAGAAGTAAGCGATCAAAGATTCGTTCAGTGTTGGCAACCTGCGCTATATTTTATCAATTCAACGCGTACACAATGTATACACCATGCAACCTTTGTCCGTATTGACGAGTGTTTAAGTGTGAGTAAGAAGACTATATTGTAAAATTTTGTCACATCCAATAAATAATTACACACTAAACAAGCATCAAAGATTATTAAAAGATGCTAACAAGTCCAGGTATTGTTACATTTTATATTATATTAAGCATTTTGTCAGAATTGAAAACGCTTAGCACTTCTATTAATTCACGTAGCGTTGGTGATTTGTGTATGACGCGGTAGAGAGCCATACCAATTGATATAATGTTTACTGTCCACAATAAATGGAGCAATGGAATTGTCGTAATAAACGTCTGATAATTATTGCTAGTATGTACCAGTGGTGCAAAGCATAAATGAGTGTGCATTTCACTTTTAAGCATTTGTTGTCTTTAATGCAAGCAAAGGCAATATCTACATTAAGATCAAGGTTATCACGCGCAGCATATTCATGCTTTTATTTTCTGCAGTGGAATCGTCATTACAGGTAAGCAGTAAGCGGTCATGTACATACTCTGAAAAAACTCGCCGATACATGATGCGCATTCGCCCCAATGTCGGTATAGTAAAGTGAAGCTAGCAAAATGTCAGTTATCCAACAGAGATTTGCATTCGAGGGGAATTCTAAAACCCGAGGCCTACCCCGAACTTTTGGATTGATAGGCGTAATAAGTTTGGCGTAACGCAATTTGTGAAAGCATTAAGCGTCGGTGCGGCACGTTGGTTGTGTCACTCTTTGGATGTAGGTTGACCCATATCGTTGCTTCTTCGAATCATTTTCTAGCAGATATGTTTATGGCAATAATCAGTGCAAGGGGCTCTTCCATCCCGACTCAGATGTTCCCATGTCTTTTGGGCGTAATGTGTGTAATAAGATTTACTTCGGCTTATCTGTTTCAGCAGCCACTTAAAAAGTAGCACCGGGGTCAATGATAACAGTATTGAGGGTTGAGGGAGCAGACAGCGAGTTACGTGGCCAGATATACAGGCAATAATTCATTTAGAGCAGGCCTCGAGTTGCTAGGATTTGAAAAATCAAAATAAAATTGATTAAAATTCAGATGGGCATATTTCTCACAATATATGAACCTGCATGCTGGTTGTTTGATGAAGTCAACAGAACATTAATATAAATGCAAGCCGTATGCTATCAACAATTACTCATAAGGTGGTATCGAATAGAAAACAATATCCTTTGCTCGATGTATAACAATTATCAGTTCATGTAAAGCCCCAAAATATATGAATGTGTTTCACTCCCAGTCGTGTTCAATATAGCCACCGCGTAGAACCCTTTACAACCAAGGCGGTATGTGTAGCTTCATACTATCTTCAAATGATGACGATTGATGTGCTTAGTCTTAATTGCTTTTCAAAATAATGGCGTACTTATAGTGCCTTTCAAGGTTAATTACCTTGGCCAATCGACATATCTGCGTAGGACCATTATTATAATATTTTAGTGCCTCTAACGAAAACCAAACGCAGAAGTGTAACGAGAGGAGAATTGGTAGCTCGGATTTAATGGCTAACGTATGGGCATAACGTATAGTCCAGCCACTGGAAATGCTTGATATAGTCCATCACGTTCATCACAAGCGATATCTTTGCTTGTTGTTATGGACTTTCTACAGATGTGAAGAGCTGTAGACATATTCATTCCATATCGGTATCAAACTGCTAGTCGTAACACTAGGACTAGTGGTAATAATGTTGCAGGTCTGATGTCTTGACGACTGCTTTGCGAAATAAATACATATGATGGGGTTATTCTATATAGCAAAGCGACAACCCAGCGATCGAAGCAATATGTTTTTTACCTTTTACGTTGTTCATATAGGGGTATGTAGTACTATGTTTTTTTCTGCGTATATTGACGCCGGAATGATTTCTGGTCAAACTGCGATGCAT
>CM067358.1:45746408-45784960 GCA_034190875.2 Urechis unicinctus | reverse complement strand
CACTAACATGGATCGTAAAAGTACAAATTTGTTATGCTCTCTGACAACTACGCTGTGAAACACCGTTGAAATATTTCAGCCATTTAACAGCCAAAACTGTCAACTATTGGCTGGGGTTCTGTTGGATATCAGCATATGTATTATTGATTTATTTATTGTTAGCTGTAAGCGGCGAACAGATAGACTGGTCGTTTTTGATTTGACACTGACCTCGTTGAGTTACGGCTTGAGCTTTGCTCGAGTTTTCGCTGAAGTGATTAACTGCTATGAGCAATCTAGATGCATATATTTAGCAGTTTGCCAAGTTTATAGGAATTACAACTGTAACTTTCTTTGATCATGTCCATGGCCAACTTACAACTCAATAAGTATAAATCCCCAACATAAGAATCCTGAGAGCTTGTTGTTTCCCATCATGTAAGAGCCTATAATTACAAACGAAACAATATTTTCGTTAGACTTCCTCAAGCTCCATGTCATCAGCAGAGTCAATTGTAGGCATAGTCAGCAAAGTTATAGACATGGTCAGTTTCCTATTCGGTATAATAAGGCATTACCCATGCCAAAAAACGCACCAGACCGTGAAGAAAGACGAGCAAATCCTACACTGTCAACAAACCGTGTAGAAGGAAGATGACAAACTATTGCTTATCTTCAGGACAATATAGCATACCACAAAAATAATCCCGAGCGATACGACGCCAGAGAACCCCGAGGATGCCACAAACTCTTCGTGAACTGTGATAAATGGGTTAAACAGTTACAATAGTGTTGACAAATTGATTGACATGCTTTGCGCTATCTAATATTGTGATTAGTTTCGTCTATGAGTCAAAACTGAATAATCACTAATTCAATGATATCAACTGCATTGACAAAATACAATACATTCATTATTCGAGGTAACCAATATCTATCCGCTATCATCCCTCTATGGTTGACGTTACATTTGGTAATCTATGAGTTGAGAATAATTCCGCACATTGCCTACTGCGTATCTTTAGAAGTAAAGAACTAGGATGATTACAACCCCTTTCACTTCGTTTGCTTAGCAATTGTTCACAGATAGTTGATAAACAGAATGAGGCGGGTTTTAGGTCTGATATGGTTTGTATATTTTATATGGCTTGTCTATTTCCGCTCCATCATTCAACGTTTTACCCTGACGAGACATTGCACAAAACAGGTTTTTTAGCGAATGTCGAATGTTTGTGCGATTTGATTGTCGCTCTGTTTCTATGCTAGTACATTGCTTTACTGACATGGAAAAGTCCATATTGATAGCTTGAGTGTTTTACTGCACCCTTAAGCAATCTAGTCATGTAATTGTTCGTACTTTGTTTTGCAAGTGCTGTGAGATTTACTAATCTTTAAATAATGCATCTGAATTTTGCGTATTGTATTCATGTTTTCCTGTAACCTTATCTCTATGGGCCTCCGTTTAAGAAGCGACATAAACCATATGAGAGCAAGCATGACTCATGTATGTCGAATATTCTTTTCATACAAAATATCATCGTGAGCCCCTGTCTGATGGTATTGTGGGGAGTGCGAATTAATAAACTCTAACGTATTCTCTGCTATACCAGATTTTAGAAACAGCCGCGTATTCGACTATCATTCGATGCAAATGCGCAGCATGAGCCAGCTACAACAATCCATCATGTGCAAAAAGAATATATAATGGGGCTCGACAAAGAACCGAAGACCTGGATATTTGGTTGACATTATGGGAGCCGTTAAAAATATTATAACTTAAGACATTCATTGAATGGAATGGCGTGACAAATGGACGCAATGCCCATGTCAGATGTCATAGATTGTTAACTTCATGGACAAAGATTGATCTGGCTGCTCCCTGGGGATAATCATGTCAATCAAGCGATTAACTCCTTAAAATGGAAGGCACACATCAGAATACTCCAGATGTCTGACTGCAATTGCAGTGTGTTAAGCAGTCGGCTGATTAAAGCTCAACCAATTTATCAGGCATCATGGTCGAATTAGGGAAGAAAATTCCATTCCATATTGCCCCACTCAAGCTTGGTCTTAGTTACTTTAGCATAGGCGCATCGTATGCTTCAGGCGTCGAAATACCCTATATATATATATATATATATATATATGTCAACTGTTGATGACCATTGGCAGGCCGCCTATGGACCAAGTGGTCTTTTTTGCTTGGCCCTTCATCATAAGGTATAGGGTGGTCATCATTGTAAATCAATTCATGCAATTAACTTGGTAGCAATCATAACGTTGTGCTATGTGGAGTAAACGATTGTTTACCCTTTTATATATGCATCATTAGTATCTAGCTTGCAATGCAAAACATGCTGACATACTTTTCATTTCGATTGCATTTGAACACGGGCTTAACTAGTGGTGGTTTTAATATTTCACAGAAATTCTTAACACTGGTGTGGATAAAGGCTGTAGTTAAATTGCTGACAAGACTGCAATACGTCAGTGAAAAATGAACAAATTTGTCACTTATTGAATAAATAAATGCATGATAATGCGGCCCTCGAAACCTTGTGCAGTGATTGCATTTGACTGCAGCTCAGAAATAATTAACATGAGTCATAACGCCTAAAATAACAAATAGAAGAGGAATATATCTCCGATGTAGTGCGTATATTGTCAACCATACATTGTAAGATATAATTGATTAGTATTGAATATAGTTACCGATATTCTTATAAACCACGTGAGTGTACTTTCGCTAATGATGACATTTGTTTTGTCGTCATTAAACGATGATTATCGCACATCGTTGAATTTCAACTGGATCTGAGATACCTAGAATACGAATTATAGTCAATAGCAGATAAGCTCAGCTCGCAAACCTTGTTAGATTTTCCAAATAAAATGCAATGTAAAAATTGCACGCTTATGACCACAATTCTAATCCCTGGTTGACACCGTGCGAAACAAGGATCATTCACATGATGACAGGTATTCTGTACCACCATATGGTTCATGTTACTTATGCGGTTGAACGATACGGTGGGCGTTAGTTGCTGCGTATAATGGCTCGTCACATATATTTCACTGCAACAATTTTGCGAGGAAATGAAAATATAGGAATGTTAAACAGCACATGATTTTGTTAAACACGCTGATTGGCAGGATTCACCTTCAACAACGACCTCCTGATCTTATGCAAAGATCGATTGATTCGTGATGACAATGTCAGACACGTGTTTCGTTGCAGTATACTTTATTTGTCCGCAAGATTAGACAGACCCATCACGGCATACAGAGTTCATGTGTCAGGAAATAGGTACTATCATTTCTATGAATGAAACCAAAATACACCATCACTTAGCGCCAGTTTTATTAGGTCTCCATTCACATTTTAAGACGGAAAGTATCGTGTAGACATTTCAGACTCCATTGAGATGTACAAGGCATCGTTTCGAGAGCTGCCGTAACCAATAAACATTTATGTTACTCCCCATGTTCAGATACGGCGTTGATATTTGCGACAAAGCTGATGCTTACGAACGAAAAACGTTGCGAGGTATTTGTAACGAAAACAAATGTAAAAGAGGTAAGGAATTGTAAGTGCAATAGGAGTTGTAATACTCTTAATGGATTGGTGGTTCACAGTGGCTCATTAGGTTAAAACAGAGGGACAATCTCGAGCGAAACTACTTTCAAATATGGAGTTTTCCGTCTGGTGCCATCGGCGTGAAGGAGCAAAATTTTATTTGAGTGAGGGACATTTAATGTTGAGAAAAAGTAAGTAACAAAGCAATACCTTATATGGTCAAAAAGGCATAAGCAAGTCGACAAGTACTCGAACTCGATCACTTAGCTCTTTTTGGCACAACGCCATTTCGAATGTTTCGAATTACGTCATCGTTAAGTTAGGTATCGAAAGGGTAGCACAAAATTCCTCAGAGACAGTGGCAGAGACATTAAATAGCCTTTCATTCACTTTAGCCTTTTGTCAACCGTTGCACTATGCATTTATGCTCAATATGGATGAGGTGTTGCCGTTGTAAAGGTATTCCGCTACAATACACTTCATGGTAAGGTCAAATAATACATTGATAAGGATTAGAATAATGCTGATGGATATTGACTTAAAATGTATTTAATATTCGGAAGGTTGCTGCAATAAAACAACACCTAATGAACAAAATGTCCTGATTATATTACTGTCAAAGGGGCTGCAGGCACTTATGAAACAATAAATCACTTCAATAACAGAAGTGCGAAAACAATAAGATAACCCATCATTTCATGGCGAATTATTGGACGGAACACACATTGAAGCGCATGAGAGATTGCCAGAGGTATGAATCATTTGACTATTAACCGTCTCAATATATTCGTCCCTTTTTCATTATTATTTCCGGGTATGAACCACACTACCCTCCTGCTCTCACCAGAGCATAACAAATAGAGTTTTCTTTTTCATATCATGTTCCTGTCCCATCATGGCCTGCCAGACCAAATCCCCTCATTCTGCCATATCCGGAAGATATGTCTACTGAACCTTAGATGAGGCACACATTGAGGTTGATATAGCGGCCGTCGCATAAAACCATTTCATTATTGGTTCCGCCTTGCAGACACCTCAGCTGTAAAAAAATGTCTCATAATGCCAAGATTTCATCCAAGTGACTTGCTCATAAAAGATATAGAGTAATATAGTAAAATAATTTCCTCGCGGCAAATCGTTTTGTGGTTGATGCTTTCCAACAAAAGGCTGCGTCATTGTTTGCTGCAATTGTGGTGGTTTATGAAGGACCACCAAAGACACAATGGGTAGCGTCATGATAACGTAGATGCAGCTTCTCATAGACATGATAATAAAATAGTGTTGGTAGTCAGATACATTCCGGTCGTCCATATAATTTGGTGATTCACATGAAATGCATAGTGATTCATGAGTTTGTAATCCATTTAATTTTACAATGAGAGCAAATAATATTTTCTGCATTGAAATTTACTCTAGTTCTGTTGCCGCCACCTCTGCGCGGCTAAAACGTCCACGCTAGAATTATATTGGGCGCAAATGTAGCCGCTTTACGATTGTTAACATAAACGGTTGGCATAATTGCTGTCGCAATACATACGTTTAATATCCCAACATATGTGCTAATTGACCACAAAATGACATGTGTCTCTTATCATGATGCGTTATTGCGGGATTTTAAACTATTACGTGCATACTTTAATGTTGCGCCCCTAATCACATGACTGTACAATATCGATTCTGTAGGAAGCAGGCCATCTACAAAACGTCGAGTATCTGAAGTGATTAGCCAGCTATTCGTGGTGTACATGCCAATGATGTTGCTTTAAGAGTGCAACTGATAAAGCATTCTAAGAATCAGCTCTCTATATGTCATTTGTAGAAATCAAATGTATTCTCTATAACCTATATAAATAAAAATATCACTCAGTTATTTCCACGCATTGTTAAAGACATGTTGGTATCAATCAACCCACAAACGTACAGACAAGCGCTATTCAAAAACCTATAAGTGCCTGCAGAGCTATGCCCAGTTATTTCTTTGAGGTGCCTCATAACAAGAAAGCGGACATCTCGCCTAACGAGATAATTTAACTAAATATTGAAGTGCACTGCCTGTAATGGTACGGGTAAACCTACCGCATACTTTATATTGTGTCATATTAATCCTCATATGTGCATGCAGTATGAATTATGAGGACTAGCGTCTCGTGTAGAATATGACTAAAGGTTGCCATGTCGCTGTAAGATTGACACCATGCGTAACTGATGCATGACACGTAATGTTACGGATCACGGCCACTGTGACAGGCTGTTGATTGCTATATGCTCATCAAATATGGCGCTGAATATGCATTGAAAGTAATATAGGGAAATAGAAAAGTAAATTAAACTACACTAAGCACGACAAGGTGGCATGACAGATAGGCACGCCTGAAACATGGGCAGATACTTATCTCTACAAAATAACTCATACGTCTTTACTCACGGTATATGGTGTACTTCGACATTGCCTTCAGTGGCAGTGCTGATTCCATAAAGGATAAAAACGCAGCTAAGAAACTTTGTAACAAGGAAACTTTAGGTTTTTGACACGGAACCCCTTCTCCACTATCTCTCGCTTGTATATGACGACTAGGTTTGGTGTTATGTTGTTTCGAACGTCCGTCCAAACCTATAACTTTTTTAACGCTTGCGGGAAAGTCCGATGATGCAATCTGCTGCTTGCGCTACCTGTAGATGCCCTTGCCATATCATACCCTTCATTTGCGTGATAACAGGAGATGGACAAAAAACGCGAAGATCCCCTCAACACATAGTTCATAAATGTCATTGCACGCTATGACTGATTATGATATCAGCGACGACCTCCTTTACATACAGCGAAGACAACCAGTTACCTCATTAAAGGGGTGAATTGCTAATGCACCAGATCGCATTGGTCTGCCAATGCTCAATAGTCAACAACAACATTCTTACAATCCCGACCTTCGTATACAATATCATTCTGCCAGTAAAATATAATCATATTTTGGCTGATTAATTACAAAGCAATTTGTTGCTTCGCATGCAAGATGTAATGATTGGTCACAATCATTATCTTCATCGTTTGCGAACTACATAAATGGTCAACCACTGAGGATATTCAGACACCACATTTCTGGTACTTCGAACACAGATATTGCAGAATTATGGTCCGTTTGAGTAATTTTCTAGCACGTACTTCAGGACGATTTTGTGGATACTACCCGAGCTTATGTCAACACTCAATATTAACAACAAAAGTGATTGTTACCATGCCAACCTTAATATATAATACTGCTAGTAAAGTAATCGTAATCAACAGCGCATTTTTCATAATCCACTTGTAACACTGTTATGCTGTAAATGCTTTAAAAGTTCCCTTTCTTGCAGTCTGTTGAAACAATCTGACCACTGTTAAACATCCTCTATGCCTCTCCAGACAGATATCAGAAAACCGTCATACTCGATAGTTAAGAAGTGACAGCGCACATAAAGTCACCCAGCAAAGCCTATTTGCCTTACTAAAGGAACGAAACAATACTGAAGACGCTGCATTAAAGGGGGTACAGATTGGGCACATCTCTACTTTTCATTAAAATCATGAGCTGGTTTAGTGTTTCGACATCTTGTTACCATAGAAGCCCGCATGAATGTAAGGCCTCTTCTCCCAAATTATTCATGAAGATGAGCCATAACGCAAGGGATATCAAAAGCTCCACGAAAGGGTGCGCATATTGACAACTTTGCCTTGGAAGTGAGCTTTAATAAATAAATTACTGTGCGTAACTTACAGTGACGACTTTTCCCTTAAACACTGGTGCGCTTCTGCCCACTTAAGGACGAAACGGAGCTCAAACAGACGTCTGTGTGTTCAAGACAGTACAACAAGTTACTCAGTTTTATACGCAATTCAAATAATTTTAATGAATAAGTAACAAAAGCATAATTCTGTACACAGCAAATAATTATCTAACCAATTACACAGAAGTGAATCGTCAAAAAGATTGAATTTGCAAGAATAAATGTGACAGGACGATTTAAAATTGGAGAGAAGAATATTTTTTTCGGGTTGTACGGATCTCCAATGTTAAGGAGTGCATTCAATCATTGCTTGGTTGTTCCTTAAAGCCCATACCATGTTACCCTCGAATTAAAACAAACTTTACGACCCCTAGGTATGCATTTATATGTCTAATTTAAGACAAGGGAAACAATTGACAGTAATTCTGTCGTTATTGCTAAGTGATAGGTGTGGTGCATCTTTGAATTGGTACATGATGTGGGGCGCAAATCCATCACTGCGTATTCAATGACAGAATACCAAAAGTTGTTAAGTTAGTTGACTTTTTCATCTCTCAAGTAGTAGAGTTGTTGGTAAGTTGACCACATTATTCGTCCGTTTAATAATCGCAATGATTTCAGTTGTGCCGAAGGACTTGTGTCTGATGTGTGATAATTATCCTGAAAACAAGACAGAACATGAATGGACAGAATATCATGCTTTCATCTCTCAGGCAGTCTGCGTATGTATATCTATCGTACTTTCTCATTCGTCTCTTTTACCATCTATATCTCGCTCGTTCGGAAATGGTGCATAAGTCTTGATGTGAGTTGTTATGTCATGTCGTAAAAGTGAACCATATATAAGGCTGGATGCCAATGCACGATATCGAGTTCTCGCGTATGAGCCTCCATAACAATGACCCGAAAAACACGATTAACCCCTGAGCACACACTGCATCAAGCAGATGGCATTATAAAGCAAGCATTATGGCTAACTATGCTATCTGTGATGAAGTCATGTAGATCGCATAATGACAAAAATTTGTTCACGCATTGCTCTATTAGTACGCTCACACTCACTAGTCACCAGCTATTTATAGACATTAATATATGATGTCATACGGCCAATATACTTAATCAATGCTTTGACCAGTACACATATTGTCACACTAAGAAGGGGGACTTTCAATATTGCTTCGATACGATCGATTCATTACTTAAATTACAAATCTACCATCATTTTTCACAAACAGCCTCTGATTCTATTTTTAAAGAAAGATGTGAACACATTAAATATCATATTAAACATGACTGTACGAGCGTAATATACTCAGTATATAATAAACAAAAGTCATCATGTCGATAGTCTCACTTGACAAATGCTGTCGCCTGGAAAAATATCGCTAGCATATATGCAAACATGCAATAGCGTAGCTCATCATAGATACCACCCTCTGGGACACTATCCATCGCGATCCATAGCATTTTACAAGCACTATGTTTCAAATAACCAAAAAGCTCACTATCTGCTAATTTATGCGGCATTTCCCTCCTTTTTTCTGCTTCTCAAAAGCTTTAATGCATACGGTATATAAGAAATATACAAAAATTGCAACCCCTTAAAGACTGCAGTTGAGCGACACGTCTGTATATGAATATTGCGTCGAACGCATTTCCATAAAAAATACTTTTATTCACCGAGTCGGCAGGGTATAGAGGAATTCGAAGTAAAATATGATGGAACAGCATAATAAAACTGCAGCAATCTATATTGATGATGCTCGGAGTTTTACAAACATTTATCGCGGATTCACATAAGACGCGCCTTAAACTAGGATGGCTTAGCTGCTTCTGAGGTTTGTTGCAGGGCGATGGAGTCTGCCTAATATAAACCAGCTGATTTTCAAACTATTAAGCCCTTTATTTGCTGTTGATTCATTTATCATTACAGAGTCCAGACAGTATAGCAGACTTCGTGGTGGCCATTATGAAACTGGTATGAGTTGAAAATAGAGCGTTTCAACTTCATCCTCTTCCTACAATCATCTTTATTTATCGCCAGGAGTGGAACATAAAAATCCTCAAGAATCAATAAGGAAACCATTATTAGGTTTTGTTTAACATTAGATTAGCTGTTCGTGTGTGAGTGTAGGTGGGAGGAGGGGGGGGGGGTAACGGAGCAATCAGGCAGTTAAATAAATTCAGGCACTGTTGGTTGGCAATCCCGATATACATTGGGGTGGATTGGACGTTTCCGCCAATTTCGTTAATGATAGACATTCTCAAAACAATTAATCGTAAACAACTAAACGTCCTACAAGTAGCTCAGTAGCAAGATATGCAACTCGACCGAGTTAGCAAGTCTCACAAGGTAGCGCTGCGGGTAATTCATCTTCGATATCCTACCGCTGTGGGAACTTTGATTCAGTGAGCGGAATCGATAAACAGTTTGTGCTAGCACTGTCAAACCCATTAGCTCCAGCTTGTCAAATATCAAAATACGTTAACTGGGTGTATTATTAACTATAACAAAACTCCTTTCAAAGAGGCAGTCTCCAAATTTGTATCTGAATGTCTAGTTTACCTTCCGCGTAAATATTAGACACGCGGTATTCTGCAGGGAATTTATAGTTCATGCGTTAGTTCATGGGGCTCGCTATTGTGGAGGCACAGAATAAAGTTGACCTATAGAGCACATCCGGATGAATAAATGCTCACAGGATAACAGGCCGAACATTGATGACAGTGATGGGGCCAAGACAAGTAATGATCGAAGGACCAGTTATTGGTCTGTGTTAGACCAGGTCTTGGTCTAATCGTCGAAACGCTAGCACATTTTGTGTTCCCGGTTCCTGTGCTATCATAGCTTTCGAACCTAGAGTAACGCGTTCAATACAGTATGCGACGGGTCCTGTTATATTAGTTCTCTCATCAGTCCATCAGACTGACTGATAATACGTACATCATCCTGATTGTCCTCTGTAGACAGAAGTTTGGCTTTGGTGCTACTAACTTTTGTATTGGGGTCATATGTGGCCGCAACTAGGTTGATATGCATTAACAAATAAAATGTGGGTGTACAAGCAAACATGTACGTCTTGAAACTAAATAGCCTTTAAATGCACTTGCATTAGAATAAAACCCTTTAGCGATATTAACGCACGCTTCACTATCATAAAAAGCTGAGCTGAACAAGAAAGAGGGAACGATAACCAGTGTTTTATAGCATCCGACCTCTGCACTTTAGGAGATATAAATACGACCCTAAACAGGAATCCATTAATAATAATAAGACGTTAAAGCGCCTTAGATAATAAAGGTCACAGTTAGCTCCTGCTAAAGACTTGTGCATATTGGCCATCTTGCCGGGAAGCTTGCAATATCCACCTGCATAATGATGACGAAACAATTGCGGCGAAACTCACACAATCAACCGCCGGTCGCTCAAAGCAGAACAGTAAAGCATACAAGAAAACAGGTCAAAGGTCGATCCTTGTGATTTAATTGGATGATTCTTTGTTTTAATTTTCGCTCTCGGCTCTCGCGATGATTAAACCATAATCAGATACTCTCAGGTTGTGCATAGGTAGGTATATAATCGGGGGGTAGCACAATACTGTTCAGTAATGGCTTGTGAACCATGAAAGTCTCGTTATATTCTCAGCTAATGACAGATTTATGGCGGATGTTAACGTGCTAATGGCAGAGGCAGGGAAAGGTAATTACGTTCATGACAAAAACTACCACCAACAAAGCACAGTGTAGGGATATCAAGTTGTGCATCGATATTCAACACGGTTTCTAGCATGATACACCAGTCGTTTGTCATTAGGGCATTTAAATGACACAGGATCCCTGATAAGGGAAAATAAATGACATACAATTTGTAATTTGCATGCCTATGTGTTCAAGGATAACAATTTAATATATTGAGCAGTAAGGATTTATCTCATATTGTCAAATAAATACCATAAAAAATACCAATTCTGGTGATCCTGCATCACAACAATTGTAAAACACAGCAATATTATTACCGGCCTTTAATGGCAGCGAAGAGGTAATACAGTATGTAGATTAGCACGTATTGGGAAGAGAAATTACCTCGATATTCAACAACGACCTAGAAAGACAGAGAATCTTTCATTCACAAGGTTTTCCCCTTCTTAATGTGCATTGCAACAATCAGTGTGGTGCAGCGCAGATTGTAGATGTACATTTGTGTATGGCGAGCAGAGAGCTGATATAATGGTATTACCCCTGCCTCCCCTAATAATTTTCAGCACGATATGGGAGCCAGAGGCCGTGGTCCTATAGCGTGGGTAGGTCAAAAACCTCTGAGGAATCCAACTCCTGGGGCACGATAAAACGAATCCCATCGAAATGTGTCCATCAATCACAACTGCCGACACATCAAAACTTCCTCATAACGAAAACCTTTACACCGTAGATCGCATGATATTTGACAAATTGGTCGATAATTGGAACTCGGCTTTAGATTGACAAGTGCCCCAAATGAGTTAACGACCACATACCACAACTCACGAATGACACACATAAGTTAAGGGTCCCAACCTGGTGCATTGGCGACAGCCGTTCAACACAAACTGAATATTGCGAATGCTAAAAGTCTTCTTGCTAATCACAGTTGAGCACGCACCAGGAATCATGTGTAAGTAACTTCACAGTTTTACGCATGCTATCACGATTAGTCACTACTCAAACCATGCCGCAGGTTCAGCATTGCTAGGAGTATTCGTAATGTGCCAACATGGCTATAGCAGCTCCATCGAGTATTTGAAATAAATTGGTACCAGTTTCATCAATCCACGAAGCGACTTGCGATGGATGCCCCTAGCAAGCCTTGGTACTTTGGAGGATGACAATTGCAAAACGTTATATGCATACATACGTACTATACAGCAGATATAAAATGGGTTTAATGGCCATAATAATGCAGATTTGGAAGGCATTTGGCTATAACATATTAATATTAAATCATATTGATTTTTTTAATGGGTATCGAGAGCCGCTTCTGGTTGATATTCATGGAGACAACTTTATTAACCATTCTTAGAGAATAAGCCAGATAGGCCAATGACAATTGCATTGGCAGGATTGAAGTGCAATGTCTTTAAGTCAACACCATTATGTAATACAATGGACGTTTTTTTTTTGAGTCTTCACAATGCGAGGCCGGGGCATGCATGAATGTAACAATCACCAAACAGTGTAAACATTCGGAATAACCGAGAAAGATAACATGCGACAAGCATTGTATTGGTGTTATTACTGACTGAATAAAGCACAGTTCTTCACCATTAGGCGAATCTATGCAAGCCAACATTTGTTTCAAATTCTGCAGAGTGATACACACACTAACATCATCTCGATCAGATTTGATGGCAAACTGCACAACTACAACAGATTATATGTAAAAAAAATATCACTCCTTATCATTGTAGCTGAGCAATAACCAAATGTGACAGACAGTACAGAGGGCCTAATCATATAATGTAACAGCCTGAATAACAACCAAGGTAGCGTTATTACTTATCTGTGTAGTTTCTCGTGTGCTGGTATAGCCATCACAGCTGCCGGCACATTATTGGATTCTCAGTACCAACAACCTGTACAACCTGGGCCATATAACATTTGAGTATCTGGGAGGCAAATTGGAACTCAGCTCTAGACGAGTCCTATCAGTGAGGTACTATCGTGTGTATACGTTTGAGCCACAATATATTTCCTCCCGACGAGATGCCAAATTTAGTGACAAAACAGACTGTTTGCTTAACTGGTTGCTGTGCTGTATATCATACGATATGCAATTAAAACTAACGAACCAATTCCGAGTGCTAAATTCATTGTAGAATTCAAACCCCCTTTTCATCTCAAAACCTGTTAGTTGACACGCTCGCCTTTAAGAGCAGATGACAGACAGAGTCTGGTCGCGTTAATCTCCTGCTTCTATCGTTCGTATCACCGACAGCAGACAGCTGACATGAGTCGTACAAGAATGATCGACAGATCTCTACGACTGACTGATTGTCATGGAGCAACCTTTCAGGATGTTTTCAGCTGAACCCAACCGTCAATATTGCGAGCTACACATTGCTCTTTCACGCCCATGGAAAGTTGCTTTGTGTATACAAAGTTTCTTCTGCTTCTGTTAGATGACTTGTTTATTGCTTATCAATAATAAATTCAGACACGACATTTGTTTGAAATAAAGGGTGTTATGGCTTTTTGCTTTGAGTGTCACTTGAGGATAAGCTTCTAGTTACTCCCAGCATGCACTAGGGCTAATTTTACTCCTTGTATGTATTTTCTTGATTGTTTCATCCATGTGATTATCATCGTGGCGAATCGATTCTAACCATGCAAAAGCAATGCCCAGATAGATACAAAAGAGACGAAATTTCTTGCCGATTATAATTGCTGGTAAGCTTTATCACTGTAATATGCATTTATTGATTCCAATAACACCAAATTGATAACTCCATATGGTTGGCAAAAACATAACAGTGACACTGACGCTTCCACGAATACCATGCCTGCAAATTCCATACACAGTCTATTTAGGATGCAGATGTTTGTCATAGTTGATAGCAAATTGTCAACGGCGTGTGAGTAAGCACTATGACCACAATTTGAATTGGCATTAGATATCATTATGGTCCTCACGAGCCAAAGCATCTGTAGCAATAGCAGTTCCATCCAGACTCTCTCTTGCCCTATGTTACATATGTGTTCCATCGGCTGCAATAGTATGAAATATAGCAATGAGTTAAAATAGATTGGTGCAAATTTCATCAATCCACGAAATAACTTGCAATGCATGCGCCGGGAGAGCCTTGACACATGTTAGACCGGGCAATACAGTTATGATGCGTCATGTTAACCCACCATATGATAACAAAGCCCCATCCTTAGTCGCATCAAATCGTTGTGTGTCCTATTCAGTACCACTAATGTGAATACAATTTGTTTTATTGTAGGTGATAATTACAGACGAACGTCCGCTTTTAACATTGCAACGATGATGTTTTTGCCAGACATAGCACACGACGCGCGCGTGGTACCTGTAACTAACACTTATTGTCAGACGAGCAAGTCCAGATTTAATAAGAGCAATAACAAGAAACCTTTTATGCACAGATGTCTAATAAAATGTAAGTGACAGGTTTGTGTATTGACAACCCATTTGTTGAAGACTATACAATTAGGACAAGTCAACACAGCAAGCTGTAATACGCTATGCGCAGCCAACGTTTTCTGGATGACATTTATTCTGGTTTATATATTTCGCAATTTCTCAATACAACGATGTTGGATGGTGATAAATACTTGAGTTTGTTAGATTATCAAATACTTCAACCTGGCACCATATGCATTGTGTATTAGTTCAGGAAATGGTCGGGCATTAACCGAGCATTAGAAAGTTATCCACCTATAAAGTATGATTTTCTGGTGAAGGGTACTACATGAAACAATGATGGCATGTAATGGCCCGATAATGCTTGATTTGTGATTAAATAGATCTCACCTAATCAATAGCTATCCCTGTGTTAGTAGAAGTCTGTCTCTAATGATGTTAGTGGTGTGGCATGGTGAGAGCCGGGGACGGTGGAGCCTGATGATATTTATTTACATCTTACAGCAATGAAACTGCCAGTCGCATCAGTTAGACCTGGTATAGTAGTGGCTTATGTGCGTAATACTACAAGGGGTTACCTAAAGAGCCACATCCGGCATTATAATTGCGAATATATAAAAGTTGTTTCATTGTTGATGAATGGTGTAATGTTAGTCTTCCATAAGTATCAGTCATTGGCACAATGCAAACTGCTCCGTCTTCAAGTCCGATAGTGCGTTTCATCATTCTGTAACCTGTACCTGTAGCGGAGAGTAACTACTGTGGAATATCACTGCCGTAAAACTTTACCTTTCCATATAATAATCTACAACGGGTCCCTACCGACTTTTGTTGCATTGCTCAGCTCATCATTTCCCTCTATTCGTCAGGTCCGGGCATCCTGTTGCAATGCTTAAATGACTGTTTTCCAAAATATATGCATGAAACGGGTTCATTTTGCATAATACAACGTCCACGAGGCGATTCCTGTAATTCGCCCGTCACATTCTACGTGGTTTATGTCATTGTGAGCGGTGCTCAATTCCTATTTTC
This sequence comes from Urechis unicinctus, assembly GCA_034190875.2. Classification (NCBI taxonomy): domain Eukaryota; kingdom Metazoa; phylum Annelida; class Polychaeta; order Xenopneusta; family Urechidae; genus Urechis; species Urechis unicinctus. The sequence goes on along the minus strand of CM067358.1, from coordinate 45,769,472 downwards.
TGTCATTGCTGATGCCGGAATAATTCCGAGTCAGAGATTTCTGCATACAATAGATTGATACACAGCACATAATATAAAAAAAGAATGAGGGTTATTAATAACACTACAAATGTTTCGCAAACGCTCTCCTATTTGGGAATCCATACACGATATTGAAAGAGCAGATAACTGCTCTGAGGTCGTTCTAGGGGATATGATTGCTTGCCACATGTCATGTTACTCGTCCGAATAGGCCGAAGTGATCAGTGATCTAAAGTTGGTTTCAAAATGACTAAAAGACACTTAAAAGGCTATCAACGCAACTTGTAAATATGTTGTCAGCATGGGCTGTGCCCTGTGAGCAGAGGTCAAACGGTCTTCAGAGGTAAAAGTTACACAGGCTTACAGCACGAAATATGCAAAGACAGTAAAATAAGTAAGCGTGCCCCCAATGGCCGGCGTGCGATATCCCCTGCAAAAGTTATTCGTTAACAACCATGCTGTAAGGTAGCTCAGGCATCTTATACCAATGACTTGATGGTGCTGACTTATTAGCTAAAGACGAAATCGTCAGAACGAGAATTATTCTTATTGATATACGTATTTAAAGCGGCTTATTTTCGCTAGAAGCTATGCAACCGGTAAAAAATGTAATGCCCTTACAATTTTACAATTATCACGTAATCCCCCTTACATCAGACAGCCACAATACATAATCTTGGGAGAAACGCGATGTATTTGAATGTCTATTGACAGTTTGATCTCAATGCTGAATATGGTGATGTGGCCCATCAATGTAAAATAAACCGGAGATGATGCTTTAATTGCCATACCAATCTTACACAGCTATCGAAGGTCATTATATATTGTATGTGGATATATATATTTCTATATAATTAAAATAATATATTTATTATATATAGACTATATATGTATCCCTATATATACTGATACATAAAGGCGATCTATTAATGCTATATGGGCTATCTCATATGGTATGGGTAATATATAATCGGAGATATGCTTTAATTCCACCCATTTACACAAGCTATCGAAGGGCATATATTGGATATATGGTTATATATAGATATATATATATATATATATTATATATATATATATATATATTTCTATATATTAGAAGAGATATATACATAGACTCAGATACATATATTGGCGATGTATATATGATCTCAATATGGTATGGTATATAATACTCGAATGATATATATATCCACTACACAGCGATATATATATACATATTATATATATATATATATATATATATATATATATATATATATATCTATATATAAGATATATATATCCCACACATATATATATATATATATATACATATATATATATATATATATATATATATATATATATATATATATATATATATATATATATATATATATATATATATATATATATATATATATATATATATATATATATATATATATGTATATATATATGCACTGTTTTTTTTTGCGATCTGCTATATTCAATTTTATATGCTAATAGATCAAGGATACCACCCAAACTATTTTGAATATGTGTTTTGTTCGTCGGGATTTATTATTAAATTAGTACTCTGTAAGGAAACAGTAGGATGTTAATAGTTGTATTTACATTCGAAAAGAGTAATATACTGTTGGAAATGAAAAACATTCCTTTGGTTAGGTATTAATTAATAATCGAGCACTGTTAATAATAGAATTTTTTTTGTAAAATCCTAAAGATACTTTAATGAATCGTGTTTGTGTCTATTTAGCTAATAGCACAACATGTTTGCTCACAAAAAAAAGGAAGCATACCGCTGATGGTCACTGTCTTATGAATACTCAGCGTTCAAGGTATTTGCTCCACTCTGCGATTCATAAGGACGTCATATGGTAACGTCAAATCTTTGCGCTCATTATCCGCGAGAAATGAGTAAAAAAGTATACCTATAATTGTTTGTTTTTGTTGACGTCAATCAATCAGTTTCCATGCTTATTGAGCCAAGTGTTTCTCTTGGTACGTATTACTTGCCGTTGATAATACTGCTGTTAATCACATGGAGTTGCAAAGTCGCAAAGTAAGCAATCATTATGCACAGCGAATAATTGATGGTGTCTCAAACATCAGTTTAGATTGATTCAATGCACATTACCTACAGCATTGCAGAAAAGAAAATTGCACAAAGTTTATTACATGCCTGTTACGCAGAATCACATTGCACACATGATTTAATATGCACCAATTCTCGACTTTTAACTGCTAAATAAAGATAGCAACATTCAATCTTAAAACACACATTGTTAAAGGCTGATTACTTCCGTACTAGCAGATGTGCACCAAAAGCATTAGAATTATCATTCCACGCAGCAAAACATGAGTAGAATAGGATAATAAAAAAATCTAATCTGGCAAAATCAAGTTTGGTACACTTTATTCTTAGCTTCAATACAAGAGTAGCAATATGTTTATGCATTTTTCTGTAAATAATCTATCATAATCTTCTTTTATCTGCTATCTAAATATTGCCGCAATTTAGTTCCATAATTGTCGTGGCAAGTTGTTGTTGCTAAGAATTAATGTTTGTGAATGCCACATTCTGTGTTCTCATGAGTTTTTGATGAGTCTGTGATATGCTTGGTAATTCCCAAATCAGCAGAGCTAGCTTTGTGTACACTTAGCAGAGCACGTAATCTAACACTCTGCTGACATGAATAATTTGCCTTTGATGATATATCACAAACGTGGACAATACATCTTATTTGAGCAAAATATGCGGATGTTGCATTCGCAAAAACAGTGATATCAAGCAAAAGCATTTCAAAATAGAATAATTGAATATAATCGTAAATATATTTGCAATCTTCTAACATACCTATGCCTGATCAGGTGATTTCAACACGCAGCACATGCACTTCAACTAACGCAAACTTTACTATAATTATAGTAATAGCTTAGTTATGCCAATTGATCAATCCGCGCATCAAATAAGTTCATTTTGCCTCTTCTGAGTCACTTATGTCATTCAACAATGCCACAGCTTTTTTTCAAATACCAATCAATCTCATGCCAGTTTGAAGGCGGCTGGTTTCCAGTAGAGCTGCTCACTATCAACGTGTATAGCTGCGATCGCTGCGTTGTCGCTGTACTTTATAGGATAAAACCCATCATATGTATATATTTCGCATAGCAGTCGTCAAAACATCAGACCTGCAACATTATTGCCACTTGTCTCATTGCAGTTTGATTCCGGTACGGGATAAATATGTCTAAAGCTCTTTACATTTATAGACAGTCAATAACAACCAGCAAAGACATCGCTTTTGATGGACGTGATGGACTTTATCAGTTAGCAAGCATTTCCAGTCGGTGAACTATCACCCAAAGCCATAAATCGTATTTTATTGGCTGACATATTTATGTCAAGAATTGTGCATACTGCCACAGCATTTATATACGCAGGAAACTTACATTAGCTTTTACATTGCGGATCCATATTTCACTACCAACTATTATAATATTACAGCAGTAATAAAAATATCGGTAACACACTGCAGCCAGAAACTGTAGTTTGCCCACACGTTTGTCATTAAATCGGAGCCAACAATTTTCCTTTTGTTACACTTCTGCGTTTGATATTCATGAGAGTCAATAATATCATAATGGTCCAACGCAAACATGCTGTCGATTGGTCAAGGTAATAAACCTTGAAGGGCACTATTAGCACGCCATCGTTATGAATAGCAATTAAGACTAAGCATGTTATGTGTTTCATCAATAGTTATCATTTGAAGATGGTATGAAGCTACACATATCGCCTTGGTGGTAAAAGATTCTACGCGATGGCTATATTGAAAACGACTGGGCTGGCAACACATTCACACATTTGGTGGGCTTAACATGAACTGATAATTGTTTTTCATCGAGCAAAGGATATCGTTTTCTGTACGATACCAACCTGTGAGTAATTATTGATATCATAGTGCTTGCAGATATATTATGGCTAAGTTTTCTGTTGACTTCATCCAGCAACAGAACATGCAGGTTTACATAGGGTGTGAAATATGTGCTTCTCCATTTTTATCAACTTCACTCTGATTAAACAGATTCTGGTAAGTCGAAGCCTGCATGTTTGCACTATGTGAATTATTCATAGTATCTGATTTACTTTCTTCTATATATGGCCATGTACTTCGCTGTCTGCTCTCCCTACTCTCAATCCTTTAATTCTCGAAACAGTTGTTTTTCTAGCAAATGCATTTAATAAAAGGGTAATCAAATATGATCGTAAGTATATTTGCATCCCTAATATGCCTCTGCCTGATCAGGCGATTTCAACTCACAGCACATGCATTTAAACTTATTCAAACTACGATTATAGTGATAGATTAGATATTTTTATCAATGTGATATCAATCCTCATATCAACTAAGTACAATTTGCGTCTTCTGAATCATTTCGGTTATTCAACAATGCCAGTGGTGTTTTTCAAATACCACTCAATCTCATACCAGCTTGAGAGCGGCTTGTTTTCAGTAGAGCTGCTCACTGTCAACTTTTATAGCGGTGTTTGTGTAGGGCATTAGAGGGCTTGGGGAAATATGCTTCCGATTGTATCATTTTCATGCAAATAGCTTTTACGACTATCAAACCCTAATTCCATATTCTCTGCTAGCAAAACACAGGCGTGCTGTTAAATTACTTTCTCGTGCAGCTTATGATATGAGTAACTGTGCTCCAGCTTTTTTAGGATCAACAAGAAGAAAAGATGAGCTTCATTTATTACGGCTTATGATACAAAAGAAAACATTGCAGTGTATCATTAAATCGCATGCATCGCAGTTTGACCAGGAATCATTCCGGCGTCAATATACGCAGAAAAAAACATAGTACTACATACCCCTATATGAACCACGTAAAAGGTAAAAAACATATATTGCTTCGATCGCTGGGTTGTCGCTTTGCTATATAGAATAACCCCATCATATGTATTTATTTCGCAAAGCAGTCGTCAAAACATCAGACCTGCAACATTATTACCACTAGTCCTAGTGTTACGACTAGCAGTTTGATACCGATATGGAATGAATATGTCTACAGCTCTTCACATCTGTAGAAAGTCCATAACAACCAGCAGAGATATCGCTTGTGATGAACGTGATGGACTATATCAGTTATCAAGCATTGGCTGGACTATACATTATGCCCATACGTTAGCCATTAAATCCGAGCCAACAATTCTCCTCTCGTTACACTTCTGCGTTTGGTTTTCATGAGAGGCACTAAAATATTATAATAATGGTCCTACGCAGATATGCTGTCGATTGGCCAAGGTAATTAACCTTGAAAGGCACTCCAAGTTCTCCATTATTTTGAATAGCAATTAAGACTAAGCACATAATGTCTCATCAATCGTCATCATTTGAAGATAGTATGAAGCTACACATACCGCCTTGGTTGTAAAGGGTTCTACGCGGTGGCTATATTGAACACCACTGGGCGTCAAACACATTCATATATTTTGGGGCTTTACATGAACTGATAATTTTATACATCGAGCAAAGGATATTGTTTTCTATTCGATACCACACTGAGTAATTGTTGATATCATACGGCTTGCATTTATATTAATGTTCTGTTGACTTCATCAAACAAACAGCATGCAGGTTCATATATTGTGAGAAATATGCCCATCTGAATTTTAATCAATTTTATTTTGATTTTTCAAATCCTAGCAACTCGAAGCCTGCACTAAATGAATTATACAGAGCCCCAGACATACTTGCCTCTATATCTGGCCACGTAACTCACTGTCTGTGTCGGTATTGAAGAGCCCCTTGCACTGATTATTGCCATAAACATATCTGCTAGAAGATGATTCGACGAAGCAACGATATGGGTCAAACTACATCCAAAGACTGACACAACCAACGTGCCACACCGGCGCTTATTGCATACACAAATTGCGTTACGCCTAACTTATTACGCCTAGCAATCCAAAAGTTCGGGGTAGGCCTCGGGTTTTAGAACTCCCCTCGAATGCAAATCTCTGTTAGATAACTGACACTTTGCTAGCTTCACTTTAATATACCGACATTGGGGCGAATGCGCATCATGTATCAGCGAAACAACTATGAGACGAGTTCGTTCAGAGTATGTACGTGACCGCTTACTGCTTGCCTGTAATGACGATTCCACTGCAGAGAATAAAAGCAGGAATATGCTGCCCGTGAAAACCTTGATCTTAATGTAGAGATTGCCTTTGCTTGCATTTAAGACAGAAATGCTTAAAAGTGAAATGCCCACTCATTTATGCTTTGCACCACTGGTACATACTAGCAATAATTATCAGACGTTTATTACGACAATTTCAAAGCTGCGTTTATTGCGGACAGTAAACATTATATCAATTGGTATGGCTCTCTACCGCGTCATACACAAATCAGTAACGCTACGTGAATTATTACAAGTGCAGTGTAACTGTATCGGCTATACATCAGGCGACTACAGTTTTTGTGCGCAGACATATACCATTGCAAAGCATCTAAAAAAATCGTTTTACAATAGGCTGCTTATGAGTGTTTAAAGTGAACGCGCGGCAAAGTATGGGGCCCATCCGAAGAGTCTTGTTTGACTGTCAAGCAACCCAGAGGGATATAATAACATTTCATGATCTGCCACCTATTATACCAAGTCAAAAATCTGTAATGTCGGTATGTGTGCGTGGTTCTGATTGCAACCGTGTTGGTACAGATTGTGCGCATCTACGCTAGCAATATAATTTCTTTTCGTTAGAATTGCACAGGACGTCACCGCACTATAAACTGATGTCTAGCCTTATGCTTGTAGTAGGAATACACAATCGATAGTGGCATGGTATATATATATATATATATATATATATATATATATATATATATATATATATATATATATATATATATATATATATATATATATATATATATATATATATATATATATATATATATATATATATATATATATATATATATATATATATATATATATATATTCTGGACAACTTATTACCAATACTAAACAATCAACACTGGACATCGATTGTATAAGTAATAAGTTGTCCAGAATATCTCAAGCTGTCGGCGACATATCGAAGAAAGAGACTGATTTTATGCATTCAGAATTTCCAGGAAACAAAACAAATCAGACGCAGATTGTCAAAAATGATGGATAAAAATAAATGGTAACCAGGAGTACCATCGACTCACTGGCTGACACGCGCATAACCCTGGAACGAAGATTTCGACCTTCGCGTCGAAATTGCGTCTTGTACGGATAACGATTACATTGCTCTGCAGGTAATATCTTAATCCTTATGTTATCGAAAAAATGCCAATCGACAGGTGACCTTTTAGATTTTGCCTTTCACAATATTTCTCTTCAAAGAAATCGAGAGGAAGGCACTCAACCTGTAACTGTGTCAAACAGATAGATAGGTGTGATGGTGCAGTGGTGCAGAGGTGCCTTAAAACGAAACTACATAATATCGTACGCGATATCATTTTATATAGGTCACACTTTGTAATGCAACAAATATGATCAACCAAAATATCGCAGGGAAATTCTAGGGGCTAAGCGTTTTTAATTCTGAAAAAATGCTTAACATAATATAAAATGTAACAATACCTGGACTTGTTAGCATCTTTTAATAATCTTTGATGCTTGTTTAGTGTGTAATTATTTATTGGATGTGACAAAATTTTACAATATAGTCTTCTTACTCACACTTAAACACTCGTCAATACGGACAAAGGTTGCATGGTGCATACCTTGTGTACGCGTTGAATTGATAAAATATAGCGCAGGTTGCCAACACTGAACGAATCTTTGATCGCTAACTTCTAACGAGTGATACGCACACAAGCATCAGCTTATGATGTAGAAAACAACTGCACAACTAACCCTGACTTTATACACATATCATGCCATACTATTAAGCTTTTGACCGCATGTTGATTTGATTGCCACGTGAGTATGCATTGCCAGCAACGTGTAGCATGTACATGGTTAATCCAAGTACTTTATTGGAATGCGTTACGCTAGAATATCTCAATTACTCCAAATAATGCCGAGGCCATGGGGTGCTTTGTTTAAATAACAATTGGTAAGCCTTTGTTTAAAATATTTGAAGTAAAAATGCTTCATTTAACATAATACAATTCACTCACTAAACTGAATGTCATCGCGTAGCAATGCTACAACACGATCAAAGTAAGAACTGATGTTGAGCCTGAAATACAACCCAGAGATACTCGGTAATTGCATTATTATACAAAGGGCTACTCTTCTAGCTGATGAGGTTAAACATGGTGGATAAAGGACCCACATTGCAGCCAAGGCATTTAATATCACTTATCTGCTTAATAAGGACTGCTCTGCTGCGATTGCGCCCTGGACGATTGGTCATAGGGAACACTAATGTAACACTGTAAATATGCGGAAATCATTCCCTGCAAATTATCTTTGATGTATCAATCGATGTAAAATAAAAGACGTTACGACTATCAATCTTGAATTCAATGTGCTCTGCTGGCAAAACAGAGGTCGTGGTATTATACTATTTACGGGTGGCGCTAATGGTCTGCAGTGTGAATGAGCTACGGCTTCTTGCTGCCAATATAACATAACAGACAGGCTTCAATCATTATGGCGAATGATATTCTTCCGGTCAAAATTTATATGAAAATCCCATTCGGTTTTGCAGAAGACAATATAACTAAAGGCTGTGTATAGATCCATCGTGCGGAGCCCCGATTGACTTGGAATAATTCCGGCATCACTTTACGCAGATAATAACCAAGCAGCACAAGCTACCCCAACATAAACCACTTTTAATGTGACAAGCTAATTTCAATGATCGTCTCGCGGTCGCTTTATTATGTATAGTAACCACATTCAATGCATTAATTTCCCAACGCAGTCATTATGACTTCATAGCAGAGTGATTGATTGTTTGATCAATCAAGGATAATAAAACGAGATTCCATGGGGCCTCGGCAAGTTTTAATTGCTCAACTGTAATCGCAGCACACTAAGGGTGTTTGCCAGAAATCTGTTACGTGATGGTGAAATGTTTAATCTGGCATGAAAAACTTGCTGTGTGATAATGGCTAGTCATGGTAGCAAATGCATATGACATCATTTTTGTCTATTCAAAGTGATATGTATTTTCTCTTTCTATTACAAAATTGCAGCAAAACTTTATCTTGCCGATATGTTTTGCAATTAAATATAATTAAGAAAGCAGCCGCTTGTTAATTGCTGCTCAGTAACAGTTGTCTGAAATTGCACGTAAACGATCATTAAACACTGTGGAGGACGTTGTTGATAGCCATTTTGGAAACTAAGCGCATGGAAAGGAGTAAATACTAAATAGTAAGTCTAAAACGAGCTATATTGCTCCCATCGGGTTGAGTTCATCGACAAAAAGAGAAAACTTCAGCTCTTATAACCGAGTGATCTGGGTTTAAGTTACATGTGATTCCTCCATGGGTTCTGTATAGAAGCAAAACCCAGAATGACATATGTAAATTGCTATCATGTTGTCATTGATGGCAAGTACTGTGATAAAGCTTGGGACCCGCCATACATTGTCCTAATAAAACAGGGCAATATGCCATGTCTGACCCCAAAGCAACTCCGTAGCGTATCGTCTAGGTGAAATTATAGCTCCCCCTCCCACCCCAAATCAACAGATTGTGGTTTTATGTTAGAGGACTCATCTACTAAATGTGGCGCAGTCTGTCATGGGCTATTTTGCAGAGGTGAGAGCGTTTAAAACATGATGTAGTGGACTTTATGATAAATATAATGATTTTTCTAAATTCTGATGTCAACCAACCCCTGATTTGCTCAGGTAACCCATAAAGCGCATATTTGCTTTTTTGTCTGCGACGTTCCAAGAAGAGTTTGTTTCATTGGACGTTTTTAAGTTCGTTTTCACTTCACTTTGGTTGTCATTGCGCGTTGCAAATTGTGAGGTACGTTCGTTGTGGATTGCATTAACTATACAATATGCTTTTACGGTTTCTGGCCCCACAACGTCATGCTGTTTCGTGGAATGCGGTTCAGCGTTATGATAAATTTGTCAAAATCAGAATGTGTTTGCACGATTGTTACGATACGTTTTCGCTGTTAACATGTACATATCGGTCATACACTGTGAGGACTGCTTTTCCCGCACTGTTTTTTTTTTCAATGTGTGCATTTATTTTCCAATAGTACCCGTGTAATTGTTACCACAACGCCCACCAAGCCTATCTATGCGTTGTGCTTCGACCTAACGTGGTATCTCTATACGATAACCAAAGGTGTAGTTATTTCCACATTATAATCAGAATGCATTATAATAGCGACGAAGCATAGCTCAATGCATATCATCGCTACCAAACAAAGCACCAGTGGCAAAGCTTTATCACTCTGGTGGCTGCTAAACGAGGAAAGTTTCAGCAAAATATTCATATGTCCTGTTCATATCTCTCCACAGTATAATCTTATAATGCAAATATCTTATTAAACTTAAAGGCAGTTTCCTTATCGGATATTTAATCGGGCAGTGTTATTATTTTGTCAGGGCGACACAAGTAACAACCATAAGTCGTTAACAACTTACGTTTGAAGATGCAAAGCACCGCCTGGATAGCTTTGTTTTAGTGTTGACACAAACCAAATGATTCCCATTCAACCGATGGCATTAACGAAATCAGAATCCGTATAGTGCCATCTGCTATTAAATTTAATTATCTTGCTATATGCCTTGACCACACCCAGTAATTGTTCTTAATTCTAATTAAACATGATGTAACTAAGTCAGACTATTAAATGATTTATATTCTCTGATTCAACGTAGCGCATACGATGGGATAAATAAAAATTGAGATACAGTAGCGGATGCAGTTCTGAGGACATAAAACAGGAAATCGATGAACTGATTGGATAGTTGGTTACAATGGTATGTGTAAATGTTTAATGACCGTTTCATTAGTTTTGCGGGACTAATGCCTTGACTCATCAAAATGAATACACAATGTGAATGTTTGTTCGTCGTATCGTATTTGATTATTCAACTTGAGTGTCGCACGTCCATCAACGAGACTCGAAAATGCTGTGTTGTCGTCTTTTTCGTGGAAAGTGTGCATTTAATTCCATACATTATTTGCGCTAACCCCATCTGTTTGGAAATATTAGATGGAGCATATTCAATGCATTGCGAGTACCTTCTTATTTCAGCCGAAATTATTACATATATGGGAAATGTATCTAAATGATTGGTATATATGAATGATTAACGATAGGAACACCACCTTTAACGCACAGTCATTTAGCGGGGTGCGCAATAACCCTCTGGCTAGCAAAGGTCCGGGCAAGGTGCTGTCAAGGAATTGCGTACGTTGACTGCACTTCTTTAGACGCTAGCGTTGCCAATAACGTTTCTCAACGCAGGTATCTGGCTGAGCCACATTGGAGCCTCTGTCTTGGAAACATACCGAAATGTACAAAAGTGGTAAATACGAATGGCACAGCGTTATTTATGCACAAACACTGATAAGATTTGTTGTGATTTTATCTGTATTTACGGATAATAGAGACAAATGAATTTAAAAGGTTTTCAACTGCCGCCAATACTTTATCTGGTGACATTATCCAGAATGCAGCCAAAGCATGCTTTACATCGTCAATTGTTTCCGATCAAATAAATATCCACTACTAACTTACCCGAATTGACAAAACATTATTAAGTGCTGTACCCGATGATTCATCAACGAGAGTGGCTCGCGTTGTCGTAATCCTCTGGCGTCGCCGCATGTTAATGAACTATGTGACATGAGCAACCAAAACACTGTTCACGAAGCACGATCACAGCTGATGGTATGACGGTGCAACTGAAGCCCATATATGGACTTGCTTCTATGTGTTACTAGTTCATGTGATGTTATTATATGGACCGGATTAATGGCGGCAAGTAATCGATGGCTTGGAATTTAATCGGCATTCCCACAATCACACAAGAGTACGCGGCCAGGTAGATGCATAATGTAGACAAATGTACCATTAGTATAGGATGCTGTGTTCAAGACCCCAGGTTGTATTCCTTTCAAATGTATCCATGAAACTCAATGGGGGTATACCTCTAATGTGCGTGGTAAATAGTAGATGCATTCCATCTGGGGATAGCTCACTGTAAGTGGGAGTCTGAGGCATTAATACGCATAAATGTAAGTTTACTATGCAATGTGATTATTTGTGATATTCAGAAACTTGTGATCCTAGTAAAAAAACACCCTGGGTGAATTATAATCATGTACCTCAAGAAACTGCATGGAAAGCTTTGCGTAGACTACACAGGGCATTCGCTCTCGCACTATGCCGAACCGAGCCATTTTTGGTTGAACCTTTTTTCAAATATGTTATTAATCAATCATAGTTTACAGTCAATGCAAATTTATCATTACCTTAACAAAATGCGCTCAAAATTTGACTGAGCAGCTTACTATAATACACTTTAACCTACGCATGATTGGTTTTATTTATCGCAATAGTTTCACTGTTTCATTCATTCATTATCTGATCGATCCTCATAATAAATAAGCAATTGTGAGTCCTTTGAATCATTTATGGTGTTCAACGATCCAACTAGTTATCGAATACCATAAGCAATATATTTCTACATTAAAATACTGGCTAGGCTACCGCATAGCTACTCACTGTCAGCTTCCAGCGCGGTTTTTATGTAGAGCTATTGCGGGATGGGATACTTACTTATGCTTCCGTCCATATTGCATTCCTGTTAAAAGCCTTTACGACTATCCTGAATACCATGTGCTATGCTCGCAAACACATGTCATGGTGTTAAATTATTCATTGGTGGCGCTAATGGTCTGCTGTTGATGTGTTCCGGCTTCTTGCTGCCAATATAACATAACAGATGAACTTCATTTAATATGGTGCATGATATCCTTCAGGTCATAACTGATATGAAAATGCCATCTGGTTTAGCAGAACAATATGTAACTGTGGGCTGTGTATCAATCTATCCTGCATAGCTCAGTTGGACCTGGAATAATTCCGACATCAATAACAATCACCCACACAAGCATAAACCACTTTAAATATGACAAGCGAATTTCAGTGATCGTTGCGTTGTCGCTTTATGATGTATGCCAACCAACATCATTCGAAGAATTTCTTTCAAAGATTAGTTGTTATGACTTCACAAAGATTGACTGATTAATTGGCTTATCCATTAAGGATATTGAATCGCTTTCCGATTGGAACCCATTACGTTTTAACTGTGAAAGGCTAGCGTTCCATTGCAATTACATTACATTATACTAATGATCTTTGGCAGAAATATGTGACGTAATGCTGAATTGTTTCATCAGACATGAAAACATCCTACATTGCATTGTGAAATTGTGGCAATGGCTGGTCATGGTAGTAAGTGCATACGAAAATCATCTATTTAAAATTATTATGTCATTCTCTCAACGGCGTGTTGTTTCTGTGGTCAAAACTAAAGCTTACCGACATCGCTGCCCATAGATCTGATGTAGTAAGCAGCCGCTTGTTACATTTCTTCTCAGTAACCAATATTGCAATGAAACGACCACTGACCACTGAAGAGGACGTTGCTGATAGCCATTTGAGAAACTAATCGCGATGAAATGAGTGGAATAAATATATAGTCATATTCTATTGTGTCGATTAGGCGCATAAAGCAAACTTCTGAGCGTATGCCTCTGATTCCTCCATTTGGTCTGCATACGAGCATAATCTAAGATGGTATGCGTTAACATCTGCTATGTACATGTGATAAAGCTCTACATTGTTCTAATGGTATAGCGCGATTTGCCTAGTGTGTCCCCAAAGCAGCTCCGAGGGAGATTATTGCATAGCATTTTCTGCAACGTATTATATTAAGTCGAATAAATTAATTGTAGGTATAAGTATGTGTTAGGAACAGCTGAGTACTAAAAGCACGCATCACATCTAGCGAGTATCGTATTTTCTAGGTTAGATGATATTTTTGTTGTTCTTCCCATCAAATGATTGTGGATATGTGGGTTTTACTTTACAGTTCACATCGGCCAAAATAGGTAGAGTTCGTCATGTTCTATTCCGCATACGTGAGTTATTCTGCATACATTCGACTCGCATTTTTAATGTTAAGAAATATTTGCTTGCCACAATGAAGTAGTTGCAAATTAGCTGATGGTAAACACAACGCATTCCAAGGTATGCAATTTCCATAATGAACGAGAGCTACGTTTGCTATATTTCGATTGGGCAATGTCACGTCAGCGTAATGATCATTTAAATACAAGCGAAGCAAGACCGAAATAACATTCAAACAATAATAACCTGCCACTCTTGTGAATCTGATAACCCACGGAAAAAAGCCACTTGATGAGATGAACTCTAGCAAAGCTTCTCCCGTTTTTTTCAATATGGGTGTAAATCTACCAGCCGCTGTCATAGCCGTGACTATTTAACGACGCCACTGAAACACACTATAGTGATATACCTGAAAAGTATTACTGTATATTCCTATTATCGGCAGATTGTGGATATAATCATGACACTGTACACGCTTGTGCTTAACAGCCCTATTCGTTTACGCTGCATGGTATATATACATATATCGACTGATGACTGTAGCGGAAATTGTTCATTCACAAAAAGCACAGTAAATTTCTCTGATGAGCGCTGGATCTACTGTCCATGCTTAATAAAGTTTGAGAACGGCTAGTCTGGCCATATACATGACATCCACAACATCCAAGGCAATGGCTATGTGGACCTTTTCTCTCTAGAATTAATATTTTTTGTCTTTGAAGACGGAATCAAGAATGACAAATGGCATGAACAAAGGCAAAACAAGGTATAATGAGGCCCTTTGGATGCGTAAGTCAGAGTGATATATATAAAATGGCACTTCAAAAGGGAACTAATGAGAAAAGTGGCCGCATAGATTAGATGTAAACGATGGATGAAGAATAGGAAATAGGCTACTGTGTAGTTGTGTAGGCATACCCAAGCAGGCTGGCGTCAATGCAACTACCTTATCTCGGTTGTAGTGATTAGCTTAATGCTCGATCAAATCATTTCGCTAAATTTATACATGTCGCATAATTATCGTAATCATAATTATCAGAAGAACCAACAAAGGTTGTGCCCATCAACGTGATTAGCTCAGATAACACATAAAGTGCATCTTTGCTCTTTACCATGACGTTCCAGCTAAGTAATGTATTAGTGGACATTGTTTAGTTGTTTTCGCTTCACTTTTGTTGTTGTTGTGCGATGGTAATTGCGAGGTACTTTCGCTTTGGATCGCATTAACTACAAGATACATCCGTCGTCAAAATGCTTTTACGCCTGCCTCACGATGCCATTCAGCGTTATAGCAAATTCGCTGTAGGACTGTGCATCATTGATAAATGAAAGGACAGCATCTGATCACCATTGTCTTCCGTGATCAAACTGTTAATTTTGTCAAAAACAGCATGTGATTGCACGATGGTGGCGATACTTGTTCGCTGTTACAAAGATTTTCAATATCAGTCATGTATAGTGAGGTATATGCGTCGCTTACATTTGCTATGAATATCAGTACACATACTAAGACAACACAGCCCATCTATGGCGTAGATTTTAGCAGCAACTCAAAGACACTAACGCAATTTAATTCATTAGCGATTCGAACATGTATTGTCACTATAACAAATAGTTAATGGAAGGCTTTGCCTTTCTGGGGAAAGTTCAATTATTATAGATCAGTGTTGGCCCTTGTAATACAAACTACGCTATGTTGCAACACAGACATTGAATCATTCTACCATATGTATACAATCCCAAAAGGCGGTGAGAAGTTGACCCTGTTTGTCCGCATTTTTATTGTTGGAATATTTGCTGCGGATTGTATAAATAGCATGGTGGTGTTATGATTGGGAATGCAGCGACCTTTAATCAGACAATTAGGGTTGACACAGACGAAGAGTCAGTCTGTTGCATCGGCAAGCACATTTGGCCGTCAACATTTGAATTTAGATGATATTTGCGGCAGCTCAAAACTTGCATATATGAGACACATCCGCAACATCAGTGTCAGAAAGCCACAGAAAAAATATTGTGACAAATAGTAAAGCACGATAGTTAGGCATCGTATAGAGTTGTTGTAAACAATGTTGTACACACTGCCGCCCCATGTCAATGTCAAGAAGAGCGATGACACAAAATCAATTACATATTTGGTAAAATCCTTTGAATTAAACTTTTTCCGAACAATTTGTTAGATTGATTTGCTCGCTGATGTGCTAGCCAGTAAGCAAACTTTTAGTTGCTTCCACATTAATTTATAACCATGACAAAGCATGGCTCTATGCATGTGTTTGTTACAAAAGGAAGCAACAGAGGTAAAGCTTTATTTAGTCGTACATAGCGTAGTTACAATAACGACTATGATTCGATGCACACCAAAGTATTGGTATGGCATTGTATGAGTTTAGCAGCAACATTATTTTGTTTAACTTAGAGAGCGACCTACAGAAAGTGAAAAGCTAAAAAAATAACCATAAAACGTGATTTATTTACGCTGACAGAGGAACATAATAGCAACTTCGGACTAGCGAGTTATTCTTGATTGCACTCTTTACACTTATAGGAGCCATCCCATTTACAGCTACGCGAAAATGCCGGAAAGGCCAAGTTTCCAAACACTATTTTAATCTATGACTATTTAAAGAACTTCGATGAAGCTTAATGTTTGTATTAATGTTCAAATTATACGGATATTTAGTGCAGTGAATAAACCGTGCTAAGAGGGCTCGCTCTTATAGATTTATGTAGTGAGCGTTTCTAGCGTCTGAAGTACGCCCACGATACCAGCCAATCCACAAAAGTACTGTTGTGCTCACACCCTACTGAAGTCGTGAACATTATTTAGTTAATAACATGATATACAGAAAGTGATTCGTACGTTTGTTATTCATTCATAATTACAACGAGGACTAATGTTATGCTGTGCTAGGGAACTGAAAATGAAGACGGTTAGGTTTGTCAAGTAAAATTGGAAGAGTGAATGTTTATTAATCTAGTTAATCAACCGCGTTTTGCGATAATTTCGACATTGTTTACAAGGATCACACACTTTTAATGACGTTTATCAGCATGCACATGATAGATGCTTTCTGTGCTGGAACATGCCCATCAATCTCTTGTATACAAGTAAACAAATGGACAAAATTATATATTGTACACATGTTAACATATGGACAAAATAAAGTCCTGTACACACAATAACATGCGGACGAAATTATTCACGCATAACTTTCTCAACTGTTGACATAGAGCGTACTTTATCTTACCCACTGCGCAAATATACCTTCACATATTCAATTACATATTTGGTAATATCCTTTGAATTGAAAATTTTGCGAACAATTTGTTATATTAATTTGCTCGCTGATGTGCTAGCTAGTAAGCAAACTTTTAGTTGCTCCCACATTTATTTATTACCATGACAAAGCATGGCTCTATGCATGTCTTTGTTACAAAAGGAAGCAACAGAAGTAAAACTTTATTTAGTCGTACTTAGCGTAGTTACAATAACGACTATCATTCGATGCACACCAAAGTATTGGTATGGCCTTGTATGAGTTTAGCAGCAACATTATTTTGTTTAACTTAGAGAGCGACCTACAGAAAGTGAAAAGCTAAAAAAATAACCATAAAACGTGATATATTTACGCTGACAGAGGAACATAATAGCAACTTCGGACTAGCGAGTTATTCTTGATTGCACTCTTTACACTTATAGGGGACAACCCATTTAAAGCTACGCGAAAATACCGGAAAGGCCAAGTTTCCAAACACTAGCTCAATCTATGACTATTTAAAGAACTTCGATGAAGCTTAATGTTTGTATTTATGTTCAAATTATACGGATATTTAGTGCAGTGAATAAACCGTGCTAAGAGGGCTCGCTCTTATAGATTTATGTGGTAAGCGTTTCTAGCGTCTGAAGTACGCCCACGACACCAGCCAATCCACAAAAGCACTATTGTTTATGTTGAAGTAATGGATTCATCTTATTAATGAAGGCGACGGCGCCTCAAAATATTGAGATCGACGTTCAAACGTAAAACGTGTTCACACCCTACAGAAGTCGTGAACATTATTTAGTTAATAACATGATATACAGAAAGTGATTCGTACGTTTGTTATTCATTCATAATTACAACGAGGACTTATATTATGCTGTGCTAGGGAACTGAAAATGAAGACGGTTAGGTTTGTCAAGTAAAATTGCAAGAGTGAATGTTTATTGATCTAGTTGATCAACCGCGTTTTGCGATAATTTCGACATTGTTTACAAGGATCACACACTTTTAATAACGTTTATCAGCATGCACATGACATATGCTTTCTTTGCTGGAACATGCCCATCAATCTCTTGTATACAAGTAAACAAATGGACAAAATTATATATTGTACACATGTTAACATATGGACAAAATAAAGTCCTGTACACACAGTAACATACGGACGAAATTATTCACGCATAACTTTCTCAACTGTTGACATAGAGCGTACCTTATCTTACCCACTGCGCAAATATACCTTCACATAAAGTTAAGCAATGGCAGCGTTGCAAGACTCTACAGACGGACTTATTATTTGAGTTTTAAATGCAATTGAAACAGTTCGTCATTCCTATTGAACAAATGAGTTCCAAACCAACTTGCTAGTCGATGATGCAACAATTACCTCAATCAACGCCATGGCGCTTAATCACAAATGTGACTCAGTATTTGTGCGTTTTGTCAGCTGATATAAACATTTCAGCATCGAATCGCGTTACCCTTGTCTAGCTTGTCGCTATCAATCAACATAACAGGTGAAAATCAAAAAATCTATTCAGTCAATTCTGTTGTTATGGCAGGTATGCTTCTATTAATCAACCAACAACCTAACACAAACAAACACTATACAAAAACCTCTAGCAAAGATTGACCAACAACATCAGGTCTATTTTAGAGACATAAACAGATACTATTTGAGGTGTCGGATCCTAAAAGATCATCGAGATAACCACTTGCATGATTTCCCATTTCATCAAATAATGGATCTGTGCAGCAAATAATTGTTGATTGGAGATAACGCAGGTACAGCTGGTTATGTATACGCCATTGTTATAAAAGCTATGATTTCGACTTCAAAGGTGATATGAACACAACCTTTAACACAAAGTCACTCAGCGGGAGGGTTTGTAGAAATTCAACAACGGCTGAGGATTATGTGATAGATTTCTCCGTTAAAAATATTAAGTATTCGTAAGTTGCGCATGATCATGAAAAAAGTAATAAGTTTCCTTGCCGTGGTCTCGGTTCATTGCCCATTAAGGCGGAATTACAGTTTTGTAGCTGCCTGCAAAGTATGATTTCATAGTGTCCAACTATTACTTTTTACGTTGTCGTTCAGCCTAATAACAATGACGTTTTGGACGTCGGGCGGATTAAGATTAATTAAATCAGTGTCTGAGGAAGAATCAGTTGTGAAATGTTCATTTGTCATTGAAACATTGCCGGCAGTGACCTTCGAGTTAGATTGCATCATCATTCAATCTGTTCAGGCAAGATCTGTCGGAATATTTGACATCAGTTAAGTATTTTTTTATGCATGTGGACCATATAAGCAGGTCGTTTATCACTTACATTTGTTACAATTCTGCCTATGGCAATATGGGGGAGTGATATTCATTACAGCACATGTCTAACGATGACTTACACATAATATGAGTTTCTTCTTCGGTCTGCCTCTGTCTATCCAAGGAGTTATAACCAATAGCAGGAGTAGAAACGACGCCGAGATCAAAGAGATCGCGCGCGCAGTGCCTGCCTCGGCGAGATCGCCACGAGATCTGTGTCTCGCTCTGTGTCTCGCAAGCTAAGGCGTTAACTGCTGTGCGAGAAACTTCATTTTTTTTCGAAAACTTTCACCAGTATCACCAAATCTGACGGATTTGCCGACGAGGTAATTAATTATATATCAATAAACACGCTGATCATCATAGTTTCTTTTTTGGGGTAATCAATATGTTTTATTCGATTAAAGTTTGCAAGTGTTTATTCCGCATCGAGACGCCATATTTTCGGCTTGGAACTTCGAAATATATTTTTTTAATCTCTTGAAATTTGTAAAATATTCACATAAAAATATTCTTGGTATTCGTTAATTGAACAAAGACAAATCTATTGGTCACGTTTATTAAGCTGTTAAATGCCTACTTTTTATTGTATTGAGCTAAATACGTGAGCGATAATACCTTAAATTGGAACAATTCGTCGAATCTCAAGCTTCCAGTATTTTTCAAATTAATCAAAAACTATGTTGTATTGTTTGACCAGATAGCGGCACAAATGCCTTAACCAATAACCAAACAGAATCCATTATCAATAATTGTAAATTCCTTTATAGTTTACCTCCTAATCGCACCCAAATACGACGTATAATTGTCAGTCCAATATGGCTGACAGTTAGTTACATATGAGTCTTGTCCAAGCAAATTTGTACTTTGTGTCTAGTGCTCTTGTAGACTCCTGTGAATCATGAATTTAACTTCGTTGAATGATTAATGGATAAATATTATTGCAAATAAATAGTTCTCACTTGGTCTCATCTTTACATAAACCCACAGCTACTCATGTTTTAGCATGAAGAAACATGACATCAGTATGCAGTTGTGACATGAATATGCAATTTATTATACAACGTTAATATGAATTTAGGATATACAGGCAACCAGAAAATAACCCAATTTATAAATATATTTGATAACAAAATATGACAGACTAGCTGACAATGTGTATGAAAAATTTAAAAGCTGGAAAACAATGCTTGGCCAACATTACATTACATCTCAATCACTCAACACAGTACTGAGACTGGTACATTCATTAGAACCCTGCACACAAATCACAGTTAATGTTTCGAGATCTTTACGTATTTTTCTTAAACCATTTGAACATTTCATGGAAACTTTCGCTAGCCTTTCATGGCGTCTTTTTAACAGTTATATCCACTGTCAAGCGGACCATATGTGCTCCGAGTAAATCAAAATGAACTCTCCAAGAGCTGAAGTCCCGCGTCAGAACTACGTTGGGTGTCATCGAAACTCCTGGCATGCCAACGCGTTTCAATTCTCGCGCAAGTACTGATATTTTACTTCAGACTCGAACAATGTTATTAACTCGTCTATTGACACTTGCAAATGTATCCATGCCATTTCGCCTATGTTCCCCGCGAACTTGACCTCGGGTCAAGGCCTCCGGTTTCCTCGCTGGCTCGCTTGATGTCGCAACACGAAGTACACTTAGCGCCGCCAAGCGCGAGCTTGTGAAAACACTCGCTGCCGAGGCGCGCACGTGAGCGACTTCAAAGGGCCTTGCCACTCCTTCTTTAGTTATGTAACTCCTTGGTCTATCTCGTTGTCTCACTTTGTCTTACTATGTCTTACTTTGTCCCACTATGTCCAACTTTGTCCCCCCTTTGTCTCGCCCTCAAGTGTCTCGTATAACGAATATGTATTGACTAATGACAACGCCTGTGCACAACTCTCGCAGTGATAGCAAAGATCTTGCTATAATAAGATACCCGACTCGGACGTTTCTGTTGTGAAGCTCGCGACCAGCGCGCCACCTGGTTTCGTGGAAGCTAAAATGTAAACAAAAGCGCGTGGTAAACGATCGATCGGCGGTGGTATGTATTCAAAAATACTGCTGTATTTCTAAACTTTAACGACTTTTTGATAGAGCCAATACATAAAAACGAAGCCAATTACTATTGACATCTTTTTATCAATTTGTGTAAAGATTTATTAACTACAATATTTGTTTATGAACGTTTGAACAAAGTCACATTTATCAGCATCTACCCAAGGCCAAGCCTCGATCGGACGGTAGAATACATACTTACTCCGACGTCCTGTAGGGCTGAATTTACCCCTTTTTAAGACACAGTCGGACGTCTAGTCTACCCTTATTTGATGTTAAAAGATTAATCTGAATCATGTTGGTTTTGTCATTAGTGTGGACATATTTGCGGCTGAATATAATAAGCTGATTTAAATACATACTCATGATTTTCCGATTGAATGATATTTGATTTGTCACCCGAACCTCCACCAAATCAAGAAACTGCATAGTCGGTTGATGGGAGCTCTGTGCAGACGTATGATTTTATTAAGTAGTACTGTTAAATGTATTCTTGCTTATTTTGAATGATAATATAAAAATGAATTATTTCAGGACATAGCATATACTAAAAACCATGATGCAGCATGAAGTTAATCATCATTAACTCTCTCGCTCTCTCTCTCTCTCTCTGTATTTCTGTCTCTCTATCTGTCTCTCTCTGGCTCTCTCTCTCTCTCTTTATCTCACTGTCTCTCTCTGTGTCTTTCTCTGTATCTCTCTGTCTCTGTCTCTCTCTGTCTGTCTGTCTCTGTATATATATATATAAATATTTATATATTTATATATATATATATATATATATATATATATATATATATATATATATATATATACATATATATATATATATATATATATATATATATATATATATATATATATATATATATATATATATATATATATATTAAGGTAATTACAACTAAAACTCCCAGTTTTTAATAGCTTACGCAGAACAACCTCAAATGAATTGAGATCATCAGCATACATTAGATGATTAACAACAAGCACACTAAAACTACACTGAACACAACAGTTAAAACCAGAGCTCAATTCATCCATGTAAACACTGAACAGATAGGTTGACAATATGCCTCCCTGTCGTCTTATGCCATTCAACTCACCAAATCAGCCAGACATAGTTCTACTCCATCTTACTCACATATCTAAGTGGAGTACCATGCAACCGCCGACCATTCTAACAGTATATCCAGGGACACCTTTGTTCGACAAGCTCCCCCCACCACAACATTCTAACGTGCAGTAGTGTTATATACTG
>CM067358.1:45635710-45738756 GCA_034190875.2 Urechis unicinctus | reverse complement strand
TATCATGGGAGCTAAATTATACAGGAAGCGCCCACACACAGACCATGTCAATTCACTTCTCTCTCGAAAGCCAGGCCATAATTTGTAGCACAATCCTACCATTGCAGTTATGCTAATCTTATTAGCTAAGGACATAGGCAAGGGAAGATTCTGAATTATTTATCGATCACGTGTAATTAGTTCAAAGATTTACCAATCAGTCAAAATGAGATTTGATTTAGGACAGGGATATGTATTGTTACTGGTAACACCAGATTCTGAATACTGCAAATAGTCACATTGCTTAATAAACTTGCAGGTGTTTTAATGGCTCGAGCTCCCACTTACAATGAGCTATAACCAAAGATCTTGTTATAATAAGATACCCGACTCGGCAGCTCGCCCGACAAATTCCGTGACACCGCGTAGGCAGCGCCCCCTACTTTTGTGGAAGTTACTCGACGCGCAGCAGCCAAACAACTTCGTTATGACTTGCGAGAATGTCTGACTAGAAGTCGAACACAAATGGGCATTTCTTCGCTGCAATTAATTGTTTGAATTGACAAAGGCCTTTCCACCCAGTAAGTGAATGTTCTAGCATATGTCTCTGGGTATATTGCCCTGAAATTAAGTTGTGCGCAATATGCAGAAACAAAATTTCGGTAGTCATTGATATACATGACCAGAAGAATTACCGAAGTGCAAAAGAAGGGCTCGTTGGACCAAGCAAATCACTAGTAGATGCATTATGTAGTCTTAAGGAACATTGCCGCAAATTCATTGACACAGTATTATACAGTAAGCAAGTGAAAGCCAGAGTTGTAAACATTCTAGCTAAAGAGGTCTCATTAGAGGAACTTCAATGTGAATCATGCAGGTGTCATGTTTCTGTAATATGTATTATGGTGAACATCAGGTTGCACCATTCCCTGAGAGAGACTAACTGTAAGTTAAGGGACCACAAAGAGAGAGAAATCATAAGACAATGACATTTTCCCACACATAAAAATTTGTGCTCTTATTTGTTTTAAGTGCTGGTGTATGTGTAGATTTCCGAAAAATCAAATATTGATATTTGTTTACTTAGTTCCTTGAAAGCCCTCTGTGGCAGATGTACAAGGACTATTCTATCATAAATCCACACCAGTATATAACACTACTGCACGTTAGAATGTTGTGGTGGGGGGAGCTTGTCGAACAAAGGTGTCCCTGGATATACTGTTAGAATGGTCGGCGGTTGCATGGTACTCCAGTTAGATGTGTGAGTAAGATGGAGTAGAACTATATCTGGCTGATTTGGTGAGTTGAATGGCATAAGACAGGGAAGCATATCGTCAACCTATCTGGTCAGTGTTGAGATGGATGAATTGAGCTCTGGTTTTAAATAACTGCTGTGTTCAGTGTAGTTTTAGTGTGCTTGTTGTTAATCATCTTATGTATGCTGATGATCTCAATTCATTTGTGGTTGTTCTGCGTAAGCTATTAAAACTGGGAGTTTTAGTTGTAATTACCTTATATATATATATATATATATATATATATATATATATATATATATATATATATATATATATATATATATATATATATATATATATATATATATATATATTATATATATATATATATATATATATATACAGACAGACAGAGACAGAGAGATACAGAGAAAGACACAGAGAGAGACAGTGAGATAAGAGAGAGAGAGAGAGAGAGACAGAGAGAGAGACAGAGAGAGAGACAGAGAGAGAGAGAGAGAGAGAGAGAGAGCAGAGAGAGAGTTAATGATGATTAACTTCATGCTGCATCATGGTTTTGTTTAGTATATGATATGTCCTGAAATAATTCATTTTTATATTATCATTCAAAATAAGCAAGAATACATTTAACAGTACTATATAATAAAATCATACGTCTGCACAGAGCTCCCATCAACCGACTATGCAGTTTCTTGATTTGGTGGAGGTTCGGGTGACAAATCAAATATCATTCAATCGGAAAATCATGAGCATGTATTTAAATCAGATTAATCTTTTAACATCAAATAAGGGTAGACTAGACGTCCGACTGTGTCTTAAAAAGGGGTAAATTCAGCCCTACAGGACGTCGGAGTAAGTATGTATTTTCCGTCCGATCGAGGCTAGGCCTTGGGTAGATGCTGATATATGCGACTTTGTTCAAACGTTCATAAACAAATATTGTAGTTAATAAATCTTTACACAAATTGATAAAAAGATGTCAATAGTAATTGGCTTCGTTTTTATGTATTGGCTCTATCAAAAAGTCGTTAAAGTTTAGAAATACAGCAGTATTTTTGAATACATACCACCGCCGATCGATCGTTTACCATTTTGTTTACATTTTAGCTTCCACGAAACCAGGTGGCGCGCTGGTCGCGAGCTTCACAACAGAAACGTCCGAGTCGGGTATCTTATTATAGCAAGATCTTTGCTATCACTGCGACAGTTGTGCATAGGCGTTGTCATTAGTATACATATTCGTCATACGAGACACTTGAGGGCGAGACAAAGGGGGACAAAGTTGGACATAGTGGGACAAAGTAAGACATAGTAAGACAAAGTGAGACAACAGATAGACCAAGGTTACATAATCAAGAAGGAGTGGCAACGCCCTTTGAAGTCGCTCGCGTGCGCGCCTCGGCAGCGAGTGTTTTCACAAGCTCGCGCTTGGCGGCGCTAAGTGTACTTCGTGTTGCGACATCAAGCGAGCCAGCAGGAATTGACCCGAGATCAAGTTCGCAGGGAACATAAGCGAAATGGCATGGATACATTTGCAAGTGTCAATAGACGAGTTAAAACATTGTTCGAGTCTGAAGTAAAATATCAGTACTTGCGCGAGAATTGAAACGCGTTGGCATGCCAGGAGTTTCGATGACACCCAACGTAGTTCTGACGCGCGACTTCAGCTCTTGGAGAGTTCATTTTGATTTACTTGGAGCACATATGGTCCGCTTGACAGTGGATATAACTGTTAAAAAGACGCCATGAAAGGCTAGAGAAAGTATCCATGAAATGTTCAAATGGTTTAAGAAAAATACGTAAAGATCTCGAAACATTAACTGGATTTTTGTGCAGGGTTCAAATGAATGTACCAGTCTCAGTACTGTGTTGAGTGATTGAGATTAATGTAATGTTCCAAGATTGTTTTCCAGCTTTTAGGCATTTGTCAGCTGTCTGATTTTGTTATCAAATATATTTATATAATTGGGACTTTTCTGTTGCCTGTATATCGTAATTTCATATTATTGTTGTATAATAAATTGTATTCATACAACTGCATAATGTCATGTTTCTTCATGCTAAAACAAGTAGCTGTGGGTTTAAAAGATGTCCAAGTGAGAACTATTTTATTTGCAATTCGTTTTATCCATTAATCATTCATCGAAGTTAAATTCATGATTCACATGAGTTTACAAGAGAACTAGACACAAAGTACAAATTTGCTTGGACAAGACTCATATGTAACTAACTGTCAGCCATATGGACTGACAATTATACGTCGTATTTACATTTTAGATTTGGAGGTAAACATAATTTACAATTATTGATAATGGATTCGTTTGGTTATTGGTTAAGCGTGCCGCTATCTGGTCAAACAATACAACATAGTTTTTGAAAATTTGAAAAATACCGAGATCGGGTTCCATTCAAGGTATTATCGCTCACGTATTTAGCTCAATTCAATAAAAAGTAGGCATTTGCTATCAACGTGACCAGAGTTTGTCTTTGTTCATAACGCGAATTTTTTATGTCAAATTTCAAGAGATTAAAAAAATATATTTCGAAGTTCCAAGCAAAATATGGCGTCTCGATGCGGATAAATAAACACTTGCAAACTTTAATCGAATAAAACATATTGAATACCCCAAGAAACTATGATAATCAGCGTGTTTTATTGATATATAATTAATTACCTCGGGCGGGCAAATCCGTCAGATTTGGTGATACTGGTGAAAGTTTTCGAAAAAAAAAAAATGAAGGCACAGCAGTTAACGTCGGACATAGTGGGAGACAAGATCTCGTAAGACATAGCGAAGACAAAATGAGACACGCTATTGAAGATAGACAGCGGGAGACAGAAGAAGAAACTCATATTATGTGTTAGCCATCGTTAGACATGTGCTGTAATGAATATCACTCTTCCATATTGCCATAGGCAGAATTGTAACAAATGTAAGTGATAAACGACCTGCTTATATGGTCCACATGCATAAAAAATACATAAGTGATGTTAAATATTCCGACTGATCTTGCCTGAACAGATTGGATGATGATGCAATCTAACTCGAAGGTCACTGCCGGCAATGTTTCAATGACAAATGAACATTTCACAACTGATTCTTCCTCAGACACTGATTTAATTAATCTTAATCCGCCCGACGTCCAAAACGTCATTGTTATTAGGCTGAAAAACAACGGAAAAAGTAATAGTTGGACACTATGAAATCATACTTTGCAGGCAGCTACAAAACTGTAATTCCGCCTTAATGGGCAATGAACCGAGATCACTGCAAGGAAACTTATTACTTTTTTCATGATCATGCGCAATGTAAGTCTGGCTCGCTTACGAATACTTGATATTTTTAACGGAGAAATCTATCACATAATCCTCAGCCGTTGTTGAGTTTCTACAAACCCTCGGAATAGTTTGACCGTAACAACCGCAAATGTGATATTGTGATTTATTGCGCATCCCGCTGAGTGACTTTGTGTTAAAGGTTGTGTTCATATCGCCTTCGAAGTCGAAATCATAGCTTTTATAACAATGGCGTATAAATTACCAGCTGAACCTGCGTTACCTCCAATCAACAATTATTTGCTGCACAGATCCATAATTTGATGAAATGGGAAATCATGCATTGTAAATAGTCCAAAATTGACACTAACATTTCCTCGACATTATTAGGTGAATACTAGAATATTCGACTGAGTGAAAAATGAATTATATCGTTAAATTTGGTCGTTCATTCTGCAAACAGTTAACCCTTTATTTGATTGTCCACTGATACCCATTGATATCATTAACAGAGCAGTTTTTTCTTTATAATTATCAATTCGAAACAAATGACCAACGCTATGCAACTAACAAACATCAAATTAATCAAAATACATATCTGTTCTCTAGAAAGACATAAAAAAAGCGAAAAGATGCGACGAAGAAGAGAAAATAACCATGTTATGGAATACTACAAATAAACAGATAATTAATCCAAAAGCTGACCACACAAAGTTGACAGTAACAATGAACAAAACACCAGCTGCAGCAGTGAAGCAATCTCGCAGTACACGCCTTCGTCGTGTCTGGGATCCTTTGCTCGATAGATCATCAACAACAAAGTTAAATGGAGATACAATATTAACATTATTAAAACATTATCATAATTGTAGCAATGAATTAATTATGTCAGTCTCAAACGACAAATGAGTTACCTGCCAGGCAACAGTACCTTATTTACCTTTTGTACATCCTAATCACCACATTCATACATCATCATAGCCAAATATGTTGTCTTTTTTTCCAAATGTCAGATTATGCCGCTGATAAATCATTTCTTCAAGACTATTGACCATTCATTAGAAACTTTCGATGCAGATAAATGCGCGAATGCAGTAAAAAAAACATGTTAAGCACTCTACTTATGTCTCGGTACTTCATTGCAAACTTTGATCGTATTCTAGGCAAGTAATAACTTCTTCAATTGCATATTGTGTGCACATATGAGAGTTACCGAGGTTTGCTTTGAAAACTGCGAAAGGTTTACCAGCCCTTTTATATATGACGCATGTCCAGCGGTTATCTCAATAATCCCTTAGGATCCGACACCCCAAATAGTATCTGTTTATGTCTCCCAAATAGACCTGATGTTGTTGGTCAATCTTTGCTAGAGGTTTTTGTATAGTGTTTGTTGGTGTTAGGTTGTTTGTTGATTGATAGAAGCATACCTGCCATAACAACAGAATTGACTGAATAGATTTTCTGATTTTCACCTGTTATGTTGATAGATAGCGACAAGCTAGAAAAGGCTAACGCGATCCGATGCTGAAATGTTTATATCAGCTGACAAAACGCTCAAATACTGCGTCACATTTGTGATTAAGCGCCGACTTCAGTAGGGTGTGAACACGTTTTACTTTTGAACGTCGATCTCAATATTTTGAGGCGCCGTCGCCTTCACTAATAAGATGAATCCATTACTTCAACATAAACAATAGTGCTTTTGTGGATTGGCTGGTATCGTGGGCGTACTTCAGACGCTAGAAACGCTCACCACACATGAAGCAGTCCATTTATACACGAGTAGTGTTTACAACGTCATTTACAACAATGCTAAACGATACCGTACTAGCGTGCTTTATTGTTGGTCACATTATGTTTTCTTTGGCTCTCTCACGCAGGTGTTTCTGATGTGTCTCATGTACGTAAGTTTTGAGCTGCCGCAAATATCCTCATAATTCAAATGATGACGGCCAAATGTGCTTGCAGGTGCTGCAGACTGACTCTTCGTCTGCGTCAACAGTAATTGTCGAATTAAAGGTCGCTGCATTCCCAATCATAACACCACCATGCTATTTGTACAATCCGCAGCAAATATTGCATTCTAAATGGCAAAACGATGTTTATTCCAACAATAAAAATGCGGACAAACAGGGTCAACTTCTCACCGCCTTATGGGATTGTATACATATGGTAGAATGATTCAATGTCTGTGTTGCAACATAGCGTAGTTTGTATTACAAGGGCCAACACTGATCTGTAATAATTGAACTTTCCCCAGAAAGGCAAAGCCTTCCATTAACTATTTGTTATAGTGACAATACATGTTCGAATCGCTAATGAATTAAATTGCGTTAGTGTCTTTGAGTTGCTGCTAAAATCTACGCCATAGATGGGCTGTGTTGTCTTAGTATGTGTACTGATATTCATAGCAAATGTAAGCGACGCATATACCTCACTATACATGACTGATATTGAAAATCTTTGTAACAGCGAACAAGTATCGCCACCATCGTGCAATCACATGCTGTTTTTGACAAAATTAACAGTTTGATCATGGAAGACAATGGTGATCAGATGCTGTCCTTTCATTTATCAATGATGCATAGTCCCACAGCGAATTTGCTATAACGCTGAATGGCATTGTGAGGCAGGCGTAAAAGCATTCTGACGACGGATGTATCTTGAAGTTAATGCAATCCAAAGCGAAAGTACCTCGCAATTACCATCGCACAACAACAACAAAAGTGAAGCGAAAACAACTAAACAATGTCCACTAATACATTACTTAGCTGGAACGTCATGGTAAAGAGCAAAGATGCACTTTATGTGTTATCTGAGCTAATCACGTTGATGGGCACAACCTTTGTTGGTTCTTCTGATAATTATGATTACGATAATTATGCGACATGTATAAATTTAGCGAAATGATTTGATCGAGCATTAAGCTAATCACTACAACCGAGATAAGGTAGTTGCATTGACGCCAGCCTGCTTGGGTATGCCTACACAACTACACAGTAGCCTATTTCCTATTCTTCATCCATCGTTTACATCTAATCTATGCGGCCACTTTTCTCATTAGTTCCCTTTTGAAGTGCCATTTTATATATATCACCCCGACTTACCCATCCAAAGGACCTCATTATACCTTGTTTTGCCCTTGTTCATGCCATTTGTCATTCTTGATTCCGTCTTCAAAGACAAAAATTATTAATTCTAGAGAGAAAAGGTCCACATAGCCATTGCCTTGGATGTTGTGGATGTCATATATATGGCCAGACTAGCCGTTCTCAAACTTGATTAAGCATGGACAGTAGATCCAGCGCTCATCAGAGAAATTTACTGTGCTTTTTGTGAATGAACAATTTCCGCTACAGTCATCAGTCGATATATGTATATATACCATGCAGCGTAAACGAATAGGGCTGTTAAGCACAAGCGTGTACAGTGTCATGGTTATATCCACAATCTGCCGATAATAGGAATATACAGTAATACTTTTCAGGTATATCACTATAGTGTGTTTCAGTGGCGTCGTTAAATAGTCACGGCTATGACAGCGGCTGGTAGATTTACACCCATATTGAAAAGAACGGGAGAGGCTTTGCTGGAGTTCATCTCATCAAGTGGCTTTTTTCCGTGGGTTATCAGATTCACAAGAGTGGCAGGGTTATTATTGTTTGAATGTTATTTCGGTCTTGCTTCGCTTGTATTTAAATGATCATTACGCTGACATGACATTGCCCAATCAAAATATAGCAAACGTAGCTCTCGTTCTCTATGGCAATTGCATAACCTTGGAATGCGTTGTGTTGACCACCAGATAATTTGCAACTACTTCATTGTGGCAAGCAAATATTTCTTAACATTAAAAATGCGAGTCGAATGTATGCAGAATAGCTCACGTATGCAGAATAGAACATGACGAACTCCACCTATTTTGGCAGATGTGAACTGTAAAGTAAAACCCACATATCCACAATCATTTGATGGGAAGAACAACAAAAATATCATCTAACCTAGAAAATACGATACTCGCTAGATGTGATGCGTGCTTTTAGTACTCAGCTGTTCCTAACACATACTTATACCTACAATTAATTTATTCGAATTAATATAATACATTGCAGAAAATGCTATGCAATAATCTCCCTCGGAGCTGCTTTGGGGACACACTAGGCAAATCGCGCTATACCATTAGAACAATGTAGAGCTTTATCACATGTACATAGCAGATGTTAACGCATGCCATCTTAGATTATGCTCGTATGCAGACCAAATGGAGGAATCAGAGGCATACGCTCAGAAGTTTGCTTTATGCGACTGATCGACACAATAGAATATGACTATATATTTATTCCACTCATTTCATCGCGATTAGTTTCCCAAATGGCTTATCAGCAACGTCCTCTTCAGTGGTTAGTGGTCGTTTCATTGCAATATTGGTTACTGAGAAGAAATGTAACAAGCGGCTGCTTACTACATCAGATCTATGGGCAGCGATGTCGGTAAGCTTTAGTTTTGACCACAGAAACAACACGCCGTTGAGAGAATGACATAATAATTTAAATAGATGATTTTCGTATGCACTTACTACCATGACCAGCCATTGCCACAATTTCACAATGCAATGTAGGATGTTTTCATGTCTGATGAAACAATTCAGCATTACGTCACATATTTCTGCCAAAGATCATTAGTATAATGTAATGTAATTGCAATGGAACGCTAGCCTTTCACAGTTAAAACGTAATGGGTCCCAATCGGAAATCGTTTCAATATCCTTAATGGATAAGCCAATTAATCAGTCAATCTTTGTGAAGTCATAACAACTAATCTTTGAAAGAAATTCTTCGAATGATGTTGGCATACATCATAAAGCGACAACGCAACGATCACTGAAATTCGCTTGTCATATTTAAAGTGGTTTATGCTTGTGTGGGTGATTGTTATTGATGTCGGAATTATTCCAGGTCCAACTGGGCTATGCAGGATAGATTGGTACACAGCCCACAGTTACATATTGTTCTGCTAAACCAGATGATATTTTCATATCAGTTATGACCTGAAGGATATCATGCACCATATTAAATGAAGTTCATCTGTTATGTTATATTGGCAGCAAGAAGCCGGAACACATTTACACAGCAGACCATTAGCGCCACCAATGAATAATTTAACACCACGACATGTGTTTGCGAGCATAGCACATGGTATTCAGGATAGTCGTAAAGGCTTTTAACAGGAATGCAATATGGACGGAAGCATAAGTATCCCATCCCGCAATAGCTCTACATAAAAACCGCGCTGGAAGCTGACAGTGAGTAGCTATGCGGTAGCCTAGCCAGTATTTTAATGTAGAAATATATTGCTTATGGTATTCGAAACTAGTTGCATCGTTGAACACCATAAATGATTCAAAGGACTCACAATTGCTTATTTATTATGAGGATCGATCAGATAATGAATGAATGAAACAATGAAACTATTGCGATAAATACAACCAATCATGCGTAGGTTAAAGTGTATTATAGTAAGCTGCTCAGTCAAACTTTGAGCGCATTTTGTTAAGGTAATGATAAATTTGCATTGACTGTAAACTATGATTGATTAATAACATATTTGAAAAAGGTTCAACCAAAAATGTCTCGGTTCGGCATAGTGCGAGAGCGAATGCCCTGTGTAGTCTACGCAAAGCTTTCCATGCAGTTTCTTGAGGTACATGATTATAATTCACCCAGGGTGTTTTTTTACTAGGATCACAAGTTTCTGAATATCACAAATAATCACATTGCATAGTAAACTTACAGTTATGCGTATTAATGCCTCAGACTGCCACCTACATTGAGCTATCCCCAGGTGGAATGCATCTACTATTTACCACGCACATTAGAGGTATACCCCATTGAGTTTCATGGATACATTTGAAAGGAATACAACCTGGGGTCTTGAACACAGCATCCTATACTAATGGTACATTTGTCTACATTATGCATCTACCTGGCCGCGTACTCTTGTGTGATTGTAGGAATGCCGATTAAATTCCAAGCCATCGATTACTTGCCGCCATTAATCCGGTCCGTATAATAACATCACATGAACTAGTAACACATAGAAGCAAGCCCACATATGGGCTTCAGTTGCACCGTCATACCATCAGCTGTGATCGTGCTTCGTGAACAGTGTTTTGGTTTCTCATGTCACATAGTTCATTAACATGCGGCGACGCCAGAGGATTACGACAACGCGAGCCACTCTCGTTGATGAATCATCGGGTACAGCACTTAATAATGTTTTGTCAATTCGGGTAAGTTAGTAGTGGATATTTATTTGATCGGAAACAATTGACGATGGAAAGCATGCTTTGGCTGCATTCTGGATAATGTCACCAGGTAATGTGTTGGCGGCAGTTGAAAACCTTTTAAATTCATTTGTCTCTATTATCCGTAAATACAGATTAAGTCACAACAAATCTTATCAGTGTTTGTGCATAAATAACGCTGTGCCATTCGTATTTACCACTTTTGTACATTTCGGTATGTTTCCAAGACAGAGGCTCCAATGTGGCTCAGCCAGATACCTGCGTTGAGTAACGTTATTGGCAACGCTAGCGTCTAAAGTAGTGCAGTCAATGTACGCAATTCCTTGACAGCACCTTGCCCGGACCTTTGCTAGCCAGAGGGTTATTGCGCACCCCGCTAAATGACTGTGCGTTAAAGGTGGTGTTCCTATCGTTAATCATTCATATATACCAATCATTTAGATACATTTCCCATATATGTAATAATTTCGGCTGAAATAAGAAGGTACTCGCAATGCATTGAATATGCTCCATCTAATATTTCCAAACAGATGGGGTTAGCGCAAATAATGTATGGAATAAAATGCACACTTTCCACGAAAAAGACGACAACACAGCATTTTCGAGAGTCTCGTTGATGGACGTGCGACACTCAAGTTGAATAATCAAATACGATACGACGAACAAACATTCACATTGTGTATTCATTTTGATGAGTCAAGGCATTAGTCCCGCAAAACTAATGAAACGGTCATTAAACATTTACACATACCATTGTAACCAACTATCCAATCAGTTCAAGTGACAGAAAGTACCTGATGTCATCGATTTCCTGTTTTATGTCCTCAGAACTGCATCCGCTACTGTATCTCAATTTTTATTTATCCCATCGTATGCGCTACGTTGAATCAGAGAATATAATTCATTTAATAGTCTGACTTAGTTACATCATGTTTAATTAGAATGAAGAACAATTACTGGGTGTGGTCAAGGCATATAGCAAGATAATTAAATTTAATAGCAGATGGCACTATACGGATTCTGATTTCGTTCATGCCATCGGTTGAATGGGAATCATTTGGTTTGTGTCAACACTAAAACAAAGCTATCCAGGCGGTGCTTTGCATCTTCAAACGTAAGTTGTTAACGACTTATGGTTGTTACTTGTGTCGCCCTGACAAAATAATAACACTGCCCGATTAAATATTCGATAAGGAAACTGCCTTTAAGTTTAATAAGATATTTGCAGGAGAGATTATACTGTGGAGAGATATGAACAGGACATATGAATATTTTGCTGAACCTTTCCTCGTTTAGCAGCCACCAGAGTAATAAAGCTTTGCCACTGGTGCTTTGGTTGGTAGCGATGATATGCATTGAGCTATGCTTCGTCGCTATTATAATACATTCTGATTATAATGTGGAAATAACTACACCTTTGGTTATCGTATAGAAATACCACGTTAGGTCGAAGCACAACGCATAGATAGGCTTGGTGGGCGTTGTGGTAACAAATACACGGGTACTATTGGAAAATAAATGCACACATTGCAAAAAAAAAACAGTGCGAGAAAAGCAGTCCTCACAGTGTATGACCGATATGTACATGTTAACAGCGAAAACGTATCGTAACAATCATGCAAACACATTCTGATTTTGACTAGATTAACAATTTGATCATGGAAGACAATGTCGAACAGATGCTGTCATTTCATTCATTGATGACGTATAGTGTTACAGCAAATTTATCATAGCGCTAAACCGCATTCCACGAAACAGCATGACGTTGTGGGGCCAGAGAGCGTAAAAGCATATCTTATAGTTAATGCAATCCAAAACGAACGTACCTCACAATTAGCAACGCACAATGACAACTAAAGTGAAGTGAAAACGAACTTAAAAACGTCCAATGAAACAAACTCTTCTTGGAACGTCGCAGACAAAAAAGCAAATATGCGCTTTATGGGTTACCTGAGCAAATCAGGGGTTGGTTGACATCAGAATTTAGCAAAATCATTATATTTATCATAAAGTCCACTACATCATGTTTTAAACGCTCTCACCTCTGCAAAATAGCCCATGACAGACTGCGCCACATTTTGTAGATGAGTCCTCTAACATAAAACTACAATCAGTTGATTTGGGGTGGGAGGGGGAGCTATCATTTCACCTAGACGATACGCTACGGAGTTGCTTTGGGGTCAGACATGGCATATTGCCCTGTTTTATTAGGACAATGTATGGCGGGTCCCAAGCTTTATCACAGCACTTGCCATCAATGACAACATGATAGCAATTTACATATGTCATTCTGGGTTTTGCTTCTATACAGAACCCATGGAGGAATCACATGTATCTGAAACCCAGATCACTCGGTTATAAGAGCTGAAGTTTTCTCTTTTTGTCGATGAACTCAACCCGATCGGAGCAATATAGCTCGTTTTAGACTTACTATTTAGACCACTCCTTTCCATGCGCTTAGTTTCCAAAATGGCTATCAACAACATCCTCCACAGTGTTTAATGATCGTTTACGTGAAATTTCAGACAACTGTTACTGAGCAGCAATTAACAAGTGGCTGCTTTCTTAATTATATTTAATTGCAAACATATCGGCAAGATCAAGTTTTGCTGCAATTTTGTAATAGAAAGAGAAAATACATATCACTTTGAATAGACGAAAATGATGTCATAAGCATTTGCTACCATGACTAGCCATTATCACAATGCAAGTTTTTCATGCCAGATTAAACATTTCACCATCACTCGTTTTATTATCCTTGAT
Organism: Urechis unicinctus; assembly: GCA_034190875.2. Lineage (NCBI taxonomy): Eukaryota > Metazoa > Annelida > Polychaeta > Xenopneusta > Urechidae > Urechis > Urechis unicinctus. The sequence goes on along the minus strand of CM067358.1, from coordinate 45,725,174 downwards.
TGATCAAACAATCAATCACTCTGCTGTGAAGTCATAATGACTGTGTTGGGAAATAAATGCATTGAATGTGGTTATTATACATAATAAAGCGACCGCGAGACGATCATTGAAATTAGCTTGTCACATTAAAAGTGGTTTATGTTGGGATAGCTTGTGTTGCTTGGTTATTATCTGCGTAAAGTGATGCCGGAATTATTCCAAGTCAATCAGGGCTCCGGAAGAATATCATTCGCCATAATGATTGAAGCCTGTCTGTTGTGTTATATTGGCAGCAAGAAGCCGTAGCTCATTCACACAGCAGACCATTAGCGCCACCCGTAAATAGTATAATACCACGACCTCTGTTTTGCGAGCAGAGCACATTGAATTCAAGATTGATAGTCGTAACCTCTTTTTTTTTACATCGATTGATACATAAAAAGATAATTTGCAGGGAATGATTTCCGTATATTTACAGTGCATTAATGTTCCCTATGACCAATCGTCCAGGGCGCAATCGCGGCAGAGCAGTCCTCATTAAGCAGATAAGTGATATTGAATGCCTTGGCTGCAATGTGGGTCCTTTATCCACCATGTTTAACCTCTTCAGCTAGAAGAGTAGCCCTTTGTATAATAATGCAATTACCGAGTATCGCTGGGTTGTATTTCAGGCTCAACATCAGTTCTTACTTTGATCGTGTTGCAGCATTGCTACGCGATGACATTCAGTTTAGTGAGTGAATTGTATTATGTTAAATCAAGCATTTTTACTTCAAAGATTTTAAATAAAGGCTTACCAATTGTTATTTAAACAAAGCACCCCATGGCCTCGGCATTATTTGGAGTAATCGAGATATTCTAGCGTAACGCATTCCAATAAAGTACTTGGATTAACCATGTACATACTACACGTTGCTGGCAATACATACTCACGTGACAATCAAATCAACATGCGGCCAAAAAGCTTAATAGTATGGCATGATATTCTATGTGTATAAAGTCAGGGTTAGTTGTGCAGTTGTTTTCTACATCATAAGCTGATGCGTGTGTGCGTATCACTTGTTAGAAGTTAGCGATCAAAGATTCGTTCAGTGTTGGCAACCTGCGCTATATTTTATCAATTCAACGCGTACACAATGTATACACCATGCAACCTTTGTCCGTATTGACGAGTGTTTAAGTGTGAGTAAGAAGACTATATTGTAAAATTTTGTCACATCCAATAAATAATTACACACTAAACAAGCATCAAAGATTATTAAAAGATGCTAACAAGTCCAGGTATTGTTACATTTTATATTATATTAAGCATTTTTTCAGAATTAAAAACGCTTAGAGCCTAAAATTTCCCTGCGATATTTTGGTTGATCATATTTGTTGCATTACCAAATGTGACCTGTATAAAATGATATCGCCTACGACATTATGTGGTATCGTTTAAGGCACCTCTGCACCACTGCACCATTACACCTCTCTATCCGTTTGACACAGTTACAGGTTTAGTGCCTTCCTCTCGGTTTCGTTGAAGAGAATTATTGTGAAAGTAAAAATCTAAAAGGTGACCTGTAGATTGGCATTCTTTTCGATAACATAAGGATTAAGATATTACCTGCAGAGCAATGTAATCGTTATCCGTACAATGACGCATTTTCGAAGGTTTAAATCTTCGTTCCAGGGTGATGCGCGTGCCAGCCAGTGAGTCGATTGTATTCCTGGGTTACCATTTAGAAAAGATACTCTTTTATCCATCATTTTTGACAATCTGCGTCTGATTGGTTTTCTTACCTGGAAATTTCTGAATGCATAAAACCAGTCTCTTTCTTCGATATGTCGCCGACAGCTTCAGATATTCCGGACAACTTGTTACTTATACTAAACAATCAACACTAAACATATATACCTTTTCCCCGAACATTTATACACACACACACACACACACACATATATATATATATATATATATATATATATATATATATATATATATATATATATATATATATATATATATATATATATATATATATATATATATATATATATCTATATCTATATATATATATATAGGCTTCGAGTTATATATATATAAATATATCCCCCCCGAACATTTATACAATGTCAACAGAACATTAATATAAATGCAAGCCGTATGCTATCAACAATTACTCATAAGGTGGTATCGAATAGAAAACAATATCCTTTGCTCGATGTATAACAATTATCAGTTCATGTAAAGCCCCAAAATATATGAATGTGTTTGACGCCCAGTCGTGTTCAATATAGCCACCGCGTAGAACCCTTTACAACCAAGGCGGTATGTGTAGCTTCAAACTATCTTCAAATGATGACGATTGATGAGACATTATGTGCTTAGTCTTAATTGCTATTCAAAATAATGGCGTACTTATAGTGCCTTTCAAGGTTAATTACCTTGGCCATCGACATATCGGCGTAGGACCATTATTATAATATTTTAGTGCCTCTAACGAAAACCAAACGCAGAAGTGTAACGAGAGGAGAATTGGTAGCTCGGATTTAATGGCTAACGTATGGGCATAACTTATAGTCCAGCCACTGGAAATGCTTGATATAGTCCATCACGTTCATCACAAGCGATATCTTTGCTGGTTGTTATGGACTTTCTACAGATGTGAAGAGCTGTAGACATATTCATTCCATATCGGTATCAAACTGCTAGTCGTAACACTAGGACTAGTGGTAATAATGTTGCAGGTCTGATGTCTTTGACGACTGCTTTGCGAAATAAATACATATGATGGGGTTATTCTATATAGCAAAGCGACAACCCAGCGATCGAAGCAATATGTTTTTTTACCTTTTACGTGGTTCATATAGGGGTATGTAGTACTATGTTTTTTTCTGCGTATATTGACGCCGGAATGATTTCTGGTCAAACTGCGATGCATGCGATTTAATGATACACTGCAATATTTTCTTTTGTATCATACGCCATAATAAATGAAGCTCATCTTTTCTCCTTATTGATCCCAAAAAATCTGGAGCACAGTTACTCATACCATAAGCTGCACGAGAAAGTAATTTAACAACACGGCCTGTGTTTTGCTAGCAGAGCATATGGAATTAGGGTGTGATAGTCGTAAAAGCTATTTGCATGAAAATGATACAATCGGAAGCATATTTCCCCAAGCCCTCTAATGCCCTACACAAACACCGCTATAAAAGTTGACAGTGAGCAGCTCTACTGAAAACAAGCCGCTCTCAAGCTGGTATGAGATTGAGTGGTATTTGAAAAACACCAGTGGCATTGCTGATTAACCGAAATTATTGAGAAGACGCTAATTTTACTTTTTTTTAAAGTTGATATGAGGATTGATATCACATTGATAAAAAATAACTAATCAACTACTATAATTATAGTTTGATTAAGTTGAAGTGCATGTGCTGTGAGTTGAAATCGCCTGATCAGGCAGAAGCATATTAGGGATGCAAATATACTTACGTTCATATTTGATTTCGAGAATTAAAGGATTGAGAGTAGGGAGAGCAGACAGCGAAGTACATGGCCATATATAGAGGAAAGTAAATCAGGGACTATGAATAATTCACATAGTGCAAACATGCAGGCTTTGAGTTACCAGAATCTGTTTAATCAGAGTGAAGTTGATCACCAAGGCGATATGTGTAGCTTCATACCATCTTCAAATGATAACTATTGATGAAACACATAACATGCTTAGTCTTAATTGCTATTCATAATGATGTCGTGCTAATAGTGTCCTTCAAGGTTTATTACTTGACCAATCGACAGCATGTTTGCGTTGGATCATTATGATATTAGTGACTCTCATGAATATCAAACGCAGAAGTGTAACAAAAGGAAAATTGTTGGCTCCGATTTAATGACAAACGTGTGGGCAAACTACAGTTTCGGGCAGCAGTGTGTTACCGATATTTTTATTACTGCTGTAATATTCTAATAGTTGGTAGTGAAATGTGGATCTGCAACGTAAAAGCTAATGTAAGTTCTCCTGTGTATATAAATGCTGTGGCAGTATGCACAATTCTTGACATAAATATGTCAGCCATTAAAATACGATTTATGGTTTTGGGTGATAGTTCACCGACTGGAAATGCTTACTAACTGATAAAGTCCATCACGTCCATCACATGCGATGTCTTTGCTTGTTGTTATTGACTATCTATAAATGTAAAGAGCTTTAGATATATTTATCCCGTACCGGAATCAAACTGCCAATCCTTGCACTGAGACAAGTGGCAATAATGTTGCAGGTCTGATGTTTTGACGACTGATATGCGAAATATATACATATGATGGGTTTCATCCTATAAAGTACAGCGACATCGCAGCCATCGCAGCTATACACGTTGATAGTGAGCAGCTCTACTGGAATCCAGCCGCCTTAAAACTGGCATTGAAAAAAGCTGTGGCATTGTTGAATGACATAAGTGACTCAGAAGAGGCCAAATGAACTTATTTGATGTGCGGATTGATCGATTGGCATAACTAAGCTATTACTATAATTATAGTAAAGTTTGCATTAGTTGAAGTGCATGTGCTGCGTGTTGAAATCACCTGATCAGGCATAGGTATGTTAGGGGATTGCAAATATATTTACGATTATATTCAATTATTCTATTTTGAAATGCTTTTGCTTGAAATCACTGTTTTTGCGAATGCAACATCCGTCCCGTTTGCTCAAATAAGATGTATTGTCCACGTTTGTGATATATCATCAAAGGCAAATGATTCTTGTCAGCAGAGTGTTAGATTACGTGCTCTGCTAAGTGTACACAAAACTAGCTCTGCAGATTTGGGAATTACCAAGGAACATCAGCATCATGCATATCACAGACTCACCAAAAACTCATGAGAACACAGAATGTGGCATTCACAAACATTAATTCTTTGCAACAACAACTTGCCACGACAATTATGGAACTAAATTGCGGCAATGAATTTAGATCAACGGAAAGGCAAGCAGATAAAAGAAGATTTTGATAGATTATTTACAGAAAAATGCATAAATATATTGCTACTCTTGTATTGAAGCTAAGAATAAAGTGTACCAAACTTGATTTTGCCAGATTAGATTTTTTTATTATCCTATTCTACATATGTTTTGTTGCGTGGAATGATAATTCTAATGCTTTTGGTGCACATCTGCTAGTACGGAAGTAATCAGCCTTTAACAATGTATGTTTTAGGATTGAATGTTGCTATCTTTATTTAGCAGTTAAAAGTCGAGAATTGGTGCATATTAAATCATGTGTACAATGTGATTCTGCGTAACAGGCATGTAATAAACTTTGTGCAATTTTCTTTTCTGCAATGCTGTAGGTAATGTGCGTTGAATCAATCTAAACTGATGTTTGAGACACCATCACTTATTCGCTGTGCATAATGATTGCTTACTTTGCGACTTTGCAACACCATGTGATTAGCAGCAGTATAATTATCAACGGCAAGTATTACGTACCAAGAGAAACACTTGGCTCTATAAGCATTGAAACTGATTGATTAACGTCAACAAAAACAAACAATTATAGGTATACTTTTTTACTCATTTCTCGCGGATAATGAGCGCAAAGATTTGACGTTACCACATGACGTCCTTATGAATCGCAGAGTGGAGCAAAACCTTGAACGCTGAGTATTCACAAGACAGTGACCATCAGCGGTATGCTTCTTTTTTTTGTGAGCAAACATGTTGTGCTATTAGCTGAAGAGACACAAACACGATTCATTAAAGTATCTTTAGGATTTTACAAAAACAATTCTATTATTAACAGTGCTCGAAGCATTAATACCTAACCAAAGGAATGTTTTTCATTTCCATCAGTATATTGCTCTTTTCGAATGTAAATACAACTATTAACATCCTACTGTTTCCTTACAAAGTACTAATTTAATAATGCCCGACGAACAAAACACATATTCAAAATAGTTTGGGTGGTATGCTTAATCTATTACCATATAAAATTGAACAAGCAGATCGCAAAAACAGTGCATCAGTGCATATATATAATATATGTATAAACATATATATATATATATATATATATATATATATATATATATATATATATATATGTATATATATATATATATATATATACATATATATATATATATATATATATATATATATATATAGATATATATATATATATATATATATCTATATAGATATATATATATATATAGAGTATCATATATATATATATATATATATATATATATATAATATATATATATATATAAATCTATATATATATATATATATATATAATATATATAAGATATATATATATATATATATCTAGATATCTATATATATATATATATATATATAATATATATATATCTATATCTATATATGTATATATAAATGTATATATATATATATATATATCTATATATATATATATATATCTATCTATATATATATCTATATATATCTCTCTATATATATATATATATATATATCTATATATATATATATATATATATATATATATATATATATATATATATATATATATATATATATATATACATATATGATAATGCCCTTCGATAGCTGTGTAAGTGGATGGAATTAAAGCATCATCTCCGAGTATTACCCAATCACCATACCATATTGAGATCAGCCTGTCAATAGCATTAATACATCGCCAAGATTATGTATGTTTGAGTCTGATGTGAGGGATTACAAATTGTGTGATCTGTTTTAGGATTTCTTAATAGAAATCATCGATGTCTGTGTTTAACGCTGGGAGAGATTAATTGATTTCTTGCCAAATGAATATAGCAATCGATGTAACCCACAAGATTGGTATTGGTGCATAGTTAGGAAATATTACCATTCGTGTGAATACCCTGGTTTGCCATTTTACATTGATGGGCATTACATCTTCCTGTTATATTCAGCAATGAGGTAAACACTAGGGCAAACTTCGCGATGTTTATTTTCAAGACGACATGAACCCTCAAAATATTTCGCTTGTTTCTCCTCTGTGATGTATTTACTTGTAACATACTTGGCTGTAGTGGAATTAGAGTTTGGTAATGACGTGTATTTACGTGATTAACGTGCAATTGGAGTAAGGGCATTACATTTTTAAAGCAACCGGTTGCATAGCTTCTAGCGAAAATAAGCCGCTTTAAATACGTATATCAATAAGAATAATTCTCGTTCTGACGATTTCGTCATTAGCTAATAGCCAACGCAATTGGTCTAGAGCGTATATCTATCGACGTTCGTGCCCGTGTAGGGAAAACAGACGTAGTAGACTGCATCTACATTCACCCTAGCCCCGTGCTTAGAGTAAAAGCGATCTCATGTCAGGTTCGATCCATCATCCCTAATACAACTCAATTTCGAATGACTTCTACCGATTTATTACACCTTGACAAAACATAAATGCGATATTCAGTACGAGTTCTTTTGGATGACGGTTACCGGCGCGTTAAGGTCAAATATAAAAATGTTGCAGAACATTTCAGGTCGTATGTGTGGAGTATGACAGGCATACTAGCGGCTGAAGGGTCCGTTTGAATGTCTTTCTCTTCATGGACATTGAGGACCCACCGCTCTTACATACTTTCAGTATTCTATCAGAATGTATTCGATTCGTTGATGCTCTACCTGCGTAATATCATGAGAACTATCGGGGCCTTGCTTCATAGAGACAATCTGAATGTGATTTAAGAATTTAATTAGAAAAGCTGACTATCGCTTTATTGGGTTCTGTTAACTTGTGCAAAGCATCCTGTTAACTCAGCACCATCAAGCCATTGGTATAAGATACCTGAGCTACCTAGCATGGCTGTTAACGAATAACTTTTGCAGGGGATATCGCACGCCGGCCATTGTGGGCACGCTTACTTATTTTACTGGCTTTGTATATTTCGTGCTATAAGCCTGTGTAACTTTTACCTCTGAAGACCTTTGACCTCTGCTCACAGGGCACAGCCCATACTGATAAAATATTTACAGGTTGCGTTGATAGCCTTTTAAGTGTCTTTTAGTCATTTTGAAACCAACTTTAGATCACTGATCACTTCGGCCTATTCGGACGAGTAACATGACATGTGGCAAGCAATCATATCCCCTAGAACGACCTCAGAGCAGTTATCTGCTCTTTCAATATCGTGTATGGATTCCCAAATAGGAGAGCGTTTGCGAAACATTTGTAGTGTTATTAATAACCCTCATTCAGTTTTTATATTATGTGCTGTGTATCAATCTATTGTATGCAGAAATCTCTGACTCGGAATTATTCCGGCATCAGCAATGACAGAAAATAGGAATTGAGCACCGCTCACAATGACATAAACCACGTAGAATGTGACGGGCGAATTACAGGAATCGCCTCGTGGTCGTTGTATTATGCAAAATGAACCCGTTTCATGCATATATTTTGGAAAACAGTCATTTAAGCATTGCAACAGGATGCCCGGACCTGACGAATAGAGGGAAATGATGAGCTGAGCAATGCAACAAAAGTCGGTAGGGACCCGTTGAAGATTATAATATGGAAAGGTAAAGTTTTACGGCAGTTATATTCCACAGTAGTTACTCTCCGCTACAGGTACAGGTTACAGAATGATGAAACGCACTATCGGACTTGAAGACGGAGCAGTTTGCATTGTGCCAATGACTGATACTTATGGAAGACTTACATTACACCATTCGTCATTGCGTCAATGATACAACTTTTATATATTCGCAATTATAATGCCGGATGTGGCTCTTTAGGTAACCCCTTGTAGTATTACGCACATAAGCCACTACTATACCAGGTCTAACTGATGCGACTGGCAGTTTCATTGCTGTAAGATGTAAATAAATATCATCAGGCTCCACCGTCCCCGGCTCTCACCATGCCACATCACTAACATCATTAGAGACAGACTTCTACTAACACAGGGATAGCTATTGGTTAGGTGAGATCTATTTAATCACAAATCAAGCATTATCGGGCCATTACATGCCATCATTGTTTCATGTGGTACCCTTCACCAGAAAATCATACTTTATAGGTGGATAACTTTCTAATGCTCGGTTAATGCCCGACCATTTCCTGAACTAATATACAATGCATATGGTGCCAGGTTGAAGTATTTGATAATCTAACAAACTCAAGTATTTATCAACATCCAACATCGTTGTATTGAGAAATTGTGAAATATATAAACCAGAATAAATGTCATCTAGAAAACGTTGGCTGCGCTTAGCGTATTACAGCTTGCTGTGTTGACTTGTCCTATTGTATAGTCTTCAACAAATGGGTTCTCAATGCACAAACCTGTCACTAACATATTATTAGACATCTGTGTATAAAAGGTTGCTTTTTATTGCTCGTATTAAATCTGGACTTGCTCGTCTGACAATAAGTGTTAGTTACAGGTACCATGCGCGCGTCGTGTGCTATGTCTGGCAAAAACATCATCGTTGCAATGTTAAAAGCGGACGTTCGTCTGTAATTATCACCTACAATAAAACAAATTGTATTCACATTAGTGGTACTGAATAGGACACACAACGATTTGATGCGACTAAGGATGGGGCTTTGTTATCATATGGTGGGTTAACATGACGCATCATAACTGTATTGCCCGGTCTGAAATGTGTCAAGGCTCTCCCGGCGCATGCATGGCAAGTTATTTCGTGGATTGATGAAACTTGCACCAATCTATTTTAACTCATTGCTATATTTCATACTATTGCAGCCGATGGAACAAAAATGTAACATGGGGCAAGAGAGAGTCTGGATGGAACTGCAATTGATAAAGATGCTTTGGCTCGTGAGGAACCATAAAGATATCTAATGCCAATTCAAATTGTGGTCATAGTGCTTACTCACACGCAGTTGCCAATTTGCTATCAACTATGACCAAACATCTGCATCCTAAATAGACTGTGTATGGAATTTGCAGGCATGGTATTCGTGGAAGCGTCAGTTTCAATGTTATCTTTTTGCCAACCATATGGAGTTATCAATTTGGTGTTATTGGCATCAATAAATGCATATTACAGTGATGAAGCTTACCAGCAATTATAATCGGCAAGAAATTTCGTCTCTTTTGCATCTATCTGGGAATTGCTTTTGCATAGTTAGAATCGATTCGCCACGATGATAATCGCATGCATGAAACAATCAAGAAAATACATACAAGGAGTAAAATTAGCCCTAGTGCATGCTGGGAGTAACTAGAAGCTTATCCTCAGGTGACACTCAAAGCAAAAAGCCGCCATAACACCCTTTATTTCAAACAAATGTCGTGTCTGAATTTATTATTGATAAGCAATAAACAAGTCATCTAACAGAAGCAGAAGAAACTTTGTATACACAAAGCAACTTTCCATGGGCGTGAAAGAGCAATGTGTAGCTCGCAATACTGACGGTTGGGTTCAGCTGAAAACATCCTGAAAGGTTGCTCCATGACAATTAGTCAGTCGTAGAGATCTGTCGATCATTCTTGTACGTCTCATGTCAGCTGTCTGCTGTCGGTGATACGAACAATAGTAGCAGGAGATTAACGTGATCAGACTCTGCCTGTCCTCTGCTCTTAAAGGCGAGCGTGTCAACTAACAGGTTTTGAGATGAAAAGGGGGTTTGAATTCTACAATGAATTTAGCTCTCGGAATTGGTTCGTTAGTTTTGATTGCATATCGTATGATATGAAGCACAGCAACCAGTCAAGCAAACAGTCTGTTTTGTCACTAAATTTGGCATCTCGTCGACTTGTATATCTGTTGCATATATACTAGTAATATATGAGGGAGGAAATATGTTGTGGCTCAAACGTATACACACGATGGTACCTCACTGATAGGACTCGTCTAGAGCTGAGTTCCAATTTGCCTCCCAGATACTCAAATGTTATATGGCCCAGGTTGTACAGGTTGTTGGTAATGAGAATCCAATAATGTGCCGGCAGCTGTGATGGCTATACCAGCACAAGAGAAACTACACAGATAAGTAATGACGCTGCCTTGGTTGTTATTCAGGCTGTTACATTATATGATTAGGCCCTCTGTACTGTCTGTCACATTTGGTTATTGCTCAGCTACAATGATAAGGAGTGATAATTTTTTTACATATAATCTGGTGTAGTTGTGCAGTTTGCCATCAAATCTGATGGAGATGATGTTAGTGTGTGTATCACTCTCCAGAATTTGAAACAAATGTTGGCTTGCATAGATTCGCCTAATGGTGAAGAACTGTGCTTTATTCAGTCAGTAATAACACCAATACAATGCTTGTCGCATGTTATCTTTCTCGGTTATTCCGAATGTTTACACTGTTTGGTGATTGTTACATTCATGCAAGCCCCGGCCTCGCATTGTGAAGACGCAAAAAACGTCCATTGTATTACATAATGCTGTTGAATTAAAGACATTGCACTTCAATCCTGCCAATGCAATTGTCAATGGCCTATCTGGCTTATTCTCTAAGAATGGTAAATAAAGTTGTCTCCATGAATATCAACCAGAAGTATACCCATTAAAAAAAATCAATATGATTTAATATTAATATGTTATTGCCAAATGCCTTCCAAATCTGCATTATTATGGCTGTATTTTCAATGGCAGTCTGCTATGGCTCACTGTTTGTGATAAAGAAAATCGCATAAGAGGTAGCTGCCATTAAACCCATTTTTATATCTGCTGTATATTACGTATGTATCCTTATAACGTTTTGCAATTGTCATCCTCCAAAGTACCAAGGCTTGCTAGGGGCATCCATCGCAAGTCGCTTCGTGGATTGATGAAACTGGTACCAATTTATTTCAGATACTCGATGGAGCTGCAATAGCCATGTTGGCACATTACGAATACTCCTAGCAATGCTGAACCTGCGGCATGGTTTGAGTAGTGACTAATCGTTGTGCGGTATATTCCGCAGGAAAAATGCTGCAACTAGCTTTAAAACATTCACTTGTCTCAAAGAATCGCGGTCTGTACAACCAACTAATAGCATGTTAACCAGCGAGACGCACTTGAATGGCATCATGGATAAGCTACGTGTGGGATTTGCAATGGGTCAATATGTTCGGTGATATGCTGTTCACGGAAGTAACAAAATCGGTTTATTTGGCAACCACACAAACACACGCCTGACAAGTTTAGGAGCAATAACAAATGGAAAGCCTCTTCTTCTTTGTGTCTAAGCGAAGATTGCTTGTTAACTGTGCATGTTAATTCGTCAGAATAGTGATAGTATGCGTAAAACTGTGAAGTTACTTACACATGATTCCTGGTGCGTGCTTGCCAGTGATTAGCAAGAAGACTTTTAGCATTCGCAATATTCAGTTTGTGTTGAACGGCTGTCGCCAATGCACCAGGTTGGGACCCTTAACTTATGTGAGTCATGTTGCGGTATGTGGTCGTTAACTCATTTAGGGCACTTGTCAATCTAAAGCCGAGTTCCAATTATCGACCAATTTATCAAATATCATGCGATCTACGGTGTAAAGGTTTTCGTTATGAGGAAGTTTTGATGTGTCGGCAGTTGTGATTGATGGACACATTTCGATGGGATTCGTTTTATCGTTCCCCGAGAGTTGGATTCCTCACAGGCTTTTGACCTACCCACGCTATAGGACCACGCCCTCTGGCTCCCATATCGTGCTGAAAATTATTAGGGGAGGAAGGGGGAATAGCATTATATCAGCTCTCTGCTCGCCATACACAAATGTACATCTACAATCTGCGCTGCACCACACTGATTGTTGCAATGCACATTAAGAAGGCGAAAACCTTGTGAATGAAAGATTCTCTGTCTTTCTAGGTCGTTGTTGAATATCGAGATAATTTCTCTTCCCAATACGTGCTAATCTACATACTGTATTACCTCTTCGCAGCCATTAAAGGCCGGTAATAATATTGCTGTGTTTTACAATTGTTGTGATGCAGGATCACCCGTCTAGAATTGGTATTTTTTATGGTATTTATTTGACAATATGAGATAAATCCTTACTGCTCAATATATTAAATTGTTATCATTGAACACATAGGCATGCAAATTATAAATTGTATGTCATTTATTTGCCCTAATCACAAACGACTGGTGTATCATGCTAAAAACCGTGTTGATTATCGATGCACAACTTGATATCCCTACACTGTGCTTTGTTGGTGGTAGTTTTTGTCATGAACGTAATTTCCTTTCCATGCCTCTGCCATTAGCACGTTAACATCCGCCATAAATCTGTCATTAGCTGAGAATATAACGAGACTTTCATGGTTCAGGAGCCATTACTCAACAGTATTGTGCTACCCCCGATTATACACCTTCCTATGCACAACCTGCGAGTTTCTGTTTAATCATCGCGAGAGCCAAAAGCGAAAATTAAAACAAAGAATCATCCAATTAAATCACAAGGATCAACCTTTGACCTGTTTTCTTCTATGCTTTACTGTTCTGCTTTGAGCGACCGGCGGTTGATTGTGTGAGTTTCGCCGCAATAGTTCCGTCATCATTATGCAGGTGGATATTGGTTGCAATAAACATATTGTTCAGCAATATTATTGCAAGCTTCCCGGCAAGATGGCCAATATGCACAAGTCTTTAGCAGGAGCTAACTGTGACCTTTATTATCTAAGGCGCTTTAACGTCTTATTATTAATGGATTCCTGTTTAGGGTCGTATTTATATCTCCTAAAGAGCAGAGGTCGGATGCTATAAAACACTGATTATCTTTCCCTCTTTCTTGTTCAGCTTATGATAGTGAAGCGTGCGTTAATATCGCTAAAGGGGTTTATTCTAATGCAAGTGCATTTCAAGGCTATTTAGTTTCAAGACGTACATGTTTGCTTGTACACCCACATTTTATTTGTTAATGCATATCAACCTAGTTGCGGCCACATATAACCCCAATACAAAAGTTAGTAGCACCAAAGCCAAACTTCTGTCTACAGAGGACAATCAGGATGATGTACGTATTATCAGTCAGTCTGATGGACTGATGATAGAACTAATATAACAGGACCCGTCGCATACTGTATTGAACACGTGTTACTGTAGGTTCGAAAGCTATGATAGCACAGGAACCGGGAACACAAAATGTGCTAGCGTTTCGACGATTAGACCAAGACCTGGTCTAACACAGACCAAGAACTGGTCCTGCGATCATTACGTGTCTTGGCCCCATCACTGTCATTAAGGTTCAGCCTGTTATCACACTACCTGTTAGCATTTATGGCAATGCTGTCAACAATTTTCATTGACCCTATGTTGGTGTTATTTAATGAGGTTCTAATACGTAGCAGCCGCCACTATTGCCATGAGAAACATACAAATCTGCCCTTATGGTTGTTTTTATGACAAGGTGTGCGGCATCAGGAAGTGTCATCAATGTTTTGACAAAGTCTGTTATCCTGTGCAAGCATTACTTATTCATCCGGATGTGCTCTATATGTCAACTTTATTCTGTGTCTCCACAATAGCGAGCCCCATGAACTAACGCATGAACTATAAATTCCCTGCAGAATACCGCGTGTCTAATATTTACGCGGAAGGTAAACTAGACATTCAGATACAAATTTGGAGACTGCCTCTTTGAAAGGAGTTTTGTTATAGTTAATAATACAGCCAGTTACCGTATTTTGATATTTGACCAGCTGGAGCTAATGGGGTTGACAGTGCTAGCACAAACTGTTTATCGATTCCGATCACTGAATCAAAGTTACCACAGCGGTAGGATATCGAAGATGAATTACCCGCAGCGCTACCTTCTGAGACTTGCTAACTCGGTCGAGTTGCGTATCTTGCTTCGATTACTGAGCTACTTGTAGGACGTTCAGTTGTTTAGGATTAATTGTTTTGAGAATGTCTATCATAAACGAAATTGGCGGAAACGTCCAATCCACCCCAATGTATATCGGGATTGCCAACCAACAGTGCCTGAATTTATTTACCTGCCTGATTGTTCCGTTTTCTTTAATATGTCTGCCATGTTGCGCACAGCAGATCGTACATTTTGTTAGTTCCGGCACAATCATTCCGAAATACCAATGACCAAATTATGACAATGCGTTCAGCATCAGCTTATCGACTAGATGACACTAATCCAACTACAAAAGATGCAATAAATGAATGTCCAAATCTGTATCAGCCGCCAGAAAACCTGCGAAAAGCCATAACGTCCGCCTTTATAGCCAAACATTCAAGTGAGTCTGGCAATCTTGACCAAGAAATGTTGATGCAATAAACGTCTTGTGATGATTTACAGACGTGGGGTTTACTACGCGTGCATGCGATAAACGGATTACATATTTATCGCAATGCACTCTGCTTGTCACACATGATTACTATACCAAGGCCCGCAAGTATAGGCATGATATTTGCATATTTTATATACAAGTTGTGACGGAAACAGGACCGAAGTAATCAAAATGGAAGCGTTTCTGATTCTTGACTTGAACCTCATCGGTTGCTCACTGCATGCACGCTTTGAACATCAACGCCATGAAGAAACCACCTTAGCAATAGCCTTCAAAAGATAATTTAATTCAATGCCCCCAAATATACTTGCGATTGTACGGTTTTTATACAAAACTGGTATCAAATCCAACAACATATGTGCAAGTTGGTTGAATAATGTATGACATCTATTTAAGGAATAACAATAGCAACACATTGTATCGCACTGAAGGTGATTACTAAGCCAGTGAGGACAATGCCATGCAGTATGTCTGGAAATGTGTTCGATAGCTTTAATGTCGGAGAGACGTGTATTGAGTATTGCCAGTCAAATTGTGTAGACGTTAAATGCAGATGAGAGTGTGATGCACAGGGACCCTTGAGCTCATCGGCTAGTGTCGTACTACTTACTCGTAGTAAATCGGAAGAGATATTTGAGTGGGTTCTGTTTAGACAGAGTTGCCCAGCTTTTATTTTTGATCGAATTGCAAACAATACGTCTCCTGCAAAGTCGACAGATTGTGTTAAAGCCAAGACAATAATGCAGCCAGAATTCCCCAAGTTCTCAACCCAATCAACAATCCCACCCCCCCCTCTCCCTCCTACACTCACACACAAACAGCTAATCCAATGTTAAACAAAACCTAATAATGATTTCCTTATTGATTCTTGAGGATTTTTATGTACCACTCCTGGCGATAAATAAAGATGATTGTAGGAAGAGGATAAAGTTGAAACGCTCTTTTTTCAACTCATACCAGTTTCATAATGGCCGCCACGAAGTCTGCTATACTGTCTGGACTCTGTAATGATAAATGAATCAACAGCAAATAAAGGGCTTGGTAGTTTGTAAATCAGCTGGTTTATATTAGGCAGACTTCATCGCCCTGCAACAAACCTCAGGAGCAGCTAAGCCCATCGAGTGTAGGCAGGAACAACTGACCCACCCTAAATAAGGCGCGTCTTATGTGAATCCGCGAAATGATGAGCTGAGCAATGCAACAAAAGTCGGTAGGGACCCGTTGTAGATTATAATATGGAAAGGTAAAGTTTTACGGCAGTGATATTCCACAGTAGTTACTCTCCGCTACAGGTACAGGTTACAGAATGATGAAACGCACTATCGGACTTGAAGACGGAGCAGTTTGCATTGTGCCAATGACTGATACTTATGGAAGACTTACATTACACCATTCGTCAACAATGAAACAACTTTTATATATTCGCAATTATAATGCCGGATGTGGCTCTTTAGGTAACCCCTTGTAGTATTACGCACATACGCCACTACTATACCAGGTCTAACTGATGCGACTGGCAGTTTCATTGCTGTAAGATGTAAATAAATATCATCAGGCTTCACCGTCCCCGGCTCTCACCATGCCACATCACTAACATCATTAGAGACAGACTTCTACTAACACAGGGATAGCTATTGATTAGGTGAGATCTATTCAATCACAAATCAAGCATTATCGGGCCATTACATGCCATCATTGTTTCATGTGGTACCCTTCACCAGAAAATCATACATTATAGGTGGATAACTTTCTAATGCTCGGTTAATGCCCGACCATTTCCTGAACTAATATACAATGCATACGGTGCCAGGTTGAAGTATTTGATAATCTAACAAACTCAAGTATTTATCAACATCCAACATCGTTGTATTGAGAAATTGCGAAATATAAAACCAGAATAAATGTCATCTAGAAAACGTTGTCTGCGCTTAGCGTATTGCAGCTTGCTGTGTTGACTTGTCCTCATTGTATAGTCGATTATATTTTAGTAATTACACCAAGTTTCTTCAACAAATGGGTTCTCAATGCATAAACCGGTCACCAACATATTATTAGACATCTGTGTATAAAAGGTTTCTTGTTATTGCTCGTATTAAATCTGGACTTGCTCGTCTGACAATAAGTGTTAGTTACAGGTACCATGCGCGCGTCGTGTGCTATGTCTGGCAAAAACATCATTGTTGTAATGTTAAAAGCGGACGTTCTTCTGTGATTATCACCTACAATAAAATAAAATAGTATTCACATTAGTGGTACTGAATAGGACACACAACAATTTGATGCGACTAAGGATGGGGCTTTGTTATCATATGGTGGGTTAACATGACGTATCATAACTGTATTGCCCGGTCTAACATGTGTCAAGGCTCTCCCGGCGCATGCATTGCAAGTTATTTCGTGGATTGATGAAATTTGCACCAATCTATTTTAACTCATTGCTATATTTCATACTATTGCAGCCGATGGAACACATATGTAACATAGGGCAAGAGAGAGTCTGGATGGAACTGCTATTGCTACAGATGCTTTGGCTCGTGAGGAACCATAATGATATCTAATGCCAATTCAAATTGTGGTCATAGTGCTTACCCACACGCCGTTGACAATTTGCTATCAACTATGACAAACATCTGCATCCTAAATAGACTGTGTATGGAATTTGCAGGCATGGTATTCGTGGAAGCGTCAGTGTCACTGTTATGTTTTTGCCAACCATATGGAGTTATCAATTTGGTGTTATTGGAATCAATAAATGCATATTACAGTGATAAAGCTTACCAGCAATTATAATCGGCAAGAAATTTCGTCTCTTTTGTATCTATCTGGGAATTGCTTTTGCATGGTTAGAATCGATTCGCCACGATGATAATCGCATGCATGAAACAATCAAGAAAATACATACAAGGAGTATAATTAGCCCTAGTGCATGCTGGGAGTAACTAGAAGCTTATCCTCAGGTGACACTCAAAGCAAAAAGCCGCTATAACACCCGTTTTTTCAAACAAATGTCGTGTCAGAATTTATTATTCATAAGTAATAAACAAGTCATCTAACAGAAGCAGAAGAAACTTCGTATATACAAAGCAACTTTCCATGGGCGTGAAAGAGCAATGTGTAGATCGCAATACTGACGGTTGGGTTCAGCTGAAAACATCCTGAAAGGTTGCTCCATGACAATCAGTCAGTCGTAGAGATCTGTCGATCATTCTTGTACGACTCATGTCAGCTGTCTGCTGTCGGTGATACGAACGATAGAAGCAGGAGATTAACGCGACCAGACTCTGCCTGTCATCTGCTCTTAAAGGCGAGCGTGTCAACTAACAGGTTTTGAGATGAAAAGGGGGTTTGAATTCTACAATGAATTTAGCACTCGGAATTGGTTCGTTAGTTTTAATTGCATATCGTATGATATACAGCACAGCAACCAGTTAAGCAAACAGTCTGTTTTGTCACTAAATTTGGCATCTCGTCGGGAGGAAATATATTGTGGCTCAAACGTATACACACGATAGTACCTCACTGATAGGACTCGTCTACAGCTGAGTTCCAATTTGCCTGCCAGATACTAAAATGTTATATGGCCCAGGTTGTACAGGTTGTTGGTACTGAGAATCCAATAATGTGCCGGCAGCTGTGATGGCTATACCAGCACAAGAGAAACTACACAGATAAGTAATGACGCTGCCTTGGTTGGTATTCAGGCTGTTACATTATATGATTAGGCCCTCTGTACTGTCACATTTGGTTATTGATCAGCTACAATGATAAGAAGTGATAATTTTTTTACATATAATCTGCTGTAGTTGTGCAGTTTGCCATCAAATCTGATGGAGATGATGTTAGTGTGTGTATCACTCTCCAGAATTTGAAACAAATGTTGGCTTGCATAGATTCGCCTAATGGTGAAGAACTGTGCTTTATTCAGTCAGTAATAACACCAATACAATGCTTGTCGCATGTTATCTTTCTCGGTTATTCCGAATGTTTACACTGTTTGGTGATTGTTACATTCATGCAAGCCCCGGCCTCGCATTGTGAAGACGCAAAAAACGTCCATTGTATTACATCATGCTGTTGACTGAAAGACATTGCACTTCAATCCTGCCAATGCAATTGTCAATGGCTTATCTGGCTTATTCTCTAAGAATGGTAAATAAAGTTGTCTCCATGAATATCAACCAGAATTGGCTCTCAATACCCATTAAAAAAATCAGTATGATTTAATATTAATATGTTATAGCCAAATGCCTTCCAAATCTGCATTATTATGGCTGTATTTTCAATGGCAGTCTGCTGTGGCTCACTGTTTGTGATAAAGAAAATCGCATAAGAGGTAGCTGCCATTAAACCCATTTTATATCTGCTGTATATTACGTATGTATGCTTATAACGTTTTGCAATTGTCATCCTCCAAAGTACCAAGGCTTGCTAGGGGCATCCATCGCAAGTCGCTTCGTGGATTGATCAAACTGGTACCAATTTATTTCAGATACTCGATGGAGCTGCAATAGCCATGTTGGCACATTACGAATACTCCTAGCAATGCTGAACCTGCGGCATGGTTTGAGTAGTGACTAATCGTTGTGCGGTATATTCCGCAGGAAAAATGCTGCAACTAGCTTTAAAACATTCACTTGTCTGAAAGAATCGCGGTCTGTACAACCAACTAATAGCATGTTAACCAGCGAGACGCACTTGAATGGCATCATGGATAAGCTACGTGTGGGATTTGCAATGGGTCAATATGTTCGGTGATATGTTGTTCACGGAAGTAACAAAATCGGTTTATTTGGCAACCACACAAACACACGCCTGACAAGTTTAGGTGCAATAACAAATGGAAAGCCTCTTCTTCTTTGTGTCTAAGCGAAGATTGCTTGTTAACTGTGCATGTTAATTCGTCAGAATAGTGATAGTATGCGTAGAACTGTGAAGTTACTTACACATGATTCCTGGTGCGTGCTTGCCAGTGATTAGCAAGAAGACTTTTAGCATTCGCAATATTCAGTTTGTGATGAACGGCTATCGCCAATGCACCAGGTTGGGACCCTTAACTTATGTGAGTCATGTTGCGGTATGTGGTCGTTAACTCATTTGGGGCCGAGTTCCAATTATCGACCAATTTATCAAATATCAAGCGATCTACGGTGTAAAGGTTTTCGTTATGAGGAAGTTTTGATGTGTCGGCAGTTGTGATTGATGGACAGATTTCGATGGGATTCGTTTTATCGTGTCACGGGAGTTGGATTCCTCACAGGCTTTTGACCTACCCACGCTATAGAACCACGCCCTCTGGCTCCCATATCGTGCTGCAAATTATTAGGGGAGGAAGGGGGAATAGCATTATATCAGCTCTCTGCTCGCCATACACAAATGTACATGTGCGCTGCACCACACTGATTGTTGCAATGCACATTAAGAAGGAGAAAACCTTGTGAATGAAAGATTCTCTGTCTTTCAATGTCGTTGTTGAATATCGAGATAATTTCTCTTCCCAATGCGTGCTAATCTACATACTGTATTACCTCTTCGCAGCCATTAAAGGCCGGTAATAATATTGCTGTGTTTTATAATTGTTGTGATGCAGGATCACCCGTCTAGAATTGGTATTTTTTATGGTATTTATTTGACAATATGAGATAAATCCTTACTGCTCAATATATTAAATTGTTATCATTGAACACATAGACATGCAAATTATAAGTTGTATGTCATTTATTTGCCCTGATCACAAACGACTGGTGTATCATGCTAAAAACCGTGTTGATTATCGATGCACAACTTGATATCCCTACACTGTGCTTTGTTGGTGGTAGTTTTGGTCATGAACGTAATTTCTTTTCCATGCCTCTGCCATTAGCACGTTAACATCCGCCATAAATCTGTCATTAGCTGAGAATATAACGAGACTTTCATGGTTCAGGAGCCATTACTCAACAGTATTGTGCTACCCCCGATTATACACCTACCTATGCACAACCTGCATGTATCTGATTATGGTTTAATCATCGCGAGAGCCGAAAGCGAAAATTAAAACAAAGCATCATCCAATTAAATCACAAGGAACGACCTTTGACCTGTTTTCTTCTATGCTTTTCTGTTCTGCTTTGAGCGACCGGCGGTTGATTGTGTGAGTTTCGCCGCAATAGTTCCGTCATCATTATGCAGGTGGATATTGGTTGCAATAAACATATTGTTCAGCAATATTATTGCAAGCTTCCCGGCAAGATGGCCAATAGTCTTTAGCAGGAGCTAACTGTGACCTTTATTATCTAAGGCGCTTTAACGTCTTATTATTAATGGATTCCTGTTTAGGGTCGTATTTATATCTCCTAAAGAGAAGAGGTCGGATGCTAAAAAACACTGGTTATCGTTCCCTCTTTCTTGTTCAGCTCAGCTTTTTATGATAGTGAAGCGTGCGTTAATATCGCTAAAGGGGTTTTATTCTAATGCAAGTGCATTTAAAGGCTATTTAGTTTTAATACATACATGTTTGCTTGTACACCCACATTTTATTTGTTAATGCATATCAACCTAGTTGCGGCCACATATAACCCCAATACAAAAGTTAGTAGCACCAAAGCCAAACTTCTGTCTATAGAGGACAATCAGGATGATGTACGTATTATCAGACAGTCTGATGGACTGATGAGAGCACTAATATAACAGGACCCGTCGCATACTGTATTGAACACGCGTTACTGTAGGTTCGAAAGCTATGATAGCACAGTAACCGGGAACACAAAATGTGCTAGCGTTTCGACGATTAGACCAAGACCTGGTCTAAAACAGACCAAGAACTGGTCCTTCGATCATTTTGTGTCTTGGCCCCATCACTGTCATCAAGGTTCAGCCTGTTATCCTTTCATTGACCCCATGTTGGTGTTATTTAATGAGGTTCTAATACATAGCAGCCGCCACTATTGCCATGAGAAACATAAAAATCTGTCTTTATGGTTGTTTTTATGAAAAGGTGTGCGGCTGACTGGGCTAGGATGTGATAACTAAATGACGACGATGGTTTGACTAAAGTCTCGGGTTGTACTACGCGCTTCTGCAAGTAAGCGGGTTACTTATTCATCCGGATGTGCTCTATAGGTCAACTTTATTCTGTGTCTTCACAATAGCGAGCCCCATGAACTAACGCATGAACTATAAATTCCCTGCAGAATACCGCGTGTCTAATATTTACGCGGAAGGTAAACTAGACATTCAGATACAAATTTGGAGACTGCCTCCTTGAAAGGAGTTTGGTTATAGTTAATGATACAGCCAGTTAACGTATTTTGATATTTGACAAGCTGGGGCTAATGGGTTTGACAGTGCTAGCACAAACTGTTTATCGATTCCGCTCACTGAATCAAAGTTCCCACAGCGGTAAGATATCGAAGATGAATTACCCGCAGCGCTACCTTCTGAGACTTGCTAACTCGGTCGAGTTGCGTATCTTGCTTCGATTACTGAGCTACTTGTAGGACGTTCAGTTGCTTAGGATTAATTGTTTTGAGAATGTCTATCATAAACGAAATTGGCGGAAACGTCCAATCCACCCCAATGTATATCGGGATTGCCAACCAACAGTGCCTGAATTTATTTACCTGCCTGATTGTTCTGTTTTCTTTAATATGTCTGCCATGTTGCGCACAGCAGATCGTACATTTTGTTAGTTCCGGCACAATCATTCCGAAATACCAATGACCAAATCATGACAATGCGTTCAGCATCAGCTTATCGACTAGATGACACTAATCCAACTACAAAAGTAAATGAATAAATGAATGTCCAAATCTGTATCAGCCGCCAGAAAACCTGCGAAAAGCCATAACGTCCGCCTTTATAGCCAAACATTCAAGTGAGTCTGGCAATCTTGACCAAGAAATGTTGATGCAATAAACGTCTTGTGATGATTTACAGACGTGGGGTTTACTACGCGTGCATGCGATAAACGGGTTACATATTTATCGCAATGCACTCTGCTTGTCATACATGATTACTATACCAAGGCCCGCAAGTATAGGCATGATATTTTCATATTTTATATACAAGTTGTGACGGAAACAGGACCGAAGTAATCAAAATGGAAGCGTTTCTGATTCTTGACTTGAACTTCATCGGTTGCTCACTGCATGCACGCTTTGAGCATCAACGCCATGAAGAAACCACCTTAGCAATAGCCTTCAAAAGATAACTTAATTAAATGCCCCCAAATATACTTGCGATTGTACGGTTTTTATACAAAACTGGTATCAAATCCAACAACATATGTGCAAGTTGGTTGAATAATGTATGACATCTATTTAAGGAATAACAATAGCAACACATTGTATCGCACTGAAGGTGATTACTAAGCCAGTGAGGACAATGCAATGCAGTATGTCTGGAAATGTGTTCGATAGCTTTAATGTCGGTGAGACGTATACTGAGTATTGCCGGTCAAATTGTGTAGACGATAAATGCAGATGAGAGTGTGATGCACAGGGACCCTTAAGCTCATCGGCTAGTGTCGTACCACTTACTCGTGGTAAATCGGAAGAGATATTTGAGTGGGTTCTGTCTAGACAGAGTTGCCCAGCTTTTATTTTTGATCGAATTGCAAACAATACGTCTCCTGCAAAGTCGACAGATTGTGTTAAAGCCACGACAATGATGCAGCCAGAATTCCCCCAGTTCTCAACACAATCAACCACCACACCCCCCCCCCCCCCCCCCACCTACACTCACACACAACAGCAGCTAATCCTATGTTAAACAAAACCAAATAATGGTTTCCTTATTGATTCTTGAGGATTTTTATGTTCCACTCCTGGCGATAAATAAAGATGATTGTAGGAAGAGGATAAAGCTGAAACGCTCTATTTTCAACTCATACCAGTTTCATAATGGCCGCCACGAAGTCTGCTATACTGTCTGGACTCTGTAATGATAAATGAATCAACAGCAAATAAAGGGCTTGGTAGTTTGTTAATCAGCTGGTTTATATTAGGCAGACTTCATCGCCCTGCAACAAACCTCAGGAGCAGCTAAGCCCATTGAGTGTAGGCAGGAACAACTGACCCACCCTAAATAAGGCGCGTCTTATGTGAATCCGCGATAAATGTTTGTAAAACTCCGAGCATCATCATTATGGATTGCTGCTGCTTTATTATGCTGTTCCATCATATTTTGCTTCTTATTCCTCTATACCCTGCGGACTCGGTGAATAAAAGTATTTTTTATGGAAATGCGTTCGACGCAATATTCATATACAGACGTGTCGCTCAACTGCAGTCTCTAAGGGGTTGCAACTGTTCTTATATACCGTATGCATTAAAGCTTTTGAGCAGCCGAATATAGAAGGGAAATGCCGCATAAATTAGCAGATAGTGAGCTTTTTGTTATTTGATACATAACGCTTGTAAAATGCTATGGATCGCGATGCATAGTGTCCCAGAGGGTGGTATCTATGAGGAGCTACGCTATTGCATGTTTGCATATATGCTAGCGATATTTTTCCAGGCGACAGCATTTGTCAAGTGAGACTATCGACATGGTGACTTTTGTTTATTATTTACGCTCGTAAAGTCAGGTTTAATATGATATTTAATGTGTTCACATCTTTCTTTAAAAATAGAATCAGAGGCTGTTTGTGAAAAATGATGGTAGATTTGTAACTTAAGTAATGAATCGATCGTATCAGAGCAATATTGAAAGTCCCCCTTCTTAGTGTGACAATATGTGTACTGGTCAAAGCATTGATTAAGTATATTGGCCGTATGACATCATATATTAATGTCTATAAATAGCTGGTGACTAGTGAGTGTGAGCGTACTAATAGAGCAATGCGTGAACAAATTTTTGTCATTATGCGATCTACATGACTTCATCACAGATAGCATAGTTAGCCATAATGCTTGCTTTATAATGTCATCTGCTTGATGCAGTGTGTGCTCAGGGGTTAATCGTGTTTTTCGGGTCATTGTTATGGAGGCTCATACGCGAGAACTCGATATCGTGCATTGGCATCAAGCCTTATATATGGTTCACTTTTACGACATGACATAACAACTCACATCAAGGCTTATGCACCATTTCCGAACGAGCGAGATATAGATGGTAAAAGAGACGAGTGAGAAAGCGAAACAGTACGATAGATATACATACGCAGACTGCCTGAGAGATGAAAGCATGATATTCTGTCCATTTATGTTCTGTCTTGTTTTCAGGATAATTATCACACATCAGACACAAGTCCTTCGGCACAATTGAAATCATTGCGATTATTAAACGGACGAATAATGTGGTCAACTTACCAACAGCTCTACTACTTGAGAGATGAAAAAGTCAACTAACTTAACAACTTTTGGTATTCTGTCATTAAATACGCAGTGATGGATTTGCGCCCCACATCTTGTACCAATTCAAAGATGCACCACACCTATCACTTAGCAATAACGACAGAATTACTGTCAATTGTTTCCCTTTTCTTAAATTAGACATATAAATGCATACCTAGGGGTCTTAAAGTTTGTGTTAATTCGAGGGTAACATGGTATGGGCTTTAAGGAACAACCAAGCAATGATTGAATGCACTCCTTAACATTGGAGATCCGTACAACCCGAAAAAAATATTCTTCTCTCCAATTTTAAATCGTCCTGTCACATTTATTCTTGCAAATTCAGTCTTTTTGACGATTCACTTCTGTGTAATTGGTTAGATAATTATTTGCTGTGCACAGAATTATGCTTTTGTTACTTATTTAAATTATTTGAATTGCGTATAAAACTGAGTAACTTGTTGTACTGTCTTGAGCGCACGGACGTCTGTATGTGCTCCGGTTCGTCCTTTAGTGGGCAGAAGCGCACCAGCGTTTAAGGGAAAAGTCGTCACTGTAAGTTACGCACAGTAATTTATTTATTAAAGCTCACTTCCAAGGCAAAGTTGTCAAAATGCGCACCCTTTCGTGGAGCTTTGACTTTTGATATCCCTTGCGTTATGGCTCATCTTCATGAATAATTTGGGAGAAGAGGCCTTACATTCATGCGGGCTTCTATGGTAACAAGATGTCGAAACACTAAGCCAGCACATGATTTTAATGAAAAGTACAGATGTGCCCAATCTGTACCCCCTTTAATGCAGCGTCTTTCTGATATCTGTCTGGAGAGGCTATGTGATGTTTAACAGTGGTCAGGTTGTTTCAACAGACTGCAAGAAAGGGAACTTTTAAAGCATTTACAGCATATCAGTGTTACAAGTGGATTATCAAAAATGCGCTGTTGTTTACGATTACTTTACTAGCAGTATTATATGATATATTAAGGTTGGCATGGTAACAATCACTTTTGTTGTTAATGTTGAGTTTTGACATAAGCTCGGGTAGTAACCACAAGATCGTCCTGAAGTACGTGCTAGAAAATTACTCAAACGGACCATAATTCTGCAATATCTGTGTTCGAAGTACCAGAAATGTGGTGTCGTAGTACCCGATGCAATATCACAGATGACACTGAATATTCTCAGTGGTACACCATTTATGTAGTTCGCAAACGATGAAGATAATGATTGTGACAAATCATTACATCTCGCATGCGAAGCAACAAATTGCTTTGTAATTAATCAGCCAAAATATGATTATATTTTACTGGCAGAATGATATTGTATACGAAGGTCGGGATTGTAAGAATGTTGTTGTTGACTATTGAGCATTGACAGACCAATGCGATCTGGTGCATTAGCAATTCACCCCTTTAATGAGGTAACTGGTTGTCCTCGCTGTATGTACAGGAGGTCGTCGCTGATATCATAATCAGTCATAGCGTGCAATGACACTATGTGTTGAGGGGATCTTCGCGTTTTTTGTCCATCTCCTGTTATCACGCAAATGAAGGGTATGATATGGCAAGGGCATCTACAGGTAGCGCAAGCAGCAGATTGCATCATCGGACTTTCCCGCAAGCGTTAAAAAAGTTATAGGTTTGGACGAACGTTAGAAACAACATAACACCAAACATAGTCGTCATGTACAAGCTAGATATAGTGGAGAAGGGGTTCCGTGTCAAAAACCTACAGTTTCCTTCTTACAAAGTTTCTTAGTTGCGTTGTTATCCTTTATGGAATCAGCACTGCCACTGAAGGCAATGTCGAAGTACACCATATACCGTGAGTAAAGACGTATGAGTTATTTAGTAGAGATAAGTATCTGCCCATGTTTCAGGCGTGCCTATCTGTCATGCCACCTTGTCGTGCTTAGTGTAGTTTAATTTACTTTTCTATTTCCCTATAATACTTTCAATGCATATTTAGCGCCATATATAATGAGCATATAGCAATCAACAGCCTGTCACAGTGGCCGTGATCCGTAACATTACGTGTCATGCATCAGTTACGCATGGTGTCAATCTTACAGCGACATGGCAACCTTGAGTCATATTCTACACGAGACGCTAGTCCTCATAATTCATACTGCATGCACATATGAGGATTGATATGACACAATATAAAGTATGCGGTAGGTTTGACCGAACCATTGCAGGCAGTGCACTTCAATATTTAGTTAAATTATCTCGTTAGGCGAGATGACCGCTTTCTTGTTATGAGGCACCTCAAAGAAATAACTGGGCATAGCTCTGCAGGACATAGGTTTTTGAATAGCGCTTGTCTGTACGTTTGTGGCTTGATTGATACCAACATGTCTTTAACAACGCGTGGAAATAACTGAGTGATATTTTTATTTATATAGGTTTTATCCTTGCAGGTCTGGTTATAGAGAATACATTTGATTTCTACAAATGACATATAGAGAGCTGATTCTTAGAATGCTTTATCAGTTGCACTCTTAAAGCAACATCATTGTCATGTACACCACGAATAGCTGGTTAATGACTTCAGAAACTCGACATTTTGTAGATGGCCTGCTTACAACAGAATCGATATTGTACTGTCATGTGATTAGGGGCGCAACATTTAAGTCTGCACGTAATAGTTATAAAATCCCGCAATAACGCATCATGATAAAAGACACATGTCATTTTGTGGTCAGTTAGCACATATGTTGGGATATTAAACGTAATGTATTGCGACAGCAATTATGCCAACCGTTTATGTTAACAATCGTACATCGGCTACATTTGCGCCCAATATAATTCTAGCGTAGACGATTTAGCCGCGCAGAGGTGGTGGCAACGGAACTTGAGTAAATTTCAATGGAGAAAATAATATTTGTTCTCGTTGTATAATTACATGGATTACAAACTCATGAATCACTATGCATTTCATGTGAATCACCAAATTATATGGACGACCGGAATGTATCTGACTACCAACACTATTTTATTATCATGTTTATGAGAAGCTGCATCTACGTTATCATGACGCTACCCATTGTGTCTTTGGTGGTCCTTCATAAACCACCACAATTGCAGCAAACAATGACGCAGCCTTTTGTTGGAAAGCATCAACCACAAAACGAGGAAATTATTTTACTATATTACTCTATATCTCTTATGAGCAAGTCACTTGGATGAAATCTTGGCATTATGAGACATTTCTTTACAGCTGAGGTGTCTGCAAGGCGGAACCAATAATGAAATGGTTTTATGCGACGGTCGCTATATCAACCTCAATGTGTGGCTCATCTAAGGTTCAGTAGACATATCTTCCGGATATGGCAGAATGAGGGGATTTGGTCTGGCAGGCCATGATGGGACAGGAACATGATATGGAAAAGAAAACTCTATTTGTTATGCTCTGATGAGAGCAGGAGGGTAGTGTGGTTCATACCCGGAAATAATAATGAAAAAGGGACGAATATATTTAGATGGTTAATAGTCAAATGATTCATACCTCTGGAAATATCTCATGCACTTCAATGTGTGTTCCGTCCAATAATTCGCTATGAAATGATGGGTTATCTTATCGTTTTTGCACTTCTGTTATTGAAATGATTTATTTTTTCATAAGTGCCTGCAACCCCTTTGACAGTAATATAATCAGGACATTTTGTTCATTTGGTGTTGTTTTATTGCAGCAACCTTCCGAATATTAAATACATTTTCAGTCAATATCCATCAGCATTATTCTAATCCTTATCAATGTATTATTTGACCTTACCATGAAGTGTATTGTAGCCGAATACCTTTACAGTGGCAACGCCTCATCCATATTGAGCATAAATGCATAATGCAACGGTTGACAAAAGGCTAAAGTGAATGAAAGGCTGTTTAATGTCTCTGCCACTGTCTCTGAGGAATTTTTTGCTACCCTTTCGATACCTAACTTAACGATGACGTAATTCGAAACATTCGAAATGACGTTGTGCTAAAAAGAGCCAAGTGATCGAGTTAGCGTACTTGTCGACTTGCTTATGCCTTTTTGACCATATAAGGTATTGCTTCGCCACTTACTTTTTCTCAACATTAAATGTCCCTCGCTCAAATAAATTTTTGCTCCTTCACGCCGATGGCACCAGACGGAAAAGTTATAATAGAAAGTAGTTTCGCTCGAGATTGTCCCTCTGTTTTAACCTAATGAGCCACTGTGAACCACCAATCCATTATTACAACTCCTATTGCACTTACAATTCCTTACCTCTTTTACATCAAGATGGGTACATTTGTTTTCGTTACAAATACCTCGCAACGTTTTTCGTTCGTAAGCATCAGCTTTGTCGCAAATATCAACGCAGTATCTGACCATGGGGGGTAACATAAATGTTTATTGGTTATGGCAGCTCTCGAAACGCTGCCTTGTACGTCTCAATTGGAGTCTGAAATGTCTACACGATACTTCCCGTCTTAAAATGTGAGTGGAGACCTCATAAAACTGGCGCTAAGTGATGGTGTATTTTGGTTTCATTCATAGAAATGATAGTACCTACTTCCTGACACATGAACTCCGTATGCCGTGATGGGCTTTGTCTAATGTTGCGGACAAATAAAGTTTACTGCAACGAAACACGTGTCTGACATTGTCATCACGAATCAATCGATCTTTGCATAAGATCAGGAGGTCATTGTTGAAGGCGGATCCTGCCAATCAGCGTGTTTAACAAAATCATGTGCTGTCAAACATTCCTATATTTTCATTTCCTCGCAAAATTGTTGCAGTGAAATATATGTGACGAGCCATTATAGGCAGCAACTAGCGCCCACCGTATCGTTCATGATCCATATGGTGGCACAACCAGGGACTAGAATTGTGGTCATAAGCGTGCAATTTTTACATTGCATTTTATTTGGAAAATTTAACAAGGTTTGCGAGCTTAGCTTAACTGCCATTGACTATAATTCGTATTCTAGGTATCTCAGATCAAGTTGAAATTCAACGATGTGCGATAATCATCGTTTAATGACGACAAAACAAATGTTATCATTAGAGAAAGTACACTCACGTGGTTTATAAGAATATCGGTAACTATAATCAGTACTATTCAATTATATCTTACAATGTATGGTTTACAATATACGCACTACTACGGAGATATATCCCTCATCTCTTTGTTATTTCACGCGTTATGACTCATGTTATTTTTTTCTGAGCTGCGGTTAAATGCAATTACAGCATTTATCATCCTGGGGACTCTCTGCATAAGGTTTCGAGGGCCCCATTACCATGCATTTATTTATTCAATTAGTGACAAATTTGTTCTTTTTTAACTGGCGAAGTGTGACAAAGATGGCAACCATCTGACAATAAAGATCCTACTTCACCAAGCTAACATGCCTTTTGCATTGTTACAAAATGGAGAAAGAAAATCACGAATGAAAGGCTTTCATTTTAAAGCGAGTGCCTGTTTAAAACGAAATTCGTGCGATTGAAGAACCCAATACCTACAAAAGACTAGAATCAGATCACATTTCGCAAATAGACGATGGCCGGAAGTATTGCAGTCATTTCAGCAATTTAACTACAGCCTTTATCCACACCAGTGTTAAGAAATCTATGAAATATTAAAACCACAACTAGTTATGTCCGTGTTCAAATGCAATTGAAATGAAAATGTCTGTCAGCATATTTTGCATTGCAAGCTTGATACTAATGATACATATATAAAAGGGTAAACAATCGTTAATTCCACATAGCGCAACGTGAAAATTGTGATTGCTAACAAGTTAATTGCATGAATTGATTTACAATGATGGCCACCCTATACCTTACCACGTTCCTCTCTTGGCTTTCATTCGCCCGCTACATCACACTGGATGTACGGTCAACGAAAACATGGCTAGCTGATTAAGCAAGCACACGCTGCCCATGTTGCACCTTAATACGGTTGTTTCGGAAAAGTGTGCAATAAATGATGTTCTATGACTAACTACCTAATGAATAACCTGCTGTACACCACGTAAATAACTTTATATAGGACAGATAAGTCGCCTGCTATGTTTTCATCATGCCTGCCGTGGATTAGGAGTGGCATCGACTATACCACGATGCTACCCATTTTGCCTTTGATAATTTAACGTAAATCACAATGACAACCACCCATGGGGTGGCCAATTGTTGGAAAGCCTTGATTACAAAATGGAAAAGCATTTTGCCGCTTTGAAATGACCACAATGTGCTTATTTATGCTTTCTTACCAGAAGGGCGCTTGATTGAAATTTCGGTATTACAAGGCGTGTCTTTGTTGCAGCCACGGTGTCTACAGATGGCACTAATAATGGAAAGGTTCTTTGAGATGAGGTACTATATCAATCGTAATATGTGGCCCATTTACGCTTCAGTAGTCGTATCGTTCGGATATGACAGATTTATCGGGCAGGTCATGTTCGGACGGGACCATGATGTAAAAGAAACCTATATTAAGGACACTCTAGATTAAGCAAATGGACATTGTGAATCACATAGAATTGCAATATGCATATTGTTTGAACATGATCGCTGATAGTTCATACCTGTGATAACTGGCTTCTCTCATGAGGCTTCTCTAATCACTTCTTGCGCTTCCGTTATTGTTAACTATTATATTATTTGCTTGGTTTCTGTCTGTTGTATTTACTTTCGTGAGTTACATACGTTCAGATGGCGGCCACACTCCCCGCAAGTTATGTATCATTACAGGATTTGAAAAGGAATTTTTCAAATTCAAGGACACGAGGAATACAATTGTACTTTTAATCATACTTAAGAAAGAATTAATATCCATATAGTTTAGCACGTGCACCATTCTAACGGTATGTTTTGGTGTGTATATAGTCGGATTTAAGGTTAAGCGCGATGATGTAGTAGCCCCCTCACAAAACAGTAATTAATTTTGCTTCAAAGCGTACTCTTCAATTTCACATCAATCAGTATAAACTAAATAATTAAATTTTAAAAATGGCCGCTGGTATATCACTCGTATTGCCTCCTAATCACAGTGAAGAAGAGATGTACATGGTAGCGTGGCTCAAAGCTTAGATCATTGGAAACGTGAATTACAGTCAGTAATGTGGACACCAATGGCCCCTTCAGAAAGAAGTTAAGTGTACTACTACCTCGCAACAGTTACACACGGAAATCACAAAATCCTTTTTGTGCAGATTTACGGTCAGTCATTTTTGGTCTAAATTGTAAATTGTAAATTCGTCCAAAATCCCTGAAAAAAACGGCCACTATTATCATTTCCGGTATTATGTTGTGTCTAGCTAGCGAACAACATATAATTGCTAGCTGGGCAAGGCATTGATGGCGCTATATTGTTACCTGCTCTACCACAATCGAAATATAGACCTATTATATATTATATATAATGAGTTGAGGTTGGTTGATCCCAGTAACGAGGCGGGTTGATCCCAATAACGAGGCGGGTTGATCCCAATAACGAGGCGGGTTGATCCCAATAACGAGGCGGGTTGATCTCAATAACGAGGCGGGTCGATCCCAATAACGAGGCGGGTTGATCTCAATAACGACCATCCTTTGAAACAATTTATGTTAAAGCAATGGCGTCCTTCTGCAACAGCTCTCCTTGGCTGTTAGCTACAACCTAGTGCATTAGGTTTGTATGATTTGCGATAGCTAAAGCTTATAAGCCACAATTGCAAAGAACAAAACGAAATTAGGAAATCTTCACGTCTTAGCATCGCTTCCACTGTTACACTGGACTCTGAAAGCTGTAGATGAGATAATTTTTATTTTGTGTGACTACATTTGTCGTAGTTATTTATATCACAAGACAGACACCATAGACATCGATGTGTAAATTATGACAGACAAAACGTATTGTTGAATTACGCCGGAACAGATTATCTGATTTACGCGTTACGGTGATGGAGACACTTGAGGAACCACGCACTGTAGCACCATTGTTATATACCTGTCTACCTATACGATTGCAAAGGGTACCAGAGCGACTGGCAACTCTATCTTACCACATTGGTTACAACGTGAATATTGTAATATATTTACATCGATGCACCATGATGCATTGTAGTTATCTATTGAAGTGCCTATCACACAAAAAATCATGTCATTTTTTCGCCAGATAACGAAAATATAACCCAAAAGTACCTATTCTGTCAATTGTCTAAGTGCGCGATTTCTGATCGAAATTCGACTTTAAAGATGAATTCGGCGTATCGAGCCGACAAGCTCATGAATAATTCATCGCCTCCGCGTGTCAGGTCCGGGATTGTTTTTGTTGCGAGGCGCAATCTGCACTACGATTAGCGAGAAATGGCTGCTGGGAATTTCGCTATTTCATCACTTCAGGAGAGCGACGAAGAGACAGGTCATTCGCAAACTATCGTTGCTTCGGCAGAGCAAGTTTTGCCTTACAGATTCGGACCAGAAATGAGCGAATCCGACGTCTCCGAAGAGGCGAAAAACTGACATTGGCGATGTAACTGCTGCGTCTTGGTCTCACGCGGGTCATCCTACCCAGGACATAGGTCGGCTACAGAACAACGCTTGGTAAGCTGATCGTACTTGTGCACCAGTTCATCGTATATGTGTTGGCGTGTAACGAAGTTAATCCATAAATTTCACCAACAAAATATGTAACCTCTTTTCCTAACAGTGTACAACAGAGCCTTGCAGCCAATGATTCTTCCATATCAGACAGCAGACATGAGATACCACAAAGTTTTTAACTAATCAAGTGGTTGCAAGGGTTCATGTTTACAAAGTTGTACCATGTAAATGTAATAAATAGAGATCCTCTTTTATTTAAAGTAGGCCTTATCAAAGGCTGATTACAATAAATTTAAAAGTTGATGTAGATTGATTCTGAGCTAGAGCATATAGGAGAGCAAGTACCCCAGCTGTTTTCTTATAGGATTGTCAGTTAGCTCATAAATGAATGTATAACTGGACTTTATGAGAAGATTATGGTATTAAATTATGGTCGTGGTCAGTGTTACATCAGAGCTTCTATGAATGCCGAGACTAAAACATATTTGCCATCCAATATGACATCCTTTATTACATAAATTAATATTCCCATCCATCATTACATCATGTTACAGGTGTTTGTGTGGCTACTGTCAACCAATGGCAGAGGTGGACGAATCTGTGTGCTGTGTGGAGAGTCCTCGAGTCATGACCTCCATAGAGAACAGCCCCATTCCCATTGGTTGCATAACCCAGCATCCTGGTTTCAGACCAACCTTGCAAGTGGGATATTTCTCCTACAGACAACAACACGGGCACATGTCAGATAATGATGTACAAAGGTCACGGTTTTTTCTATTATTTACACATACATCTGTACGAAGGCTAGCAGTTATTATATTCAATTTCATTATACTTAATGAAACTGGTATGACAAAAAATATTTGAGCATGGATAAATCAACAATGTCACATGGTAATTTTACAGGCGTTACAGGTATACTGCATACAAACAGTTTGTTCACTGGTGCTTGGGACATCTTGGACAAAAGATAAAAGTTCCGTTACCAGCCTGCGCTGTGACAACAATACGAGATAACTTCCCAGCACCAGATTATCAAGGATTCCTCTACCCTCTTCTCACCTAGGACTTGTCTTGATACATGCAGAACCTACTCTGGTGTGCCTCAATAGCTTGTCGTGGATCTGGTCTCATCGCATCTGCACACATTGGAGGTGGTGCTTCTATCTTGGGCAGGGTGTGCGCATAGCAAACCAGCAGGAACTCAGCCACCAGACACTCAACATACTTTGAAACATAACAGGAATCAAG
The DNA here is from genome assembly GCA_034190875.2 of Urechis unicinctus. Classification (NCBI taxonomy): domain Eukaryota; kingdom Metazoa; phylum Annelida; class Polychaeta; order Xenopneusta; family Urechidae; genus Urechis; species Urechis unicinctus. Next base: position 45,689,834 of record CM067358.1, on the reverse strand, counting down.
TCACAGCTTGTACACCAGAATGTTGCTTATAACCTTATTCCCCCATGGTAATTGAATTTGTTGTTGTTTACATTTTATATATCAGTAATAATATTCACCAAATGTTGCCATTTTTGCTACTTTAGTGACAACATGCCCCTGCTTAAACTTGGGGTATCATAGCTTGAAGACTGGATCCCCAGCTTCTGTTGTCGCCTGTTTTCTGATATCTGTGATACAATGAACCAATTATACGTGACCTACATATATTTGGCATACCAGCACATTTAATGACTCGCAAATTTAAAAACAAACACCACTATGAAGGAACACTGTAAAAAGCAACATATTATATCATAAGAATGATACTTGCCTGGCAACTTAACAAGATAATGGACTATTTATTCAATACTAATACAACAAGAAAGTCATCGAGACTCACCCTCTGCTTCTCTCTCTTCATGAAGGCAGGTCTGCTTTTCTTGGGCTGGGGTGAGAGGGGTTCGCTTGCCTCACCATCCTTTCTCACTTGCTTGACAGCAGAGGCCTTCGCAAAATGATTAGGCACAGCATCCTGCTTCAAAACCCGCTTACACCGTGGTATCCAACCAAGCTCATCTCTAAGTTTCGGTGCCTGCTCAAAACATTCCTCGGAGAAATGAACCGAGCACACAAACGAGTACTTGCCCGGGACCGGCCATTTGTCTCGCGATCATAGTACCTGGCCAATACATTGTTTTTTTTTAAAATCGTCCTTACGAGGAAACCTGGTACGCGAGCAGCCCATTAACCATCGCGTTCAGGCGGTCACAAGATGGCTAAAAACGACGAACTTCGACAATGTAAACAACGGGGAACTCCGTATGTCTCTGAGAACGGCCTCCCTTACATGACGTCACAGGCATGGTTGACCTAGATAATGGCTGCAGCAGTTTTTTGTCAGGCGCGCTAATTTGAACTGACATTTTATCAAATTTTGGCCTTAACTGATCAGATGCGACGGTTATTGGACCAGTTTGAGTTTATTGATCACATTATGAATTGATTTCAGAGAAGTACCTATAACCGTGCGATAGGCACTTTAAGGCGCCTTATTAGCTTTATGTTTCATGAAATGAATGTACAAATCACTGCTAGCTATAGATTTGCATGATTGGTATCCTCAAAAGCTTCGATTTTTCTTTTTCTTTGAAGCATGTGCAACATCTCATATGTTATTATATGTGAAAACTGCTTTTTGACTGTTTCATTGTGATCTTATGAAAAGACGCTTCAAACAATAAATAATCTGAAATCGCTGGGTAAAGAATCATCGACTTGGTAGCATCCAATTGACTGTTCTTTAATGCTCTTAACTATCTATGGCATCTTACATTGGGGTTGCATCCATTAACCTGCACCAATATTCGCCTCCCCAACTAATCATGACTATGTTTTCTGCAACCGCCGGCTGCTGCACATATGTGCCCATATATAGACCCTAAGTAATTCCCTTCCCCCGTTCTGCGAAAGTGTAGATCCCAAGTACGCTATATATATATATATATATATATATATATTTTTGCCACTTATTCTTCGTATATATATATAGGTCAAGACATATAAAACCAACCTTTCGTGCCCATATATATATAAATATATATATATATATATATATATATATATATATATATATAGATATATATATAGATATATATATATATATATATATATATATATATATATATATATATATATATATATATATATATATATATATATTCGCAATATATATATATAAAGATATTGTTGTACAACGTGTCTTTATAAGGCAAATTTCAGCAAACACGCATAACTTTGTTGATACACTATTGATATTACTTGTGGACAGTATTTGATTGCTTTAGAATGGGCTATAAATACGAGTAAATATGATCACTAACAAGATGCGCATTTTAACGCTAGCTGACTTCTTTGCGGACGCTGAGATAGATAAATTCTTATTACAAGCTTGTTTATCATATAAATTGAAATTCTTTTGCGGAACATTTCACCAACATCATATAAACTGCCCGCATCCATAAAATGTTGTATACGACCAAAATATGGCGTATTGGATAAGATCGTATGGTTTATCGAATTTGCACGCATTATTTGTTGCAAATCGGAGAGCGTGCATTTATCAGGTGATATGTGTCCGTCGATTGTCATAATTTGTATTGATGATTGCGGCTGTCAGTGCCTAATTTATAAAGATATTAAACGTCAGGAAATTAGACAGGCTTAATGAAAGCTGTAGCGCGAGGGGCCACGCGCCTTAAACGTGTCAGGAAGTCACGACGCGACGTTCGACATGAAGGTAATTAGTCCAGACCTTGTCTGGTATTAAGCGACTGCAGATACCCTGTTTAAGTTTGTAAAGGGCTGCAAAGTGATTTCGTCATGATCCCCACCGATCTTGCGCTCGCAAAAAGGTGCGAAAACAGCCAGACAGGCTTCAACAACAGGAACCTATATAACTGCTATACAAGATAAGGCTTTTGGTGCCTTGCATTTCGTCCTTGAAATTGTTTTAAGATATGCTATAGCCACGTTGATTCTCCTAATAACTATGTAAGTTTGATATTTATACGATTCGGAGACACGGAGATATTGCATCCGAGACAAAAATGTGTTAATGAGGAGCCAGTTTAGACCGTTATCGGCGATGTGACATCACACTTTAGCATATCGACCTGCCAAATGTGAGTTCACATCCCTGTTACCGACTATCATTGGCTTTTTCACACATTTACTCTGACGCATTCAGGTAGGGTTTGCCAGGCAATATCTCGGTGATCATTACATGTAGTTTATGTCAAATTGGCATGGCTACTCAGTAAAAGGCTGTGGCTTTAACGTTTAGCACGGAGGACTACTCAGAAACATTTTAAGATACCAGACGCCAGTCATCAAAAGTCTCTATCTTGTATGGCAATGCTACGGCAACCTTACATTGTGAGGTTCTTCAGCTTGTAATTGGAAATTTTCTAGTAATGACCACCGTATATTAAAAGCCAATAATTTGATTATTTATGAGGTTTGGGAGACTAAATAATATTTTGGTTCACTATAATTGCATGCTTGGTGGCGCCAACGATAGGTTTTGGGCCACCAAACAAACTGGCAGAGTTTGTAGCTCCGCATTAAATGACATTAAGAACTAAACTGCAGTTACCTAAGCTCATACACAGAGCTAGATATCAAGAGCCATAGTGCAGTATATATAAATATATTTACATATATATATATATATATATATATATATATATATATATATATATATATATATATATATATATATATATATATATATATATATATATATATATATATATATATATATATATATATATATAGATATATATATATATACTACCATATATGACTACACTGAGCCATGGCCAGATTACTCTCAATAGACTTAATTATGCGGAAGGATAGGTAAGCTTCGTATCGACATTTTAATGATTTTGATCGAACTCAAATGCTTGCCTTAGCTCCATTATTGGTGGTTAATTAAACACTACAAGTACCACAAAGGATGGAACGACGTCGTCGTCTTCGATAATTAGTTCCATAATGTTTTCACATGTGCTGATGGCTGCTGTTACTATATCAAATGAGATGGTACCACATTGATTGAAATTGGTGCAAACATGGACGCCTTATTTGATTTGCACCGCTCCCTGACACTTCAGCATGATGCATTTGCAATATTGGCATAGAGAGACACTGTTAGGTTATGATGGATACCACGATTATCTTGCGAGTGCACATTACATCAATCAAACAAAATATCTACACATATGATCAAACGGCCTCTGCTTTATATGCTGGCTGGATAAGTATGCTTCACATAAAGCCTATAGGTTCTGTTAGCAAAGGTTGATGGACACAAGGTGCGGTCAGCAGATAAAACCATGCTGTTCGGAATTAGCAAATGTACTATTTTAGCTGCGACGTATGCAGCAAAATGTTTTTGTGGTAAGGTAAAAACATTTCAGAAAGCATTGTTCGAATTCAGTCGGTTGCTGATGTAGAGTGCAGGGAAGTAATTTTGGATTATCGATGATGCTATAAAAGGCAAATGCCTCGTTTCACAAGAAACACAATTAATGTAAAAGCAGCTGCTTTCCTCACCAACAGCTATTTCCCGACATTCTAACTACAATATAGCGACCGTACATACTCATGTCATACAATACTAATTATCTATATCCGTCCGCCAAATATGTGCTGGCAATTTTGCTTTTGTTTAAATTGATACAGCCAAAATACAATAGAATATTATACATTCTAAAGGACAAAATGCAAAAAAAAAACACTTTGGGCCTCGACGTCGCTTTCATTGTTACGAAGCACTCTTCCATAAACTGATTTATAAGAAGCCACATACGTCGCAAACACATCACAGTAATGACAGCCGTACATGTGATAGTCTGACAAACAACCAATGGGTTGAATTTCTGAAGATAACCCGATCTACACTTCACGCTGGTATGGTCTTGCCCTATATCACCATGTGTTATTATCTATTTGTCGTTGTTCTGCCTTCGTCAACTCTGCAAGCGCAATTGCAATGAGTCCCAAAACAATGTTATTGGCCGAATTAAGTTGACAACAATGATTATTGCTTGAAAGTTGCAATAAATTGACAAAGTCGTCAATACACTTTGTAATTATTTTATTAGGTGCCTTATGTACTTTATGGATCAGGCTGTGATTATTTTGATCAATACTAGCCATAAACGTGTACATTTGATATTCACAAAAGCAACGATTCTATCTGTTCATTTGAGGTGAAACACTGCTTTGTACCGCTGTACGTTTGTGTTATTAATGCGCCTTGGGAATTATAGCAATCGCACTAGATGCGGGCTGAAGAATGATGAGGAAGCGGGGTAATGTAACATTGATTCCATGCGGGTCGATGATCAATGTCACTGCACTAAACGAATATGTTAGCTGATGATTTAAGTTATATTGCACCAGAATGTTCAAGCATTATCGAATTCGTCTGCATATTTGTACATTGGTCACTTGTATGGGCGAAGTCCTTAAGTAGCTGATTGCCATGGGAATCTGTTCTGTAACTGAATTTAACTCGTGAGGTTAGACAACTGTAGAACTGGTTTAATTCGATAGTCTGCCAACCTTAGCTCAGCATTATTCTTCCTTCGTTCTTCAATAATGCTTGACTAATCTGCCTTTAGCCATCCGTTTGATCAATCGACTGCAATAACAGATAGACGTCTGCAGCATTTAAATGTGCATTTATTTGAAGCAGTTGACCGGCTGATTAACTTGCCTATCCCCAAGCATTCATCAGTATAGCCCTTTCCCAATAAACCGCTTTTAAAGGGTCGGGGATGTAATTTCATCCATTTGCCGCACCATATCATCTAATGAATACCTAACTTTTAAAAATATACCCCCAATTTAACATGATATAACTGTTTCTATAGTTTCATTTCCTAGCAGAGTTATTACAGTGACATATATATGACGAACAATAAAAAGCCGTTTACTGCCTTAATCGTGTAAAGGGGAGCGCATAGAACACCAAGTACCCGGCACCGTGCCAACAGTCGTGGCTGCCATGCATCAGTTTTACAGCTTTACTGATAACACTACTGTATAAAAGGGCTTCCCGAGTTCATATTCCATAGTGATAGCATTTAATGTGTTACTTTGTCTGATGATTAGATATCTTTCTTTTGTAGAATTTTCTGTAACAGACGATCAATATTTATTTAAAATTGATATGAAATACTTCATTTAAACGCTAGTTTTAACAATGAGGTAATTTCGGAACGATGATGGATGAGGGTGATTGTGATGTTTGGATAGCGCCTGTGGGTCTAAGCCCTGAATAATTAGATAACATAATTCGATCACATAATGTAATCGGACACCTATGACAAAGTATTTCGATATGTTATAAGATCAACAATATCCACATGGCGCCAAATCAATATTTGAGTCCATAGGGTATAATTTAACAGTTAACATATATGTTAATTAATGAAGTGGTAAAGGCACATTATACCTGCCGTCTTACAAATATTAAAATCATTTGCATAACAATCGCCGCTATACACGCGATAAGCAATAACGACCGTTCACCAGAAGCCTCTCTTGATAACTGAATTAATTGCCTCGGAAGGCTTTACTTTGATGTGCAGCTTTTTGGATGACTGCACAGACTAGGCGCCAAATACTGTTGAGAAAAAGGTTATATAAATAGTCACGTCTTGACCAGAAATGTATTTGTCTTTACGCAAAATAATAATGTTGTGTTCTCACTCTGTTCGCAAAATGTCTTCGCCATTTGAAGCGGCTTACGATAATTGAACACATTTCTGAATATAAGAGACCTATGGGATAATGAAATCTATTCTCCTTCTACTCATTGTTATTTTACCTGGAATTGAAGGTTTTGTTTCTGTCATGGTGGTAGTTAACCTCTGCGTTTCTTTTGAAAGAATGTTTCCGTTGAAATATCTGGCTGCAGAGGAACTTGTGCATTTGCTGTAAATAAAATCTAGCAAGCATGGTAAGTTCAATATCTCTTCTAACAATTTGGCTTTCTGTGAAATCAGAAAGGCACCATATGTTGCTGTTTTTGCGCACATTATCGAAAGCATCGGCTACATCGACGGTCTGGCGCAGGTGCGTGTTTAATGGAGACATACATGAACGCTGTTTTTAATGCTAGTTCCAATCGCCACTAGAAGCCTTGGTGTGGTGAAACATGAGCCGGGAAAGCATTAAGTCACAATGTTTTGAGGGAGCCAAGATACTAGATAAATGGTACTACATTTGCCGTAATATGACTTTTATAGAGGCAATGTTTTCGAGGGTTGCAGCAAAACGCAAAAGCCCATCTCTTGGATGTGATGCAGACAAGGCTCTTGCGATTAATGGGAATTGTTATGGTATGCAAATATAAAGGAAATAAATATTGACGATGTTTTTCGTAATCACAATTCCGTTTGTCTGAACGACACACTTTTGGGCCAGACCTTCTTTCCAACGGCGTTTGTTTTGCATTATGGTCTGGGCAAAAGGTCTGTGCAATGTGGACAATGGCACTTAGTGAGCGCTGTTCAAGTAATACGATTTATAACTTTTCTGAATATAATGAACGCCAGGAGTACAGCTTGATGCCGTGGATGCCTGAATCATTCATAAACATTCATCTTTGTAATGACTTAAATGACACAATGTGCTAATGGGCAATAATACGCGGACAATAGCAATGTCGTCGACACTCACCGAACAGAGCAGTTATTTTTACATCTGCTGCAACCTCTCCAATGAAGTCAATGCATATAAAAGACCAACATGATAAAGAGAGTGTGGAAGTGCCCTCTTATAAGCAAATATTGAACAAGAGTTACAGAGAAATTGTTTCCCACAGTAGATTGTTGAACACGCATAGCTCAAGCACCACTGTTTGTACTAGCATTCATTGTTTGAATGCTATCTTGGTTGTTGTCGATCAGAAATATTATATAAATCTTGATCTTTTTCCACATCTTATAGCAATATACGGCCTCTCGGGCGAAGATTATTTAGCCTCTGTATCTCTTCTACCGTAACCTGTACCCAAAATTAGGACATGGAAGTGAATATATCGACTGAATATGCAGCGACTTGTCCGGCCTAACGGCTGTAGAATGCACCATCATAGCAAACTTTTATCCTGTTGTAGCTTCGAGGTTTGCCATCTCCATTAACTTAGTGAACCACTGTGGACAAACAATCCATTCAGTGTATTTTGCCCTCTAACACAAGCCATATCAAACAAAATGCAAAAATAAGAACAATTTGGGTTTCGACGTTGTTTTTGCTGTAACATTACTCTAACATAAGCTAATCTATAAACGGCTAAATACTTCATAAAATATTACAAATGATAACATCTGTCTGAGGTTGTTGAATTACAATAGAGACAGCATAGACGCCGGAGTGTTAGTCATAATAGTCCGAACTTTAATTGTCTGGTCTTGACTTTTATGTTAAAGCTGAACACACCTCATATATTAGCAATCAATACCACACGTATTGTCAGGTGAGCATTCGTCGCCAAAGTGGTGGCAATTGCTCTCAATGTTTCTCTTTTCTGATTTTTTTGCTAAAATAACCGTCTGCGTGGAAAGTTATATATTTGAATGAGTTTTTTGCTTGTGCTCCTTCTCTCAAAATGAACTTACTTAAATAATGTTTAACAGGGTACTACCCCGTACCCGCCACTGAAGCTCATGAAATAAAAGTTAATATTAGTTTCTATAAAAATACACAGAACATTTTGCTGAGGCGACGCCTAACTCTGACCGCTGGTTTCCTAAGCGTTATTTGGCTTTCTTGTGAATGTATTATGGGTAAGGGCAGTGATTATATTGTTTTGGAGTCAGCGACCAAATGCAATAATATTTTCACTATCTCGCCAGTCACAACACATCACGCACTAGGTCAACAAATACGCGTTATTGTGCAATTACATTGACAGAAATACATTTGTTCAACACCCCCCCCCCCATCTCCCCAATAGACGACGCCTTTGGTGTAATCTTCATTTTGTGAATAAGTAGATCAATGAGGCCTTATTTCTATTGTGCAACTGTCTGCCTGGACCGATCTTAACATAATTGGATACGGAGAAATAGGAATGCATGAAATGGAGAATGAAAATCGAGCATCAAAGACAATCATTGTGGTTGAAATAAAGTGGTTAAATTACCATCTACTGCGTTTACATTCAATTACTGATAAAGTTGCAAACAGGCGAAAAATATTTGACTTAACTCTCTTTCGCCATATCAGCATCATATATTGTATTAAAAATATTTCCAGGGATCGAATCATTACCTTGCTTCATGTGCCCCTCAAATGATGTTATAATATTACACAATCGAATGTAACTGTAATGGCAATGCATCCATTGACCACAACATTGTTATAAGCTTGAGCTGGTCGCACAAATGAAACTGCACTAGATTATAAGCGGCGTCGTTTACTAACAGACCAACAAATACAAGATGGCGATCAAGACCTCACGGCCCTTGTGTCTCCGGGAAGCAGTCCTTGATTCGGGATCATTCGTTTTTGTGATACAGACATATAACAACCATCAATAATGCCAGAAATATCAATGAGCTTGATAAGACTTTTTAAATTGATGGTCATTTAGTTAAATAATGAAATAATGCCATATGCATTGGTTGAGCATGGCGTCAATCCAGCAGATAAGCGTCAGCTACATCATTTAGAACTCGGCAAAGATCTGCGTAAATATATACACCAAACTGAACATATTTGTGCTTTCGTATGGCAATCATGATAGATGGCGGTAGTGCAGTGTATAGAGAAATTGGTCGACAAACATTTAAAATAAGTATATCTATCAGATAATAATTGTATTGTTATATCATCATTCTCCAGGAGTATCAGCGTACCATACTGTGTATTATATTTATTCAGATAAATCAATCTGAGGATGCAATGATTTTTGCAAGTTCAGCCGTTTCGTCACTTTACTTTCTTTGCCTATCTCGCTTTGACTCAAAAACACTAAAATAAATCGCAAAAATGTTGAGTTCATCCCTTGAAGCATGGTTGCAATTATCATAATATGCAGCTGTAATGCTCACAATCTCGTTTTATGTATTGATGAGATATGTGCAGAGAGACCCACCATGCCGTGTGTTTTGTCGGTGCCCCATCATATATATTGAATGATGTGGTAGTGAGGTGGGGCCTCTGCTGAGCGCTCATACAAAGGACGTCTAATTTGATAACCACCATTATGCTCTCAGCATCTCGCATTGACAGCAATTTCTATAGAAAATAATAATGTTAGTACCCGTTGACAAAACCAATGAATATCAACAATAAAGAGACGGGGCGGTGATACAGCTAGAGATGGGTACACAGTCGCTGATAGAATCCGCGAGTCTTTATTTCATTAACAAAAGGGTCGATTCCAGGCTCCACCCGCCAAGAAAAACAGTATACATGGGAGGCAAAGTATGCAAATAGGTATTTTTTCAGCAACATGACTAATTCTGATATAGTCATCTCGGATTATTGTCAGTCAGGCATTTATAACAAGCAGGCACAATAAGCAGGAATGACTACAACCATCATAAATCGTATTCGATCCAACGTCGCTTAATCCAAAAATGATGAAAATTAATTTCCACGGTTTGTGTTAGCCATCCCTCTATCAGTGTTTAACGAAGCCAGCTTACACGCATAATGTCACGGAAGTAGAAGCATTTATACTTAGTTATTAACATTTAGATGATGCGAAGAGTGAAATGCATGGCCCCATCTTACCTGTTAGTGAAATATCGAAATCTAAATGCCAATGAGCAGGTGAGAGTCCTGCGTTAAGCCAGTGTTCCATGCTTAAGTGAGAGGCTATTTGTATCAATACATGTGCAGCTAATTAAAGTTGCAAAACCTCTAAAGGCCTAAGGTCAACTGTCTGTGTGGTGGAGTCTCTCGGCTAGTTTTACCGAGTGGGCTTTTTGCTAATCTAAAATTTGGCAAAATGCCTTGCAGGATGTATCATATAATATTTATTGTTAATCTGTTAATGGGGTGGAAAGTCGAATGAAATATGTAGGCGAGCCATCGTTTTGGTGATTGATATCACAGACGGGAAATTCCAAAATGGAAAAAGTTAAGAACGACGTAATTAAAATTTCAATATGTTCATTCGATTAGTCTTTTGACAGTAATTTAGCTATACTGAGACATAATGAAATTGTCAATCACCAATATCTCCTACTTTCAGTCATCCGACTGACTCACATTAAACACGTTTAAGATAATTGTATACCAGTCAACTGTTGTTGGCCTCAATTACTGCCAACGCCACATATTTCAGCCAAGTTTACAATGAAAACAAATGAGGTCTCTTGTGATGGACGCGCATCCTTTACGGCCCTCTTGACCATCTACCAAAGAGTGACCAGACCAAAGACTTTTCTTTACAGACAGCTTTATGCCTGCAGTACGCGCCTGTATAATTGGCACTCGACCGCCCCCCCCCCCCCTCCCTCCCCCTCCCGAAGGGCGATAAGTAAGAGGACGTACGCAATAGGGCTGTCGAAAGAGAGAGGAGAAAGTAGGTAAGGTGAGGCGATACAGGAAAGAAAAGGGAATGGCCTGGAAAAAGAAAAGGGAATGGCCTGGGGGTGGCAAAAAGAGCTCTCTAAGACGGCAGAAACACTAGTGAGGCTGAGGGTCAAGGAGGTCCCAACAAGTGATAGCGATATGAAGATAGCAGACGGCAGCAAGAGATACAAAGAACAATCTTTTAAACTTTCGTGGCCTGCAACTATCTTAATGCACACATTATTTTAAAATAGCTTGATCACAAAGTGTTTGCAGTTCGGATGTGGATTTGACATGGGGATCTCAGGAGCCAAAAGAATCTGACAACTGCTTTAATAGTATTTTGGAATATGCGCCGGGTTGTAATCGACTTATAAATGGGGTATTTACCCGACATGGTTCTGCAACTGCTGTAAAGTTAAAAATGGGAGATTGCATCAGTTAGATATACTCCAATAATCCCTCAGAGCCAGATGCTATATGGCCATCTGAAAAAAGCGCATCTGATTCATTTATATGCTGATCAAGATAATGTCACGATTCCTTATATAACTATAAGTGACCTGTTTTCACGGAATCGATAGATAAACCAGCTTACATCGTGGTTTTTACCCCGAGCATAATTTAACTTTCCGTTGAAGGTATTCTGAGCGCAAAACCTTCGCCCAGGCGACGACTGGAGTTGTCCAAAAATGATTTTATGAATGAGAGAATGTGTGTGTGCGTATATCATCACGTTCAAACATTATGATGCACAAACATAATGATAACGATGACTCCAATACAGTGTGATCAATAGACACTACGCAGTTTTACATGCGTCTAATTTGTGCGTTTTTATTTGTGCTCTTAGATAAATAGCTTTATTTGTCGCAGCATTGGATGGTTTGTAGGTTGGAGTGTAGTTGCTTGGCTATTGTGGTCATTTACGAGTAAAAATTGCTTACTGTGACACAGGAGGTCTCATATATTAAATGTTCAAGCTCTAAAAACCAATTCTAATGACACCGAATAGCGTGCGAATCCAGACACGAACCCTGATACCGATTTGCTGCTAAACAATGTAAGACAGGATTGATTGATTGGGTAAGAAGAATCGCTCTAATTTGTTGTTAAACCAAGTTTGTACGTCATAAAGCGAATACTCAAAGTTGGGGTAACTAACATGGTAAGATTGTCGATCGATTCACTGGTGCTGTATAAAGGGCCGACCATCCTCGGTACGGAGAATGGATTAGAAGGTACCGCCTATTGTTCATAGCGTGGTACCGCGATCTTACTAACGAAGCCTACATGTTGCAGAAGTGTTACATTGCATGAATGTTACACGTATCTTTTGTATGTTGTATCTTAACATGCGATCACTACGCGGTCGAGCTCCAATTGAGAACCTAATTGCGCATTGAGATTAAAGCGATGTCACCTAAATTGTCATGATGTTACCTTCAGCTGAACTTAATCTCAGAGTAAGTCTGAGCAAAGAAGTCAATTGATAAGACCATTCTGTATAATTAAGCACACCATTATCTACTCAGTAAAGCAAACTGAATTACTGAAAACATTTCTTAACTTATCAATTTATTGTTCAGTGTTTCATCTGGACGTTTCTTGATTTCACTATCTACATCTCATGCTCATCAGAGCAACAGAACAATCATGAAATAGGTAATTGCATAACACCAGGATTATCATACACAAACCAACAAACACCTACATTTATCTGCAAGATCATTCTAATATATTTAGAATGCAGCCATTCATTACATTTATTTGGTCACATGGTATTTTATTAGAACATTGATATTTGTATATTTATTACTTTTTAACATTTTCTTAAACTCACGCCAGCTGTGATATGCAGCCACAATAGCCGCAAAGTAAAATCCCCACCTATTGTATCTCTTGCCGCTACACTGAGGTGCTTTCTGTGGGTTTGGCAACGGCTGCTTTGAATTTATTTCTATATTTGTAAAACCCGAAGAGAGTGCATGAACAACACAAAGCCGGCGACCAGGTGTGAACTGCGTCGCCACGCCATGCTGTCAAGAAGTGTGAAAAACAGGCTATGGGCGACGCTAAACCTGGCAACGCAATGGTGGGGAGCTGAATCCTTCCCCAGCATTCTCAAGTTTGATCTGCTTGAGGCGAAATGGAGTGACATAAGCAATAGTTATAAGCGATGTTTTTTCGCAAATACATGTCATATCAGTGTGCAATCTCTGGTACAAGAAAAAGCCGTGAGTGAATGCATTTGGGCATTCGGCCTCTTCTCTGAATGCGATAGGAGAAATACTTGTAACAACAACCATTTTTAAGGATGTACAAAAGCTCTTTGAATATTAAAGATAATGTTAGCTTAGGGCTTTCGTATTAATCGAGACCTTTATTCATGTAGACCAAATGAACACCTGTGCGTGGCAACGATTATGCCAGACCTAACACAATGTGTCACCAGCCGAGCATAACAATTAGACAATAGGCTTTTATCTGACGATGAAAATATGAGCTTGTTTTTTTTTTAACTGGAAGTCCCTTTCAACAAATCTTGTTATACATTACGGCCACAACAACCTTGAATATGAATATGTTATCAATAACCTACTGCCTTTATTCTTTGCTCCCGCGGGATATAAAACCACAACCTATATGTTAATCATGAGTACAATTGTCTCTGCTGGTGTGTAACGCCTTCTGAACCGTAAAAATGATAATCGTAAATGTTATAGACGCCTTCAATAATAACTGCCAACGGAAATTTGAGATATTTGATCTATGAGAAAGAGGGAGAGAGAGTTATTGGTAATGGTAATATTGGTGTTTTATGTCACTTTCAACAAATGTGATATCGCGACGGTGATGTATCAGGATGATGGTGATGCTTGGACATCTCGTTTTAAGTGCCAGCGCCCACTTGACACAGACAGGGCCGCGAAACAAACGCCACTGGGACGAAAGTCCAGAAAGGTACTATTGAGCAGCCGCCTTATAGGATCAATTGGAAAAAGGAGGAAATACATTCGGATGGGTACTAAGCTTGCATTCTGTAAATAATTACTTACACTTTACTAAGATGGTAACATCAACCAAGTCAATCTATTACGTGATTACGTTTGCGTTTGTAGCGCTTATGTATTGTGCGTATTGTCTTAACTAAATCTTTCGACGACATATGCGACATTGTACTTGCTGAAGGTTATCTGTTTACCTCACAGCCCAGATCTCGGCCATTTTAATATTCGCGTTTATTAAACCACTATTATAATCAGAAAAAAACTGTATCATCCATTTCATGATGCTACCCACTGTGCATTTAAATGTTTCCATGTAGACAATTACAAGTTTTATCTACCTAAGGCAGTCTGTTATTGGAAAACATCAATCACAAAACACCTTGGTGTTGTGAGAATGGCCATATCAACCCAAGTTAGGTCTTATCAAGCCAAAACATGAAGCAGGGTTAAACTCTACATTATGAATTCTAGTGACAAGATAACACCAACAACAGTGGAAATTTTTTTGCGTTACTTCTGTATATCAACAACCATGTGGGTCCACTCCACTCCACAGCCAACTTATCAGTCTAATAAAACAGTTGCAGACTTACATTTAACATACAATGGAGGAATAGGGATCGAGTGAGAAAACACCGTGATTTATGACATCATGAACTGACGGAATATAGAGATGTCATCCACAAATGAACGTTTATACTGAAGATGTTCAATAATAAAGTGTTCAATCGTTAATTGTGTTTGCTTCGGGAAATCTCTTGCTCGCTTTGCGGTTTAAAATGTATTGTTGTGAATATTATCATTCGACATCGCAAACATATCGCTGTGTTAATCTTTTTACAGCGCCAAAATAATGGTAAAATGTCATGTTGAGTACTTCATACACAGCGGACGTAAGAGTTAAATCACATTACATTTAACGAAGTTTGTGTTATTTTGTACCATTTGTATGCCAAGATAGTTATTTGATTGGGGAATGGGATGACTGAACAGGAATGTGCGCCAGTAACCTGGCAAAGATGATTGTTGCAATAAACAGCTTAGAATGGGCACAATATATCTACAGCCTGCATTTGTAGTCAGACGAGCATGTAAATATTGCAATAGAATAATAGGGAGAAATCTGAAAAGCCTCGATGGTGCTTTGTGGATCCGGGTTGGAATTGGCAAAACGTACGACTTAGCTTTGACATCTGCTGATAATAAGCTTTGCAGTGTTGTTTTCTAGGTGACAAACTTTGTTGATTGATAACCCACTTGTTTGACTTACTGGGATTAGGTTTTAGGATTGCATTATCAATCATGCTGAGAATAGAAGAAAAGTCACGAAAGTAATCTGCCTTACAAAGCTCATTTAATGTTTGATTGATTGCATCATTTCTGAGTGACATGAGTAACATAGGAAAGATGTCGGGTGTTGATAAATCATTTACTTTACAACATTATCAAACACTTCGAATAAAAACCGGGAAGTATATGTAACATATATTAAAATATTAAAACGTTGGGAATTGCAAAGTGGATGTCTTCCAAGCATAGTAAAATTTGCACCGGAATTGTCTAGGAATATCATGCGCAAATAATATTTTAATTTGCTTGTGGTACAAATTTACAAACGAAGAAAACTATTTGGGAATTACCTAGCCGTGTCCTTAATATGATATTGGCAATATTCACGCACTTGGTTGAAGCATGTACAGATGTATGGTAGTTTAATAAAATGGCTGGAAAGTATTCATCCCTATAATCAGCTCAGTCGTTGGTAAGCTTACTCAGGGCAACATTGAGAGACATATTTTCATGGCATCACCAGAGATACAGTCATAGAGCACATGAACTCAAAAGGGAGCTCAAGCACTCTCTAAACCAGGAGATGGACAATTATATAACCGCCTCGGGGATCTTATGGGATGGTGTATGGGTAACAGATACCGAGGTCATGTCCACAGTCAGCCTGTGGGGATATGATATACCTTAGTCTGCAAAGTTTGCCATCACACACATTGTACCTAGCTGAATCAAGTAGTTCAACAATGCGAAGTATAATACGACCTCAATCGATATTTCCGTATGCTATATACATAACTGAGAAATCAAGATCGTAAGCAGGACCAGTTTAACTGAAATGATGGATCAAATGGGACAGGAATGTATATCAAAGCCTTAGTAATCTAAGTATTGAGCTCGGATGTGTATAAATACAGCCTAAAATGATGCGTGTGCTATGCAGTACCACTCATATGAATACTATTTCTTTTACTGTAGGTGATAATTACAGAAGAATGTCCGATTTTAACATTACAACGAAGCTTTTTGCCAGACATAGTACAGAACGCGCGCATGGTACCTGTAACCAACACATATTGTCAGACAAGCAAGTGCAGATTTAATAAGAGCAATAAAAAGCAACCTTTTATACACGGGTGTCTAATAATATGTAAGTTACAGGTTTGTGCATTGAGAACCCATTTGTTGAAGGAACTTGGTTTAAATACTAGAATATAATCGACCATACAAAGGGGACAAGTCAACAAGCAAACTACTCTATGCTAAGCGCAGCCAACGTTCGCATGATGGCATTAATTCTGGTTATATATTTCGCAATTTCTCGATACAACGATGTTGGTTTTTGATAAATACGTTTGTTAAACTGTCCAATACTTCAACCTGGCACCATATGCACAGTATATTAGATCTGGAAATGGTCGGGCATTAACCGCGGATGTCTCAAAAGCATTAGAAAGTTTATCCGCCAATGAAGTATGATTGTCTAGTTAAGGGTACCACATGAAACAATGATGGCATGTAATGCTCCAATAATGCTTGATTTGTGATTAAATAGATCGCACCCCATCAATAGCTATCCCTGTGTTAGCAGTAATCTGTCTATAATGTTGTTGGTGGAGTGGCATGGTCAAAGCCGGGGCGGTGGAGCCTGATAAGATTTATTTACATCTTACAGCATTGAAACTGCAAGTCGCCTAAGTAAGACTAGGTATATAGGTGGCTTATGTGTTTTATACTACAAGGGGTTACCTTAAGAGCAACAGTCGGCATTATGATTTCGAATACATAAAAGTAATATCATTGACGCAATCACAAATGGTGTAATGTAAATCTTCCATCAGTACCAGTCATTGGCACAATGCAAACTGCTCCGTCTTCAAGTCCGATAGTGCGTTTCATCATTCTGTAACCTGCACCTGCAGCGGAGCGTTACTACTGTTGAATATCACTGCCGTAAAACTTTACCTTTCCATATTATAATCTTCAACGGGTCCCTACCGACTTTTGTTGCATTGCTCAGCTCATCATTTCCCTCTATTCATCAGGTCCGGGCATCCTGTTGCAATGCTTAAATGACTGTTTTCCAAAATATATGCATGAAACGGGTTCATTTTGCATAATACAACGACAACGAGGCGATTCCTGTAATTCGCCCGTCGCATTCCAAGTGGTTTATGTCAATGTGAGTGGTGCTCAATTCTTATTTCCTGTCATTGCTGATGTCGGAATAATTCAATGATTTATGCATACCATAGATTGATACACAGCACATAATATAAGAACTGAATTCCGTTACAGCAAAGTATGTTACGAGTAAATACATCACAGAGGAGAAACAAGCGAATTATTTTGAGGGTTCATGTTGTCTTGAAAATATACATAGCGAAGTTTGCGCTAGTGTTTACCTCATTGCTGAATATAACTGAGAGATGTTATGCCCATCAATGTAAAATGGCAAACCAGGATATTCGCACGAATAGTTATATTCCCTAACTATGCACCAATACCAGTCTAGTGAGTTACATCGATTGCTATATTCATTTGGCAAGAAATCTATTAATCTAATAAACAGGCACCGATGATTTCTATAAAAAGACATCCTAAAATAGATTTGTCGAAATCACCTACGAGGAATGAGGCTTTTGAGCTGTCGATTTTCTTTGCGCTCCCTGTTGAAGGCAAATCACGTTTAATCTACAGGGAAATGCAGACACCCTCTATTTTGTGTTCACAATACCTTGAAGATTCGCTTGCTTGCAGCATGCGGCGATATTTGTCGGACGAAGGGTTATCAACGGCAAAAGGCAAATGTATACACAGAGTGGCAATGTGATGGGACATTCTCGATTACTGACCTCAACGCTGGATAATGAATCATTGGCGGGTCATGAATTTTATATCTGCTCATCTGCAAAGACACATTCTTCGCTGCAAGCCTGTTAAAGTGGTCAACTGCCTGGATAATTTGATTACCCTACAGCAGCAAATGGATTATCCCTATGCAATATCATTAACATTTTCATGTTGCCTCTCGCGGATATTGTATCCATTTTCGGCGCCACGGCTTCCAGCTCTCACTGCATGTTATGCTGCATCCGTTTGGTTAATGACGCAGGGGTTTTGGTTCACTAGAAAGGCGCTTAAATAATTTCATCTAGAATCTACAGTGCGGAACTCTACAATCAGTGCTGTGTCATGTATGAAAATATCCATGTATTTTCTTCTGTAGATGGTCGCATATTACTTAATAAATGCGGTGTATACTTTTCAATTGCCAAACGCTGTCAAATTGATGGCTGAGTGATAGTGACCAAAGGATTAAATGAGTGTGTTTATTCAACGGCGACAACATATATTTCACAGCTCATATATTGCATTTAATTATGAAATTACATTCCTCATCAGTAATGCTTCAGTATAGAGCAACGATACCGCATACGCAATGTTCCAAGCAAGACATGACTCTCGGCAGAATAGAAATGTGTAGCTTGTGAAACAAAATGTGCATTTACGTATATCAACTGACCATAAGCCCAGTCATTATTGCGTCAAGTAACGTGGATTGGTGCACGCATATTTGGTGCACCAGCATATTGAGATGCACTGAATCGGTTTTGCTGACGGCTGTTCTACATGGTAATATGATAATCCACATGCATAATCTATATGTGATTCAGTTATAGCCGTGACGGTTACATCGTGTTAATTCAATGCTTATAAAATATGAATTATACTAACATAAGAAAAATTGCAACCGCCATATGCCATGGCTAGCGATGCCGTGTTATCTAAAACAAATTTCAATCGCAGTGCAGTCAATTCATTTGGTTTATTATGTGAAATCTTTTACGACAGCCATTTGTTTCCCGGCTTGCACCTGACTGATTTGCGGAATTTATTACACCTCATTCAGTCTGAATATTGTCTATTGCCCAGTGTCTCATAGACTTAATTGACAATACATCTAAACGCACCATTAACGAGGAGGTACATTAACTGGGCGCAACTTAGTTGGTACAGTTTTAAGAAAGACTTTGTATCGTACATATGTACCATCCCAACCCATAACATTAGGTCGATTGAATCTCTTATGTTCCACAGTGACCACTAAAATATATACTTCTATGTATCTTTTTTTTTGCCGTACAAATTTCTATAAAGGTTTGTATGCTGAATGTAACGTGCAAACGTTGTTTTGCAGAACACGGCGACAAATGCTTTCTTTTTTCCATTCAGCTGCAGTAAAGGCTTCATTTTGATAAAAGCCTGATCATCCAGGCACTATTATTTTTGCGGTTATTCAATTTTATATGGTAATGAATTGAGCATTCCCTCCAAAACATATTTGGAATATGTTCTTCTGGCATTGTCAGAGCAGCAATATTTAAGGGAACAGTAGCATGTGATTAGTTGTATTTTCATTCGAAAAGAGCATTAAAATGATGGAAAAGAAAAACATTCCTTCGACGAGGAATTTAGGCTTCGAGCACTTTTAATAATCAAATGCTTTTGGTAGAACCCTTACTATACTGAATAAATCGTGTTTGTGTCTCGATAGCTTACAGCGCAATACGTTCGTTCACAACTGAAAACGAAGCATATCGCTGTTGGTCACTGCCTTATGAATGCTCAGCGCTAACGGTAATGCTCAACTCAGCGATTCATTAGGACGTCATATGGTAACGTTCAATTATTTGCGAGAAATAACTGAAAAGGTGAATTTGCTTGTTTTTGGTTCATGCCGATCAATCAGTTATCATGCTTAAATAGCCAAGTATTGCTGTTGGTGAGTATTACTTACCGTTGATAATTCTGATGCTGATCAAAAGGTGTTGCAAAGTCGCAAAATTAGCAATCATTATGCACAGCGAATGAGTAATGGTGTCTCACTCATCAGTTTACATTGATGAGGCCAAAAGACGAGTTTTTGATTGAATGCACATTACTTACGGCATTACAGAAAGGAAATTTGCACAAAGTTTTTGCAATGCCTGTAACGTGGAATCACATTGTACACATGCTTGATAATGCACCAATTTTAGACGTTTAACTACTGTATAAATATTGCAACATTTAATTTCAAAACATTCATCGTTAAATCAATTGGTGCAAAATTCTATAAAGATTCAAGCCAGCCAGAAGGCGGCTAGTTTCCAGCAGAGCTGCTCAATGTCAAATGTTATAGCTGCGATTGCTGCGTTGTCGCTTTACTGTACATGATAACTCTACCATATGTATCTATTTCGCAGAGCAGTCGTCAAAACATCAGACCTGTAACATTATTGCCATTTGTCTCAATTTAAGGACTGGCAGTTTGATTCTGGTGTAGAATAAATACGTCTATAGCGCTTTACATTTCTAGAGAGTCAATAACAACCAGCAAAGACATCGCTTGTGAAGGACGTGATGGACTTTATCAGTTATTAAGAATTTCCAATAGTTGAACCAACACCCTAAACAATAAATCATATTTTATTGGCTGACATATCAATGTCAAGTTGTGTGTATACTGTCACAGCATTTTTGATACACAAGATAACATATCTTAGCTTTTACGTCCACATTGCACTGCTAATTATTAGAATATTACAGCAGCTATAAACATATTGGTAATAAACTGCAGCCAGAATCTGTAGTTTGCCCATACGTTTGCCATAAGATCGGAGTCAACAATTTTTCTCTTTCAACCCTCCTGCTTTTGGATTTAATGAGAGCCACTATTATCATAATGGTCTATCGATAGGCCAAAGTAATAAACGTTGAAAGGCACTATAAGCATCGTTATGGATAGCATTTAAGACTGAGCATATAATATGTCACGTTAATCGTCATCTTTTGAAGATGGTATGAAGCTACATATAACGCCTTGGTTGTTAAGGGTTCTACGCGGTGGCTATATTGAACACGACTGGGCGTGAAACACATTCATATATTTTGTAGCTTTACATGAACTGATAATTGTTTTTCATCGAGCAAAAGATATCGTTTTCTATTCGATACCACTCTATAAGTAATATTATATCATAGGGCTTGCAGTTATATTAATGTTCTTCATCAAACAACCACAATCATGTTCATATATTGTGAGAAATATGCACATCTGATTTTTTATCAACTTTACTTTGATTCAACAAATCCTAGCAACTCGAAGCCTGCACTATATGATTTATTCAGAGCCCCTGACACACTTGCCTCTATATCTGGCCCCGTACCTCGCAGTCTGCTCTCTCTACCATCAATTCTATTATCATCGACCTAAGGTGCTACCTATCAGGTGACTCGCACTCGGATAGCTATATGGCTGCTGAAACAGAACAGCCCGAAGTCAATCGTAAACACTCATTACGCCCATAAGACATGGGAACATCTGAGTGGGGACGGGAGAACCAATCACTATTCAAAGCGATTCGATTGCAATGCCTCGCATGGGGGTTTCCCTTAAAGAATGTAAATCAGGGCTAACGTTTCATAGCATACAAAGAATATTTTTGTACCTTGTTTTGTATCTTATTTGTACAATAGTTACAGTCATTACTCATAGCCTGTTTTGGGATGATGCAAATATGTCTATTGCGGATAACTTCAAATCCCTTGCACTGATTATTGCCATCAACATAACTGAAAGAAGTTGATTCGAAGAAGCAACGATATGGGTCAACCTACACCCAACGAGCAACGCAACCAACGTATCACACTGACGCTAAATGCTTACACAAATTGCGTTACGCCAAACTCATTACGCCTAGCAATCCAAAAATTCGATGTAAGCCTCGGGTTGTATAACTACCCTCAAAGGCAAATCTCTGTTGAATAACTTAAACTATGCTTGCATCACCTTCCTATACCGACTTTGGGGCGAATTCGCATCATTTAAAAGCGAAGCTACTATGAGACGAGTTCTGTCAGAGCATGTACGTGACCGCCTACTTCGTACCTGTAATGACGATACTACACAGAGAATAAAAGCATGAATATGCTGCGCGTGAAAACCTTGATCTTAAAGTAGAGATTGCCGTTGCCTGCATGAAAGACAACAAATGCTTAAAATTGAAAGGCCCATTCATTCATGCGCTGCACCACTGGAACATACCAGCAATAATTATCAGACGTTTATTATGACCATATCATTGCTCAGTTTATTATGGACAGTGAACATATTATTAATTGCTATGGCTCTCTGCAGCGTCATACACCAATCACTAATGCTACGTGAATTATTTGCAGTCCAGTGTAACTGAGTGCAAAAATAAAACGGCACCTTTTTGATTTCAACCTTTGCGTTGATATTGCGTTATTGTACGGATACCGATTACATTGCTCTGCTGTTAATATCTTAATATTCATTGTATCGAAGAGAATGCCAATAAAATCGCTGATTCAACAACATATATAAAACATAGAAATGGAAAGCTGTCAAATTGCATGCAGAATACCCACAGATGTTACAATAATTCCAATCTACAAGTCACCTTATAGATTTTTCCTTTCCAATATATTTCTTTAAAAAGACACATAGAGGACGGCCAACAACCTGCAGCTGTGTCGAACGGATAGAGAGGTGTAATGGCACAGTGGGGCAGAGGTGCCTTAAAACCCCTTGTCGGTAACGAAACTGCGTAATATCGTAACATCGACTGACCTGTATGCGCCGATGACTGCATGACGAATGCTGAGCCATGCGTTTGCTACGTAGTAAAAACAATCGTCAATTTAATATGTTTGTGAATAGTCTGTATGAGCGCTGATAGGCAATTTCTGTGAGATGGAGTACTTGACAAGGGTACTTAATTTAATCTAGTTCATACTTGGTAATGCAACAAATATAATCAACCAAAATATCGTGGGACGATGTAAGGCGCTATGCGTTTTTAACTCCATCATGGTCTGTTGCCGGAGCAAAATGCTTAACATCATATGAAATGTAAAAATGTCTGGACTTGTTAGCATATTGTAATAGACCTCTTTGATGCTTGTTTAGTGTTTCGAATTATTGATTGGAGGTGACAAAATTGAATAACATAGTCTTCGTACACACGGCTTTAACACTTAGCAAAGCGGACAAAGGTTGTATGGTTAAAACAATGTGTACGAGTTGGCTTGATACAAAATAGCACAGGTTGCCAACTCTGAACGAATCTGTGATCGCTAACGTTTAACGAGTAATACGCACACAAGCATCAGCTTATCCAGATTATGTAGAAAACATCTGCACAAGCTCCTGAAGTTATATAAAAAAAACATCAAGCCATACTATTGCGCGTTTTGGGTGCATTTTCCTTTGATTGTCATGTGAGCATAAGTTGCCAGTAACGCGCAGCATGTACATGGGCTTATTTTACTTTCACGCATGCAATCATGTGACGAAACATTCAAAGTCAATCTACGCTTCTATACGTAAGAAAAGAAGCTACTTGCGGATCATAACTCCTAACAAATACCCCATGGTCATTTGCTCGCACTGTTGCTAAAACACGAATTCGCTTATTCCGATGGGCTCGCAACATTTCATCAATAACAGTGACGCTACCACTGTAATAGAGTACTGCAAATCCCGTGCACAATCTATCCGTGATGCTGTTCAAGTAATTGTCAATAGATTTCTGGTTGGCCTACTGTAGGCTAGATAGTAAAAATCGCCGTTCTTTAAGTAATGCTGGATAAGTTCCTAATGCCCCGAGTGATAGATTCAAAGTCCGCCAAGCCAGTAGTATACCAGCACTCTATACAAGGTTTATGGAACTGTCCGTGTTGCAGCTAAATGTTTATGCCGATACTTCTATCAAACTTAATATACGTGGTTAATATACCGAAACTTGGCGGTACAATGTGAGGTACTATTTGGACATATCAGGTTTTTGGTTATTCTGTCTATAACAAGGCAACGTAGTGATAGCCCGTAGTCGCTGTTTAACGTCAGAGCGGGAAGAAAAATACACAAAGTTAAGGCTGTTTTCTGTGTAAATTGCACACACAAGCAGTGCATAAAATGCACAAACTCAAAGGAGAGTATATTATATGTGCATGCCGCCATCCACAGTTTCTAATATCTCTGCTTTTGCCGAAAACGCATAGCCAGTGCTTATTTGACACGATTTATAATTTGCGCCTAATAGCCACTGGAATCATTTTACTAGCATATGGCCTTGCAGCGAATTAAGATGAAAGACCCTTAATAGCGGCCCAAATAAGAGGTGAAGGTTTGGTATCTGGTGCCTCATTTATCTCGAAAAAGGCCGACATGCTACATATACATGACTATTTCAAAAACAGTTCGTTCCACACCTCGATCGGATAGCCTTGTATTAGCACACTTCACCCTCAGCTCATAAAGTGCGACTACTCACACGAGAGGGTATATTATGG
This sequence comes from Urechis unicinctus, assembly GCA_034190875.2. Lineage (NCBI taxonomy): Eukaryota > Metazoa > Annelida > Polychaeta > Xenopneusta > Urechidae > Urechis > Urechis unicinctus. The sequence goes on along the minus strand of CM067358.1, from coordinate 45,665,043 downwards.
TGACACCCATTCACATACCAACCCATCAGGATGTAGATGTTAGAAAATGACGCAAACAATAATGTAATGGGTGCTATGTTTCACATATGATACTCAGGAACCCTTAAATGTCGTTTCGCAAACAACCTAGAGCTACCCGCGTATTACGGGAGCACGGCAGACAAAAGAAAGAAAGCTATGCAAACAGAGGCATGTGCAAGGAAATTACCTCAAACGATTAATGCTATAACAATGTATGCTTTGGTTGAACATTAGACATCTCAGGAATCCAAACAAACCAAGTGATTTCCCTACAGGCTAAATGTGAACGACGCATAGGACAGGAATATTTGACTAGAGTGTGCAAATTGGGCCTTGGTTGCCTTTTCGACAACCAATTTTACCCGATAGCCTTTAGAATTCGTCGCCCAGTGGCGCTCCGTTCGATGGAGCAAAATACATCAAGCAACAGCGCATTAAAAATAATTAGAATCAAATAGCGTTTTATTCGATTGGCACATGAAAGATAATTTGCCGGGAATGATTTCTGTCTATTTACAGTGAATTTATCGTAAAGGGCGCAATGGCAGCAAAGCAGTCCACATTAAGCAGATAAGTGACATTAAATGCCTTTGCTGCAATATGGGCCCTTTATCCACCATGTTTAACCTATTCAGCTACAAGAGAAGCTCTTTGTATAATGATGCAATTACCGAGCATCGCTTGGTTGCATTTCAGGCTCAAAATTCGATGCTTTCTTTTGATAGAGCATCCGTTATTACTTTGATCGTGTTCCAGCCTTGCTATGCGATCATAATAAATATAGCATTTTTACTTCAAAGATGCATCCAAAATAATGCTTACCGATTTGTAATTAAACAAAGCGCCCCACGGCTTCGGCGGTATTTGAAGTAATCGAGATATTCCAGAATAACACATTCAAATAATGTACTTGGATTAATAGTCAATAATATATAAATAGGAGTTGTGAAACGTCCCTGCAAGCTGTAATGCAAAATGCCTCCTATAATTCTGCTTTAATGTGGCGAAACATCGTTGTCTGGAGTAAACTGAAGCAAGTGGCGCCTTTATGCATAAATAAGATATACTCCAACGGCAAAACGATTTGAGAAAGAGGAGGCCTGGTCTGTGAGGTCAGGGAAGTTGTTCAGGCCATTAGACGCTGCCATAGCGAGACTTCCATGTGGCGATAGATCGTGGGGTATATATAAGATGAGAAGGACGGTGGCAGGTGACTCGTGAAATCGGAAAGTTGAGGTTGATGATTTAGATCAGCTGCTGTGGATTATTTTGCATGCAGAATACTCTTAGATATTTCAGTCGCGTATCTGGTTTATCTGCGCAGTATTTCTCAGCAGTACTGCAGCTGGAGTGAGTGGGTGCCACAGTCGCTGCGTGCATGGATATAAAAGGGTGGAGGTGTGGAAGTTCCCAAATGGAATCAATGTTGCTCTACCCAGTCAACCGCACCTTAACTGCGTTAAGTAATGCGAGACAAGTCAGAGACAGTCAGCTGATAAGATTGGACCAGTTGACCGATTCTTGCAAAGGGCGAATTGTAACCGATTTTTTTGGGCATGATTTTGACGTATAGTGATAACAGCACACAACCCAATAAATATATTGAATCTAAAGCTATCCGAAGTAAATATTTCTAAACTTATGTTATCGAAAGCATGCATTGACATTTGATATTTGTAAACGTCAATGCGAGGCTTACTGAACTGATCGAGGGTGATTTTACCTATGAATTTTATCAACTGGTTGTAACTTAACACAGCGCAACTACACTGCGCCGACCTCTTGCTGTTCATTAGCATGATAAACAGCAGACGTTGTCTGTATTGAATAAATCAACGACGTGTTCTCTATCGATCACAAGGCTAATTGTGAATTACTGTTTACGATCCACAAGAACTTATTTTATGAAACCTACATTTCAGGCGTATAACAAAAACATGGAAAGAATCGGTTACAATTATAAGAGATATTTATTATGATTCAGCAAATTAGCACTGTTGTATTTCTTTCGATAAATCAAGCCGAATGGTGTTGAGGCGTTGTAGCTATTTTCCACAATAACGAAAATTATTGGTACTTTCTATATGGAACATATGATCATTCGTTATACTTACATCTTGCACCAGTAACGACCTTAAAAAAGATCGACAATATGAAGATAGGTCTAAAATGAAAATTTCCGAAATTAACTCCCTCATAGAACTCCGTCTTTGATGAGCTACGTATAAACACCGTGTCTGTATTCAGCCATCGTACATGCTCTGACTATATATCGAACAGGAACATATTTAGCATAAAAATAAATCCAAAGCATGAGACTTATTTGTGATAGGTGGTTTCATAGCAGCCATCCCGCTATTTGGATACCACAAAGAGCAATAATCGATTTTACGTTAAATAGGACACATTTCGGGGAGGTCCAATAAAACATTGGAGCATGCATAGTTTCCTTATTACCTCCCAGCAATATTAGTTGTAACAGACAGCACGTAAGGTCGTCTCGTTGTTTACTATAAATATCGCCTTATCCACAGTAATACTTATACTGCGAGCCATTCGCTATTGCGAAAAAGCGCTGATTCATTTCCCATGCATCTGACGGTTCTCATAACGCAAACGGTTCCACACTTTAATTTTATTTCCTCTTTTTTTATGAATCGCAAATTAGTAATTAGTTTTAAATCCTTTACTGCTAGTGGATTGTAATTGATTGTTCTGCTCTCTTTCTTCGGTCAATGAATCTTCTGCGTAGCCAATAGTCTAGCATAGCAATTGTCTCATGTACCAATGGTCTCACAAACCAATGCTCAAATCTGAAAGCAAACGAGTGATACCGCAGCATATGATTAACGGCAAAGTGACATCAATACCATGGGGCAATCAATAAACAACTAAGACACTTAGCACAAGAAGTAAATAGTAAAGATTACTGCGGTCCTGATATTGCAGGTGTCAACGCAATTCTGAAGACTACAGAGCAAATGCGTAACATCAAATTCGAAAGATGCCAGAAGAACTGCTGGCCTGATTCCTACTGCATGTTTCACACGGATAGTTACTGTGATTGTTTTGACTTTATTGTATGTGTCTTCTTACATTAATGTCGAATTTATCATTGAAAGGGTATAATCATATGCGTTTGAATTACGAAACTTTTGCGAAGCTACTCGACGCGAATCGCAATGAATGAGAGCAAAATGGCGAGCGAAATTTATATATGCTCGTATGACAGAAAGAATCAACAAATGTTGTTTGGTTGAAATAAAAACGACCACATTCTAATGAGTTCATTCCGTTGTTACCGCATTATCAAAATTCACATCCTTGCTTAATAACAGAATATAGCTGAGTTTAGCCCAGCCCGTTCGAATTTATGCAAGTTTATATTGATAGTAAAATGACTTGCCAAAACATTTCAAGGATATCATGAGTTGGTTATAGTTACAAATACACAATCGACAGTGTCAGTATTTGAAATAGCACCTGATTATAAGTTTAAAGAGAAATAATCTTACACTGAGCGATCCCGTAAATGACACAGAGGGTATTCATATATCTGTAGGTCAATTTTTTTTACCACCGCCGACGTAGATGTATATATCGGACATCATTAGGTAACTGTCTCAAGAATGTCCTTCTAGTTTTCCCTAACTTGTATTCGAGGTTACCCCAAAATTTCTGATTTCATTACAACGATAACCTGTTGTAAATGTGTTTGCGTCTGGTTGTTGATGAGTTGCTTTGAACGACAACCATCACGTTGCCGATTTTTACAGCTCTTTCGTTCCATTGTATGTCTAGCCCCACCGACGTTTGACATCATCGTCTTTTTACCTTCGTTTCTCATGACGCTCAAATTTTGAACTAAAGGAATTTAAGGAAGTTAAGCGGTGTGCTGACACCCCTGATTAGCTTTCAATTGCGGTCTTATTGAACGCCGTGGCGAGTTAAGAAGCAATATGTCATTTATGCTTGTTTTGTCACTGTTGGTCATGCTGAGATTACGTGAAAAGCTAAAAGAACATCAAACGGTTTGCCATTGTAGTTTTGTTAAGTGCTTAATAGTTGCTATAGTCTCGACGACAATACCGTATTAATTTATAATTGTATTCCATGTTCAGCTCCTAGCCACCCCCATCCCCGATCTATTTAACTGTCTGTACCTTTTACATCTATCGTAATCCCCCAATGCTTGACTCGCAACATAATCCCCCTCCCACACACACACACACACACACGCACCCACACACACTATTCACACACGCACTACTGGGTGGCGGAGATGGATGTGGGTCATCATTTCAGGCACCATTTTCTAATACTTTAAACAGTGGTTAGTGTGCCCTAGGATATGTAAGCTTCTGATTGTTTGACATTGGGAAATACATCGCACAGCGACAGTCACATAGATAACGTTATAACTAATGGATGTGTTCCACCCAGCCAGGATGGCTAAGTAAGTTAATGAGATGCTAGCCAGTTGCTTCCTGAATTGGTATTTCAGAAGCGGAATGGAAGTACGTTAGGTAGCTGCTGCAATATGTAAATCCACTTGGGTAAGGATACTTAGACGTGGTAAAGTAGTATAGTAGATATTTTATGTGCAATGTTGTGCAATCGAAAGCAGAATAAGTATAAATAGTCTCTGCATTAGAAAGCTTACGTGAGCAGCTATTTTCATGCTTCTGAATTATTTTACACGTGTTAAACATAACAGTGACTGCATAATTCTGTTACTCACATCGAGAACAAAAGCTGCATTGCCGCATTGAAATTTAGTTACGACCACTACCTAACATCAATATTTAGAGCCACTGCCAAATGTTTCGAGGCGATTGGTGGTCTTTATTTAAAACCTCTTTTTCACGTTGAATGGCGTTTTCAGCGGTTGAACTAGTTACTGAAAATGCAAACATTTGCAGAGGCAGCTGTTTATAATGTGGCGTCCATCGTTATGCGCCCTTTATTGGAAGCAGTCATATCGTCCACGTGTGGAAAATAACTACACTACACTTATGACTTGCTGTTGGCAATTACTGGCCAAAGCGCTGGGTAGAGTTTTCTCTCCACATTTGTCATTCATCTATCCGCAATGACGCCAATCCCGCTCCCATACAACAGATTACACTATCCATACCCTCAGGCAAATGCATAGCTGCTCCGCTGAATTATGATTCATTGCAAAGGAGCAGGAATAATCAAGCCAAACGCATGACCGATTTCCTATCATTTATGTAGTATTGGATAGCTTGAATAAGGCAAGCGAAAGTGTTACTCAACGACTAAGAAACATCATACCAAAATTCTGATATGAATGGTCTGTAGGGAAAACGTCGTTTTTAAAAACAGGGCAGCGTGAAGTAGGAACATGTTGAGCACCGATGCTATTCATATTTCCTAAGCAAACCCTAGTTTGTGTTCAAGGTTGGAAGCGCAAAGCCATATTGCGTATAAAAGCATAAACATGATGCTATTAATGAAGTGTGAAGTAGATAGATTTAATTGTCGGTTTAACAAGCGAGTTAATATCGTCCGGAAAATAATCTTTCCATGGTAATTTACTGAGGTGAATTGATTGTTTTATTCATCAGGCATCAAATCGTTGTCAGCAGTCAGCCATCTTGTAAACCTAATAATCTCCTAGCAGCGACCGGTTCAACGGTTTGCAATCCGTTGAACGTCTATGTTGGATCGTATGGTTATTGTATCTATTTTCGGTGCCGTGACTTTCTGCTCATAATCTGTTCCATGTTGTGCCGCTTCAAGTACCCTGATCGCCAATTCGATCAAAAGTCATGAAGTAATCTTTCAGCGTCTGTTGAGTCAATTTATCGCTTAAAGTGCTGCGGGATAAACGGCCACACAAGAATGGTAGCGTCAGTGTTTATTAGCTCCTACGTACAGTAAAGTAATCACTTAATAACACATGTTCTATACAATTTCGGCCCTGCATTAGAGCTCTATTTTACGTAACACTCAGTTATGGTAAAGCGCTATGCAATGGTGATACTCCTAAATTCCCCGCAGCCAGGAGACACTTGTTTTTAACGGCTAGAATGTAGTTTACCACATCATCCATAGCCGAGCCAGTGGATACAATATATGCTGTTCATTTATGCATATTTTGAAATCACACGTCATCGTACCGACGGAACTCATGAGGAAACAAACGCTACACAAGTGAAATATCAATTTACCGCGCATTTGTGATTTGCTACGGTATTGTCAGCATCTTTAGTTGTATGGTAATAATCAATCAAATACTTGCACTAAGTACCCTTATCATTTCCCACTAAACCTTTTCCGAATACACAATTATGTTAACCTCCATCTCAACTAGCCCATCTTAGCGTTTACCATCATCATAAATCTCAGTAAACTTTTTGATTATCACGCTGTGTTATGCAATGCGAGAGTGAAATGGTCGTCTGTATGCTTTTTAAAATTGAAAGCGCATCAGTAACCGCATTGACAAAGTCGATAACTTCACTTGCAAAAGCGCAAAGAAGTCGGGTAACATACCTCACATGCTGTTCTCATGGCATCAATAGAAATCTTCAATCGTCACATAGCGCACATTTGATTGGGTAATTGTTGGATGAGAATGTGGTAAATCAACACATATAAGGATAATTTCTATATAATAAAACACGGTGATATTAATACTGGTTACATTATTATGATATACCTATGTATTTCATTGACTAAGCATCTGAAGCCACACTTAAGTTAACTCCCACCTGAGTAGTTAGTAGCTTCTTCTGTGCTTAGCAGAGCCACTTCCGCTATCGTTTGGATGAAATTTCTCTTAGCTCGTGGCTTTGTGTTGTAATCGAATTAACAAAACGAGACAGCAAATATTGTTCTACAATAGCACGATATGATAGTAAAACGACGGCCTATTTCACATGATTAAACTGTATTAACTGCACCTGAAGTCTTTAAATGTCATTTGTCTCGCTAACAAATAAACTTCGAGTAATGGCGCTAAGGGATGTGCTTCACTCGCAAAACATGTGGCTAATCTCATCCACAATATGCTGCGCGGATCTCGAATCAATCATGCAATAGTGGAAGATACCTGTTTTGTAACAGGTTATCTTCTCTGAAAGTATTGGTGACAAATAACAAGTTTGGGGTACAGAGCATAGCGAGTCGGGTCGATTGCATTCCTAATGTTTGGATGAGACAATAATCGATATATTTGTACACATATGACACACTTGGATCGCCTTGGATATCGTAGTAGCCATTTTTATAGGTTTACAGTGATAAATAAAATATATGTTGTACCAAACCTATCGCGGATGATGTAATACATCAGATCATGTCAATCGTTTCCGTGAGGTGAAACGAATTGCAGCGAGACATGCATGCAAAATATCACCTGTGCCGTTTGTCGGGTAACAGATATTACTTCACGGAAGCAGTATTTAATTTTCTATGACTGCGGTTGTCAAGTTGATGACTTAATGATTTTGGGAGTGTCTAAATATATACAACTCTTAAACTATCATTACTGCGCTCCATTAGAATAATGAAAAACGTGAGTTAATTCTATCACACGGACCAATATGGCCCAACAGATACGGTATTGAGCTTTATGAGTATCTTATCTACCTAACTCCTGGATGGATCTGCGCTTCATATATGCATTGACCAGCGAAGACATTGAGTTGCATCTGATCTCTTTCGGTGGCAGCTGATCTTAATTGTAATCTAACGGCTAACATACAGAAACGTTCATTACAATATTTGCTGTTAGATGTGGTTGTTGTTACTACACTAGATTATGTAACACATAGTTATGGTTATCAAATATATGAATAACCTCGCCTATACAATCTGTACACATACTAATCTTACACATTAACAAACGTATTATATCATGGCATGCAGTGTAATGTTGCATCAAATAAATTTCAATCATAGTGCAGCTAACTTTTAACCTTACATGTGGGGGTATTTTGTGGTACTGAAGCTGTGTCCGTCTTAAAACAAATCGCGCGTTGCGGAAATATTATCGGCACTGACAGCGTTAGCTCTGTCGGATGCTCAATCACATGTATTCGTTAGTAACATGGCATATTATTTCTTGCCCTACAAGCAATTTGTGCCATCAGTCAAATATCTCATATCACATGACAAGTACTTTTGTTAGAGACATTCAATTTCTTACACATACGGATTATCAAAAAAAGTATATTTGCATATCCCGAGGACTGAAATTGCGAAAATATATACTAATCGTAAAAAGTGAGACGATACGTTAAGAAATGCGACGGTCTTTTATCGTCGAATTTTGCAATTGTACTCAAACATTGATATTGCAACATTTTTACAGTGTCTCTCAAGATGAATATGCTTGATCCAAAGAGAATTAATGCACTGCAAATGTGATGAGTTGAGAGGTGCAAAACAATGGTTGGAACACAGCTCCTGTGGTGATTGTCTTTTGGCTTTGTGGCACGTGCTATTGTAGGATTGTATAACAGGATATTTATCGGAATAAGCACGACTGTGCCAGTGCAAATGTTTCCTAATTGCACGAATGTTGCATATTTACATATCTTCATGCACAGTGAGGCACATGCATCGCTTACGTTTATTTAGCTACGTTTGCTATGAATATCAGTACACATACTAAGACAACACAGCCCATCTATGGTATGAACGGCATAAATTTTATCACCAACTAAAAGACACTAACGCAATTCATTTCATTATTGACTCGAACACATATTGTCGCTTTATTCTACAAGTCTCAAATAAGTTGAGTCAATGGAAGGCTTTGCCGTCATAGTGAAACTTCGATGCCTCGTTACTTTTATAGTGGTGATTCCTGTTATACAAACTGTACCATGTTGCACCACATACACTGAATCATTGTACCATATGTATACTATCCTAAAAGGCAATGAGAAGGTGAACCCCGTTTTTTTTTTCCGTGTGGATAACATTCGTTTGTATTAAGTGGTTATGAGTTATAAATAGACGACAATGAGTAAATGAGTGTTTGTAGACCGGGCACAATGCGTGCCGCGGGCAATTACTCACTAGAAATACAAAGAAATGCGTCATGCCAATCCTCTTTGCAAAAGTCACCTTGCATGTTAGATACGGAAGATCGCTTGCTACCGACCCAGCTATGATTCGCCAGTAAAAGTCAGTCTGGGTGAATTTATACGGAAAGCCATGGACAATATGATATGATCAATAATAAAGCACCGTTTAGCGTTGTTGTAAATGACATTGTAAACACTGCTCATGTATTAATGGGCCGCCACATAATCAATTACTATTAAGGTAATATCCTTTGAATTGAACGTTTTACAAACTAAACTTTCACGCATTATGTGTTTTGCAGCGTGCGCATTTATATTCTAGTAGTACACGTGTATTTGCTCCAACGACGCTCATCAAGTCTACCTATTCGTTGTGCTACAACCTAACTTGGTATCTCAACTTTTCGATAAGCAAAGCTGGAGTTATTTCTACATTATAACTTTGAATGTACTTTATAACGACGAAGTACAGCTCAATGTATACCTTTGATGGAAAAGAAATCCCCCGTGGCAAAGCTTTATTACTTTAGATAGCTGCTAAATAAGGAAAGTTTAAGCAAAAATGTCCGCATGTCCTGTACATATCTCTCGTTAGTAATATATATCCTGCACATAACTTATTGCAGTTAAAAGGCGTTTCATGTTCGAATAACTGGTAAGTCATGATATATGTCAAGCGGCATTATTATTCTGTTTGACTGTCAGTTAAAAGGCGTTTCCTGTTCGAATAACTGGTAAGGCATGATATATGTCAAGCGGCGTTATTATTCTGTTTGACTGTCAGGGCGACCCACAAAAGATGCAATGCACAAGTAACAGTCATAAGACGTGAAATATTTACGTTTAAAGATGCAAAGCAGCGCCTGTATAGCTTTCTTTCTGTGTTGACACTACCAAATGATTCCCATTCAACTGATGACCTTAAAGAAATCAGCATCCTCGTAGTTCGACCTGATATCAAATTAAAGTTGACTTACAATGTACCACAATGAGAGGAGCTTACCAACTATCTTGCGTAGGCCACGGATAGCATATCTAACAGCATATAAACTGCGGTTGCTAAATGTTTTTTAAATATTTTGTGTGCATTCACATTACATCGTTTTGGTAGACAGTCTTCTTATTTCAAAAATGTGCCCAGCAATTTTTCTCATTTCCTATCGTACATTTCACGAAGATTGCGGAAAATAACTACAATTTGCTTATGGGTAGGTTTTAATACCCAGATAGCTGCTGCACGTGATTTGTAGTGCAATGCATAGTAAGACATTGAGAGCATTTGAGAAGAGATTCAAGCGGATGCATTGGCACTATCGACCAAAATAAGTGCACACACTACAAAGAATATTGTGCGATCATATCAGTCTGTCAACTAGGTAATGAGAGGTTCCAGTAACAGGAAATTAATATTGTGTTAACGCTAATCTTGGCATTGACCATTACATTAATCCAAGTTCTGTGCTTATCAACGCATTAATAGCAATACTTTATTTTACTTAACCAGTGTGCATTATTGTTGATCACATCGTATTGTCCATGGTTCTGCATTCCTTCTCCAATATTGACACTGCGTCTTCTATATTTATGAAAAAGACGTGTGAACCCTAATCGAATCGATTTCGGAGGAATCTTAACAAACACAACCAATATACAAGTCAATACAAGAAATGACCAAAGGTACACTGGTAATCATCTGTGTCTCAATAAACAATCACCAATGCAAACTAATGGCAAGGTGGCTCCCATATAGCTAAACTCTCAGTCGCTTCAGTCCATAAAAGATATGTTGCAATGTTATGCCATATGCGATTCTGATATCTTATTAATCGTCCAAACAGTAATCTGTATATACACTGATTATAAACCTGAGGGAAAACTGGTTTGGAGAAATACACAAAGAATTATTGCGTTTGAAGCAGTGTTGTGTAAACGATGTTAATAAAGGAGAAACAGTTCTCTGCGCTTTTATTGATTATTTGATCTATTAACCCCCAGCTCACAGAACACATTAAATTAAACTTTATTAATATATTTCCTAAGAATGGGCAATAAACTTAACTAAAACACCAGTGAGTTATGCAAAACAGCAATTACACGTGGCACTGACGTCGTTGTGATGTATATGATTCAGCCACATAATTCAGCTGTCCTTATATTCTGATGGTGGTATAGGCTTAGAACTTCACCATCAACATTGTAATGTCTTGGTTATCTCCGAAATGGAATGCCTGGTACTCCAGCTAAATCCTTATACTAGCGCTGTACTGATTCCATATTTATGCTTTTGATGTCAGAATGTGATTAAGTCAGACTATTAAGTGACTTATACGCGGAGGATATTCTCTGATTCCACGTTGCGCAAACGATATGAGAAATAAAAAGAGAGATACAGTAAAGGATGCATTTCTGAGGACATGTAATAAGAAAAATAATGACATCATGCATCTCCTATCACTTTAACTGCTTGGATAGTTGTTTGCAGTGGTATCTGTTACTGTTTTATGACCGTTTTATTTGTTTTGCGGAACTAATGCATCAAAATAAATGTATAATGTGAATGTTTGTCCGTCGCAACGTATTCTATTATTTACCTTGAGCATCACACGTCGATAGAAATAATATATGTAGCATATCTAACGCATGGTGAATACCTTTTCATTTCAGCCGACATTATTACATAGATGTAAAATATATCCAAATAATGATTATATATATGATTAAATTACAATATCATTGTGATCTACAATTTTTTAAATAAATCAGCAATAGTTAAGCGTATTGTTACAAAAGCGGGGTATGCAAGGCTTGCCAGTGTCTTTTCGGCCGTCTTCTTAGCACTGGATAAAGAAACTTGTTTGTATGTGAAATTTTCAGAAATAGTCTCTAAGGAACACCTGGTATCATTTGCTTTCGAATTGATCATTGCAAAGTGAACACTTTGAATGCAATGTAATCACAATAGTCAATGGATGTCAGTTGGCAATCAACTAAAGGACTGATTCTTTGCAAACATTGAGCGATGTATGTTTCTTTTCTACCTACTGCTATTAATGGCCAGGACGTCAATAAATGTTAGAGGCCATTTTGGAGTATTTATATTCCTTGGTGTCTCATTTTATCAATTAATACAAATAATTGTTTAGTAGAAATAACGCAGATGCTGATGCTATTGCACACACCATTGTTATTAAAAGCTGCGTGAACTCTTTTAAAGAAAGCCGGTGCAATAATGAGTTGTGTTTCTTCTCCATGGCGATAGAAACACCACCTTTAACGCGAAGTCATTTAGCGGGGTACGCAATAACGCTCGGGCTAGCAAAGGTCCTGGCAGGGTGCTGTCAAGGAATTGCTTAGATTGGCTATACAGCAATAGACGCTAGCGTTACATATTACGTTACTCAATGCTGGTATCTGTCTATGTCACATTGGGGCCTCTGTCTTGGAAACAAACCGAGATGTACAAAAGTGGTAAATAAGAACACGGAAGAAAAATTTAATACCTTTTACGAATTACTGATGACCAAAAGATGTCTGTGTAGTCCAGTAATGAAAAATTGCACAGCGTTATTTATGTGCGAACACTGATGTTTGTTGTGCTTTTACTTGTATTCACGGATAATAGAGAACACTGATGTTTGTTGTGATTTTACTTGTATTTGCGGATAATATGGATTTAATAGGGTTTTAACTGCCGTCAACACATTACCTGGTGACATTATCAAGAATGCAGCCAAAGCATGCATTTAATCGTCTATTGTTTCCGATCAAAATAAATATCCACTACGAACTAACCCGAATCGACAAAACATCATAAGATGCTGTACCCGAGCATTAATCAGCAAGTGGTTCGCATTGTACTAATCGTCTGGCGTCGTTGTATTTTAATGAACAATCTGACATAAGCAACCATAACACTGTTCACGGAGCGCGATCACAGCTGATGATATGACAGTGCAGCTGTAGCCTATCTGTTAGATTGCTTCTGGGTGTTACTAGTTCATGTGATGTTATTGTACGGACCGGATCAATAGTGGCAAGTAATCGATGGCTCGGAATGTAATCTGCATTTTTTCCAATCACGCAAGAGTACGCGGCCAGGTATATGCATAATGTAGACACATGTACTATTAGTAAAAGGATGCTGTGTACAAAACCCCATGTTGTGTACCTTTCAAATGTATTCTTGCAACTCAATGGGAGTATACCTTTAATGTGCGTGGTAAATAGTAGATGCATTTCACTTGGGGATAGCTCACTGTAGGCGGGAGCTCGAGGAATTAATACATATAAAAGTGAGTTAACTATGCAATGTGATCATTGGTGATATTCAATATTTGGTGATCCTAGTTAAAAACATTCTTGTCCGAAATCGAATCGGTATTTTGACTTGTTGCTAAATCAATGAATTATTACACTGATCAATATATAATTTAGAATGTGCTTTTGTATATGTCCAAAGATAATAAGTTCATCCAACTTCCGCAGGAATAATTGTGTCACAAATAATGGACTGGCTGTTGGGGGTGAAATAATTTGACATGGCCCTCGTGTAGGTCATTTTTTGGTATAATATTGCTTGGTGCAGAGGCGCCGCTTGTGGAGATAGAATACACATGGTTTACATGGAAAATTGCTCGACATCGAGCCCTACGTTAATTTGGATAGAAACCTCGTGAGTTATATCGTTGATAACCTTGAAAATCATGACTTATGCATTAGTACATTTGATTACAGGGTGTCATAACTATCGCAACTCTTTCGCAAATACGATGCACAAGTACTTAATGGCAGGCTTATTGTGTAATGCTGTCACAGTGGCAAGTTGATCATTGCTTGGGATCCAAGGAAGAAGGGCAATTTCAATGAAATATCCTCCTTCGAAATTTCGCTTTTAATTTTTGCAGCAATACATGTTGAGGGTTCGTCAGATTTCCCTATATTACAGGCTTTAACAAATGGTTCTGGCAGCTATATTAAAACACGATGTTTTGTTTTAACCTAGGCTGTACATATGCGTGAGCAGCACGAGGTGTGCCAATTAATAGGTTGCCATAACAACAGTAGGTGTTCTGAATATCTGTCCGCGAATGATGATGGATTACAAACGTTGTACATTGAATGATGGGCATGTTTTCAACAATTTCTGTTAACAACATGCACGACATGGTAAACGTACATTGGTTCAAAAGCCTGTTACTGTAAGCTGAAGTTGATAACCATCAAGGCATTTTACCGCTACGAAATGACGTCACATATCTCATCGTTATGGTGCATTTGCTAGCTCTATCTGGGAAAAAAACCTGACCAGGTATAACCATTAATAGCGGAGCTCCTTTGCATTATGTATATTAACTGCAATGTGAGACTCTTCATGTTTGGCTGAACGCAACAGTCGGGAATGACGGAATGGAGTTATTCAACGGCAAGTTTATGGTGACATAGCGACGTGAAATGAAAGCAATCTCATCTTGTGAGAACCTACAAAGAGCATTTTTGGCACTTTGAACCTCAAGTGAAAGTCAGCACCAATATATTACAATCACATTTACATTATAGTCTTAGGTCGCTGATATGTTTCGTCACTGGAGACATCGTGCTCATTTAATAGCTTTCTGTGCTATATTTTCTAGTGAAACACCATCTTATCACTTCATTGCACTGGTATCACCTGCTTCCATCGCCATAACAGAACCATATTGGCTGTGTTAGACCCATTATATGCAAGTTTATAAGCATTGAAACAGTTATGTCTGTTTAGTTAAGCGGATAAACGTCGTAATTTGTTGTAGATTATACAGCTGGCCTCATTATTTGATACAAAAGTTAACACTCGTCAACATTATTTGATAATAGATCAGATAACGTATGTTTATGAAACACACAGCAGCTGTGTTGATCTGCAGGATTGTGCAGCACCAATGCGTGTCATGAACTAGCAACGTAGGAAAGAATTGATAGGATGGTATACCACGACCACGAATTTTGGACGCAAATATCCGTTTAGAATGAAATACATTATGATTGTACAACAGGATATCTATCGGTATAAGCATGACTATGCCAGTGCAAAGGTTTGCTAGTAATACCGGCATAATTATAATCAACGGCCGAGTTTGTAAAGATGCACGATATGCGATTACTTTGTTATGTATCAGCTTATGAAATATCGTAATGGTGCTTATATGAATAGTTTAACAAGCAAACAATGGCTATAACGTTACGGGCATTGTTTCAGTTACTGTGCATGTTGAACAACTACAAGCATTTTGGGAGCTCCAAAATATAAAAATGGTAGAACATGTCAACGGTTTTTTAACAACTTTTACACTGAATTATCAATAATCCTATTACCTTGATACTTACGAGACGTAAAACACCACTGCCGTTTGGTTCATGATGTTTCATGGTATCATACAGGTACAGATTGTGTGGTTGTGATTGCATGAGCTGTCACAATATGATGAAAAGCGACTCTGGCAACTGGGCACAATGAGTAAAACCCCAGCAGCACAGGATTAATTATATGTGGCAGTGTATTTCCTCGCTATTTCCCATCATAAAGTCGAAAAGCAAATATAAATAGACTTAAATGCTAAAGCCAATAGGTCAGCTTTTGACATAATGCATACATTATTACCTCATCTTAATAACAGGTTCAATCGCACATTCAAGAATAAATACTTTTTAAGGTGCACGCACTTGCTAAGAACGAAACGGAGTGTTACTGTCAAACATTCAAAGCCCTTACAATGTTGACATTAAATCATGTATTTATCGGGCAATGATAACAGTACCGCATATATTTGATCCTATTGGCGCATAATGAGTTAGTTACAAGTGACATGGTGTTCTGGAAGAGAATATTCACAGCATGAGCTGTGGTGACCTTTATAAACACCGCTACTGTCACAACAAGATTGACATTGGCAACAACTGTTATTATTGTGATATAAAACCGGTCATCACGTTATAATGATGCTTACTTACTTGGTGGCCAGGATATATTTTAAAAAACAGGTGATGAAGTGTGAGCCAATACCACGTTCGATCTTCATATGTCAATGCAATTATGTTTCGGCGTAATCAAATGAATAATTTATGAGATTTGTGTGCTGTGGGTGATATCGTTATTTTACAGCACAAACTTATTCTGCCATAGATATTGAAAATGTTTGAATGATGGAAAGTGATGACAGTGTGTATCCTAATCAAAACTGCACATCGCATTTTTAAATATACTGTCGAGAGATCTAACAACCCATTTTCGTAACACAAAACAGCTATGAAATGCTTAACCAGACGTTATGGCCGTTGCTAATGTGGCAGGTGCTCTTACTCCCCTTCGAGCAAAGTCAAAAAGAGCTCTATGATAATTTCAAGAGCAAAGTAGGCGGCAAACCGTAATTATACATCATAACGTTCACAAAAACGAACGCTTTTTACGACATGCAAGCAACCCATGCTCATTTAAAATCCTTGCTTTCGTCCCAGTGATGAACCAAAAGGCTTGTTGCTTATAACAGCCTAGTGACAGAAGCAACATGTTAATAGACGGACTGCAATCTTCTTGCATATATAAGTGTGTTGTTATGGCTGAATCGTTGATATATTGATCTGTGGGTATTCAAACGCCGTCAGCTAAACAGCTTAAGATTGATTTAATTTGTTTCACTAATAGTCCGTGTCATATGCACCTTTTAGCAGCAACAACGAACTGGGGGAGTATTTCTGAAGTAAATATTCGTACACTTATGCGGATGAACACGACAAGTGCTCACAACATAATGAAGGTTACATTGGGAAAGCATATTGATGCTGCATTACATTGCAAGACTTCGGGATTGGTTTGTTTGATATGGAGTTGCGGGCCCTATCTCGGTTGCTTGAGGTGGACGAATGATATTTGTGACAGGAAGCTTCAGCTACAAGAGCTTATGATTTATATATAGTGCAGCAATCATATAACGTAATTGAACACTGCCACCATAGGTTTTACATGACCAAGTGCGCCAAAGGAAAAAATCGTTCACTATTTCCAAATTTAACGATATGCAGCAATGCGATGTTTATATAAACGTTGTGATCTTTTCGCTGTTCAAATTCCGCAATGGAGTTGACTGTCATTCATTAATCCATCTAAACAAAATGTACACGAGCTTTCTTCATGTGCACACTGGTTATTTACCGGGGAACGGATACGAATGCGGCTCGAAGCTATTGGATCAGCCATCACATCAGCGGGCTACATCTTCACTATCGGTGGCGACCAGAGGAGCCGATTTGTTTCGGTTATTGTCTGTATAAAAGCAAATAAATTGCAAGTAAAACAGCTGATGATAATGATTTTGTAATGTTGATCGTTTCATACCCCGTGAAAAGCAGCGATATACATAAATGAAACATATATTTAATTCACATTCGGCATTAATAGGGAGAAAGCACGAAACAAGTTGATTGAATGAGAACTAGGCAGCAATATAAAATGAAATTGCAGTTAAATGCAGCTAAACTAATAAATTCAGATATATGGGTAATGTACATGATTTAGGGCAAGTAGATAACACCTGTCAGGATTGTCAACGGTTTTAGGTATATAATAAACCTGTTCTGCACGCCATAAATTGCAATCCCAAATAGTATAGACAGCGTTGTACATAAAACGCTTGTTAATTCTCTACCGGTCGATTACCAGATGGAAAATGGTTTCAGGCCCATTATTTAGCTGCTTCATAGCTCTTAATGCCCGCCATATTCCATATATACACCCATTTATGTGATGTCTTTGTTGTCTGCTCAAAGCGCCGATGGCCACTGATAGTACTTAATTGCATTTAGTGACACCTTTTTCATAAACAGCCTTAAATACATCAGTTAAAGTCACCGGCTATTACCAAACTGGTAAACGGTCCTTTATGAATATTGGCATCAGTTACATACACCTAAATAACTCCGGCAGTAGTTTTGATTCTGTAAATCGATTTGCATCCTATAGACCAAATGTTCCGATCTGCGCCGTGCGGTCTTGGCTGCTGATATAGGAAATCCATATGCTGTGGAGAAGTACTGTACGGAGATTGTTGTACAAGATTACGCATGTATGAGCAGACTTTAAGATGCCAGGATTATGGCTTATCGTCTTGTGACCAAAGGTATTTAGTAATGAGCCAGCGATCTGCAATAAATTTAACGAAGTCAAATAACCATAGCTACTTGCTAACTTTCAATGACGCGACAACGGTTCATTCCTTATTACCCAAATTGCACACATTATACTCAGATATTGTGATTGTGTAAGAATATCGTTATGTCTTGGTTGCATAACAGAGAACACAGGTAGGTATTCGTTAGGTAGCAATTGACTTTTGCCAAGCAAATTATTTGGCCTGCGTAAATACAGAACATTATATCTATTCTCCATGTGCGTGGTAAATAATTATGCGAAAAAAATACAGAAATGCACATTTTCTTTCAAGGATCATTATTAAATCGGTTTGTGATTCACGTACTGAAAAACATTGAAACATATGATTATTTCATTGGGTTGTTAAATAACTTTCGTGAATGCATGCGTCAAAACAAATCCATATGGTCCACAGCACAATATTGAATTCAAAACAGCAGAACCGTGAATATTTTATCAGTTTGGGTGCACTGCATAATCAAGCAGCAAGAAGGTAATACAGAATGTCTGATGTTAGCCGACCAGCTTTAGTCGTCTAGTTATTGCTCCGTCAAAAGTTGACAGTAACCAGATCAGGCATTGGTGTACAATGCCGCAAAAACATCAGCACCGATTGTAGATCATGATATAATTTCATATTCCTGGATCTACGGCAATTTAAAAAAGTTATCGGACAAATGTAATCAGCTGATTATGTGAGAATAGGTAGTCAATACATAGACTCGTCGGTAATCTTAGAAATACCCAAATCAATGAGGCACAACAGGACCATACAAAGGACGCACACCTGTTTACCAGCAAGTTATAAATTCCAAAAGCATCACAGAAATAATAATATAACACTACTGCTGAATCAATTCTCTTCCCTCCATTGTCTGCATAATATTTAACGTTGTTATTTATCCAACATCTACTGATTTTCGGTGATTAACTCGATAGTTACTAAACTACATTCCTAGTGTTCACGATACATTGTATGCTGCGAATTACGAATATGCTATGAACACCAAAGTACATATAAGCCACACAAACTGATTCTGCTTGTATCAGAGGCGGTGGGTACAGGGAAATCTCATAAAGCGTCTTGATTGATTACACAGCTAGAAGAGTAGCACACAATATAGCTAAAGCATACACAGACAATAAGCTCCCACGCAGTGAGGTAATTCTATATGTCATGTTTAGTGACATATGGTCGTCAAACAAACATGGGGAGGGCCTAACCATCTGTCACCATATATCACTTTGGTACGAGACTGAAATATTGGACTCGATTGTACAAACTGGACCCTTGTCTCTTTTTATCTCATCCAATTTTGCTCACACAATAAAGCTCTTGGTGATGGAGCACATATTCAATCAGGCAAAAGCACATTACACAGCGGAAAATAGTAATCATAATAGTATTTATGAAAATAATTACCTATGATTCTCTGTTTTATGCTTGCATCGTAGTAATGTGTCCAGTTTGTTAAAATTACATTAATGTTCTTCTCATTTGAGCGTATTATTCTTCAAGGGCGATCGAATGGCGAAGGTTCGTCCATTATTAGGCGGATAGGAGGTACTCAAGCGACACCAGGATAATCTCATTGCAGCAATGACACTCTTATGCTTTAACATCTCACAAGTATTACCGAAAGCCGAACGTCAACGGCGCGAGAGAAAAATGATTTCATTGGATAGCGAAAGCTTTGTAAAGTTCACAGGTTCGACGGGTCCTAACTCGTGATTAAGGCAAATTGCTTAAGTTTACCATTTTGCTGCTGTAAAGACCTTACCACGTACTTTAATTCGCCTGGACTTGCAGTTGAGTGCTGTGTGACTCTCAGTACTTTAATGTGCCGATGGCCATTATCAGAAATGAATCGTGTTTAGTGGCGGCTTTATGCACTGACAAGCTAAACCAAAACCGTTGAGAGCCATTTGGAGTCTCTAATATGATGAAGTAAACGGTACATTATTAAAGATGGCTGAGAAGACTAACGGCTAAATTATTCTTGCAGTAAGTTGTAAGCTCGGTGACATAAGTATGTGTTCTACTGACGAAGAGGAGAGTAGGAAGAGCGACAGACTGGTGCTGTTGGATTTGATACCAGAACTGTACAGCACAGTAATGATGTGTCCTTGAAGATGTTTTGAACCTACCAGTAGCTACCTACGCGCTCTGTCTCGAGAAAAGGGATCACCAAAGACAAATGAGATTTGAGCTAAGACATGACGCAAGGGTGAAAGGACTGATACGTAGTCAATTTTGCCATCCCAATAGTTTATACTGTATATTCGTACGATAGGTTATGATTCGGTTAATATGATAAGGATATTGATCAAGGACAATTGGTTTGAGCATTTTTTTCTGATCCAAGGTGAAAAATAAGCGTGCAAATTAAGCTATCAACCTCGTTTAACGGCCTTCTGGGCCAATGAAATGCAGGATAAATGAATTGTAGCTACCACATACGCACAAAGTAGCAAAACATAACATCGAATATTCCTTCATTGATTCTGTAATTAAATCAAACATCTCGCCGATTTGCGTATTTGTTGGATATAATGTTATGTTATACTTGGTCCTTTTTGATGGCCAATAACTCAAATGTCATATGTGGTATAAGTAATCATAGACTTTGTTCTGGTGACTTACTTCTTGGTTACTTCATGACAACAAAAGGCATGCGGCTGCATTTTTATGCATCAAAGGCTCCATGGTTTTAGTACAACCGCTCTGATACCCATTGAAAATAAGTTAGCTTTATCGGCTTCCACACAGGCCACTCCCGAACGCTTTGCAATAGCAGTAGTTTATGGGCAACATACGCGTAGCACAGCATTCGTCATGTGTTCATTGTCGCATGCTGGCCAAGCGACGAAATCTCTGGTTGCACCTATGCCATCCCCTATAAAAAATAAAATGATTACATTATAGTTCAGTGGCTCGATGGGAATGGAGAGCGATATTCTCTGCCAATTTAAAACCGTATATCAACAACCCCAACAGTTGCACCACCGCGCCACTGCACCGCTATGCCCATTCCACTGAGTCGCTGGCTGTTGGCATTACTCTTCAGCTCATGATACTACGATTGAGGAAATGGAGACTGGAATAACTGTAGAATCTCAAATTATTCTACATACAATTATTCAGCACTTCTCGTGTGTGCAATTTTTATATTGTTAAATCAACCATTATCTAGACCATTCAGATTTCTATAGGCGTGATGTATTGTCTTCCCTTTTTGCAAGTGCTGTAACATAACACAGCGGACCTCCATTACAAGTCACTATGTTGATTGCATAAATTGGCAGCATCTGATTTCGCTATATGCAGTTACTATTTTGGACCGTGTTATTCAACGTCTCGGTTTAGTATGTTTATAAATTAGTGCCTGTTTAAACCAAGTTCCTTATTTCGATATTGCATTGCTCATATATTACCTGTTTAATGAATGGAAACGGCAATAAATGACATGAAACGATTTTCTGGACAATATAGCATTGTTACTAAACAATATACACCAGTCACTTGGAAAAATCACATCCATTTAGCATTGTGATATAAAAGACATTGGTTTGTTATATCGTGATTTTATTCGGTAGAGTGAAATTATTTGTTGTTACGTAAGGGTGTTTGATGTGCATTAGCTTAAACAAATATAAATTACGATGCATTTAAGGCATCGATGGTGTTTATAATAACACCTTTATATTAGCGCAGTTGATATGTCATCAAACATATACATATATGCATAGAGCTTGATACAAAAGTTAAATATCATAGCAAATCATTGCATATGAGCAGCAAACGACCTGGAGTCACCAGGGCATGATCTTAAGAGCAACAAATTGTTAAAAAAACAAATAACAGGAGAGCTAAGTCTGCTTAACAATAGTTAATGAAGGAAGAGTTGCAAGAAAGAACGAAAAAGAGACAAAACTATCCAAATGCCCAAAAATTTATTAATAAAAATAAACACTTGGTATTGTTGATCGACTCCGTGGACACAATAATTAATAATTAAAATATTGATTACATGAGTTATCCCTCCTGGATAAATCGACGCGGCGGAAATAGCTCCATGGAAATACATGAGGGCACTTAAATACGCAGTAAATACACTTCTTAATGGTCCAAATAATGGCTACAAATCGTGTTATTTGTAAGGTATAGAAGAATAGATAAGAAGAATAGAAAAATTACAAAATAGGGATGACACTCACCATAGAGTGGTAAACATAGCTGGCGTAGAGCTCCAGGTTGATCTGTTTGTTGATACCAGCTTCGCTCTCAGCGTGGTAATTCTGACGGGGTTGAGTTTCGCGAGACATCTTGATCTTCTTTCTCGTCTAGATGGAAAGCAAGCAGTTTATAGAGATTGATTATTTGTGTCTGAATTTACCCGTACGTTCACTGACGTCCCAAGACAAATGTCGACTGTTTCTGGCGTGATTGATTCGGGGCAAACATATATAGACTGAACAGCTCTTCTACCAGCTGGCTATCACCCTGCTGGCAATAAATGTCCAACTCAACATGGAGTTGTTATCGGTCAAACAAGTGTGTTGTTTGTGAGGTCTTGGTTGGACTTCAAACCTATCACGTCGGCTCACGCGAGTTTCCTATATTAAGTTCGCATTTTTTTCTTCTTCAAGCGCGTGCTTAAATCTATGTCAAAATGAAACGAGTTTTGCATATTAGTCACAATTAATTAATTGTAATCTACCTGCAAATATGACTAACATCAGGAATTCACAACGTGCAAGTCACTCGTGTGCGAGTGTGGGGTCAGAGGGAGCCACGTACTCTTGATGTCTGCAACACGTATATTTTTGCAAGTCTTAATGACCACCATTTGACTGTGAAACAATGCAAAATAACATTGAGCTTCTATCAAAACCCAGAGAAAACATGAAATTTTATTATGTGGTATCATTTGATGCAAGATATGCAACAAGCATTCCTCCAAATTAGAAGCTATGTGTAGAGCGCTGCAAAAACCCACTTGATAATATCCTTAGCCGAGAAAACAAATAGGTTACATATATTGAGGTGCTGATTCACATGAGATCGATAGCGACTGACGCAGTATATGTAACTCCTTGATTGACGTGACAACCAGTGTTAAACTACACGATCGTTGGGTTTACGGGTTTAGGCCTGTTGACTTATACCCAATATGAGCTGAAGCCAGCTTGAAATCGATCGGAGGTCGCCTTAGCCGGCCTCTTATATTATTGTTATATTTGATCGTTTGTTGCCGAAGGTGGTTATGCAGTTTCATCTTTATCACTGGATTTAACTCGTCAATATACTTAGTCAATAATCCTCAAAGCTGGTTGATGCCCCCTCAAGCGCTTGAGCAAGCCCCTTATGATATCACCATAAGACCGCACACTTATCTATAATACGAAGGTCATGATGGTTGAATCATAATGGTCTAGTCCGAACACCTGAATCATTAACAAAGGCCAATAATTGACTAAGGTTTAATGTGCACCAACGGTGCCTGACCGTCTGCAAATCCACTGAGGGCGTTCTCCGTCATTGGTAGCAGCGTGTTGTCGTTGATTACACACACGAAACATGATGTAATGGGGGCACTCTATTCATTACAGAACTCCTTCGTTAGTCGTATTTTGTTTAACAGGAAATCGATATCATAATAAATGCCTGATGTGCAGATGTAACTGGCGATGATTCAGCAGTTATATATTATTTTATTATTCGATGAAAAAAATATTAATTGAACTGTACGATTCATTCAGGTAATCATGCTTCGAATGGGTCAGGTTTCATCTCCGGGTTTCATTTATGCAAGGAGCAAGATTTATTGAATATACACAAGGTAGTCCACGTGGCTGCATGAGGTATTGTCCAGTTTAGCTTGGCCTGACTTTTCCGTTGTCAGGGTATTCTTTTAACTATCGATCTTTGTTCTATTTGGATGCGATGACATATTTGTCATAACAACCCCCCCCCCCCCACGCCCCTTCCCCCACCAATTGACCCATCAGTTATCATCGAAATATCTCTGGCACATTTGGACTGCAAAGTGATGTCCCTTACAGATAGCGCCACATCCAGAGAGCGCACATTTCAGGCGAACGTGAAGTGACGTCATTATAACCAAATCCGACCCCACGTCGCTCCAGCGAAGAGCTTCGTAAACTGGCTCCATGATCTGTGTATTTTCGTTTTTTGTTTACTCAATACGTATAATTCAGTTAGAGCATTGGGTTTCCAAAGCATTTTACATAACGTCCAGGTTCTATAAATGGCGAATGTGATATTGAGTTTCTGCCTTTGTGATGCATTGGAGCCAATCGGTCAATATCAACTGAACAATGGCCAAATACTGAATCTAAACTTGAAACATATGGTGAACTGTTAATCTTCAAAAACAGACAACTAAACCGCTTTCAATTTACCGCTATTAATTTACAAACTGTTTAACAAATCATTGTTTCGCAGTGTGACAATGTTTCTCTACTAAACGTAACTCGCGCATTTCAAGATTAAGCTCACCTTCTACAGTCAATTACAACCAAGACGACATATTATCTTTAAATGATTGTTATCAATGAGCCATTGATGTGCTGCCACTAAATACATATACCACCGCTGATGCGTCTATGTACATTACGTACCTTGTTACTTGAACGAACAGCAACACATTTTGAGTTCAATCATCATACAGTCTTGTATTTATCAGAAACATTCCTTTGATGAGCAAGTTTTCTGGTAGCCAACATATTCAACTATTCCTCATTCTCTTGAGCCCTCACACCCTCTCTGGCTCTGAGATAAATACGCACATCACTATAATTATAATGTCGAGTTGGATCAGGCGTGATAATGAATGGTTTATTGCGTTAGGCCTTTGCCCCAAAGACGATAGAAACATTCATAGGGACGCGCAATAAAGCTCCGGATCGCAAAGGTCGGACCAAAAGGATAGCGTACATTGGACATAGAACGTAAACACGCCTGAATAATGTCGTGAATAATGCTCAACATAACCAAATTACAACCATAGGCGCCCACCACTGATTTATCTCTGGGCATGGTACAAGATCTAATATGATAAACAAGTGCGTGGGGGCTTCGTGTTACTTTTCATTTATTAAGAACGAAAGTCCGAGACGATTTACAAACGGCACAGTGTGACATGTGTTGTGATAGCGATAGCCTTTTTTTTAATGCCAGATAAATACAGCCAAGAACAACTTAAGTTTTGTGTGTTCTGGCTGAATTTGTTCATGAATGCGATCGCATCAGGCATTATGCATACTTGTTGTTTGAACAATGGTGTTATTTCTGTCGCTTCTAATGGTGGTAAAGGCCTTGTGTCAAGGCATTAGGTAAGACATTCCTATCAATAACGCGACCCGAGAAACCATAATCCTGACCAGAGAGCATGATCACAGTCTTAGATGTGATGGCGCAACTAAAGCCTATCGGTTTGATTAACACTATGCGTAACCAGTTTATAGAATGTCATTTCTTGGGCTACAGGCACGATGACAGTCAGAAGATTGCTTGAAGTATAAAGCGCATTTGTTCATCAAAGGTGTATGCTTGCAAGCCAGTACATTAACATCTATATCTTAGAATAATCTTTATTCATTGTTGTTCTGGTATTTGTAAGCTCAGATATTGCATTAATGTACCTTCATCATGAATAATGCTCCATTTCACAAGCCTATCCCGTCTACCTAGCACGCATACTAAATCGACCTCTAGGCGTAAAACATGAGATTGCCGTGATGCTTCATATTACGTTATATTCGCATAGAATGAAAGTATATGAAGATTTGAGATTTTAAAAATGACAAGATTATGCAAGATTAATACAGCTAGGAGCAACTAACAATAAGTGTGTTCTGGCCAAATTGTATATCAGTGCAATCATATCAGGGTTAATGCATGATACTGGTTCTGATCAACATAAATAAGTGCTTTGGCATTGCCCAACAAGCTAACAAATAGACTATTATATCTGTCTGTGGATAAATCAACAACGACTCTTCTTACGGTAGTTATATATTTTTGATTCTCACGTCAGGTGAGGGATTTCTATTAAAAACGCGCTCGGAAAACCCTGTCCACGGAGCATGATCACAGCCATCGATATAAGGGCGCACATGTACCTTATTGATTAACACCATGCGTAACCGTTTTATGGAATTAATTTCACGGGCTACGGTCATGATGACAGATTGCTTGCAATGTGAAGGGCAATTGCACAATCGTACTGAAAAATCAAGGATTTGACTGCAATATTATTGTTGCTGTTATTCTTAGAAGGACAACGATAAACGTAAATGACAAGTAAATAATGCCAGTTGAACTACTTGATAGCACCCGTACAGTTACACAGAGCAATCATCAACCCATACCACAAGAACTAGTGCTACACCGTTTAAACAACATTTAGTGTACGATGTCTATACTTTAAAGCATTTTCTTGCACTGCATATTAAGGGTTGCCTTCCGATAATAGGTATAGCTTTTGCGCTGGAAGCTTTCCATGTTTATGGGTTATTTTGACCAGATAATCATTACTGATGACAATTGTTGAGCATTTCGTGTCGTGTTGTTATGTATTTATTCCCTAGTTGATTTTACAAACGCAATTTTACGCCTAGAAATAAATACTACACGCATTTTATTATACTGTGTCTTAAACTAGAGGGTTCTCAAGCTGTGTTTAGGCACCCGTCCCTATTATACAATGCTGAGGTGAATTTTTTGAGAGAAGCGGCAATGATAATATATGTTTTATTACCCCTAGGCGATATACGCACGACCCAACAAAAGAGGTCATTCATATGGATCATGCTTCTGATATTTAAGGTAACAGTTTGTTCCCTGGGTATTGTAAATGTTCGCTACCGTGCTAGCTTGCTTAATATATTTCTTTCGGTAGTATTTATAGTGACCAATATTCATCTAAATAATGTGGCCGCAATCATTCTGCCGGCAATCAAGCAGATAACCATAGGGCATGCACATTCTACAATTATATACGCAGGAAAACAACCGAAAGCTCGATGTTATGCAATGATTAATTGCGTTTAGCCATTGCTCTCGCGATGATAAAACCATAACAATTTATCAAAGTTTTACACGCCTTTTATTATCTAGGTACCCGGCTGGGAGGTGCAAGAGCTTAGCGTGTATATTCACTTGTAGTGGCTAATGTTAACGTGCCAATAGCAGTTGCGCTCGTGACAAAAAGTACCACCAAACAGGTATAGCTTTGGTATAAAGATATACGGGAGGATTCCGATAATATACGCGCTTGCAGCAGTATGCGCGAGTTGCTCTAATATAGATGTCTTTGCATTCGGTGATTAATGTTCGTTGTTGAAATTGTAAGCATTTGCCTTGAGTACTTGAAGCGAAGTGAACAATTGCAATAAAGACTACTATTAATGCTCTCAGTCAAGTCTGCGTTCTATTGTCCTGTCATGTCTACATAAGAATTGGTGAGTGACATCTCTATATTATACAATCCAGTCTTCATCATTCATTGATGTGCTGGCTTGTGCCCCAAAGCCAAAGCTGCATCAATGCTACACACATCGGTGACATGACCTACAAAGAACCACGCATCAGTGCTTTAGGCTAGAGGCATTATTCCTATACTATGCAGACTATGCTATTATTGACTCTTCTGTCAATAATGGTTCTATCCGTAAATCAAGAATAGGCAAAAATTGCTTTTAGGGGCGCCCCATTATGCTATGTAGTTAACGTTGCAGTGTACGTTACAAATATCACTTAATTTATCCATAACAATTATTTCGACCATCTCTACTCTGTAACATACAAATGAAAACAACTACAGCTCGTATCGCTATCACGTAACGAGAGGCGATGATCCTGGTCAGCTTGGTTTATATTCTCTATTTTGTTAAATTATTATGTGGCAGACAGGCACACTGAAGTTGATATTATACTATCCCTTCTATGTACTGCATAATGCAGATGCTTTTATCACGATTAAAGGCGATGTTACTGCCAGTCATTATATCTATCCTAAACAAAACTTCAACGTACCATTAGCATTAAAATACAGATATATAAACGATAAACGCCCGCAAGCATTGTGTTGTTTTGATGTTATGTAACTAGTATATATGTAAGTGCGATGTCAACGTCGTTGTGTGTTTATGAAGAATGATTGTTTTACCTCACATTGCATCTCTGGTTATTAACGCTCTTAAACAATTTAGCAATTTAGATTTTCTCTATATCGCGTTGAACCAAAATCAACTGCTTCGGCTTACGACATGCTCACAACATGTGATTGTTACATCTTGAATTTGAACATGTGTCCTATAGCAGTGAAATTGTTATACTGATCAGCCAGAGACACTTAGGATGAATTACTTTCTTTTTGCAAAGTATAGCGATGGTAAGGGCATGTAGCACCGATCAGCATGGAGCATTACACAATGAGCGACGTTTAGGTACTTAAAGCAAAGAAGAAAGAGCACTGCCTGGATTTCGCATATGATACTATACACATGATTGTGTGCAATGCGTCATAACGTAGACGATTCAGATATAAAAGGAGTAACTATTAGGTAGGCTAATTGAATTAAAAATCTGAAAGTACGATATATTCATAATATTTGTAATAGACTATTTTGATCACCAAATGCCTGGATATATACCCATTTATATATTTGACCTTACATTAAACCTACATTGCACCGATTAGCACGGTCAAGTACAAACGAGTGATGATACGTAAATTAAGCGCAAAGAATAATGAGCTCAGTGATGTTTTCCTGCATGATGCTATTCTAATGATTGGACGTCATGCAATATAACGTACATACTACATATATGAAAGGTTAAATGTCTTCAAATTCTGACCGCGTGTTCTATTGATAACTATCTTGATACACAGAAGCATATGAAGACCTATTCAAGTCATTTATTTCATTTAATATGAAAAGGTATATGTATATCTTTGATGTGGCGGCAGTAATAGTTAATAAAGAATGAAAAATCGAAATTGGCAACTGTTCGACTAGGAATTAAATTGTCTATT
>CM067358.1:45413210-45633210 GCA_034190875.2 Urechis unicinctus | reverse complement strand
CATATTTCAAATATGCGCCTATATTTTGCTGGCATTGCCCTGTAGATTATTTTAATCAAATATAGTGAGCATGATGATCATAGAGCGAGAACAATCTGTTGACTGTAGAATTATCAAGACTCAAACGATTGGAATAAGTTTGGTTAAAGTTGCTTTTTCTACGCAGAATGGACACTCAAGTAAGATACATCAGTGACTATTATGATCATATTGTTATTGATGTTATACAGCTTTCTAGTGTTTCAACAATAGACGGGGATGCTTCTTGCTGTTGTTATCCCCCATCTCCCCGGGTACTCGCACATTTCACAATTCTGCTGTCATTATAGGTCGCACTGCAATAAAGAAGGGTAAGTAATAAGTGTGTTGTATAAATTCTTCCTTTATACAGACCACACCTTCCATGTTCATCCACTCAAAACATGACATACCGGTTTCATTCAGGCAAACAGGCAACACAGTTACAGAGACGACCTTTATTCAATTATTCTCAGTTGATCCCTGTCACATCCACATACATTCATTATGATTCAACCACGCCCAACAATCAAAAGCCGATTTAAAAACCAGTCGGTGTCCTTGTTAGTTTTTGCCAAAGGTTGGTGTGTTTTGGCCACTGTGACTGGGCAGCTATCTTCATGTTTTGCTTTAATGTGCATTTATCGTGACCAATATGCACCTCAATCATACGGCAACAAAGATTTGCCGGCACTCTACCAACAGCCATGTATTGGAACCGCATCGATCGGTATGATCCCATGATAAATAAAACGTTTATTGAAATTGTTGTGTCACCACATATTATATTTCTGAACGTTAATGCACTGAGCTTAGTCATCGGGATTGTTCTTATCACATTGAATCATTATTAAATGCCGTGGGTTACGACATGCTCACACAGGTGATTGTTACCTCTGATGTGCCTTACTGATATCATGGATGTCAATCGATGTTAGATTAGAGGGCAGTTGACGTGATTGTAATGGCTGTCAATTGATTGAATATCACAAAGGTATCAAGTCTACAATCACCATATCCAAGTTATTGCCTACGAAACTCCATGAAGATTGGATATTACAACAATGGGAGAGAATGGCATGTGCAATGATAGCCATCGCGTTGGATCACTTTATGCAAGATAAATGCAGCCAGGAAAAACTTACACATTGACTGATTTGGCTGAATACATCGTGGGTGCAACCATAGCAGAGTTTATGCAGAACTTTTGTTCTATTTACAATACATAAGCGCTTTGAACTTGAAGGCCAACATAATTGTGTGATTATTGTCTGAAAAACAAAAGCAGTTCTTGCAGCCGTGAAAGCATTGTATCAACGCATTGGTTTCTATTGATAACGCGACCGGAATAACCATAATCCTGTCAAAAGGGACATTATCACAGCCTACGATGTGATGGCGCAACTAAAGCCTGTCGTTCTGATTAACACTGTGAGCAACCGGTGTATGGAATGTCATTTCAAGGGCCACAACCATGATGACAGGCATTATATTGCTTAGAATAAAGGGCATTTGTCGAATCGTACGCTGCCAATAGGTTTACCGACTTGGTTTGGTATTTGTAAATAAGTTGATTAATTCTTAGATATATCACCGCCATATCATAGTGGTCTATACATATCAGCATTTAACCTTCGCAATTGATGGACGTTCTAGCAGATGAGCTTACAATTTATTATATTGTACCACAAAACAGATAATATACTAACTCTGTATTAACAGATATTTACGTACCTCTCATAAAATGTATGGATGTATAAAAATGTAAGATGAAATATATAATAAATATGAATATTATTAGATCTAAGTCAATGAGGGATACTCATTTGAGGTTTTCATGTTTCAAAGTGCTCAATACATGATTGATATGAAATAGCTCGTTGATCAGTTTCAATGTAGACAACAGTTAGGCTGCCCAACATTGACAATGTCTTTGCTATGTTAGATATAAATATGGTATTCTGAGGACCTGAAGCGGGCATCATATTATATGTATGAAACATGGAAATGTCTACTGCTATCGCAGCGTTTGCAGCTGCATTGATATTGTTATTATTAATGTTTGATATTATTCCTTAAATGCAGTTCGTTTTTACTGTTAATGTTAAGCTGCGCTAATAACCACGATGTGATTTGTCTGAGCTCGTTACGATATGAATAATTAACATATATCTATGATTGCAGAGGGAAACAGGGTTCTTCGATGATGACAAAGTCTAGTTTGTTGAATTGCTTTTCGTCATATTAATTAACTGAATAACAAAGTTTCAAACGTATTGCCATATAGCTGCCACATATGTACACTATTAGCTGGTTAGGATGATATACATACTTGTTCTCTTTTGAAATCCCGAATGTAGTCACCTTACTGATCGTTATTGTATTAAATAGCTGTAGCAAGCAATGAAAATCACTCAGTTTGGTACATGGAGTCTTCGGTCGTATCGACGTTGCTGCATGTAGCCATTTCAACCGATGCAAAAACAGAATAGTTCATAATTTTGTACAGGTTGTATGATTCACAAATGAATATCATAAAGGATTTATTGTGCACATATTTTTAAGAGAAATACGTCGCTGATTTATTTTTCTTATGGATACATTTTGCTCACTTCACATGCTGTTTCCTCTATTAAGCAGTGAAGCAAATATACAGCAAGACTTTTCTATAAAACATGGCTCTTCCCAGTTAGATAGCCGTACAATAGAAATGGCGAATGATAGTTGATTTGACAATCATATGCTAGATTCACACCATGCGTGACCGTTTCATGGAATGTCTTGTCACGGACTTCAGCATTGCCACTGTGAGCACATCCAGACTTATGAGTTCATTATGCGATTCGGAGCAGTTGATTCATGTGTATAACGTCTGCTTAAAAATTGTATTAAATTGCCATAAACTTTTTTCCACTTGTATGTGTATCGGGATTTTGACATCGATTAGGCAGTCTATACTTTAACAAATCCATACTCCATATTTATTGTCATATGAATAACTGAAGAAAATTTAAACTATGCATTGCATGCACATTAGCGAGTAAAATATGGCTAGCATCGTGTTGCTACAGAAGAGAAATCACCGCATTTTAAACGACTCCGCGGTGTAACCTCGCTTGTAGTCACCATAAGGTAGGTCAGTGTCAAGTAGAACTATGATCTTGCAATGCTATTAGCTAATGCACTATTGTTTGGCTCATCCTTTTGCCATCATCAATTAATTTATGACATCGTAGCATAAATATTATCAAACTATGCATCTTTTTGTTAGCTATTGTATAGGCTGAGATTAGAATTTTATAGAAGACGTTATTCCGTTAATAGGATACGGCAAATCCAAAGATCCGCATCCATCACGTAAATGTGCTTCCACTTGCACAATAGACCACCGTTGGAAACAGATGGAATTGTCCGGTAATTGTACATAGCGCATCCTGTCGACAGTTTTGGAAGCAGCCACCCACATTACACAAGCGTATCCTTGCTGCCGAATATTTGGTGTCATCGCCACTACAGCCAAAAGCTTACAGCATCTGACAATCACAGAGACAGAGTTGGATTTCAAGCTGATTGCCAATTTATAGGCAAATAGAGAAAATGTCATGTGATCCGTGTAGGAAGGTTTAGCTTTAGTGAGAAACCTTTGATACTGCGGAAACTGTGAAGAATCGGCGCAAGCCCTCCAACACGCACTGCACAAAATAATGATGTGACATGTCATTCCGTAGGTTAGGCGGCACCGCGAGTTTAAGCATGCCTTCTACATTCAGTTATTGCTCTGGCGGAATAGGTTACCCCAGTTCTGTTTCAACTATGATATAGTCAGTCTTACCCGTAACATAATTCACATTAGTATCTCAAACGATAAAACTAAACTAGGAGTAGTGATTTCACATCGCGTTGTACGATTTTAAGTACTTATCTTCAGATTTTTAGTGTCGACCAAATCGGTTTGCATATCTTGTTATCGAGCACGAAGAGTGATACCCGATTTTAGACTCTATGGGGCTTACAGTTACTGATTAAGTGTTATAAAATTGAATTAATGCATTCAATCTTATACACATACAACCCAATGAGAGTATTTAACCCTGAATCTACTAACTGCCGATATATATGGCACTCACTGTATGCGCTTCACGAGTTAATATGTTGTTCCGAATCCCTTACGAGGTCAATTATATATTTTGTATGATGGCTGCTCTCCTGATATCAACCGTGTTAATCTTCGAGTTCAGTTCACCAATAAATTAGCCGATTAAGTGTCAGATCCACTCCTCAAACAGTAACATTAGCTGACAGGGAATCATGGTGTTATGTTATCTGATGTGATTGTTAATGCGGTGACTTGGAATTTAGTTCCAACGCCAGCCTTTAAAACGATTTTTATCCAGCGCATATCAATCAATACTGAGCCATGATGATCTTATCACCATGATATTGATGTGGCACGGTTTACCCGTGTGCTGGAACCAAGTTAACCAGACAAATATCACATTCCGCGATATGATGATGATAATACATTCCAAATATTAATTAGCATACTTAAATTGGCATATTGGTCAAACCATAAAATAATCAGCTGGTATTCTATTGAGTTTGTTCCACACATATGTTTGAAACCAATTTAGATTACCTGTTACCATTGCCAGTGAGATACGTCGAACGATATGTTTAAATCATGGATTAAATTGAAAATAACAATTGTGGTTCTAGCTTTTGCATAAGTACAGCAAACGAAATACTCATCAATTTGGGTATGTTTCACTATTCGAGACACAACAATGTTTAATAGTTTGCAGTGGTGTATTGCTCACTTTACCTGCTATCAACCATATTATGTAGTTTGGTTTAGTTTCACACAATGGCTGATTAAACACCCCGAACCGCAAACATGCTGTTAAGCGGTCAACTTGATGAAAACTTATGAAAAAGCTCTTATTATTATCTGCATTATTATTATTCGGCCATTTATAATTCAATTTAACAGGATGCCAATACTTTTTAGTTATTTTTTAATTCATGTCAGTTACCTTGAAACGACATATTAAATTGCATAACAGCCGATAATGCATCGTGATTCGTCGGCATGGGAAGCAACATGTAAAATGTTCGTTTAAGCCAGGCAATGTAATGCAGATGTAACGAATGAAATAGCTTTCCAATTCAAACCTTTTTCGTTGGATAGCGAATAGGCAATGTTTTCATTTGCGTTTAACCCCTTCAAAAACTTATATATTTAATAATTTCTTATGCTTATTTGTATGCGAAACAATCTAGTGGTATTGTATCCTGACTGACACCAAATATGCGTTGACATTTATCTCAGCTGTCTACCAACTTATATTCTCCGGCACGCGCAGTGGATACTCCGTTGTTTGATAGAACCTAGTTCAGTTAGACTGAGAGCAAACAAAATCGTTTAATACATATGATTCTAGTCGGCAAATAATCGATCGAACCAGCCATTACATAAAACAAAGTTATTCGGTTAAGCAGTAGGATAATCAACAATATGATGTATTCATTGGAAAACTGTTTCAAAGCATTTCGTCTGCAGTCCTTACCTAATTATTATATTGTGCAAAGACCCGTAAATGGCACAGATCGCAAAACGTTTAGGAGATAAACGAAATTTGACGACATAATTTAGGGAACCTACTATTCTGACCAATAAACGGGGAACATACATTGATTGTGGTGAATGGTTGCATTAGTAAGAACATAAAGACAACATGCAACCTCACATTTCAAATGCAATCTCTTAGCGGCTATCTGGGGGCTGTGTTGGAAGGTGGTTGAGAAGTTGTAATCCTTGACCACGTCCTGTAAATTGCATTTAAGGTGTAATAAAATTTCCCGATTTTGTGAAGGCAAATATTATTTTTTTCTGCGGTGTTATATTTGAGGTTACAGTCACCGACCTCAACGAAACTATTTCACAAGCCATAGCAACCAGAATTGCTATAGATATGCATGACTGTGTTTCTGAGAGACTTTGAACGAAATACTCGATTTAGCACTTGGTGGCAATGTATATCATTGTTATAAGCACTCTGACGCCGTTTGTTGTCTGCTTACTAATGCCAAAAATTACAGTATATCTCCTGATTACTATGTTTGCATTACTATGCAGTTAACGTTTGCTCGACACATGTCAGTATCTTTGATAGCTTCTCGAGAATGCAAGCATCTACATTACTTTCTATGGGATGCTAATCATTTTATACCATGCAAAACAATAACCGCCTATGTAACTCAGTCGTAGCCTCTATAACCCGTTAACATAAATTAACATTTACCTCGCCATTAACGAATTTTGAATTTCCCAATGACTGTTACTGCTGTGCTATGGTTTTTTCGAGGCATAAAGGCGACACTAATTGCAATTTATTTGATGTGATCGAATTTGGATGTGATCAAAGAAAATGTGTGCTTTTACATTCACGTTGATTATATTTAACAAAGATTGGCAGGTTGCCTGTTAACTAGGCTTCACCATTGCTGTGGTCGCCCCTTGAGTGCCTCTTATTTGTTCAATAATAAACGATGTTGATGCTTATCATAAATTGTTCGAGAGATTTTCATTGGTGATTAAGACCCTAAATCGACAATAAACGTAATGCACTATACTAGACCAAAGGCAGTAAAACGAATCTGTAAAAAATAACGGTTTTAATGGACAAAAGGCTTTCGTTAATTACCATAATCTGAAAATAATTGGACACTGCGTAGTTCCTTGGTTGTAGGCGGGTTGTACACAGTGGTATCATCGGTGGATTTTAATTGGCGCATTGAACACAGGTTATCCTTCAACATATTCGCTATTTATCAATGAGGCTTAACTAGAAAATAATGTTGTCTTTAATCCAGCAACTGTTGTTTTGCTATATGATTATGAACTGTTCCTGGGGTTCAATAATATTTGCGGGTATATTACAGTTCTAGCAGTGCTGTAATATGGTAAAATAAATATAAAGAACTTTATCATATATTACAAATATGCCATATTATCTATCCTATTATACTCGAACCGACCTTGACGTTTGAGAAGTCATGTCACTATAATCTGTCATTTACCTACTAATTTTTTTCAGAAAAATGCTACAGAAAGTCCCCATAGTCATTAAGCAGAAGTAAGCTCTTGTGTGAAATGAACATGCGGATGCACATCTGGTACGATAAGAACAGCCCCATGACTACTATCAGCTAATTGTTTTTATATCAATAAGAACAGCGACAAATTAGTCACACTGGTCGCCGCCGACATTGAGGAGTTATCCGCCAATGTTACGGTTAATCCAATGGCCTCTCTTCTCACGGTTACTAAAAAGGGCAAACATGACGAAAACCGCACCATTTTGTCAAGACTAATACTTAATTATTCACTCTTTTCCGCAACTACAGCAACATAACGGTCAATACTGTAACCTCAAAATAAGGAATCATTCTTCGTCCTGGTAATATAGTTTGGTTTCTCCCTATGGTGACTGTTGTACATATAAACCGTAAGCTCATATCTCCGTCATCTAGCAACAGAGAAAGGAAGGCACTGCTCGTGCGACCTCATACCGAACAAAAGAGTAGTGATATTTTGCTATGAAATATAGCATCAGTAGGCTTTCCCATTGAGTCCCTTGGAACTTGTTCATCTGCGTCATTGTGGATGACTGGACGACGGCAAGCCCTATTTATGGGGGCCATCTAAAATAATTTAGCTATCGCCATTTGAACATTTTCTGATCGCTATATCTAGGATTCAGCCGGAACAATGCCTTTATATAAACCAGAAGGCACCATTCGGTCTATTCATATGCTAATTATGTATTTAGCCCGTTATGAAGCTCATTTTGACTCCCATGAGACAATGTATACTGCCACATAACAGTAGACAATAAAGTCAGAAGAGCTAATTTCTCTTTCGTGTTATAACGAATTATCACATAACCAGGACAAATCATATCAATACTTTATTTCTGAATAATAAGAAAATCTTTAAATAGGAAAAAAACTAATCTGAAATATAATGATTTTTTGTCCTTTTTACTGACAAACAGAACATTAGAAGAATCGTATGATATGTGTCGGGATAAAACTCACAAGATATATTGTCAATCTAGTATAGAATACAAATAATTCATACTTAATGACCATCTACCTCATATTGAATTGACACATGCACCTCAGTACAGGAAGTTACGTGTGATATATTCGATTACAATGTAAACGAAAGACTATTTGTGATATGTCCAGAGTAAAGCTTGTCTCTTGGTTTTAACGTAACGCTTCTCTAATTTATTATGCCCTGTTATAGTGTGTTATTATATTGGTCAATGTCAATTAATTGTTTTGGCAATGTTAAGAAATTAACTGAAATCAATGCACTACTAATGTATACATTTATTATAATTGAATGTTGTCATGCGGAATGAGGCGGTTTCTCGTTCACTTTGAAAACCATATGTATAAGTTCTGTCTATATCGCCATGCAACACGCAGCAGCATGAATATGTGCTCATGGCTGCCAAGCGTAGTGAATTGGCATATTAATTGGGAGAATCATCTCGAGCATCATTAATAAAAACGGCATTCCACTTATTATCCATGAAGGCAGAGATAATCAGGAACGGCTTCAACATGTCAAAGTGGTAATGTTATCGTTAAAATTGCCTTGTGATTTGTGGTCATCGATTAGAAAAAGTATATGAGAGGAATGTATACATCGATTCAAAGAACAGTGGTCTTATCGATGAGTAGTCGTATCGATGTGATATGATCGGAATTTGACAAACAAACTGATGATTCACGTCTATAAGACGCAGGTTTTGATTGGTAGGTCTGAGTGTTGCGATTCTTGTATTAACGACTTGCTGTATTTCATTCTGAACGGAGAACGCATGTGAATTTCTCACGTCCACTTATCTGAAGTCATAAATGTTATAACTTTATGGAGCTGATTATACACAATCACAAAAGCTAGCTGTATATCCGCTGGTAGATCTAGCTTTAATCGGATAACCGCTTAACTAAAACGACAGAACATCTCTTCTTCGTGGTGGATGATTCAGGAATTTTACAAAAGTTTGTATGCAATCAGATGCCAATATACTTGCATATGGTGCGGCTAACGTGGCCAACGTAGGTCTGGTTTGGTTATGTAAGCGAGAGGTCGTCTGATAACTTGGGTTCAGCTACCTGCCATTAAGTTGAGTAACCAGCCAAGTCGTGGTCATCATATGCGTTAGTTTCTTAGCACGAGTACATTTCCTATGTGTGAATAGACAAATGGGCATTACATTTAAAGCAATCTGTTATCATGGTTGCTGACCGTGAAATAATAAAAAACTTGGAGTGAAATCGATGGTTTCTTCTTTATTGACTGAGAATATGAGCACAGAATCATTTACGGTTGACAGCTGTTCATCAGATAACAAGTGAAGTGAGTAAAGGGCATACAGAGGCAAACATATTGAACATCAAAAGTGAATCCCATCGAAATGTGTTCAAAAACATGCGTGTTGAGTTTTGTTTGTGAAACACATTGCGAACCTTATAGTGTTTAGGGTGTTCATTTACATCAGGTCCTAATTTAATCATAGCCTGACAGACAAATCGTTGATTCCTGTAATATACTTGTATGTTGATGTTGTTGCGTTGTTTTCCCATATCACAGTTGATATAACGTCTCATTATGCTGAGCTAAATATAAATAATAATATGTTGCCTCAAAATGCCTCGATTTATCAGTACGCGAACGCCTTTGATGTGAGATTGAAATAATATCCTGTATATTCTAAGCAATCTACTACCTGTCAGCGTGGTTGAAACCTGTGAAATGACTTTCTATGAATTAGTTGCGCTTCGTGTCAATCGAACTGATGGGGATCAGTTGCCCCGTCACATCGTAGGCTGTGATCATGCTCCATGGAAAGGATTGTAGTTGTTCATGTCATGCTATTGAAAGAAATACATCACCCATATCGGAGACACGAGACAATTACTATCATAGGAAACGCTGTCGTTGATTAATCATAAGAAATAATCCTTCATTATCTTGCTATATTTGGCCAAGTCCATAGTGCTTACTCATTCTTGTGTGAAAGAAGCATGCTATGATTGCTTCCATGAACAATTCAATCAGAACACAGTAGCCATATGTGGTTCCTGGTTCGATTGCGTATTTACACGAAAATAGTTTTCTAAAAGTATCAAGTAGCTTCATGACCCCTGCTTTCTTCTATTTTTTTCGTGTTTTATTTTTATGCAAAACCAGAGATAGTTTAAGTTTGCTTGCTCGACAATGAATTAGTTGAACGGCAACAACATTACCTGTTTCAATTGGTATTTAAACGCGTTGTTGTATGTATCATAATCGTTTGTATAGGATCCGCAATCACAACATTTCACGCCTCAGAGTAGATTCATTCTTTGCAAGAATGGCATCGTGAATTTATCATTTTGACTTAAAATATGACTTTGCAACACTCAATGATTGATTTGACCAGTTCTTGCGTTGTGTATATTTCGTCAAATCGTCGAGATGCTAGCACATTTCGTGATCCTATTTCCAGTGCTATCATAACCATCGACCCTACAGTAACGCGTTTACAATACAGTATGCGACGGGTCCTGTGACACTAGTTCTCTCATCAGTCCATCAGACTGACCAATATTACGCACCTCACCCTGAATTTCGTTTAGGGACCGTTTATGTTATCTTACTGCCTGTAAGCATTTTATGGCAATGTAGTCAACAAACAGACTTTCATTGACCCCCGGTTAGTGTTACTGAATGAGGTCCAACTACGAAGCAGCCGCATCTATTTCCGTGTGAAACAATAACGTCTGCCTGTGTGTTTGCTTTTACGAAGAAGTGATAACTAAATTACGACTTTGTTACGACTTGAAGCCTTGGGGTATACTACGCGCTTCTGCAAGTAAGCGAATTACTTATTCACCTGAATGTGCTCTGTGGGTCATCCTTAATATATGTTTCCACAATAGTCACATGAACTAATGCATGAACTATAAATGTGTGAATTTGAGTGAGTTTGTAACTTATATGTAATATTATGACATCAAAATAAAAATTATGCAAAGAACAGTGTGAGGTGTGTCGAATGATGGCGTATTACCTTGCGTAAGGTGATTGGAGTGCATGTTAGTGAGAGGCGGTTATTTTTCAGGCCAGTATTAAAAAAGTTACAATGTTGAGAGCTTGTTTATAATAATTATGCCTGAAAGTATATATATGTTGCACATGGCCAGTATCTAACATGTAAGTCCGGATACACAACGGTGCTAAACTTTAATTGCATGTATTGTACGTGCGGGAGAAGATAAATATAAACATCTCATATATATGTGTGTTGAGAATTAAATGATATAAGATCCTTCTCCATTAATTGTTTCGATAAATTCGCGCGTCTTCCCTAATATGCAGATACCTTTATAAAATTATACCCCGCATATACTTGACTAATAACAGGTTAGCGTTATGGGTAAGGTGTTTTCTAAAGTGTCACTAATTTTACGCGCGTCCACATGATATGACAGGCGGTGTGATAATAGTGCAGTTGACATCACTGAAGTTTTTGCCTTATAATCCGCAAACTTAGAGGCAAAATAATTCTGAACATAATTGATGATATCATTGTGTCAAGTTTGCGCTGTGTGGAAGAAGTCAAGTTTTAAGAGACTTTTTTATAATTTTAACCTGGACTTACTGTTTACTGGATTTCGTGTGGCGGCAAAGGATGTGTGAGTACAATAGATAGATTAAGTGTCAAATGTGTATGTCTCTTTGGAGACTGCTTCTAGAGACTGCCTTAACCGTGGGAGTTTGTTTATCGGTGGCGTGGACAAGTGCAATTATTTGGATGGCAGCTTTGGAGCTCTGAGACAGCTAAGTTTATTATAATTGCAATCGGGCCAGTGATCCTTGACACTTGGCCGACGCATGGAAGAAGATCAATCATCTATGTTAGATTGTAGCATGTTTTCGCCCAGGTCTTTTGTATAGGAGTCGTAATTCCTTATCTGGAACCGGCAGTATGAATCTTAATTGGACAGGTCAAAATCTGAATTTCGAGGCTTTGTTACCACTGACACTTAAGCTGCCGCGTTGTGTTCACTTTGATAATTTGACTTATCTAGCCGTCTTGCGTTTGAATAGGTTCAAAACGTGGCTGAGATGATATGGTTGTTAAAATTTTGCGCGGTTGGATTAATAGAAGAAATATGTGTGTGAAAGTTGTGTTAAATAATTGCATGAAAAAAATGGTTATGCATATAAAATGAATAAAGGCGCCAGAGCCTTGCGTCCTCGAAGACCAGCTCATATTGTCCACCAACAAATATAATATCAAATGATTAATTTGAATATGGAGGATATTTGACCTCGAATAATTTGACAAATTTTGCGTTTTCCTGTCCTTGCATAAGGCTTCAGGGTTGCAGGAAGTTTAAGTTAAGGCGATAGCAGGAGGGGTGTTTTGTGTGGGGGAGGTACTTTAGCACAGGGGAATGTCCGAATGAGCAGAGGTAGTGTTACGGTCAACTCATTGTAATGTAAAATATGAGTGACTTACTTATCAGTGGAAGAAGCTGAAGGGGGTCTGTGGTCGTCATCTTGGAAGTCGGGTCTTGATAGCGCCAGATTGCTTGTATGCCTTAGCTGGCGGTAAGTTGAGTGGTAAAGGCTGATGTACGCTACCGCTGCCCTGAGTCATAATTGTGGTCGTAGGTTGCGGCCTCGTGTCTCTTCTCTACGCGGGCAGCAATTGTCAGTTTCTTTTCTAGCGAAAGAACGTGTAAGCACCAGCGTGGGGAAATTGTGTACTGACAACAGTAGAAGCTGCCAGCATTCCAGGATTCTCTCGCCTCTAATTAGGCTTTAATTTCTAGACTTTCTTAATTTGAGGCTCATTCGCTGCTGCTTGTTGCCCGAGAAAATAACGCGAGTCCAGGAGTAGATTTGCATATTGATTTTATTAAGTTTTTAACAATGAAGGTTCCCTGGGTTCTCATAAACGACTGTGTATCATGATAAAATGCGTGTTAATTATCGATGGACAACTTGATATCCTTACACTGTGCTTAGATTTCCTCTCCATGCCTCCGCCATTATCACGTTAACATCCGTCATAAAAGCTGTCATTAGTTGAGAATATAATGGGACTTTCATTGTTCAGAAGTCATTACTTACCATTATTGTGATATCCCTTACACGAAAATTGGACGACTATATACCTACCTATGCAAAACCCGAAAGTATGTGATTATGGTTTCATTAGCGCGAGAGCCGAGAAAGAAAGGTTAAAGCAATGAATCATCAAATTAAATCACAACTTTGGCACGTTTTGTTCTATGCTTTACTGTTCTGCTGTGAACGGCTGGCGCTTGATTGTATGAGATACGCCACAATCGTTAAGTTATCATGATACAGGTGGATATTGGTCGCAATGAACACATCGTTCAGCAATAATATCGTAAGCTTCCCGTCAGATGGCTAATATACACAAGCCTGTAGCAGGAACTAACTGTGACCTTTATTATCTTAAGCTCTTTAACGCATCATAATTAATGGCTCCCTTTTTAGGGTCGTGTTTATATCTCCTTAAGAGCAAAGGTCGGATGCTATAAAACATTGATTATCGTTCCCGCTTT
Organism: Urechis unicinctus; assembly: GCA_034190875.2. Lineage (NCBI taxonomy): Eukaryota > Metazoa > Annelida > Polychaeta > Xenopneusta > Urechidae > Urechis > Urechis unicinctus. Next base: position 45,619,524 of record CM067358.1, on the reverse strand, counting down.
CTTGTTCAGCTCAGCAATTTATGATAGGGACGCATACGTTAATATCGCTTAAAGGGATTTGTTCTAATGCAAGTGCATTGAAGGGCTATTTAGTTTCAAAGCGTACAACTATGCTTGTACATCTTACTTCTATTTGTTAATGCATACGCTACATAGTTTTCCATCAACCGAGTGGCGGCCACATATCTGATGTGGCTACAATGCTTTATGAATATCTGATCAATATGACCCCAATACAAAAGTTAGTAGCACCAAAGCCAAACTTCGGTTAAAAACGACAAACGGGGTGATGTACGTAATATCAGCCACCCTGATGGACTGATGAGAGAACTTATAGAACAGGACCCGTCGCATACTGTATTAAAAACGCATTACTGCAGGGTCGATAGCTCTGATAGCACAGGAACTGGTATAAACAAAATGTGCTTGCGTCTCGACGATTGAGAAACTATACACAGACCAAGAACTGGTCTATCGATCATTACGCGTCTTGGCCCTATCACTGTCATCAAGGTTCAGCTTCGCCTGAAGCCTGTTATCCCACTGCCTGTAAGCATATATGGCAGATGCTGAGTGAGGTCCAGATATGTAGCAGTCGCCGCTGTTGCCGTGAAAAACAATAAAATCTTCCTTTATGGCTGCTTTTATCACTGGCTGACATGGCCAAGAAGTGATAACTAAATTACGACGGTCTTTTGACTAAAAGCCTTGGGGTGCACTACGCGCTTTTGCAAGTAAGCGGATTACTTATTCATCCGAATGTGCTCTATAGGTCAACTTTAACCTATGTCTCCACAATGGCGAGCCCCATGAATTAATGCATGAACTATAAATTCCCTGCAGAATACCACGTGTCTAATATTTACGCGGAAGGTAAAGTGGACATTCGGATGCAAATCTGGAGACTGCCTCTTTGAAATGTCTTTTGTTATAGTTAATGATACAGCGAATGATAGTCGTACTTGCTGTTATTAACGCTATTGCCATAAATGCCGAAGTACCAGGTTTTAGGGCCTCCTTCTACGTGGTTTATCAGACATAAACCTTTTATTTCACCGAAGTTATTGTCTGAACTTTTGCAAAGACCTGGGGCTTAATTTGGATTGTGTAACGTTTCCCACAACAGCAATATTCACCATATCAGACTAAGTTATTTGGTCTTTGTCAACTAGAGACTGTTCCGATTTAATGTTTTTGATTGTGCTGAGAGCAATGTGATACTCAAATATAATGTACAAAAGCAATTGAAGCCATTTACCGCGAAAATATGTAGGTTATCGCGCAGCTACCCATTGCCAACAAGAGAACTTTCGGGATGAATTCGTAATGGATATATCGTAACTAGATGTTCATATGGAGCGATATGTGCGTCTAATGAGCAAATCTATGACAGTCCGAAATTTGGAAAATAATATATTATTGATATGAGTGTTGATATTGGAATGTTATGAGACGGCAACATAAACAGTCTTGGGGTATACCATTATTCACGATTTCTTTTTTTGTAAAATGTAAAAGTGATTCCCCCAACGACTTAGGGACGCTATCTCAATTTCCATGGGACATGCAGTAGCCTGGTCAGTAAGGGCTCGGAAGTTGTTCGGACCGTCGGGCGTTGCTTGGGAAAGATAGGCATAGGATATGGGTTATACATGAGGAGAGGGGGAATGTGTTGGTGACACATAGGTCAGTCGTAATTCTGGGAAGCTGAGGTTTATGATTTATGTCGGCTGTAGGGGGTTACTCCATAAATTTGATGACTGAGTGGAGCATGTTATGATGATGGGTAAATGTGTTGTCACAATTTAATTTGGTCAGATATAATATCGATGTAACAGCGTGTTGAGTTGACTCAATGCATGCTTATTGTCATGCTTGAAGCGATTGCCAGAGGTAACTGTTCAAATTTATCACTGAGTACAGTGCTGTGATGACAATGTCAACTGCCTGATACCATGTGTGCTTCAGGGTGTGTGGGGGAAATTGAGTATTCCCGGTCAATTTACCTAGACGATAGATGCAGGTGATTGCACAATTGGACATAGACTTGAACTCTCCATGGCAACAAATAATGATATCGGAGAGCCAATCCACGTTGTTCAAATCAGAAGGGCTGCCTGAGTGAGTTGTATTTCCTTTATATATATCGAATTGCCCATATTACGGCCCACGTGACAACGACAGCCATAACGTTGGGCGGATAGAGCCATACATTGAATCAATCACGTTTTGGACGATATCTGTCTTCTGTTGAAATACTCATGCATCACTTAGGTAACATCGTGCAAACTTCCCAGAACCCAGAAGCTTTTGATAGAGCAGCTTCAGATTTGTTGGTATATTGTCGTGGTAATAGAAGAGCTCTAAGTGATGCAATTATACATTCCGTTTTTCAAGGCATGTTATGGTCCAGCTCATTTAGACATGCCTTGCATATTATAACGGCTCATAACGGTCGCCACTTAATTATGCAAAACGTGCCCGTTTCCCAGAATTCTTTGTTCCAATAATTGTGACTAGATGTCATTGGTTAACGCATCAATATGGCCGACTGTTTCGTCTATATTATAAAAAATGCATCAATGTTTGAGGGAATATTTTGTTTTGCTCCACATATTATTATGCCGTATCTTTTTTTATTGTGTTATGTATATTTATATGGCTGTAGAAAATGTATCACTTTAAGTAAATCAGTCTAGACAACTTAATGCCTATTTGACATGTACCTGAGAAGCAATTAGTTTATTAGGTTATGTTTTGCTAGAGCCGAGGCATTAGATACATGGATATGAGTTGACTGTAATATGAATTTTAAATGTCAATTATTTTGAGGGATGTGGCTGAGCGCAAGCGTCCTCTCTCAGATTTGACTTATTCATGACATATATATTCAATGGCTATTTTCTTTATAAGATCCACCAGGCGAAAACATATTTGCAAACAGAACATTCTAGAGGATATCCACCCATTGACGATGTGCTTCAATATCAAATGTATTTGTCGATAAAGAGCCGTTGTACCTGTCAGGCAGACATACCAATGATATCATTGTATCTGTATTTAGTGACTTACCTTGCATCTACAATTAAATTACCGGCTGATTTTATCATAAGGGTAGAATAGGGCAGTATATTATTTTCTGTTTGGAATTATACAAATATTAAGGTAGTAAGACAGTAATGGGGACGATATACCATAATCCATTTATATCCATTGAATGAAAGATAGGATTATAATGCAACTTTTAAAAAAAACAGAAAACTTCTTGTCAGAATTGATAGCGTGGATCTGTAGAGCTAGTAATTGACAGTAAATCCAAATAACAGTTTACTACTTCTTAGCTGTCAAAATGATAGGATTTGCTCTAAATGGGCATTAACACGTACGGTGATCTATCCAAGTATTACTACCACCTCGCTGCTGAAACCCCAGCATCAAATGTCATATATTATTGACTAAAAACAACGCCAGGATGAATTTTAACATTACGCTGCAAATAAATACACCAAGATTTGATTTAGGTAACACCAATTCGTTTATTAATTACCTTCCGCCAATAGATGCCAATAAATGGGGTCATATCATTTTTCTTCGCCCATGGGAACGGACAATATACATATTGTATTGATCGATAATAGGGGATTTGAAACTGGTTAGTACACAGGCAGCATTTCAAATTTCCTTCATGTAAAATCCAATCCGTCTGTTATTCTTACCTCATATCACGATTCGTGCCATGGAGGCATTAATCATTAGCATTGCGTAAATCAATAAAGGTTACGGCCACCTCATGACGGTCGCATAGATGGGTCTAAAAAACCGATGGATGAATTATTATCCTGAACAAGCCATTAACAGGATATATAAACCGATTGAGACAATTAATTTCAATACCAATGTGCTATCTGTGAGAACGGAATCTCAAAATATGTATACTTGTGACCTTGTTGGTCTGTAGAAGGAGGAAGGGTATGTAACATATGTTGGTGAAGACTTGTGGATGTCACGAAATGTCGCCTGATTCGTCGCATTGTGAGTCAAAAATGTTTACACAATACTCGCCCCACAGGAACCCGCAAAACACTGATGATATGTGACGGTATATTCTAGTTTCAGTTCTAAAAATGTGGTAATTATTGGGATTTGTTCCTGAAAACTACACTGTGGATGCAGCAATGTCGATTGTGGCATACCAGTCGACCATTGATAGTGCCACCCATATCATTGTTCGTGTAACCATTTGCCCGATTATAATCAGCGCTGCGTTCGTACAATAGACATATTGATAAGAGAGGATAGGTAAGCCCATGATTATGCTGATTGGTCTGATAACCTTGGAAGCACCATTTAATAGATTGTGAGAACACATAAAAGGTACACGTTCATAATTGGAGTTATATCAATAATCGAGGGTACCATAATAAATGAAACGAGATACCTTCCTCATATGCTCGCTTGAGTTAATCAATTCCGCCTATTACACGTTCTCTTAGATTTGCAATGCGAAAGTTGTATTATACAATGAATGATTCTCTACTTGGCGTCTCTCTTTTGAGCGGATTGGCCAATTGCATAGCGTTTGAAACAATTCGCTAATTTCATCTCCTGGTAAGGTGTTAGACATTTTATGACACCACGGTAGTTGAAGCTAGATTCAACAAGGGTGTTACTAACCAAAGCATCGCACAATCAAGCTTACATTCACGGTGCTTCGATGACTTGCTGCACACAAAATATCCGTATAACCCGAAATCATGCTTTAATTGTGTACAAAATTCCCAAATTCAGAACAACGAATGCTACAGTACAGTTTATGTTATTAATTCGCATCAGGATTTTCGTTGCAAAAACGTTTGGTTTATTGCATTGACGTTAATGTACATGGAGGCAATAATTCGCTCAATTAGTTTGGGTGCTGAAAAAAACAGCATATGATTACTTATATCCATTATTCTCTCATTCCAGTTGATTCAATCTGTTGGAAATAGTAATGAGTTATGTATTGTCATAAATTGCCAACCGGCGATATATCTCAATTAGATTGTCTAAATCACCAGTGGTTACGGCCACTGTTATCATTGCCGGTATTATGTATTGCTCAGCTAGCGAACAACGTATAATTGTTAGTTGGCCAAGGCATTGGTGGCGCTGTATTGTTACCTGCTCAACCACAATCGAAATATATACCTGCCCAGCTATAATGAGTTGAGGCGAGTTGATCTCAATAACGAGGCGGGTTGATCCCAATAACTAGACGGGTTGATCTCAAAAGTTTATGCTAAAGCAATGGCGACCTTCTGCAAAAGCTCAACTTGGCTGTTAGCTACAATATATATTGCATTAGATAACCCAAATAAGGCCGGTTTTGTATGATTTGAGGTAGCTAAAGCACCATCTTATAAGCCGCGATTGCAAAGAACAGAACGCAATTAGTAAATCTTCACGTCATAGTATCGCTTCCACTGTTACATTGATCTCTGAAAGCTGTTTAATTTTATTTTGTGTGACTACATTTGTCGTTGTTAGTTATGTTTCAAGACAGACACCATAGACATCGGTTTGTAAATCATGACAGACAAAACGTATTGTTGAATTTCGCCGGACAGATAATCTGATGTATGCGTTACGGTGATGGGGACACGCACTGTAGCACCATGTGGGTAGATCTATTTGTTGTATACCTGTCTATCTATACGATTGCAAAGGGTACCAGAGCAACTGGCAACTCTATTTTACCACATTCGTTATAACATGAATATTGTAATATATTTACATCGATACACCATGATAATTCTAGTTATCTATTAAGGCGCCTTATTTGCTTTCAGGAAATAAACGTACAAATCACTGCTAAACATAGATTTGCAAAGTTGGTATCCACAAAAGCCGCGATTTTTCTTTTGCTTTGTAGCATGTGCAACATCTCTATATGTAATTAGATGTGAAAACTGCTTTTTGATTGTTGCACTGTGGCCTTCTTGTCAATCAATATATTATCTGCAAACAATAAATAATCTGAAATCGCTGGGTAAAGAATCATCGATTTGTCAGCACCCCAATGACTGTTGATCAATGAACTAAACTATCGATGGCTTCTTATATTGGGATTGCATCCATTATCTGCACCAAACCATACTATGAACGCATATGTACTTTATAAAGGCCCACAGTATTCGCCTCGCAAAGTACTCAGATCATTGTCATTTAGTGCCATCCTGCGACACATGACTATATTTTCTGCAACTGCCTACGGCTGCAAATTGGTGCCCATATATAGACACACAAAAATCCCCACCCCCCTAGTAGTGTTGCTTGAATAGAATTTCTTTTAGCGAAAGTGTGGATCCCAAGTACGATATATACAAATATATATGTACATATATATATTTATATATCTGTAAATATAGATGTCGTCTGTCAGCAATCGTATATATATATATATATATATATATATATATAGATATATATATATATATATATATATATATATATATATATATATATATATTAAATATATATATATATATATATATATATATATTATATATTCATATATATATATATGTATATATATATATTTATATATATATATATATATATATATATATATATATATTTATATAGATAACTTTATATGCATATGGTGTCTGTCAGCAATCATTTTCAACGTGTCTTTATGAGGCAAATTTCTGCAAACCCGCATAACTTTGTTGATGTACTGTTAATATTACTTATGGGCAGTATTTGATTGCTTTAGAATGGGCTATAAATACGAGTAGATATGTTCAGTAACAAGATGCGCATTTAAACGCTAGCTAACTTCTTTACACACGCTAACACATATAAATTCTTATTGCAAGCTCGTTGATCATATAAATTGAATTTCTTGTGCGGAACATTTTACCAACATCATATAAACTTGTACAATATCCATAACTTGTTGTATACGACCAAGATATGGTGTATTGAATGCAGTCAAACTCTCCTATATTTCCATTAAGCTGCAGAGTTATTACGGTGAAATATTTCTTTGAATGCCTTGTTCGAATAAACAAACCCGCATATGTAACAACATATATAATATGGCACATTTTGTCCGCGGCGTGCTCATAGACCATGAAATAACCAGCAATGGATCAGTTTTGTATAGAGTCGCATGATTTAATGCAGCGCTCTTAATTACCGGTTGCACGTTTTATTTGCGCGCCTGCGAAGCAGGGATTTGCGCGTCATAATCGACCAAACATTCGTCGTTGGACGACCAATTTCATTTCCCGCATATTCGCAATTCTCTGGCAAGATCGTATGCTTTATCGAATTTGCACGCATTATTTGTTGCAAATTGGCGAGCGTGCATTTATCAGGTGATCTGTGTCCGTCGATTGTCATAATTTGTATTGATGATTGCGGCTGTCAGCGCCCAATTTATAAAGACATTAAACGTCCAAAAATTAGACAGGCTTAATGAAAGCTGTAGCGCGAGGGGCAACGCGCTTTGAACGTGTAAGGAAGTTAAGACGCGACGTTCGGCATTTACGTATTTATGCCAGACCTTGTCTGGTCTTAAGCGACTGCAGATACCCTGTTTCAGTTTGTAAAGGGCTGCAAAGTGATGTCGTCATGATCCCCACCGATCCCACGTTGCGCCCGCATAAAGGTGCGAAAACAGCCAGACTGACTCCAACAACAGGAGGTCCCTATAAAACTTCTATACAAGATAAGGTTTTTTGACGCCTTGTATTTCGTCCTTGAAATTGTTTCAAGATATGTTAAAGCCGAGTTGATTCTGTAAATAACTAGGTAAGTTTTACGATCCATACGATTCGGAGATATTGCCTTCGAGACATGTCCAGAATGCTACCGCGCACATGTGTCAATAAGGAGCCAGTTTGGACTGTCATCAGCGATGTGACGTCACACTTGATAACCCTTTAGCACATATTGATGCCGCTAGAAATATGTCGTGGGGCCATTTAACAGTACAGACATTGACGGGCTTGATACAATATATATATATATATATATATATATATATATATCATATATATAGATATATATATATATATATATATATATATAGATATATAATATATATATAGAGATATATATAGAGATATATATATATATATATGATATATATATATATATATTATATATATGATTATATCTAAGATATCTCTCGTCTCTATATAGATATATATATACATCTCAAAGATATATATATAGAGATATATATATATTTATATAATATATTAAATATACATATATGTAAGTATATATGAATATATATATATGTATTTATTCATATATACCTATATGTTATGCATATCTATATATATATTATGATATATATAGATATATATATATTTATATATATATATGTATATATATGCATTGGATATATATGTATATATATACATATATATATATATATATATTATATATATTACACATATATATATATATATTTATATATATATATATATATAATATATTATGTATCACTTTATATATATATTTATAGCAATATTTTTATCGGAATGTGGTTTCGCTGGAGGTTCGCCCCCATGTCATGAAAGGTATTTCGACACCTAAAGCATACGAAACGCCGATACTACAATAGCTAAGGCCAAGCTTGAGTGGGGCAATGTCGAATGAAATATTCTTCCCTCGTTCGATCATGATGCCTGATAAATTGGCCCAGCTTTAATCAACCGTCTGCTCAACCAACTGCAATAGCAGTCAGACATCTGGAGCATTGTAATGTGTGCCTTCTATTTGAAGCAGTTAACCGCCTGATTGACATGGTTATCCCCAGGCAGCAGCCAGATTACTTTTGGTCCATGAAGTTAACAATCTATAGCATTGTTTCCATCGCGCCATTCCATCCGATGAATGTCTTACGTGATGATACTTTTAACGGCTCCCATGATATCAACCAAATATCCAGGTCTTCGGTTCTTTGTGGAGCCCCATTATATATTCTTTTTGCACATGATGTTTTTTTGTAACTGGCTCTTGCTGTACATTTGCATCGGATGGTAGTTGTAGCAGCTGTTCGATTTATGCCACGATCGGATAATACGTGAGAAATGACTACTTTGCTATACAGGAACGAAAATCGAGTTTAGAGCAAAGTGGAACGTGACCCATTGCATTACAGTTGCATTCGTTTTCTGTCTTGTTTCGTTGATATAGGCAGAATTTAGATTAGAGAATCAATACCATGTTCACAAAAGTCGCAAATGGTTTACGCCGAGGGCCGGGAATCTTCTGCAACCAGATAAGACGTCACAGTGGTTTACGTCAACATCGCAGTCCGCATTTACACGCTATTGTTGAATTTCGCCGGACAGATAATCTGATTTATGCGTTACGGTGATGGGGACACGCACTGTAGCACCATGTGGGTAGATATATTTGTTGTATACCTGTCTATCTGTACGATTGCAAAGGGTACCAGAGCAACTGGCAACTCTATTTTACCACATTCGTTATAACATGAATATTGTAATATATTTACATCGATACACCATGATAATTCTAGTTATCTATTAAGGCGCCTTATTTGCTTTCAGGAAATAAACGTACAAATCACTGCTAAACATAGATTTGCAAAGTTGGTATCCACAAAAGCCGCGATTTTTCTTTTGCTTTGTAGCATGTGCATCATCTCTATATGTAATTAGATGTGAAAACTGCTTTTTGATTGTTGCACTGTGGCCTTATGAAAAGACGCTTCTTGTCAATCAATATATTATCTGCAAACAATAAATAATCTGAAATCGCTGGGTAAAGAATCATCGATTTGTCAGCACCCCAATGACTGTTGATTAATGCAGTAAACTATCTATGGCTTCTTATATTGGGATTGCATCCATTACCTGCACCAAACCATACTATGAACGCATATGTACTTTATAAAGGCCCACAGTATTCGCCTCGCAAAGTACTCAGATCAATGTCATTTAGTGTCATCCTTCAACACATGACTATATTTTCTGCAACTGCCTACGGCTGCACATTGGTGCCCATATATACACACACAAAAATCCCCACCCCTTTAATAGTCGGTTGTAATGTTGCTTGAATAGAATTTCTTTTAGCGAAAGTGTGGATCCCAAGTACGATATATACAAATATATATGTACATATATATATTTATATATATGTAAATATAGATGTCGTCTGTCAGCAATCGTATATATATATATATATATATATATATATATATATATATATATATATATATATATATATATATATATATATATATATATATATATATATATATATCTATATGTATATGTATATTTATATATATTTATGTGTGTATATATATATATATATATATATATATATATATATATATATATATATATATATTTATAGAAGAACTCATATGCATATGGTGTCTGTCAGCAATCATTTTCAACGTGTCTTTATCAGGCAAATTTCAGAAAACCCGCATAACTTTGTTGATATACTGTTAATATTACTTATGGGCAGTATTTGATTGCTTTAGAATGGGCTATAAATACGAGTAGATATGTTAAGTAACAAGATGCGCATTTAAACGCTAGCTGACTTCTTTACACACGCTAACACATATAAATTCTTATTGCAAGCTCGTTGATCATATAAATTGAATTTCTTCTGCGGAACATTTTACCAACATCATATAAACTTGTACAATATCCATAACTTGTAGTATACGACCAAGATATGGTGTGTTGAATGCAGTCAAACTCTCCTATATTTCCATTTCGCTGCAGAGTTATTACGGTAAAATATATACTTTGAATACCTTGTTCGAATAAACAAATCCGCATATGTAACAACATATATAATATGGCACCTTTTGTCCGCGGCGTGCTCATAGACCATGAAATAACCTGCAATGAATCAGTTTTGTATAGAGTCGCTTGATTTAATGCAGCGCTCTCAATTACCGGTCGCACGTTTTATTTGCGCGCCTGCGATGTAGGGATTTGCGCGTCATAATCGACCAAACATTCGTCTTTGGGCGACCAATTTCATTTCCCGCATATTCGCGATTTTCTGGCAAGATCGTATGCTTTATTGAATTTGCACGCATTATTTGTAGCAAATCGGCGAGCGTGCATTTATCAGATGATATGTGTCCGTCAATTGTCATAATTTGTATTGATGATTGCGGCTGTCAGCGCCCAATTTATAAAGACATTAAACGTCAAAACATTGCCACGCGCCTTGAACGTGTAAGGAAGTTAAGACACGACGTTCGGCATTTACGTATTTATGCCAGACCGTGTCTGGTCTTAAGCGACTGCAGATACCCTGTTTCAGTTTGTAAAGGGCTGCAAAGTGATTTCGTCGTGATCCCCACCGATCCCACGTTGCGCCCGCATAAAGGTGCGAAAACAGCCAGACTGACTCAACAATGACTCAACAACAACAACAGGAGGTTCCTATAAAACTGCTATACAAGATAAGGGCTTTTGACGCCTTGCAATTCGTCCTTGAAATTGTTTCAAGATATGTTAAAGCCGAGTTGATTCTGTAAATAACTATGTAAGTTTTACGATCTATACGATTCAGAGTCACGGAGATATTGCCTCCGAGACATGTCCAGAATGCTACCGCGCACATGTGTCAATAAGGAGCCAGTTTGGACTGTCATCAGCGATGTGACGTCACACTTGGTAACCCTTTAGCACATCGACCTGCCAAATGTGAGTTCACATCCCTGCTACCGACTATCATTGGCTCTTTTACACATTTACTCTGAAGCATTCAGGTAGGGTTTGGAACATTTAAAGATACCAAATGCCAGTCATCAAAAGTCTTTATCTTGTATGGCAATGGTATGGCAGCCTTACATCGCGAGGTTCTTCAGCTTGTCATTGGACATTTTCTTAGTTATGACCACCGTATATTATATAAGCCAATAATTTGATTATTCACGAGGTTTGGGAGACTAAATAATATTAATATTGGGTCATCATAATTGCATGCTTGGCGCGAACAAAAATTACTTTTGGCACAATTGCTTTTGGGTCACCAAACAACCTGGCAGAGTTTCTAGCGCTGCATTAAATGGCATTTAGAACTAAGCTGCCATTTCCTAAGCTCATACTCGGGGCAAAATATCAAGAGCCATAGTGTAGCATCTAAAATGCGAACTAATATTTCAATGCTGCAGGCATTGCACATATTGATGCCGCTAGAAATATGTCGTGGGGGTCATTTAACAGAACAGACTAGATAAAATTGACGGTCGTTCATCAAACAAAGGCTCCATCAAACGAATAGGATAGAGATATATGCATATATTTGTATATATATATATAGATAGATATATATATAGAGAGAGAGATATATATATATAGATATAGATATATATATATATAGAGATATAGATATATATATATATATATACATATATCTATATACATATATATAGATGTATATATCTATATATATATATATATATATATATATCCATATACATATGCATATATATATATATATATATATATATTTATATATATACATATATATATTTATATATATATATATAATATATATTAAGCAAACATATATATATAAATATACAAATATATATATATGTATATATATATTTATAGGTATATATAAGTGTAAGCATATATGAATATATATATTTGTATTTATTCATATATACCTATATGTATGCATATATATATATATATATGTATGTATATATATATATTTATATGTATATATATATATGTATATATTAACATTTACATATATATATATATATATAGATATACATATATATATACATAAATACAAATATATTAGAGAGATATATGTATATATATATATACATATATATATGTATACATATATATATATATACACACACATATATATATATATATATATATATATATATATATATATATATATATATATATATATATATCTATTATATATTATGTATCACTTTATATATATTTTTATAGCAAGCTTTTATCGGAATGTGGTTTCGCTGGAGGTTCGCCCCCATGCCATGAAAGGTATTTCGACACCTAAAGCATACGAAACGCCGATACTACAATAGCTAAGGCCAAGCTTGAGTGGGGCAATGTGGAATGAAATATTCTTCCCTCGTTCGACCATGATGCCTAATAAATTGGCCGAGCTTTAATCAACCGTCTGCTCAACCAACTGCAATAGCAGTCAGACATCTGGAGCATTGTAATGTGTGCCTTCTATTTGAAGCAGTTAACCGCCTGATTGACATGCTTATCCCCAGGCAGCAGCCAGATCACTTTTGGTCCATGAAGTTAACAATCTATAGCATTGCTTCCATCGCGCCATTCCATCCGATGAATGTCTTACGTGATGATACTTTGAACGGCTCCCATGATATCAACCAAATATCCAGGTCTTCGGTTCTTTGTGGAGCCCCATTATATATTCTTTTTGCAATTGATGGATTTTTGTAAGTGGCTCTTGCTGCACATTTGCATCGGATGGTAATCGTATACGCAGCTGTTCGACAAATCTGGTATGCCACCTGGATTTGTTAGCAGATAATACGTGAGAATTGACTAATTCGCAATACAGGAACGAAAAACGTGACCCATTGCATTACAGTTAATCTCGTTTTCTGTCTTGTTTCGTTGATATTGGCAGAATTTAGATTAGAGAATCAATACCATGTACCAAAAAGTCGCTAATGGTTTACGCCGAGGGCCGGGAATCTTCTGCAACCAGATAACGAGACACAGTGGTTTACGTCAACATCACAGTCCGCATTTACATGCGATCTTACGTCTTTGAAAACGATGAAGCAGAAAAATTCTTATTGCAAACTCGTTGATCATTCAGATTGAAACCTTGATGTAGAACACTTTACTGACATCAGATAGTCAGCATTAATCCATTACTCTTTGTATACGACTAAAAGACACAGTCGTGAAAGTGGTTGCTGCCATCCACGTGTGTCATACAGATAGAATGCGATCAAACTACATTTGCGTTACCTCGCAATATATACGACGAACCGTAATAAACAGAATCTGTGACATCCTCAATCATGTTAATGCAACCGCGTGTGGAACAAAATGTACAAAGTGGCACAGAATGTCTATCATCGTACCCACTGTCCATGACATTACCTGCCATGCATTCGTTGCGCATTGTGGCAACCTAACAAAACGGTTTCACTGATGTAACTATCGTACCTCCTGACCTCACATCTCTTCTGTATGATTGGCTACCATAAGGGGCATGCGCACGATAGGTAACCACGAGTTTAAGTTAACGACTGCCCTACCATAGTATCATATGGGTAGAACACTTCATATACAGCACGTGCAGAATCAATTAAATAATGACATGTCCAAGATCCTTTGGCAAAGAAGGGGGATCTGTAGACCAATTTTGAAGGCGCCCAGATGCGATAGTCAGTGATTCCGTCAAGGGGAAACCGCTCCTTATTTTTATAATCATTTCCTTTATTCCATCCATAGCGATCAATAAGATAACATCACATTGCACCATGAGGACCTCATCATATATATATATATACATATATATATATATAGATATATATATATATATATATATATATATATATATATATATATATATATATATATATACATATATATATATATATATATATATATATATTTGATTATCTTTGGCATGCATAGTTTAATGTTACATGAGATGGAGTTTTAAATTACGTACAGATCCAAAGTAACCACTGTGATCGCAACAGTTATTTGGCTTTTGAAAACAAATCACTCCATGGTAATTAGTATGGGCGACTTTATGCCCATCAGACATGTGCCAGGAAAGCAATTAATGAGGATATGTTTTTTATCAGTGCCGAGGCATTAGATGAACAAATATAAATTGACAGTTATATGAATGCTATAGAGGTAGTTAGAGTAACATAATCATCTTCATGCGATTGCAGTTAACATGTATTGGTGACTGTTGGATCTGTTGGTCTGTTAACTCAGTATATTGCATGAAACAAATCTTCACGGTAAGCATAATGAATGCTCGTTAAACTGGTCCTATGCCATAGAGTATTTTTTTTTCAGTTTTTAAACATTGTGATCACTTTTGAGATAATTTCCTGAAAATGGACCCTAGATGCCGCGATGTCGATTAAGACATTTATCAATCCACTCCAAACTATTATAATTTTATTATCCCAAATGCCATGGCCAGATTACTCTCAACGCTGCTTTCGTGACTTAGACTTAATGATGCGGAGGGATAGGTAAGCTTCGTATCGACATGTTAATGATTTTGATCGAAATCGAATGCTTGACTTAGCTCCATTATTGGTGGTTAATTAAACACTGCAAGTACCACAAAGGATGGAACGACGTCGCCGTCTTCGATAATTAGTTCCATATTGTTCACATGTGCTGATGGCTGCTGTTGATTATATCAATTGGAGATGGTACCATATTGATTGAAATTGGTGCAAACATGGAGGCCTTATTTGATTTGCACCGTACTCTGATCCTTCTGCATGATGCATTTGCAGTATTTGCATTGAGAGACTCTGTTAGGTTATGATGGATACCACGCTTATCATGCCAGTGCACATTGCATCAATCAAACAAAATATCTACACATATGATCAAACGGCCTCTGCTTTATATGCTGGCTGGATAAGTATGCTTCACATTTAGCCTTAGGTTCTGTTTGGGATGAGCAAATGTACTGTTTTAGCTGTGACGTATGCAGCAAAATGTTTTTGTGGTAAGGGAAAACAATTCAGAAAGCAGTGTTCGAATTCAGTCAGTAGTTGATGTAGATGCAGAGAATTGTTTATCAAGTAATTTTGGATTATCGGTGATGCTATGAAAGGCAAATGCCACGTTTGGCAAGAAACACAATTGAAGTAAAAGCAACTGCTTTCTTCGCTTGAATTAGCTATTTCCTGACATTCTTACTACAATATGGCGACCGCTCGTACTCGTGTCATACAATACTTATCATCTATATCGGTCCGCCAAATATTTGTTTGCCATTTTGCTTTTGTTTAAGTTGATATAGCCAAAACACCATAAAATATGTGTAATTGTAAAGGACTAAATGTAAAAAAGGAACACATTGGGCCTCGACGCTGCTTTCATTGTTACAAAGAACTCATCCATAAACTAATTTATAGCGACCACATACGTCGAAAACCTATTACAGTCATGACAGCCATAAATTTGATAGTCTGACAACTTACCAATGGGTCTTGCCCTATATCACCATGTGTTGTTCTCTATTTGTCGTTATTATGCCTTCGTTAAGTCTGCAAGCGCAATTGCAATGAGTCCCAGAGCAATGTTATTGGCGAATTAAGTTGACAACAATGGTTATTGCTTGAATTTTGTGATAAATTGACATAGCCATCAACACACTTTGTTATTATTTTATTAGGTGCCTTATATACTTTATGGATCAGGCTATGATTATTATGATCAATCCTAGCCATAAACGTGTACATTTGATATTCACAAAAGCAACGATTATATCTGTTCATTTGAGATGAAACACTGCTTTTGTACCGCTGTACGTTTGTGTTATTAATGCGCTTTGGGAATTATAGCAATCGCACTAGATGCGGGCTGAAGTGAAATTGTATGATGAGGAAGCGGGGTAATGTAACATTGATTCCATGGGGGCACAGAATGGTGAGAGCATTCGAATGAATATGTTAGCTGATGATTTAAGTTATCTTGCACCAGAATGTTCAAGCATTGTCAAATTCGTCTAATACTGCATATTTGTACATTTGTCACCTGTATGGGCGAAGTCCTTAAGCAGCTTGCCATGGCAATCTGTTTTGAACCACGTCATTAACTGAATTTAGCTCGTCAAGTTTGACAACGGTAAAAATGGTTAAGTTCGATAGTCTGCCAACCTTAGCTCAGCATTATTCTTCCCTCGTTCTTCAATAATGCTTGACCAACCTTTAGCCATCCGTTTGATCACTCAACTGCAATAACAGTTAGACGTCTGCAGCATTTAAATGTGTATTTATTTGAAGCAGCTGATTATCTTGTTTATCCCACAGGCTGCATCAATATAACCCTCACACAATGATGTGAAAAATCTGCAGCTTTTGGGGGGTCGGGGGAGATGGGATTTCATCCATTTGCCGTCCCATATCATCTAATGAATACCTTTGTATTTCCGAATACAAAGCGTTTGAAAATAAACCCCCGCTATAACCTGATATAACTGTTTCAATAGTTTCATTTCCTAGCTATTACATTGACATATATAAACGGCGAGCAATAAACAGCTATTAACTGCCTTAATCGTGTAATGGGAAGCGCGCGTGGAACACCAAGTACCAGGCGCCGTGCCAACAGTCGGGGCTGCCATCCATCAGTTTTACAGCTTTACTGATAACACTACTGTATAGAGGGGTTCCCGAGTTCATATTCCTTGGTAATAGCATTTAATGTGTTACTTTGTCCGATGATTATATATCTTTATTTTGTGGAATTTTCTGTAACTGAGGATAAATATTTATTTAAAATTGATATGAAATACTTCATTTAAACGCAACTTTTAACAATGAGGTAATATTGGAACGGGGATGGATGAGGGTGGATAGCGCCTGTGGGTCTAAGCCCTGAATAATTAGATAACATAATTAGATCACATAATGTAATCGGACACCTGTGACAAAGTATTTCAATATGTTATTAGATCAACAATATACACATGGCGCCATGCGAAAGATGGAATACACAAGTATTATTCTCGAAGGTAAGTATGTCAAATGACGAATGAGCTGTTTGTAGAAAACGTGAACGAAGATGTCTAGCCTTACATATAAATATATGATAAATATATATATGAACTAACGTATATTGTAATAATATCGATGTTGATGTAATTTTCCATATCGTATTATGGCCACAAAGTAAGTTGTTGCTATCGTCATCTCGTTATTAGGCTGGTTCCTACGAGGGCAGAAAGGTATCAATGGATAGGTACACAGGCACGCGATACGGTAAATAAGGGTGACACCTATCAGCAGCCTTCATGTTAAAGTTCGTGATTATATTGCCTTTGGAGCAGAGGTCAAATGCAATACAATTGCAATTATCTCGCGGGCTTTCTGCAACCTGGCTATTTATGGTGGTCTGGTATACACATTGTGGCTGTATATCAAGCACGAGTTCGACAAATACATTGTAAAGGATGATTTTGTCTGATGAGTTTCCTTCTTTGAACACAAGGTGTTTTATCTATGCGAATGTGTAACTATCTGACCGATCATTAAAGAACCAAATAAAATTAGAAGCTGAAGGAATATAGCGGACACGTTTTAGACATAACCCTCAGTAACAGTTTTCCGAGACGGCATTATGACTGCGGTCCTCCTGTTTGGATCTAATTATCTTTTTCGTGTAGAGTTTAATGTACCATAAGACGGGGTTTTAGATTGTATAGATTTAGCACTATCACTGTGATCTCAACAGTTATACAGCTGTAGAAAATGTATTTCTCCATGGATATCAGTATGGCCGAATTTATGCCTATTGGACATGAGCCGGGAAAGCAAATTAATCAGGATGATATGCAGGAGCCGAGGTATCAGATAAATGAATCTACATTTGCCGTAATATGCCTTTTATAGCGGCAATGTTATCGAGGGTTGCACCAAAACGCAAAAGCCCATCAGTTGGATGTGACGCAGACAAGGCTCGTGCGCTTAATGGGAATTTTTATGATATGCAATGTAAAGGAAATAAGTATTGACGATGTTTTTTTATAATCACAATTGGACATGAGCCGGGAAAGCAATTAATCAGGATGCTTTGCAGGAGCCGAGGTATCAGATAAATGAATCTACATTTGCCGTAATATGCCTTTTATAGCGGCAATGTTATCGAGGATTGCACCAAAACGCAAAAGCCCATCAGTTGGATTTGATGCAGACAAGGCTCGTGCGCTTAATGGGAATTTTTATTATATGCAATGTAAAGGAAATAAGTATTGACGATGTTTTTTTATAATCACAATGTATGACTGAACGACACACTCTGGTGCCACCTTCTTTCCAACGGCTTTCATGCGCATCATGGTCTGGGGAATAGGTCTGTGACATGTGGACAATAGCACTTAGTGAGCGCTGTTAAGTAATACGATTTATAACTTTTCAGAATATAATGAACGCCAGGAGTACAGCTTGATGCCGTGGTCGCCTGAATCATTCATAAACATTCATCTTTGTAATCACTAAAAAGACACAATGTGCTAATGGGCAACATTACACAAACAATAGCAATATTGTCGACACTCACTGAACCGAGTTTTATTTTTACATGAAGTCAATGCATACAAAAGACCACCAGGATCAGGAGGGAGTGGAAGTGCCCTCTTATAAGCAAATATTGAACAAGAGTTATAGAGAAATTGTTTCCCACTGTTGACCTTTGAAGACGCATGGCTCAAGCACAGCTGTTTTTACTAGCATTCATTGTTTGAATGCTATCTGGGTTGTTATCGATCGGAAATATTATATTAATCTTGATCTTTTTCCACATCTTATAGCAATATACGGCCTCTAGGGCGAAGAATATTGAACATTCTTATCGCGCCTAGGCGTCATCTTTTCTGTCGTAATATTAGGACATGGAAGTAAATATATCGACTGAATTGGCAGCGACTTGTCCGGCTTAACGGCTGTAGAATGCACCATCATAGCAAACTTTTATCCTGTTGTAGCTTCGAGGTTTGCCATCTCCATTAACCTACTGAACCACTGTGGACAAACAATCCATTCAGTGTATTTTTTCCTCTAACACAAGCCATATCAAAAACACCTTTTGTGCATGCTGATAGGTAGAATGTTTTTGCCTTGTTTATGTTTGCCTATGTACCAAAATTTGGTAAAACATTGTGTGCTTCAGTCAACCATACACTAATTGTATAGGCCTCTTGCGACACTCGGTTGAAATATCAACACAGTATAATTGGTAGACCTACCACCGTCGCCATCAGCAATGTCGTACAATACGTAACATTTATATCCATCCGCCAAACAAATTGCGGGCTTTCCCTAAAGTTGATAAAGTCAAAACGTCATCAAATATGCTGCGATTGTAAAGTACATAGTGCAAAATAGGAACAATTCTGGCCTCGACGCTGCTTCCACTGTAACTTAACTCATCCATGAGCTTATTAATTATACGTCCACAAACATCCACCAAATATTGTTTTGGGCTTTTGCTTAAGATGATATAGCCAAAACACATTCTAATATGCTGTAATTCTAGGCCAAAAAATGCCAAAAAAAAGAACAATTTGGGTTTCGACGTTGTTTTTATTCTATTATTACTTTACCATAAGCTAATCTATAAACGTCCAAATACGTCCAAAAATATTTCAAGTGTTAACATGGTGCTGAATTACAAGAGAGACAACATAGTGTTAGTCATAATAGTCCAAACTTTGATTGTCTGTCTACTAGCCTATCGCGTGAATTTCGTCTGGAAGAGAGCCTGATCAACACTTACAAAGCATCCAACTAGTGTGCGAACAATCCAAGGCTTGCTGAATATTATCATTACGCGCTACAACCTATAACACGGCAGCCAATGTTCATCATTTGGTGATATAATTTGAGCACGAAATGGTCTTGACTTTAATGTAAAAGCTGAACACACCCCATATATTAGCGATCAATACTACACGTATTGTCAGGTGAGCTAAAAGTGGTGGCATTTGCTCACAATGTTTCAGTTCTCTTAACTTTTTGCTAAAATAACCGGCTGCGTGTGAAGTTATATATTTGAATGATTTTTTGCTTGTGCTCCTTCTCTCAAATTGAACTTACTTAAATAATGTTTAACAGAATACTACCCCGTATTCGCCACTGGAGCTCATGAAATAAAAGTTCATATTAGTTTCGATAACAATACACTAGGCATTTTGCTGAGGCGACGCCTAACTCTGACCGCCGGTTTCCTAAGCATTATTGCGCATCCTTGTGAATTGTTCAATACCCCCCCCCCCCCCCCAATAGAACAACGCCTTTGGTGTAATCTTCATTTGGTGACTAAGTAGACCAAAGAGGCCTTATTTCTATTGTGCAGCTGTCTGCCTGTACCGATCTTAACATAATTGGATACGGAGCAATAGGAATGCATGAAAAGAAGAATGAAAATCAAGCAACAAAGACAATCATTGTGGTTGAAATTAAGTGGTAAAATTACCATCTACTGCGTTGACATTCAATTACTGATAAAGTTGCAAACAGGTGAAAAATATTTGACTTAACTCTCTTTCGCCATATCAGCGTCATAGATTGTATTAAAAATATTTTTTTCCAAGGATTAAATCATTAACTTGCTTCATTTCAAATGATGTTAAAATGTTACACAATCGAATGGAACTGTTATGGCAATGTAACCACTGACCACACCATTGTTATAAGCTTGAGCTGGTGGCACAAATGAAACTGCACTAAATTATAAGCGGCGTCGTTTACTAACGAACGAACAAGTACAAAATGGCGATCAAGAACTTACGCCCCATGTGACTCAGGGGAGAAGTTCGTGATTCGGGATCATTCGTTTTTGTGATACAGACATATAACAACCATCAATAATGCCAGAAATATCAATGAGTTTGATAAGACTTTTTAACGATGATGGTCATTTAGTTAAATAATAAAATAATGCCATCTGCATTAGTTGAGCATGATGTCAATCCAGCATCAGCTATATCATTTAGAACTAGGCCAAGATTCACGTGAATATATACACCAAACTGAACATATTTGTGCTTCCGTATGGCAATTATGAATGATGGCGGTAGTGCAGAGTATAGAGAAATTGGTCGACAAACATCTAAAATAAGTATATCTATCAGATAATAATTGTATTGTTACATCATTATTTTCCAACCTAAGGAGTATCAGCGTACCATACTGCATATTATATTTATTCAGATAGATCAATCTGAGGATGAAATGATTTTTGCAAGTTCAGCCATTCGTCGCTTTACGTTTTCTGGTTATCTCGCTTTTGACTCAACGACACTACAATAAATCGCAAAAATTCGCAATTCATCCTTCAAAGCATGGTTGCAATTATCATAATATGCAGCTGTAATGCTCACTACCTCGTTTTATAAATTGATGCGATATGTGATGAGACACCCACCATGCCGTGTGTTTGTCGGTGCCCCATCAATATATTCAATGATGTGGTGATGAGGTGGGGCCTTTGCTGAGCGCTCATACAAAGGACGTCTAATTTGATAACCACCATTATGCTCTCAGCATCTCGTATTGGCGACAACTTCTATAGAAAATAATAATGTTAGTACCCGTTGACAAAACCAATGAATACCAACAATAAAGAGACGGGGCGGTGATACATCTAGAGATGGAAACACAGTCGCTGATAGAATCCGCGAGTCTTAATTTCATTAACAAAAGGGCCAATTCCAGGTTCCACCCGCCAAGCAAAACAGTATACGTGGGATGCAACATATGCAAACATGTCAGACAGTCTCATTACTACTGGTTTCTGTAGATCACCCGAGGCTTGAAATGGCGATCTATCACAGCTGCCAACACATCAAAACATCCTCATAACGTAAACCTTCACACCTTAGGTCAGATGATATCTGAGTAATTGGTCGGCAAACTGGGACTCAGCTTTAGATTGACAAGTGCCCAAAGTCAGTTAACGACTACATACCACAACTCACGAATGACACACATAAGTTAAAGGCCCCGGCATGGTGCATTGGCGACAGCCGTTCAACACAAACTGAACATTGCAAATGCTACAATGCTTCTTACTAGTCACTGGCAAGCACGCACCAGGAATCGTGTGTAAGTAACTTCACAGTTTTACGCATGCGATCACCATTATGAAGAATTAACATGCACAATTAACAAGCAATATTGGTAAGACGCAAATGAGAAGAGGCTATCCATTTTGTTATTGCACATAAATTGGTGTTTTGAATGTTTGTGTGGTTGCCAAATAAACCGATTTTGTTACTTCCGTGAGCAACATATAACCGAACACATTGACGCATTGCAATCCCACACGTAGCCAATCCATGATTCCATACTATGCTATTAGTTGGTTATACAGACCGCGGTGCTTTGAGGCGAGTGAATGTTTTAAAGCAAGATGCAGCATGTTTCCTACGAAATATACTGCACATCAATGAGTCACTACTCAAACCATGCCGCAGGTTCAGCATTGTTAGGAGTATTCGTAATGTGCCAACATAGCTATTGCAACTCCATCGAGTATCTCACTTGCTCCATCTTATAATGTGTTAAGTCTGTTCCAATAGTATGGAATATAGCAATGAGGGGAAATAAATTGGTACCAGTTTCATCAATCCACGAAGCGACTTGCGATGGATGCCCCTGACAAGCCTTGGTACTTTTGAGGATGACAATCGCAAAACGTTATATGCATACATACGTACAATACGTACAATAAATATCCTCGGTTAAAATTAAAGTGTCATATTGACGAGAGGCTCCGACGGATCACGTGCCGAATGCTTTGGATATTATTGCAATTTTAGATGACAGGCCATCTCGTATATTTCCGCAGTATTACTGCGTGACGACTCTAAGACAGTCAAAAATTGAAAACATAAATCTCTGCTAGGAAATTACTGTATTATCATTAGTTATGCCTTTTAGGACCTGGACATGAGCCGTGGGTAAGGCTCCGCTTTTTGGACATCTATTTCCTGCGTGTCACCAGATAGCGTCACCTATAGAGAAGCGATTTTTTTCAAAGCTTCATCGCCTCAGATATGACAAGATGCAACGATGCATTCTGCATGCTATGGCGGTATAGGGAAATGATATGAAATAAATCGTAATTTATGATTCTTTGAACCCAAAACAAGCTGGCGATGTGATAATAATGAAAAGAAGCAGACATTTATTTTGAGCGCATTGATTTTGGTAATAATCTACAATCTTTGGGGACTATAGCTCACTCTTTGCAGTGATATGTTATAGTGCAGTGATAAGGCGATAAGTAAACCCATCATGAGAAGACAACGGTAAAGTTCCATTGTATCGAAAATACAACAGTTGTACTGCTCTACTACATATATACGTCAAAACCAATTTGCCTTTTATCATATGACGATGCTTCAAAAGAACAAAAATTCCACTGTTATGACCTATGCATTTGCTTATACTGACTTGAATGCGTAAATACATTCTCTTTTCCGCAAAGTTAAATTGAACAAAACTATATATCAAAGCGTCAGCTGTCTGTATGGTAGATGTCAATCCGTGTTTATACATCTGTACCGTTTTCGTAAAAGCACGTTAAACGACGTGAATGCAACTGGTGAATATAGCATGTCGGTTGTCAAATTCCTTGATGCTTCTGCCACAGCGACTAATTTGCGCTAGCCATGGACAACTAGACAACGGTTACAAGACTTCTCGATGGCGATGGATGCTAATATAAGGATATTGTTCAGGCCAAATTGTGGTTTATATAGATCTTCATTCATTCACAATCTTACAGCTGAACCGTTTTAGACTGACTTCATTTGCACATGTGGTTGTTGGTTGCATATGGGTTTAATGGTAGCTACCTCTTATGCGACTTCTTTATCACAAACAGTGAGCCATAGCAGACTGCCATTAAAAATACAGCCACGATGATGAAGATTTTGAAGGCATTTGGCTATAACATATTGATGTTAAATTGTATTGAGTTTTTAATGGATATCGAGTGCCACCTCTGGTTGATATTCATGGAGACAACTCCATTTAGCATTCTTATAGAATAAGCCAGATAGGCCAGTGTACAATTGCATTTGTACGATTGAAGTTCAATATATTCAAGTCAACAGCACTGTGTAATACAACATACGAACATACGAACAGGTCAAATGATCCTAATATCACGCAGATTGCATTATATTGAACCAAACACTTTAACCTCTGGGGTACAGATATCAAATAACTGTACTGACAATAACGTACACATACTTACGAAGTACAAATGATCTTTTAGGGAGCATTAGACGTCGCTATCCAACCAATAACAGCTACTTGGGCGTGAGTCATGCGTCAGATGAGAAAGGGTTAGATGAGAAAGGGGTAGAGGTCAGATAGAGCAGGTAGCGAGATACAAGACCAAGGCTTTGGACTTGTGTGTGATGACCTATCAACTATTGATAGGATTGGTTCAATCAAGGACAGTACGCGGATAATAAGATGGAAAGGCATATCGAAATAGTGTAATATAGCTCTTAATATTCATTGCGCAAAAAGAAAAAGTGCCTCTTCTCAATCTTAAAATAATTTAACTATTATATGCTGTGATAAAAATATACCTAGAGCCTATCCAATGAATTCGTATATGATGGGAACTAACCACAGTTCAAAGTAAGAAACGTTGAGAATATTACCCTCTCATCGAAAGAGTTAAGGCAATCAAGTACAAATATTTACAGTCAAGCCAATAAAGTTATATCAATATTATCGTATTACCACTCATATAGTGGCTATTGATGAGACACTTCATATGCCATGCCGTATTTGCTTGTCAGACTATTAATGCGCCTGTAATGGCTCCCATGCTTTATTACAAACACAGGAATTGACAGCATGATTTTCGTTAGACTAATACTAATGCAGAAACGTCCAACATTAGTAAATTATGATTAATGATTATAATTATGATACTGCTTTTATTAGGTAAGTTATTGATTATACTGCTGTAAGATCTGCAATTGTACTATCGCAATATAAAGGGTAACAGATCTCTACGACCCACTAATCGTCATGGAGCAGGATGTTTCAGCTGAACCCAACCGTCAGTATTGCGAGCTACACATTGCTCTTTTACACGACATTTGTATGAAAAAACGGGTGTTAGGGCGGCTCTTTGCTTTGAGTGTCACCTGAGTATAAGCTGCTAGTTACGCCCAGCAAGCACCAGGGCTAATTCTACTGTTTATGTATTTTCTTGACTGTTTCATGCATGCGATTATCATCGTGACGTATCGATTCTAATCACGTAAAAGCAATGCACAGATAAATGCAAAAGAAATGAAATTTCTTGCCGATTATAATTGCTTGTAAGCAACATCACTGTAATATGCTTTTATTGATGCCAATAACACCTAATTGATTACTCCGGTTGGTTGGCAACAACATAATATTGACACTGACGCTTCCAAGAATACATTGCCTGCAAATTCCATACACAGTCTATTTAGGATGCATATGTTTGTCATAGTTGATAACAAATTGGCAACGGCGTGTGAGTAAGCACTATGACCACAATTTGAATTGGCATTAGATATCATTATGGTTCCTCACGAGCCAAAGCATCTGTAGCAATTGAGGTTCCATCCAGATTCTCTCTTGCCCCATGTTTCATTTGTGTTCCATCGGCTGCAATAGTATAAAATATAGCAATGATCTAAAATAGATTGGTGCAAGTTTCATCAATCCACGAAATAACTTGCCATGCATGCGCCGGGTGGGCCTTGACACATTTTAGACCGACAATACAGTTATGATGCGTCATGTTAACCCACCATATGATACAAAGCCCTATCCTTAGTCGCATCAAATTGTTGTGTGTGCTATGCAGTACCTCTCATGTGAATACTATTTATTTTATTGTAGGTGATAATTAGAGACGAATATCCGCTTTTAACATAACATCGATTCTTTGAGCCAGACATAGCACAGAACGCGCGCGCGGTACCTGTAACCAACACGTGTTGTCAGACAAGCAAGTGCAGATTTAATAAGAGCAAAAAAAGGCAACCTCTTATACACGGATGTCTAATAATATGTTAGTGACAGGTTTATGCATTGAGAACCCATTTGTTGAAGGAATTTGGTGTAAATACTAGAATGTAATCGACCATACAAAGAGGACAAGTCAACACAGCAAACTGCACTACGCTAAGCGCAGCCAACGTTTGTTTGATGACATAAGTTCTGATTTATATATTTCTCAATACAACGATGTAGGTTGTTGATAAATACTTCAGTTTGTTAAATTATTCAATACTTCAACCTGGCACCATATTGATTGTATAATAGATCAGGAAATTGTCGGGCATTAACCGAGGATGTCTCAAAAGCCTTGGGAAGTTTATCCACCTATAAAGTATGATTGTCTGGTAAAGGGTACCACATGAAATAATGAAGGCATGCCAGGGGCGGTGGAGCTTGATAATATTTATTTACATCTTGCAGCATTGAAACTGCCAGTCGCATCAGTTAGACCTGGTATAGTAGTGGCTTATGTGCGTAATACTACAAAGGGTTACCTAAAGAGCCACATCCGGCATTATAATTGCGAATACATAAACGTAATATCATTGACGCAATGACAAATGGTGTAAAGTTAGTCTTCCATCAGTACCAGTCATTGGCACAATGCAAACTGCGGTGTCTACAAGTCCGATAGTGCGTTTCATCTTTGTGTAACCTGCACCTGCAGCGGAGAGTTACTACTGTGGAATATAACTGCCATAAAAATTTACCCTTCCATATTAGAATCTACCCTGTTTTCCAAAATATTTGCAAGAAACGGGTTCATTTTGCATAATACAACAACCACAAGGCGATTCCTGTAATTCATACGTCAATTTCCAATCTGTTTATGTCATTGTGGGCGGTGCTCAATTCCTATTTTCTGTCATTGCTGATGCCGGAATAATTCCGAGTCAAGGATTTCTGCATTCAATAGATTGATACACAGCCCATAATATAAAAACTGAATGAGGGTTATTAATAACACTACAAAAATTTCGCAAACGCTCTTCTATTTGAGAATTCATAAACGATATTGAAAGACCAGATAACTGCTCTGAGGTCGCTCTTGGGGATATGATTGCTTGCCACGTGACCTAAAGAATATTACTCGTCCGAATAGGCCAAAGTGATCAGTAATCTAATGTTGGTTTAAAATGACTTAAAAGACACTTAAAAGGCTATCAACGCCACCTGTAAATATTTTACCACCATGGGCTTTTCTCTGTGAGCAGAGGTGAAACGGTCTGCAGGGGTAAAAGTTTTACAGGCTTACAGCACGAAATATACAAAGCCAGTAAAATAAGTAAGCGTGCCCACAATGGCCTGCGTGCGATATCCCCTGCAAAAGTTAATGGTTAACAGCCGTGTTGCAAGGTAGCTCACGCATCTTTTACCCATGGCTTATTGGTGCTGAGTTAACAGGACGTTTTTCACAAGATAACAGAACCCAATGAACCAATCGTCAGCTTTCCTAATTAAATTCTTAAAGCACATTCAGATTGTCTCATGATATTACGCAAGAAGAGTATCCACGAATCGAATACATTCTGATAGAATACTGAAAGTATGTAAGAGCGGTGGGTCCTCAATGTCCATGAAGACAAAGACATTCAAACGGACCCTTCAGCCGCTAGTATGCCTGTCATATTCCACACATACGATCTGAAATGTTCTGCGACGTTTTCGTATTCTTCCTTAATGCGCCGATAACTGTCATCCAAAAGAGATAGTACTGAATATCGCTTTTATGTTTTGACAATGTGTAATAGATCGGTACAAGTCATTCAAAATTTAGAATTTCTAAATTGTTCAATGCACGGAATGGTTAACTAGAGTATAGGAAAAAAGCGTAACATGATTCATGCATGTCATATATTGAGCGACGCCACAGACAAGCGCCCTCGTGTTAAGTTGTTGCCGGTTATTCGTTTGCGTGAAGAGTACACACGTCTAGGATTTGTCATTTTACACAAGCCCAAGGCCGCCTTAATCGTATTTGGGATGATGGATCTAACCTGACACGAGATTGTTTGTACTCTAAGCACGGGGCTAGGGTGAATATAGATGCAGTCCACTACGTCTGTTTTCCCTACACATCCATAACCAAGTATCTTACAAGTAAATACATCACAAGTAAATACATCACAGAGGAGAAACGAGCGAAATATGTAAAGGGTTCGTGTCGTCTTGAAAATAAACATTGTGAAGTTTGCGCTAGTGTTAATCACATTGCTGAATATAACTTGAAGATGTAATGCCCATCAATGTAAAATGGCAAACCGGGATATTCACATGAATAGTAATATTTCCTAACTATGCACCAATACCAGTCTAGTGGGTTACATCGATTGCTATATTCATTTGGCAAGAAATCCCAGAGTTAAATAGGCATCGATGATTTCTACAAAAGCATCCTAAGGTAGATCACACAATTTGCAATCCCTTACATCAGACTCAAACATGCATTATCTTGGTGAGGCATTAATGCTGTTGGCAGGCTGATCTCTATACGGTGTGGTGATTGGGTAAAACTCGGAGATGAAGCTTTTAATTCCATCCACTTACAAAGCTATCGAAGAGTATTATCATTGCACTTGAATGGATATTTGGTTTGTGATGTTCACGTTTATCTTACACCATAAGAGCTAGAACTGGCGAAATCACCTAAATTGAATGAGGCTTTTGAGCTGTCGATTTTCTTTGCGCTCCCTGTGCAAGGCAAATCACGATTAATCTACAGGGAAATGCTGACACCCTCTATTTAGTGTGCACAATACCTTGATAATTCCTTTGCTTGCAGCAAACGACGATATCCGTCGGATGAAGGGTCATCAACGGCAACATGCAAATTTATACACAGACTGGAAATGTGATGGGACATCATCGATAACTGACCTCGACGCTGGATAATAAATCATTGGCGGATCATGAATTTTCTATCTGCTCATTCGTCTGCAAAGACACATTCACGCTCAAAGCCTGTTAAAGTGGCCAACTGCCTGGAAAACTTGATTATACTACGACAGCAACTGGATTATCCCTTTGCAATCTCGTTAACCTTTTCATGTCGCTTCTCGCGGGTATTGTATCCATTTTCGGTGCCACGGCTTCCACCTCTCACTGCATGTTATGATGCATCCGTTTGGTAAATGACGTAGGGGTTTTTTGGTTCACTGTGCTGTGTCATGCATCAAAATATCCATGCATTTTAATATGTAGATTGTCACATATTAAATGCAGTGTATACTTTCCATTTGCCAAACGTTGTCAAATTGATGGTTTAGTGATAATGGCCAAGGATTAAATGGGTGTTTTCATTTAAAGGCGACAATTTATATATCCCAGCTCATATATTGCATTTAATTAACAAATTTGATTCCTCATCAGGTATGCTTCAGTTGAGAGCAGGGATTACTCATACGCTACGTTTCAAAGCAACACATTACTCTTGGCAATTCTTTTGGTTTATTCTGCGAAATCATTTATGACAGCCATTTGTTTCTCGCCCTGCACCTGACTGCGTGCCTAGCGTCTTGTAGACTTTGGTGGCATTACATCTTAAAGCACCATTAACGAGGAGGTACATTCATTGGGTACTTTTAAGTTTGTACAGAGACTTGGGATGGTATATATGTACGCATGACATTTGGTCTATTAAATGTCTTATGTTCCACAGTGACCATTAAGATATTTACTTCTATATATGTTTTCTTTGCCGTACAAATTTCTATAAAGGTTTGTGTGCTGTATATAACGTGCAAACGTTGTTTTACAGAACACGGCCACATATGCTTTCTTTTTTCCATTCAGCTGCAGTAATTTTTTTATGAAAGCCTGATTATCCAGGCACTGTTATTTTTTTGCGGTTATTCAATTTTATTTGGTAATGAAAAGAGCATACCCCCGAAAATATATTTGAAATATGTTCTTCTGGCATTGTCAGAGCAGCACTATGTACGGGAACAGTAGCTTGTGATTAGTTGTTCTATCATTCGAAAAGAGCATTATACTGATGGAAAAGAAAAACATTCCTTTGGTCAGGAATTTAGGCTTCGAGCACTATTAATAATCGAATGTTTTTCGTAGAATCCTTACTATACTTGAATGAATCGTGTTTGTGCCTCTGTAGCTTACAGTGCAATACGTTTATTCAGCATACCGCTGATGGTCACTGCCTTATGAATGCTCAGCGTTCACGGTAATGCTCCACTCTGCGATTAATTAGGACGTCATATGGTGACGTTCAATTTTTTCGCTCATTATTCGCAAGAAATAGGTGAAAACTTTTTTGTTTGTTTTTGTTGATGTTGATCGCGGCCTTGTCGCTTTACTATATGTGATAACCCTACCATATGTATATATTTTGCGGAGCAGTCGTCAAAACATCAGACCTGTAACATTATTGCTACAAGTCTCAGTGTTATGATTGGCAATTTGATTCCGTTATGGAATACATATGTCTATAGCTTTTATAGAGAGTTTATAGATTTATAGAGAGTAAATACCAACCAGCAAAGACATCGCTTGTGATGGACGTGATGGACTTTATCAGTTATCAAGCATTTCCAGTCGTTGAACTATCACCCTAAACGATAAATCATATTCCATTGGCTGACATATTAATGTGAGGAATTGTGTAGACTGCCACAGCATTTATATACACATAAGAACTAAGCTTAGCTTTGACGTTGCGGATCCACAATATGCTTCTGATTTTAGTTTTCTTGAGAGGCACTAATATCATAATGGTCTTACGCAAATATGCTGTCGATTGGCAAGGTAATAAACCTTGAAAGGCACTATTAGCACCCCATCGTTATGAATAGCAATTAACACTAAGCATATAATATGTCTCATCAATCGTCATCTTTTGAAGATGGTATGAAGCTACACATACCGCCTTGGTTGTTAAGGGTGCTACGCGGCTGCTATATTGAACACGACTGGGCGTGAAACACATTCATATATATTGGGGCTTTATATGAACTGATAATTGTTTTTTTTATCGAGCAAAGGATATCGTTTTCTGTTCGATACCACCCTATAAGTAATGTTGATATCATAGGGCTTGCAGTTATATATGATCTCTGTTGACTTCACCAAACAACCAACATGCATGTTTACATATAGTGAGAAATATGCGCATCTGAATTTTTGTCAACTTTACTTTGATTCACCAAATCCGAGCAACTCGAAGACTGCACTATGTTAATTACTCAGAGCCCCTGACATACGTGCCTCTATATCTGGCCACGTACCTCGCTGTCTGCTCTCCCTACCCTCATTCCTATTATCATTGATCCCCGGTGCTGTTTATCAAGTGACTCGCGCTCGGATAGCTATATGGCTGCTGAAAGAGAATAGCCCGAAGTCAATCATATTACACACATTACGCACAGAAGACCTGGAGATATCCGAGTAGGGATGGAAGAACCAATCACTATTGTGATGCAATTCGATTGCAATGCCTCGCATTAGGGGTTTCCCTTGAACCATGCAATATTGACTTGAATTAAAATGTAAATCACGGCTCACGTCTCATAGCATCCAAAGAATATGTTTATACTTTGTACAATATTAACGGTCACAACTAATTGCCTGTTTTGGGATGATGAAAATATGTCCATTACAGATAACTTCAAATCCCTTGCACCAATTATGCCATCAACGATATGGGTCAACCTACACTCTAATAGTGACACAACCAACGTATCACATTTGCGCTTAATGCTTACACAAGTTACGCAAAACTTATTACGCCTAGCAATCCAATAGTTGGAGGTTATCCTCGGGTTGTAAAACTCCCCTCGAATGCAAATATCTGTTGGATAAATGACACTTTGCTAGCATCACCTTCCTATACCGACTTTGGGGCGAATTCGCATCATGTATCAGCGAAACTACTACGAGACAAGTTCTTTCAGAGTACGTACGTTACCGCTTACTGCTTACCTGTAATGACGATACTACACAGAGAATAAAAGCATGAATATGCTGCGCATGAAAACCTTGATTTTAATGTAGAGATTACCTTTGCTTGCATGAAAGACAACAAATGCTTAAAAGTGAAAAGCCCATTCATTCATGCGTTGCACTACTTGTACATAACAGCAACAATTATGAGATGTTTATGATGACCATATCATTGCTCAGTTTATTATGGACAGTGAACGTGTTATCAATTGCTATGGCCCTCTACCGCGGCATGCACAAATCACTAATGCTACGTGAATTATTTGAAGTCCAATGTAACTGAGTGCGAAAATAAAACGGCACCTTTTGCGACCAAAAGTAATAAACGTCAAATTCTCCTCATTGTATGAAGTCTGACATAGATATATGTATCGGCTATAAATCAGGAGAGTACAGTTTGTGTGTGAAGCCATAAAACATTGCGAAGCATTTAAAAAATAGAACCTTAAGCAATCACTCACCACAGAACAAGAGGCTGTCGATGGGTGTGAGTACACTCGGCAAAGTATGGGGCCCACCCAAAGAGCGTCATGTCTAGTTTGACTCTCAAGCAACCCATAGGGTTACAATGAATGTATTTCATGAGCTGCCAGATAATATACTTCAAACATCTGTAATATCGGTATGTGTGTGTGGTTCCGATTGCAGCAGTGTTGGTACAGCTGGTGCACATCTACGACAGCAATGTAGTTTATTTTCGTATTAGAATTGCACATGACTTCACCGCACCATTAACTGGTGTCTTAGCTACATGTGTCAAGTAGGAATACAAAATCGACGCAGATTGACAAAGATGGTGAATAAAATGGTATCTGTTCTTGATTGTAAACAAGGAATACAATCAACTCACTGGCTGACACTTGCATCACCCTGGTTCGACGATTTTGACCTCCGCGTTGAAATTGCGTCATTGTGCGAATAATGCTTACATTGCTCTGCAATCTTCATTTTATAGAAGAGAATGCCAAGAGAATCGCTGATTTAACAACATATACATGGCATAGAAGTGGAACCCACACATATTACAACAATTCCAATCACAAGTCACCTTATTGATTTTTCCCTTCACAATATATCTCTTCAAATAGATAGAGAGGAACAGAACTGTGCCGAACGGATAGAGAGGTGCAATGGCACAGTGTTGTGGAGGTGTCTGAAACCCCCTTGTCGGTAACAAAACTGCTTCATATCCTAGACGATAGTCCAGTTGCAGCGAGATAATAAAATTACATCGACTGACCAGTAAGCGACGATGAATACATGACGAATGCTGAGCTATGCGTTTGCTGCAGAGTTAAACAAATGTTAATTTAATGTGTTTGTGAATAGTCTGTATGAGCGCTGATAAACAATTTCGGTTAGATAGTGGACTGGACGAGTAAAACCTCATTTCAAACAAATATGATCAACCAAAATATCGATTGCCTTATGTAGATTATGTAGAAAGCCTCTGCGCAACTACTCCTTATAAACAAAACATCAAGCAAATAGATTGAGCTTTATGACTGCATTTTCCTATGATTGTGACGTGAGCATATATTTCTAGTAACGTGCAGCATGTACATAGGCTTAATCTACTCACCATGTGTTACTAACTGGACCGTTTCACGCATGCAATTATTGTGATGAAACATTCAAAGTCAATATACGCTTCTATACCTAAGAGAAGAAGCTACTTGCTGATCATAACTGCTAACAAATATCCCATGGTCCTTTGCTCGCACTGTTGATAAAACACGAATTCGCTTATTTTGATGGGCTCGCAACATATCATTAATAACAGTGATGCTACCACTGTAATGGTGTACTGCAAATCCCGAGCACAATCAATTCGTGATGCTGTTCAGGTACTTGTCAATTAATATCTGGTTGGCATACTATAGGCTAAATAGTAATAACCGCCGTTCTGTGAAGTAATGCTGGATAAGTTCATGATGTCCCGAATGATAGATTCAAAGCCCGTAAAACCAGTAGTATGCCAGTACTCCATAGAAGGTATGTGGCGATGTCCGTGATGCAGCTAAATACTTATGCCGATGCTACTGTCAAACTTAATCGACCTGGTTAATATACCCAACACCTGGCGGTACAATGTGAGGTACTATTTAGATATAGCAGGTTTTTGGTTAGTCTGTTTACATCAAAGCAACGTAGTTTTAGTCTGCGTCCGTTGTTTAACGTCAGAGCGGGCAGAAAAATACACGAAATAAAGGCTGTTTTCTTTGTAAATTGCACACACAAGTAGTGCATAAAATGCGCAAACGCGACCGCAATCTAACAACGAGGGATTGTACATTATATGTTCAGTTCGCAATGTTCAGTTTTCTAATATCTCTGCTTTTGCCGAAAACGAATAACCAGGCAATGAAGTGCTTATTCGACACAATTTATAATTAGCGCCTTATACCCGCGTATGGCCTTCGATGTCTTCTCGCAACCCCTTAGAGCCTCCCGCGCTTTACGGTAGTACGCTAGACAAAAGAAAGCTATGCAGACAGAGCCATGTGCAAGGAAATTACCTCAAACGATTAATGCTAGAACTGTTTATGCTTTGGAAATCTCAGGAAACACAACGAACCAAGTGATTGCCCTACAGCCTAGCAGCATGTAACTGACGCAGAGGACAGGAATATTTGACTAGAGTGTGCAAACTGGGCCTTGGTTGCCTTTTCGTCAACCAATATTACCCGCACAATTTAGAATTCCTCGCCTAGTGGCGGTCCGTTTGATGGAGAAAAATGCATCAAGCAACAGTGCATTAACAATAAATAGAACCAAATAGCGGTTCACATCGATTGATACATCAAAGATAATTTACCGGGAATGATTTCTGTCTATTTACAGTCATTAATGTTTCCTTTTCCTAAATGACAGAAGATTGCTGATTTTAGGCACAGCCCGTTCTCATTTTTGCATATCTATATTGATAGTAAAAAGACAAAATATTGCAAGGGTTATCATAAGTTGGTTGTGACAAAAACACAAACGACTGTTAGTATTTTGAAATAGCAACAGATTATATGTTTAAGGAGAACAAATCTTACACTGAGCGATTCCGTAAATGACACAGAGGGCACATTCATGTATCTGTATGTTCATTTTGTTACCACCGCCGACGTAAAGGTATATATTGGACATCATTAGGTAACTGTCCAAGAATGCCCTCCTAATTTTCCCTAACTTGCATTCGGGGTTACAGCCAAAAATACTGTTTTCATTACAACGATAACAATATTTTAAATGTGTTTGCGTCTGGTTGTTAAGGAGTTGCTTTGAACGACGAACATTACGCTGCCGATTGTTAAAGCTCTTTCGTTCTATGTATGTATACTTTCACCAGCGTTTGAAATCTTTGTCTTTTCACCTTCGTTTGTCATGACGCTGAAGTTTTGTACTAAAGGAAGTTAAGCGGTGCTTACACCCCTGATTAGTTTTGAATTGCGGTTTTATTGAACGCCATGACGAGTTAAGAAGCGATATGTCATTTTTATGGCAAGCGCTTGTGGGTGTCCGATCATTTCAGGTCACGCATCCGTTAAGCTACAAGAACATCAATACAGTTTGCCATTAGTTTTGCCTTCAGGCTTCATAGCAGTTATACCATTCTGATTGTTTAATTTATAGCTGTGAAATCTAGATTCAAACCCTAGCGAAAGACACCCCCGATCTGTTCAACTGTCTATAACTAATGGATATGTTCCCCCCAGCCAGGATGGCTAATACCCCCCCCCTAAGTTACACACGATGCTAGCCAGTTGCTTGGGTGAATTTGTATTTCAGAAATACGAAAGTGTGCCTTAGGATAGTACATTCTGATTGTTTGAAACTGGGAAAGCAATAGATAAATCCACTAATGGAGGTCCCCCCCAGCCAGGATGGCTTAGACGTGAGTTGCTGAAGTTGCATTGTAGAAACGGAATGAAAGTACATTAGGTAGCTGCAATATGTAAATCCACTTAGAAGGATGCTTAGACATAAGTAGCATTGTAGACATTTTATGTGCAATGTTGTCCAATCGAAAGCAGCATAAGTAAAGATCATTCCTGCATTAGAAAGCTTACATGAGCAGCTATTTTCATGCTTCTGAATTATTTTACATTGGTTAAACGTACCAGTGACTGGACCGTTCTGCTACTTACATCGAGAACAAAAGCTGCATCGCCGCATTGAAATTTAGTAATGACCACTACCAAACAGCGATATACAGAGCCACTGCCAAATGTTTCTAGACGATTGGTCGTCTTTATTTGTAAAATCCACTCTTTTTTTTCACTTCTAATGGCGTTTTCAGCGGTTGATATTGTTACTCTATTGCAAAAGTAAGATAAAGTTTATTCATAACTAGGCATTTTGCTGAGGCGACGCCTAACTCTGACCGCCGGTTTCCTAAGCGTTATTGCGCATCCTTGTGAATTGTTCAACACCCCCCACCCTCCCTCCCCTATAGAACAACGCCTTTGGTGTAATCTTCATTTGGTGACTAAGTAGACCAAATAGGCCTTATTTCTATTGTGCAATGTCTGCCTGGACCTATCTTAACATAATTGGATACGGAGCAATAGGAATGCATGAAAAGAAGAAACAAAGACAATCATTGTGGTTGAAATAAAGTGGTTAAATTACCATCTACTGCGTTAACATTCAATTACTGATAAAGTTGCAAACAGGCGAAAAATATTTGACCTAACTCTCTTTCGCCATATCAGCGTCATATATTGTATTAAAAATATTGTTTTCCAAGGATTGAATCATTAACTTGCTTCATTTCAAATGATGTTAAAATGTTACACAATCGAATGGAACTGTTATGGCAATGTAACCACTGACCACACCATTGTTATAAGCTTGAGCTGGTGGCACAAATGAAGCTGCACTAAATAATAAGTGGCGTCGTTTACTGACAAACCAACAAGTACAAGATGGCGATCAAGAACTTACGCCCCATGTGACTCAGGGGAGAAGTTCGTGATTCGGGATCATTCGTTTTTGTGATACAGACATATAACAACCATCAATAATGCCAAAATATCAATGAGTTTGATAAGGCTTTTTAACGATGATGGTCATTTAGTTAAATAATGAAATAATGCCATCTGCATTAGTTGAGCATGATGTCAATCCAGCATCAGCTATATCATTTAGAACTAGGCCAAGATTCACGTGAATATATACACCAAACTGAACATATTTGTGCTTCCGTATGGCAATTATGAATGATGGCGGTAGTGCAGAGTATAGAGAAATTAGTTGACAAACATCTAAAATAAGTATATCTATCAGATAATAATGGTATTGTTATATCATTATTTTCCAACCTAAGGAGTATCAGCGTACCATACTGTATATTATATTTATTCAGATAAATCAATCTGAGGATGCAATGATTTTTGCAAGTTCAGCCATTCGTCGTTTTACGTTTTCTGGTTATCTCGCTTTGACTCAACGACACTACAATAAATCGCAAAAATGTTGAATTCATCCTTCAAAGCATGGTTGCAATTATCATAATATGCAGCTGTAATGCTCACTACCTCGTTTTATAAATTGATGCGATATGTGATGAGACACCCACTATGCCGTGTGTTTGTCGGTGCCCCATCAATATATTCAATGATGTGGTGATGAGGTGGGGCCTTTGCTGAGCGCTCATACAAAGGACGTCTAATTTGATAACCACCATTATGCTCTCAGCATTTCGTATTGACGACGACAAAATAATGATGTTAGTACCCGTTGACAAAACCAATGAATACCAACAATAAAGAGACGGGGCGGTGATACAGCTAGAGATGGGTACACAGTCGCTGATAGAATCCGCCAGTCTTAATTTCATTAACAAAAGGGCCAATTCCAGGTTCCACCCGCCAAGCAAAACAGTATACGTGGGATGCAACATATGCAAACATGTCAGACAGTCTCATTACTGGTTTCTGTAGATCACCCGAGGCTTGAAATGGCGATCAATCACAGCTGCCAACACATCAAAACATCCTCATAACGTAAACCTTCACACCTTAGGTCAGATGATATCTGAGTAATTGGTCGGCAAGTGCCCAAGTGCCCAAAGTCAGTTAACGACTACATACCACAACTCACGAATGGCACACATAAGTTAAAGGCCCCGGCATGGTGCATTGGCGACAGCCGTTCAACACAAACTGAACATTGCAAATGCTGAAATGCTTCTTACTAGTCACTGGCAAGCACGCACCAGGAATCGTGTGTAAATAACTTCACAGTTTTACGCATGCGATCACCCATTCTGAAGAATTAACATGCACAATTAACACGCAAAATTCGGAAACTATGCAACCATTTGCTTTACAAATGTGATGCCCTTACTCCAATCGCACGGTAATCACGTAAATACACGTCATTACCAAACCTTAATTCCACTACAGACCAAGTATGTTACAAGTAAATACATCACAGAGGAGAAACAAGCGAAATATGTAAAGGTTTTATGTCGTCTTGAAAATAAACATTGTGAAGTTTGCGCTAGTGTTAATCACATTGCTGAATATAACTGGGAGATGTAATGCCCATCAATGTAAAATGGCAAACCGGGATATTCACATGAATAGTAATATTTCCTAACTATGCACCAATACCAGTCTAGTGGTTTACATCGATTGCTATATTCATTTGGCAAGAAATCCCAGGGTTGAATAGGCATCGATGATTTCTACAAAAGCATTCTAGGTAGATCACACAATTTGCAATCCTTTACATCAGACTCAAACATGCATTATCTTGGCGAGGCATTAATGCTATTGGCAGGCTGATCTCTATACGGTGTGGTGATTGGGTAAAACTCGGAGATGAAGCTTTTTATTCCATCCACTTACAAAGCTATCGAAGAGTATTATCATTGCACTTGAATGGATATTTGGTTTGGGATGATCACGTTTATCTTACACCATAAGAGCTAGAACTGGCGAAATCACCTAAAATGAATGAGGCTTTTGAGCTGTCGATTTTCTTTGCGCTCCCTGTGCAAGGCAAATCACGATTAATCTACAGGGAAATGCTGACACCCTCTATTTAGTGTGCACAATACCTTGATAATTCCTTTGCTTGCAGCAAACGACGATATCCGTCGGATGAAGGGTCATCAACGGCAACATG
Source organism: Urechis unicinctus (assembly GCA_034190875.2). Lineage (NCBI taxonomy): Eukaryota > Metazoa > Annelida > Polychaeta > Xenopneusta > Urechidae > Urechis > Urechis unicinctus. The sequence continues at coordinate 45,579,605 of CM067358.1, read as the reverse complement.
CAAATGTATACACAGAGTGGCAATGTGATGGGAAATTCTTGATAACTGACCTCGACGCTGGATAATAAATAATTGGCGGATCATGTATTTTCTATCTGCTCATTCGTCTGCAAAGACACATTCACGCTCGAAGCCTGTTAAAGTGGCCAACAGGTGGAAAACTTGATTACCCTACAGCAGCAACTGGATTATCCCTATGCAATATCATTAACCTTTTCATGTCGCTTCTCGCGGATATTGTATCCATTTTCGGCGCCACGGCTTCCACCTCTCGCCGCATGTTATGATGCATTCATTTGGTTAATGACGTAGGGGTTTTTGGTTCACTGTGCTGTGTCATGCATCAAAATATCCATGCATTTTAATATGTAGATTGTCACATATTAAATGCAGTGTATACTTTCCAATTGCCAAACGTTGTCAAATTGATGGTTTAGTGATAATGGCCAAGGATTGAATGGGTGTTTTCATTCAAAGGCGACAATTTATATATCCCAGCTCATATATTGCATTTAATTAACAAATTTGATTCCTCATCAGGTATGCTTCAGTTGAGAGCAGCGATTACTCATACGCTACGTTTCAAAGCAACACATTACTCTTGACAGAATATAAATGTGTGGCTGGTGAAACAAAATGTGCATACACGTATATTAAGTGGCCATAAGCCCAGTCACTGTTGTGTTTAGTTACCTGGATTGGTGCACGCATCTTTGGTGCACCAGCATATTGAATTGCTCCTAATCAGTTTTGCTGACGGCTGATCTGCATGGTAATATTATAATCCACGTGCATAACCGATATGTGATGAAAATGTAATAACGTAACAACAAATCGCGACCGTCATATGCCAAGGCTAGCGATGCCGTGTTGTCTCAAATACATTTTATTCACAGTGCGGTCAATCCTTTTGGTTTATTCTGCGAAATCATTTATGACAGCCATTTGTTTCCAGCCCTGCACCTGACTGCGTTGCCTAGCGTCTTGTAGACTTTGGTGGCATTACATCTTAAAGCACCATTAACGAGGAGGTACATTCATTGGGTACTTTTAAGTTGGTACAGAGACTTGGGATGGTATATATGTACGCATGACATTTGGTCGATTTAATGTCTTATGTTCCACAGTGATCATTAAGATATTTACTTCTATATATGTTTTCTTTGCCGTACAAATTTCTATAAAGGTTTGTATGCTGTATATAACGTGCAAACGTTGTTTTACAGAACACGGCCACATATGCTTTCTTTTTTCCATTCAGCTGCAGTAATTTTTTTATCAAAGCCTTATTTTCCAGGCACTGTTATTTTTTGCGGTTATTCAATTTTATATGGTAATGAAAAGAGCATACCCCCGAAAATATATTTGGAATATGTTCTTCTGGCATTGTCAGAGCAGCACTATGTACTAGAACAGCAGCATTCGATTTAGGCTTCGAGCTCTATTAATAATCGAATGTTTTTCGTAGAAATCCTTACTATACTTGAATGAATCGTGTTTGTGTCTCAGTAGCTTACAGCGCAATACGTTTATTCAGCATACCGCTGATGGTCACTGCCTTATGAATGCTCAGCGTTCACGGTAATGCTCGACTCTGCGATTAATTAGGACGTCATATGGAGACGTTCAATTTTTTCGCTCATTATTCGCAAGAAATAGGTGAAAACTTTTGTTGTTTGTTTTTGTTGATGTTGATCGCGGCCTTGTCGCTTTACTATATGTGATAACATATGTGTATATTTCGCGGAGCAGTCGTCAAAATATCAGACCTGTAACATTATTGCCACAAGTCTCAGTGTTATGATTGGCAGTTTGATTCCGGTATGGAATACATATGTCTATAGCTTTTATAGAGAGTTTATAGATTTATAGAGAGTAAATAACAACCAGCAAAGACATCGCTTGTGATGGATGTGATGGACTTTATCAGTTATCAAGCATTTCCAGTCGTTGAACTATCACCCTAAACGATAAATCATATTTCATTGGCTGACATATTAATGTGAGGAATTGTGTAGACTGCCACAGCATTTATATACACATAAGAACTAAGCTTAGCTTTGACGTTGCGGATCCACAATGCGCTTCTGCTTTTAGTTTTCTTGAGAGGCACTAATATCATAATGGTCTTACGCAAATATGCTGTCGATTGGCAAGGTAATAAACCTTGAAAGGCACTATTAGCACCCCATCGTTATGAATATCAATCAACACTAAGCATATAATATGTCTCATCAATCGTCATCTTTTGAAGATGGCATGAAGCTACACATACTGCCTTGGTTGTTAAGGGTTCTACGCGGCTGCTATATTGAACACGACTGGGCGTGAAACACATTCACATATATTGGGGCTTTATATCAACTGATAATTGTTTTTCATCGAGCAAAGGATATCGTTTTCTGTTCGATACCACCCTATAAGTAATGTTGATATCATAGAACTTGCAGTTATATATGATCTCTGTTGACTTCATCAAACAACCAACATGCATGTTTATATATAGTGAGAAATATGCGCATCTGAATTTTTGTCAACTTTACTTTGATTCACCAAATCCGAGCAACTCGAAGACTGCACTATGTTAATTACTCAGAGCCCCTGACATACGTGCCTCTATATCTGGCCACGTACCTCGCTGTCTGCTCTCCCTACCCTCATTCCTATTATCATTGATCCCCGGTGCTGTTTATCAAGTGACTCGCGCTCGGATAGCTATATGGCTGCTGAAAGAGAATAGCCCGAAGTCAATCATATTACACACATTACGCACAAAAGACCTGGAGAAATCCGAGTAGGGATGGAAGAACCAATCACTATTGTGATGCAATTCGATTGCAATGCCTCGCATTGGGGGTTTCCCTTGAACCATGCAATATTGACTTGAATTAAAAAATGTAAATCACGGATCACGTCTCATAGCATCCAAAGAATATGTTTATACTTTGTACAATATTAACGGTCACAACTAATTGCCTGTTTTGGGATGATGCAAATATGTCCATTACAGATAACTTCAAATCCCTTGCACCAATTATGCCATCAACGATAAGGGTCAACCTACACCCTAATAGTGACACAACTAACGTACCACATTTGCGCTTAATGCTTACACAAGTTACGCAAAACTTATTACGCCTAGCAGTCCAATAGTTGGAGGTTATCTTCGGGTTGTAAAGCTCCCCTCGAATGCAAATATCTGTTGGATAAATGACACTTTGCTAGCATCACCTTCCTATACCGACTTTGGGGCGAATTCGCATCATGTATCAGCGAAACTACTACGAGACAAGTTCCTTCAGAGTACGTACGTGACCGCTTACTGCTTACCTGTAATGACGATACTACACAGAGAATAAAAGCATGAATATGCTGCGCATAAAAACCTTGATTTTAATGTAGAGATTGCCTTTGCTTGCATGAAAGACAACAAATGCTTAAAAGTGAAAAGCCCATTCATTCATGCGTTGCACCACTTGTACATAACAGCAACAATTATGAGATGTTTATGATTACCATATCATTGCTCAGTTTATTATGGACAGTGAACGTGTTATCAATTGCTATGGCCCTCTATCGCGTCATGCACAAATCACTAATGCTACGTGAATTATTTGAAGTCCAGTGTAACTGAGTGCGAAAATAAAACGGCACCTTTTGCGACCAAAAGTACATTGGTAATAAACGTCAAATTCTCCTCATTGTATGAAGTCTGATATAGATATATGTATCGGCTATAAATCAGGAGTGTACAGTTTGTGTGTGAAGCCATAAAACATTGCGAAGCATTTAAAAAATCATTTTCGAAATAGAACCTTAAGCAATCACTCACCACAGAACAAGAGGCTGTTGATGGGTGTGAGTACACTCGGCAAAGTATGGGGCCCACCCAAAGAGCGTCATGTCTAGTTTGACTCTCAAGCAACCCATAGGGATACAATGAATGTATTTCATGAGCTGCCAGATAATATACTTCAAACATCTGTAATATCGGTATGTGTGTGTGGTTCCGATTGCAACAGTGTCGGTACAGCTGGTGCACATCTACGACAGCAATGTAGTTTATTTTCGTATTAGAATTGCATATGACGTCACCGCACCATAAACTGTTGTCTTAGCTACATGTGTCAAGTAGGAGTGCAAAATCGACGCAGATTGACAAAGATGGTGGATAAAATGGTATCTGTTCTTGATTGTAACCCAGGAATACAATCAATTCACTGGCTGACACTCGCATCACCCTGGTTCGACGATTTTGACCTCCGCATTGATATTGCGTCATTGTGCGAATAATGCTTACATTGCTCTGAAATCTTCATTTTATAGAAGAAAATGCCAAGAGAATCGCTGATTTAACAACATGGATTTAACATACATGGCATAGAAGTGGAACCCACACATATTACAACAATTCCAATCACAAGTCACCTTATTGATTTTCCCTTCACAATATATCTCTTCAAATAGACAGAGAGGAACCTGCAACTGTGTCGAACGGATAGAGAGGTGCAATGCACAGTGGTGTGGAGGTGTCTGAAACCCCCTTGACGGTAACAAAACTGCTTCATATCCTAGAGGATAGTCCAGTTGCAGCGAGATAATAAAATTACATCGACTGACCTGTAAGCGCCTATGAATACATGACGAATGCTGAGCCATGCGTTTGCTGCAGAGTTAAACAAACGTTAATTTAATGTGTTTGTGAATAGTCTGTATGAGCGCTGATAAACAATTTCGGTTAGATAGTGGACTGGACGAGTAAAACCTCATTTCAAACAAATATGATCAACCAAAATATCGATTGCCTTATGTAGATTATGTAGAAAGCCTCTGCGCAACTACTCCTTATAAACAAAACATCAAGCAAATAGATTGAGCTTTATGACTGCATTTTCCTATGATTGTGACGTGACCATATATTTCTAGTAACGTGCAGCATGTTCATAGGCTTAATCTACTCACCATGTGTTACTAACTGGACCGTTTCACGCATGCAATTATTGTGATGAAACATTCAAAGTCAATATACGCTTCTATACCTAAGAGAAGAAGCTACTTGCTGATCATAACTGCTAACAAATATCCCATGGTCCTTTGCTCGCACTGTTGATAAAACACGAATTCGCTTATTTTGATGGGCTCGCAACATATCATTAATAACAGTGATGCTACCACTGTAATGGTGTACTGCAAATCCCGAGCACAATCAATTCGTGATGCTGTTCAGGTACTTGTCAATTAGTATCTGGTTGGCATACTATAGGCTAAATAGTAATAACCGCCGTTCTGTGAAGTAATGCTGGATAAGTTCATGATGTCCCGAATGATAGATTCAAAGCCCGTAAAACCAGTAGTATGCCTGCACTCCATAGAAGGTATGTGGCGATGTCCGTGATGCAGCTAAATACTTATGCCGATGCTACTGTCAAACTTAATCGACCTGGTTAATATACCCAACAACTGGCGGTACAATGTGAGGTACTATTTAGATATAGCAGGTTTTTGGTAAGTCTGTTTACATCAAAGCAACGTAGTTTTAGTCTGCGTCCGTTGTTTAACGTCAGAGCGGGCAGAAAAATACACGAAATAAAGGCCGTTTTCTTTGTAAATTGCACACACAAGTAGTGCATGAAATGCGCAAACGCGACCGCAATCTAACAACGAGGGATTGTACATTATATGTTCATGTCGCAATGTTCAGTTTTCTAATATCTCTGCTTTTGCCGAAAACGAATAACCAGGCAATGAAGTGCTTATTTGACACAATTTATAATTAGCACCTTATACCCGCGTATGTCCTTAGATGTCTTCTGGTAACCCCTTAGAGCCTCCCGCGCTTTACGGTAGCACGCTAGACAAAAGAAAGCTATGCAGACAGAGCCATGTGCAAGAAAAATTACCTCAAACGATTAATGCTAGAACTGTTTATGCTTTGGAAATCTCAAGAAACACAACGAACCAAGTGATTGTCCTACAGCCTAGCAGCATGTAACTGACGCAGAGGACAGGAATATTTGACTAGAGTGTGCAAACTGGGCCACGGCTGCCTTTTCGTCAACCAATATTACCCGCACAATTTAGAATTCCTCGCCTAGTGGCGTTCCGTTTGATGGAGAAAAATGCATCAAGCAACAGTGCATTAACAATAAATAGAACCAAATAGCGGTTCGCATCGATTGATACATCAAAGATAATTTGAATGATTTCTGTCTATTTACAGTGCATTAATGTTTCCTTTGATCAATCGTAAACGGCGCAATGGCAGCAAAGCAGTGCACATTAAGCAGATAAGTGCTATTAAATGCCTTGGCTGCAATGTGTACCCTTTTCCCACCATGTTTAACCTATTCAGCTAGGTTAGCCCTCTGTATAATGATCCAATTACAGAGCATCGCTTGGTTGCATTTCAGGCTCAAAATTCGATGCTTTCTTTTGATAGAACATCCGTTATTACTTTGATCGTGTTCCAGCCTTGCTATGCGATCATGTTAAATGTAGCATTTTAACTTCAACGATGCATCCAAAATAATGCTTACCGATTTGTAATCAAAGCGCCCCACGGACGCTAAAATGAAAATTTCCGAAATTAACTCCCTCACAGAACTCCGTCTTTGATGAGCTACTTATGAACACCGAGATATACCGCAGCATTTCATTAACGGCATCTATAACAGGGGCAATCAATGAACAACTCAAACACATAGCACAAGAAGTAAATAGTAAAGATTACTGTGGTCCTGATATTGCAGGTGTCAACGCAATTCTGAAGGCCACAGAGAAAATGCTTAATATCAAATTCGTAAGATGCCAGAAGAACGGCTTGCCATTCTATATAATAAGACATCTGTAGGTCGAACAGAGAAATGCATGATGGGATGTCATACATTGGGCATCACCATAGATACACACCCTCCGTGCTCCGTAGTTGCCGGTAGTTATAAAAATGCATATACTAATACGCCCTTGAATGAACCATCACTAGGCTATAAGCTTAATTTAGAAGTAAGAATCTGACTCAGTCCCAAGGCAGTATTTGTTTCCAGTTCAATGACCTGATTCTTACTGCAAATGTATCACGGACAGTTGTTTGTTTTTACTTTATTGTTCGTATCTTCTTATATAAATGTCGAATTTATCATTGTAAGGGTATAATCATATGAGTTTGACACTTTTGCGAAGCTACTCGACGCGAATCGCAATAATTGAGAGTGGAATGGTGCGCGATGCTGATTTTAGACACAGCCCGTTCGCATTTTTGCATATCTATATTGATAGTAAAATGACAAAATATTGCAAGGGTTATCATAAGTTGGTTGTGACAAAAACACAAACGACTGTTAGTATTTTGAAATAGCAACAGATTATATGTTTAAGGAGAAAAAATCTTACACTGAGCGATTCCGTAAATGACACAGAGGGCACATTCATGTATCTGTATGTTCATTTTGTTACCACCGCCGACGTAAAGGTATATATTGGACATCATTAGGTAACTGTCCAAGAATGCCCTCCTAATTTTCCCTAACTTGCATTCGGGGTTAGAGCCAAAAATACTGTTTTCATTACAACGATAACAATATTGTAAATGTGTTTGCGTCTGGTTTGTTAAGGAGTTGCTTTGAACGACGAACATTACGCTGCCGATTGTTAAAGCTCTTTCGTTCTATGTATGTATACTTTCACCAGCGTTTGAAATCTTTGTCTTTTCACCTTCGTTTGTCATGACGCTGAAGTTTTGTACTAAAGGAAGTTAAGCAGTGCTTAAACCCCTGATTAGTTTTGAATTGCGGTTTTATTGAACGCCGTGACGAGTTAAGAAGCGATATGTCATTTTATGGCAAGCGCCTGTTTTGTCCGAGGTCATTGTTGGTCACGCTGAGGTTACGCGTAAAGCTACAAGAACATCAAAAGGTTTGTCATTGTTGTTTTGTTCAGTGCTTCATAGCAGTTATTGTCTCGACGAGAATATCGTATTAATTTATAGCTGTATTCCATGTTCAAACCCTAGCCACCAACACCCCCGATCTGCTCAACTGTCTATTCCTTTTATAATGATCGTAGTCCCCATATGCTTGGCTCGCTACATACCCCGCCCCCCCCCCCCCCTCCCCACTGCCCACACACGCACTACTAGGTGGCGGGGTGGATGTGGGTGATCATTTCAGGCACCATCCTCTATCACATAATACAGTGCTTAGTGTGCCTTAGGATATGTACCATTCTGATTGTTTGAAACTGGGAAAGAGATTGCACAGCGAAAGACACATAGATAACGTTATAACTAATGGATATGTTCCCCCCAGCCAGGATGGCTAAGTAAGTTAATGAGATGCTAGCCAGTTGCTTGCTGAATTTGTATTTCAGAAACGAAATGAAAGTACATTAGGTAGCTGCTGCAATATGTAAATCCACTTAGGTAAGGATGCTTAGACGTCGTAAAGTAGCATTGTAGACATTTTATGTGCAATGTTGTCCAATCGAAAGCAGCATAAGTAAAGATCATTCCTGCATTAGAAAGCTTACATGAGCAGCTATTTTCATGCTTCTGAATTATTTTACATTGGTTAAACGTACCAGTGACTGGACAGTTCTGCTACTTACATCGAGAACAAAAACTGCATCGCCGATTGAAATTTAGTAATGACCACTACCAAACAGCGATATACAGAGCCACTGCCAATTGTTTCTAGACGATTGGTCGTCTTTATTTGTAAAATCCTCTCTTTTTTCACTTCTAATGGCGTTTTCAGCGGTTGATATTGTTACTCTATTGCAAAAGTAAGATAAAGTTTATTCATAAATATTGATAGGCCAGTCATAATACAATCATTGCAGAGACAGCTGTTTATAATGTAGCGTCCAACTTAATGCGCCTTTTATTGGAAGAAATTATATTTGCCACGCGTGGAAAATAAATAAAACTACACCTATGACTTGCTGTTGGCAATTACTAGTCACGGCGCTGGGGAGAGTTTCTCTCCACAATTGCCATTCATCCAACCGCAATGACGCCAACCACGCCCCCATACAACAGATGACACTATCCATACCCTCAGCCAAATGCATAGCTGCTCGGCAGAATAATGATTTATTGCAAAAGAGGAGGAATTATCAAAGCAAACGCATGACCGGTTACCTGCCATTTATGTAGCTGTGGATAGCTTGAATAAGGCCAGTGAAAGTGTGACCAAACGGCTTAGTAGCATCATACAAAAATTCTGATATGAATGGTCGGTAGGCAAAAGTCACACACTGAGTTTTATAAAACAGTTAGGTGAAGTAGGAACATGTTGATCACCGATGCTGTTGGTCCGGAAATTAATCTTTCCATGGTAATGTACTGAGGTGCATTGATTATTTTATTCACCAGGCAATAAATCCATTTATTTGCATCTTCCGATAAATTTGCCTTGTTAATATCGACGCAGGCATCGTACAATGGCGAAGACATTTGTTATTGTCCCACATTCGACATAAGCGATCATTATTTTCTTAATGAATGAGGTCCGATGACAGACTGAAGAGCATAGCATGTGGATAGTGCGTACAACTGATGAATAAATACATCGATTTGATGCACTCACTTAATTATCGAAGTGCAATACCATTGCATTTAAGTGGATGTTGAAGTGCAATTATCTAATACCAGAAGAACAAAAACTATCGAAAAAGCTTTACTCTAGCGCACGGATCACAAATATGATGCTGTTATCCTGTAAGTTTAGTGCATGTATCTTTTTTATCCAAAGTGATGATGTGAAGTCAAATATTTTCCTCATATCCATCCTATAAGCTGTAAAAATTGGTGGATAAATATTCGTCATGTTTATTCATTTAAGCTAACACATTCACATCCATAGCCTTTGGCCACCATCTTCTGTTGTCAGCAGTCAACCATCTTGTAAACTTAATAAGCTCCTAGCAGCGACCGGATCACCCTTTTGCAATCAGTTTAACTTCGATGTTGTGTCGTATGGTTATTGCATTCTTTTTCGGTGCTGCGACGTTCTGCTCATAATCTGTTCCATGTTGTGGTGCTTCCAGTACCCTGCTCGCCAATTCGATCAAAAGTCATGAATTAATCTTTCAGAGCCTGTTGAGTCAGTTTATCGCTTAAAGTGCTGCCGGACAAGCGAACGCTCAAGAATGATAGCGTCAGTGTTTAATAGCTCTTGCGCACAGTATATTAATCACTTAATTGCACATGTTCTATACCATGTCGACCCAGCCATTAGAGCTGTATTTAACGTAAAGCTCAGTTATGGTAAAGCGCTATGCAATGGTGATACTCCTAAATTCCCCGGTGCCAGGAGACACTGTAGTTTTTGGAGGCTACAATGTAATTCACCAAATCATCCATAGTCGAGTCTGTGGATACAATATATGCCGACCATTTATGCATATTGAGAGGTCACACTTCATTGTACCGACAGAACTCTTAGGAAAAAACCACTACACAAGTGAAATATCAAAATATCGCGTATTTGTGATTTGCTTCTATATTGTCAGCATCATAAGTTGTATGGTAATAATCAATCAACTACTTGCACTAAGTACATTTATCAGTTTCCACTAAACCTTTTTCGGATACACGTTTATCAACCAGCAAATCTTAGCGTTAACCATCGTCATTAATCTCAGCAAACCTTTTGATTATCATCAACATAACTCCATGATGGATCTTCACATCCTATATGTATTAGCCAGCGAAGACATAGAGTTGCATTTGATCTCTCTGCTGATCTAGATAGTAATGTAGCGGCTAACATACAGAAACGTTCATTGCAATATTTGCTATTCGGTGTGGTTCATTTTACAACAATAGATCTTGTAACACATAGTTATGGTTATCAAATATAAGAATAATCTCGCCTATATAATCTGTACACATACCAATGTAACACATAAACAAACGTCTTATATCATGGCCAGCAATGTAATGTTGCCTCAAATAACTTTCAATCGTTGTGCAGATAACTATTAACCTAACAGGTGGGGGTATTTTGTGGTAGCTGAGGCTTTGTCCGTCTTGAAATAGATCGCGCGTTGCGAAATTTGCATGGGGCACTGACAGTCTTAGATCTGTGTGTTGCTCAATCACATGTATTTATTAGTTACATGGCATCTTGTGTCTTGGCCCTACAATCAAATTGTGCCATCACTCAAATATATCATATCACTTGACTAGTATTTTGGCTAGCTGGCTAGAGACATTCGAATTATCGAAAACAGTATATTGGCATATCACGAGAGCTGGAACTGTGTAAAAATGTACTCATCATAAAAAGTGAGACGATACACGTTAAGAAATGCGACGGTCTTTTATCATCTAATTTGGCATTTGTACTCAAACGAAGCAATCTATCGTGCATGTCGCAACTTGCTGAGCAAGTGTCTCTCAAGATGAACATGTTTGAACAAACGAAAATAAATGCACTGCAAATGTGATGAGTTGAGAGGTGCAAAATAATGGTTGGAAAAAAGCTCATGTGGTGATCGTCATTTGGCTGTGCGCGCGTGCTATTGTAGGATTTAATAGCAAGATATCTTTCGGAATAAGCACGTCTGTGCCAGTGCAAATGTTTCCTAATAGTAACACGAAAGAATTATTGTTTGTCAACAGGTACACACCGGGCCATACCTCGTGAGATTAGACATGTAGTAAACAGATGAGCAGGAATAATATAATAATGATGTGCTAAGACCGATTGGTGCACGGATATGCAAAGCGAGCGGTTTCCCATGTGTTTGGCTTCTCTGACAAGCATTTGTCAGTAACTGGGCGTTACGCCTAATATGCACAGTTGGTGCACAATCTGATGATCAAAACATGCCTTAAATATCGTTTGTTGATCGTCAAATTATTTATCGGTCAATGCGTTCTGTGTTGGCTGGTCATTTCAAGTAAAAGTCCGATATTGTCTCATAATTGTATTGTTTAGCTTACGAACGCATACGTGAAATGTTGTTTTGATGGCCTGCACCCTGGGTGAACTATGATGACGTACCACAGTAATTTATGTAACTGCAGAATAGGCCCTGCGTACACTACACAGGATATTCACGCTGCACTCTGCTGAACCGAGACATTACGAGGTGAACATGTTTCAAATATGTTGGTAATTTATCTTCGTTCAAAGTCAGTGCAAATTTTATTCTCAATGTTTTTAATAAACTGCGCTTCTATTTTGAATCATTGACTAATATCGTAAATACATATGAATTCATCGAAATAGCCGATTACCAACACAAAATTGGTTATATTCATCGTCATAATTTCATTGTTTTAATCATTGTGTTATGGAACCGCATAATAAATAAGCAAATATAAGTATGTTGAATCATTTATATTGTTCAGCGATGCTTCTGGTTGTCGAATTCAATAAGCACAATCATTTGTCTTAATATAAAGGTCAATCTGTGGCCAGCTGGAAGGCGGTTAGGTTGCAGTATAGCTACTCACTGTTCATTACGGTTTTTATGCAGAGCTATGGGGGGCTTGAAGACTTACGCTTCCGTCAATATTGCTTTCCTGTTAATAGCTGTTACGACTATCAATGTGCTCTGCTCGCAGAACACAGGTCGTTGTATTATACTATATACTGGTGGCGCTAATGGTCTGCTGAGTGAATATGTTACGGCTTCTTGCTGCCAATATAACCCAACAGATGGGCTTCCTTTATTATAGCGCATGATATTCTCCCAGTCACGACTGATATAAAAATCCCATTCGTATTTGCACTAGCAAATATAACTATAGGCTGTGTATCAATCTATCGTGCGCAGCCTCGTTTGACTTGGAATAATTCCGACATCACTTTACGCAGATAATAACCAGGCAGCACAACCTACCCCAACATAAACCACTTTTAATGTGACAAGCTAATTTCAATGATCGTCTCGCGGTCGCTTTATTATGTATAGTAACCATATTCAATGCATTTATTTCACAACACAGTCATTATGACTTCACAGCAGAGTGATTGATTGTCTTATTAATCAAGGATAATGAAACGAGATTCCGTGGGGCCTCGCCAAGTTTGAACTGCTCAATTGCAACACAGTACCTTATACAAAAGGGTGTTCGCCAGAAATCGGTTACGTGATGGTGAAATGTTTAATCAGACATGAAAATCTCATAGCTTGCATTATGATCATGGCTAGTCTTGGCAGCAAATGCACATAACATCACTTGCGTCTATTTTTATAATTACGAGTAAAAATTTATCTGTGTTATCGCTGATCTTGGCATTGACCATTACATTAATTCAACAGCTGTGCTTATCACCGCCTTCATAGCATCGCTTTGCGTTGCGTTACCTAACCACCGTGCATTATTGTTGATCACATTGTATGGTCTACTGCTCTGTATTCCTTCTCCAATAAAGCCACTGCGTCTGTTATATTTATGAAGTAGACGTGAGTCAATAACAGAAATGACCAAAGGTAAACTGGTGATCATCTGTGTCTCAATACACAGTCACCGATACAGACTAATAGCAAGCTGTCTTCCAAAGAAAGCTGAACTTTAAACCGCTTCAGTCCATACAAGATGTATTGCGTTTTTATGCCATATGCGATTATGATATTATATTAATCGTCCAAACAGTAGTCTGTATATACATTGATTATAAATCTGAGGGAAAAATGGTTTGGGAGAAATGCATAATGAATTCTTGCGTTTTAAGCAGTGTTGTGTAAACGTTGTCGATATAAGAGAAAGAGTTCTCTGCGTTTTTATTGATCATTTTGTCTATTAACCCACAGCTCACAGAACACATTAAACACAACTGTATCAATATATTTCCTAAGAATGGGCAATAACCTTAACTATAACACCAGTGAGTTATATATGCGACACAGCAATTACATGTGACACTGACGTCGTTGTGATGACATTTATAAACGATTCAGCCACATAATTCAGCTGTCCTTATAGTCTGATTGTGGTATAGGCTCTGACACTTCATCATCAATATTGTAATATCTTGGTTATCTTCGATATGGAATGCCTCGTACTGCAGCTTAACCCTTATACTAGTGCTGTACTGATTCCATATTTATGCTTTTGATGTCAGATTGTGATTTAGTCAGACTATAAAGTGACCTATGCGTGGAGGATATTCTCTGATTCGATGGGAGAAATAAAAAGTGAGATACAGTCACGGATGCATTTCTGAGGACATAAAATAGGAAAATGATGACATCAGGTATCTGCTACGACTTGAACTTTTGGATAGTTGTTTGCAATGGTATGCTACCGTTTTATGACGCATAGTTTCGCGGAAATGAATACATAATGTGAATGCTCGTCCGCCGTGATGTATTTGATTATTTACCTTGAGTATCACATGTCGATAAACGAGACTCTTGAATATGCTGGGTTGTCGCCTTTTTTTAGGGTAGGGGTGCATTGTATTCATTTCACCATTTGCGCAAACCTCTTTGTGGGAGATATGATAGATGGAGCATATCTAATGTATGGTGTATACCTTTTCATTTCAGCCGACATTATTACATAGATGGGAAATATATCCAAATAATGGGTATATATGATTAAATGACAATATCAGTGTGGATCATATTTTGTAATGTATGTAGTAATACCTTACGTATTGTTACAAAAGCGGGGTATGCAAGGCGTGTCAGTGTCTTACTGGGCAAAGAAACTTGTTTGTATGTGAAATTTGCAGAAATTGTCTCTGAGGAACACCTGGTATTCATTTGCTTTCGAATTGAGCATTGCAAAGTAAACACTTTGAATGCAATGTAATCACAATAGTCAATGGATGTCAGTGGGCAATCAACTAAAGGACATTGTTTGCAAACATTGAGCGATGTATGCCTCTTTTCTAGTTATTGTCTATTAATGGCCAGGATATCACTAATGTTGGTGCCCATTTTGGTGTATTTACATTCCATGGTGTCTCATTTTATCAATTAATGCAAATAATTGTGTAGTAGAAATAACGCAGATGCTGATGCTATTGCACACACCATTGTTATTAAAAGCTTAGGCGATAGGAACACCACCTTTAACGCGAAGTCATTTAGCGGGGTGCGCCATAACGCTCTGGCTGGCCAAGGTCCGGGCAAGGAGCTGTCAAGGAATTGCTTATATTGGCTATACAGCTATAGACGCTAGCGTTACATATTACGTTAACTCAATGCTGGTATCTGGCTAAGCCACACTTGGGCCTTTGTCTTGGAAACAAACCGAGATGTACAAAAGTGGTAAATAAGAACACGGAAGACAAATGCGCAATTTAATACCTTTTTACGAATTACTGATGACCAAAAGGCGTCTGTGTAGTCCATGAATGACAAATTGCACAGCGTTATTTATGTGCGAACACTGATGTTTGTTGTGCTTTTACTTGTTTTACGGATAATAGAGAACACTAATGTTTGTTGTGACTTGTATTTACGGATAATAGAGACAAATGGATTTAATAGGGTTTCAACTGCCGCCAACACATTACCTGGTGATATTATCCAGAATGCAGCCAAAGCATGCTTTTCATCGTCTATTGTTTACGATCAAAATAAATATCCACTACGAACTAACCCGAATTGACAAAACATCATAAGATGCTGTACCCGAGCATTAATCAACATTGTACTAATCGTCTGGCGTCGTTGTATTTTAATGAACAATGTGGCATGGGCAACCATAACACTGTTCACGGAGCGCGATGACAGTGCAACTGTAGTCCATCTGTCAGATTGCTTCAGTGTGTATCTAGTTCATGTGATGTTATTTTACGGACCATATCAATGGTGGCAAAGAAATCGATGACTCGAAATGTAATCTGCATTTTTCCAATCACGCAAGAGTACGCGGCCAGGTATATACATATTGTAGACACATGTACTATTAGTATAGAATGCTGTGTTCAAAACCCCAGGTTATATTCCTTTCAAATATATTCTTGAAACTCAATGCGGGAATACCTTTAATGTGCTTGGTAAGTAGTAGATGCATGCAACCTGTAGGAGGGAGCCCGAGGCATCAATACATATAAATTTGTGTTAACTATGCAATGTGATCATTGGTGATATTCAGAATTTGGTGATCCTAGTTAAAAACATTCTTGTCCGAAATCAAATCTAAGGTATTTTGACTTGTTGCTAAATCTATGAACTATTACACTGATCGATATATAATTTAGAATGTGCTTTTGTATATGTCCAAAGATAATAAGTTCATCAAACTTCCGCAGGAATAATTGTGTCACAAATAATGGACTGGCTGTCGGGGGTGAAATAAATTGACATGGCCCGCGTGTAGGGCACTTTTCGGTATAATATTGCTTGGTGCAGGAGCGCCGCTTGTGGAGATCGAATACACAAGGTTTACATGGAAAATTGCTCGACATCGAGCCCTACTTTAATTTGGATAGAAACCTTGTGAGTTATATCGTTGATAACCTAGGACAAAATCATCACTTATAGATAAGTACGGTCGTCTGACCTTAAAGCAATTGCAAATAGAGCCGAAGAAGCGAAATATGAGACTCGCGCACGAAACATTTAACTTGAAAGGTGAGTTGTAATCGTTTGTATGGCCATGATCCGTATATTTTGTTTTTGTGTTAGAATCATGTTCTTTTTTATGCTATTTCGTATCCCCTTCGATCAGATAATCTGATGCAGTTTTTTTTATATATAACCAGAACACCGGGTTAGTGTTTACCTGGACCCATACCATTCTACCTAGTTGAGTACAATCAGAAACCTGTTTAGGGTGATTAGTAGAAAACTGCTTGTAATCGCTATATGTCAATACGGTTGTGGTTTATTGAAGGTGTTGCCATCTTTTCTGCAGGCCTGAAGCTTATGATCACAACAAATACTTCAATGGAGTAGTAGATATTGGCTAGGAATACCACATCAATACACCCACGGGAACCACGTCACATACTGATTGCTTCTTTGCAGGCTAACTTTTTCATACCAATGTATTTTTATTACTGATAAATTATCAAGTTTGGATATTATAACAGCGGTACCAATTTGGACCAATATGTCACAGACATGTATGTCAGGTCAGTTGCTGCAAGCGTCAGGTGTTATTTGTATATAATAGTTAATACCTTTCAGCATTCACTGTTTGCGATGGATGGATAAATCCGTCACGACAAAGGAAAGTAAATTAATAAATGTATTACAAGGTCTTTTTGATGAATGACGTACCTCATCAAAGCACTGCAATCAATGTTATGTGTCATACGTTTGATTACAGGGTGTCATAAATATCGCAGCTCTTTCGCAAATACGATGCACAAGTAATTAATGGCAGGCTATATTGTGTAATGCTGTCACAGTGGCAAGTTTCTTTGGATCCAAGGAAGAAGGGCAATTTTAATGAAAAACCCCCCTTCAAAATTTCGCTTTTTATTTTTGTAGCAATACACGATGAGGGTTCGTCAGATTTCCATATATTATGGGCTTTAATAAATGGTTCTGGCAGCTATATTAAGACACGATGTTTTGTTTTAACCTAGGCTTTACACATGCGTGAGGAGCACGTAGTGTGCCAATTAATAGATTGCCATAATAACATTAGGTGTTCTGAATATGTGTCCGCGAATGATGATGTGTTACAAACGTTGTACATTGAATTATGGGCATGTTCTCAACAATTTCTGTAAACAACATTCACGACATGGTACACGTATATTGGTTCAAAAGCCTGTTACTTGAATCTTAAGTTGATAACCCTCAAGGTATTGTACTGCTACTAAATGACGTCACTAATCTTATCTATGCCTTTCGTCATATTACCTGCTACACCTGCTGTGGTGATTGCTACTTGCATGTATAGTACATGCTATTGTATGATTGTACAACAGGATATCTATCGGAATAAAACATGACTATGCCAGTGCAAAGGTTTGCTAGTAATGCCGGCATAATTATAATCAACGGCCAAGTTTGTAAAGATGCCCGATATGAAATTGCTTTGCTATGTATCAGCTCATGAAATATCGTAATGGTGCTTATATGAATAGCTTGATAAGTGTGTTTATATGTATGACATCCTTATTGTTTGTCAACAGGAACATCCCGGGTAGTATCATGTGAGGCTATACAAGCAATCAACAACCACAGATGAGCTGGATTTATTTGTGGTAAGACCCTTAGCGCACTAATATGGACTCGCGGGAGGTTTTCAATAAGTTGTTGGCTTCTCTGGCAAGCATTTGTCGGTGATTGGATGTAACGCGTAACCTGTACAGTTTCTGCATGAGCTGAATATTCAAACTTGCTCAAGTAGAAGTCAGATATTGTATTGTCGTGTTTTCAGATTTATAGTTTTATTGTTTAGTTTCCAAACGCATACGCGAAGATTGGCTTTGATGACCTGCACCCTGGATGAATTATGATGATGTACTTCAGAAAACTGCATAGTAAGCTCTGCGTAGACTACACAGGGCACTCGCTCTCACACTTTGCTGAACAGAGACATTTGTTGTTGAACATTTTTCAAATATGCTGTTAATCTATCGTAGTCAATGCAAATTTTATCATAAGTTTACCTAACAAAAGGCGCTCCAATTTTGACTGAGCAGCTTACTACAATACATTTTAAGCTACGCATGATAGGTTGTATTTATCGTAATAATTCCATTGTTTCAGTCATTATCGTATCGATCCTTATAATAAATAAGCAATTGTGAGTGCTTTGAATCATTTATGTTGTTCAACGATGCAACTAGTTATCGAATACCACAAGCAATATCATCAACATTCAAATGCCGGTCAAACTGTAGCCACGTGGAAGACTGTCACTGTCAGCTTCCTGAGCGGTTTTTATTTAGGGCTATTGAGGGATGGAAGACTTATGCTTCCGGCCATATTGCTTTCCTGTTAAAAGCCTTTACGACTATCAATCCTGCATACCATGTGCTCTCCCCGCAAAACACAGGGCGTGGTGTTGAATTATTTACTGGTGGCGCTAATAGTCTGCTGTGTAAATGTGTTCCGGCCAATATAACATAACTTCATTTAGTATGGTGCATGATATCCTTCAAGTTATAACTGATATAAAAATGCCCTCCGGTTTTAGCAGAACAAAACGTAACTGTGGGCTGTGTATCAATCTACCCTGCATATCTCATTTTTACCTGAAATAGTTCCAACATCACTTTTCGCAGAAAATAACCAATGAGCATCATCTACCCAAACGTAAGCCACTTTAAATATGACAAGCAAATCTCAGTGATAGCTGCGTTGTCGTTTTATGATGTATGCCAACATCAGTCGACGCATTTATTTCAAAGATTAGTCGTTATAACTTCACAGCAGATTGACCGATTGATTGACTTATCTATTATGGATTGTGAAACGAGGTTTGTTTGGGGCCGTTACGTTTTAACCGTGATAGGCTAGCTGTCCATTGAAATTACATTACATTATACTTATGTTCTTCGGCATAAATATATGACGTTATGCTGAATTGTTTTGTCCGACATGAAAACATCCTAGATTGCATTGTGACATTGTGGCAATGGCTGGTCATGGCAGTAAGTGCATATGAAATCATCTATCTAAATTATTATGTCCTTTCTCT
Organism: Urechis unicinctus; assembly: GCA_034190875.2. Classification (NCBI taxonomy): domain Eukaryota; kingdom Metazoa; phylum Annelida; class Polychaeta; order Xenopneusta; family Urechidae; genus Urechis; species Urechis unicinctus. The sequence continues at coordinate 45,560,029 of CM067358.1, read as the reverse complement.
CAAATTGGCGTTTTGTTTCTGTAGCAAAATATCAGCATCTTGTGGTCAAAACTAGAGCTTATCAACATCGTTGCCATTAAATCTGATGTAGTAAGCAACCGCTTGTTACATTTCTTCTCAGTAACAAACGTCCAATATTGCAATAAAACAACCATTCACCACTGAAGAGGATGTTGTTGATAGCCATTTAGGAAACTACGCACGATTAAATGAGTGGAATACATATTTAGTCTTACGATATTGTGTCGATCAGTCGCCAAAAGCAAACTTCTGAGCGTATGCCTCCGATTCCTCCATGTAGTCTGCATACGAGCATAACCTAAGATGACATGTAAACAGCTGCTATATACATATGATAAAGCCCTACATTGTTCAAAATATAGCGCGATTTGCCTAGTGTGATCCCAAAGCTCCGGGAGGGATCGTTGCATAACATTTTCTGCAACATATTATATTAAGTCAAATAAATTGAATGCAGGTATTAGTATGTGTTAGGAACAGCTGAATAATTATAGCACACTTCACATCTAGCGAGTAACGTGTTGTCTAGGTAAGGTGATATCCTTTTTTTCTTCCATTCAACTGATTGTGGATAAGTGGGTATCACCACGAACCTTATATGGGTTTTACTTTAGAGTTCACATCTACCAAATTAGGTGGAGTTCGTCATGTTCTATTCTCCAGACGTGAGCTTCGTTTAAAATGCATACATTCGAAATTAAGGTGGTGGTCGACACAAGGCATTCCTGGGTTATACAATTTCAATAGAAAACGAGAGCAATTTCTGTTCAATTTCGATTAGGCAATGTCATGTAAGCGTTATGATCATACAAATGCAAGCAAAGCAAGACCGAAATACATTAAAAAATAATAACCTGCCACTCTCGTGAATCTGTTAACCAACGAAGAGTAGCCGCTTGATGACTTTGATCTCCAGCAAAGCCTCTCCCGTTGTTTTCAATATGGACGTAAATCTACCAGCCGCTGTCATAGTCGTGACTATTTAACGACGCAACTGACAAACTCTATAGTGATATAGCTGAAATGTATCACTATATATTCCCATTATCGTCAGATTGTGCTTATCACCGTGACGCTCTACATGCTTGTACTTAACAGCCCTATTTATGTATTCTGCATAGTATACCAATTGCTGACAACAACTTCTGTAATACTTGTTCATTCACAAAGGCACGGTAAATTTCGCTGATGAGCCCTCGATCTCCTGTCCATGTTTAATCAAGTTTTACCACGGCTAGTCAGGCCATATATATGACATCCACAACATCAAAGGCAATGGCTATGTGGACCTATTCTCTCTGGAATTAATAGTTTTTGTCTTTGAAGACGGAATCAGGAATGACAAATGGCATGTACAAGAGCAACACAAGGTATAATGAGGTCCTTTGGATGGGTAAGTCGGGGTGATATATATAAAATGGCACTTCAAAAGGGAATTAATGAGAAAAGGGGCCGCATAGATTAGAAGTAAACGATGGATGAAGAATAAGCAATAAGCAATTGTGTAGTTGTGTACACATACCCGAGCAGGCTGGCGTCAATGCAACTACCGAATCACGGTTTTAGTGATAAGCTTTACGCTCGACAAATCATTTCGCTACATTTATACATGTCGCATAAATATCGTAATAATAATTGTGACAAGAACCAACGAAGGTTGTGTCCATCATCGTGATTAGCTCAGATAACCTATATACCGCATCTTTGTATTTTACCATGAGGTTCCAACTAAGTAATGTATTAATGGATTTTATTCAGTTGTTTTCACTTCACTTTTGTTGTTGTTGTTCGTTGCTTATTGCGAGGTACTTTAGTTTTGGAAATGTTTTTACTCTGGCTTTATTAAGCCACGCTGTTTCCTGTAATGCTATTCAGCGTTATAATAAATTCCCTGTAGGACTATGCGTCATTGATGAATGAAAAGACAGCCGCTGTCTTCCGTGATCAAATTGTTAATCTTCTCAACAACCGCATGTGATTGCACGATGGTTGCAATACGTTTTTGCTGTTACAACGATTTTCGATATCAGTCATGTATAGTGAGGTATATGCGTCGCTTACATTTGGTTTAGCTACATTTGCTATGACTATCAGTTCATATACTAAGACAACATTGTCCATCCATGGTAAAAAAGGCATAGATTTTAGCAGCAACTCATAGACACTAACGCAATTTAATTTGTTAGCGATTCGAACATATATTGTCGCTTTATGCTACAAGTAGCAAATAGATCAATGTTGGCCCATGTATTACAAACTACGCTATGTTGCAACACAGACATTGAATCATTCTCTCATATGTATGCAATACCAAAAAGGCATTGTTGGAATAAAGATATGCAATTTCTCGACTGCCATTAAGAATGCATTATTTGCTGCGGATTGTACAAATAGCATGGTGGTGTTATGATTGGGATTGCAGCGACCTTAATTAATTAGGGTTGACACAGACGAAGAAGAGTCAGTCTGTTGCATCGGCAAGCACATTTTGCCGTCAACATTTGAATTTAGATGATATTTGCGCAGCTCAAAATTTGCATATATGAGACACATCCGCAACATCAGTGTCAGAAAGCCACAGAAAAAAAAATATTGCGACAAAGAGTAAAGCACGATAGTTAGGCATCGTATAGAGTTGTTGTAAACAACTTTGTACACACTGCCGCTCCATGTCAATGTCAAGAAGAGCGATGACACATAATCAATTACATATTTGGTTATATCCTTTAAATTGAACTTTTTGCGAGCAAGTTGTCAGATTGATGTGCTAGCTAGTAAGCAAACGTGTAGTTATTCGCACATTTAATTATTACAACGACAAAGCATAGCTCAATGCATGTCTTTATTATAAAAGGAAGCAACAGAGGTAAAGCTTTATTTAGTCGTACATAGCGTAGTTAATATAACGACTATGATTCGATGCACATACACACACACACACACACACACACACGCGCACACACACACACACACACACACACACACACACACACACACACACACACACACACACACACACAATGAGATTCATTAGATTCAGTAAAACATTCGTATTTGTATTAATATATATCTAGCACATAACTTGCAATTAAAATGCCGTTCTTTATTCAAAGTATTGGTATGGCAGGTGTTCGTACAACAGAGATTCTCGCATCACTAATTAATAGAATTTTCGAAATTGAAGGACAACCATTTAGCAATTACTTCTTGATTGATCTGCACATAACTGTTGTCTTACTAATCACGATATCACATTCGCGTTTGTTCCTTCGTGCCAGCCTATGATATATTCATTGTGGTCGAACATTTAACAAAATTTGTCTCGTTGTATTTCCGTCTTTTTGACCTGATAGCCACTAAATTAACTATTAGGACTATTCACTAGACGTTAAAGACCATACCATATCAAAATAGACCGAGGGTTTGTAGAAACTCAGCGAAGGCTTAGCATTATGTGATGGATTTATCCGTTAAATATATTGAGTATTCGTAAGCGAGAATGATTTGCATTGCGTATGAACATGAAATAAGCAATAGGTTTCCTTGCAGTAATCTCTCGGGATTACAGTTTTGTAGCTTCCTACAACGTATGATTTCAAAGTGTCCAAATATTAATTCGTCCTGTGTTATTTTACCTAATAACAGCTATAGCAGACATGACAACCAAATGTACTTGACCACCGTTGTGGACGTCGAGCAGATGAAGATTAATCAAAGCTGTGTCTGCGGCAGACTCAGTTGTGAAATGTTCATGTGTCATTGAAGAATTGCTGGCAGTAACCTTCGAGATAGATTGCATCATCATTAAATCTGTTCAGTCAAGATCTGTCGGAATATTTAACATCACTTATTTAGTTGTTATTGCATATGTACCGTATAAGCAGGTCGTTTATCACTTATATTTGTTACAACAATATTCATTACAGCACATGATGGCAAACACAGAATATAAAAGTTTCTTCCTCTGTCTGCATCTGTTTATCTCGTTGTCTCACTTTTTCTTTCTATGTCTCACTTTGTCCCACTATGTCCAACTTTGTCCCCATTTGTCTCGCTCTCAAGTGTCTCGTATAACGAATATGTATAAATTAATGACAACGCCTATGCACAACTCTCGCAGTTATAGCTCACTGTAAGTGGAAGCCCGAGCCATTAAAACACCTGTATGCAAGTTTATTATGTAATGTAATTATTTGCAGTGTTCATAATCTGGGTAATACTAGTAACAACACATATCCCTGTACCAAATCAAATCTCAGGCATTTTGACTGACTGTTAAATCTTTGAACTAATTACACGTGATCAATGAATAATTCAGAATCTGCCCTTGTCTATGTCCCTAGCTCATAAGATCATCAAAATTGCATAGGTATGATTGTGCCACAAATAATGGCCTGGCTGTCGAGAGAGAAGAAAATTGACAAGATCCGTGTGTCGGGCGCTTTCTGTATAATTCTCAACACATTTTTATTTCTCCCATAGGTAACCGGCCAAAACTCTGACAAATCTTTTTGATCGAATATGGGATGGTTAATTCTATAGTTTTAGTATTCGCACATTATAGAAGATCGGTGCCTCTATTCACATCGCATGATATCCCATACATAGATTTATCTGCACATTGACAAATAACGCACCTTTGATAATTGCTGTTAACGAAAACGGAATATTTGAAATGAAAAACGTACCGTAAGATATGAAATTTCACATTTATGCATATGTATTGTTCAAGTGTGCAGACAATAATGCAAACGTCCTTGAAGACGAGGGGTAACTCTCACAGAAAGCCGGCACGATTAGATACGTTTATTGCGTTTGGCCTTTGCTACCGAGAGGATATAAACATTAATAAGAAAGCATAATAACGCTGAGGATAGCCAAGATCATGGCAATATGTCGCAAAGAATTGGGTATATTGACTGCATTGCACAGAAAGTCATCATAGATATAGCATTAATTTACATTTATCGTGAATTATGCAGGACTTGACTATCCAAGCAAGCAAATTCAATATATCTGGATTGGTGCACTAAAGTGTTACAATAGTATACAAAGGAACAATGTGCTATGAAGCTTACTACATATAGCTTCATCACATTTACAAAGGTTATAGTCTATGATCGCAGATTTTTTGCCACTGGAGACATCGTGATCATTGAATAATTTTCAGTGAAACGCTGAAATATCACTACATTGTGCCATCGCGCATATCACACTGTTATGACTTGCTTCCATCACCTACCCATAACTACAGTGGCCGCTTAAGGCACATCATGTGCAAATTTATTAGTATTGAACTGCGTTCTGTCTGTTTATTATAGCGGGTAAACATTTGAAACCGTAGATTGTGCTGCTGGCTTTTTATTTGCTGTAAGTAAACACTCCTTCAAGTTTACGTACTACATATTCCACTGTAAACAAGTTTTGATCGTGAATAAGATGTACATAAATCTAACGACTGCTGGCGTGCTGCTCTGTATGACTGTGCGACATAGAAGGGACAGGATCAACATCACACGGGGTAGCGAGTGTCAAGCAGTGCACGTCATGGACTAGCAACCGAGGATTCAATTGATAAAACAGTCAGGAATGTCGGAAGCCAATATCCGTATAGAATGAAATACAAGAGATTTTTCACTCTAGGTAAGTTACACTAAAAAACCCTCACTCGAATCCTTCTTCTCATAGAAGTGAATAATCCATTTGTATCATATTACTATCATATTACATAGTAAGCTTGGCTAAAGTCCTTGATAAGATGTCGCCATCTATCGACATACCTTCAATAACTCTTTACCAAACAATGGCTACGACTGTACGGCCATTATTTTAGTTCCTGTTTTTGTTGAACAACAACAAGCATTTTGGAAGCTCAAAATATAAAAATGTCAACCATAGAACATCATCGACAAACTTGTATACTGAATATTCAATGGTCAGATTACCTTGATACTTACGAGACCTAAAAATCAAACCACTGCCGTTTGGTTCGTGTTATTTCAAGGTATAATTAAGTAATAGGTTGTGATTACATGAGCTGCCACAAAATGATAAAGGCGGATCTGGCAACCGGACACAATGAGTAAAACCCCAGCAGCATAGGACTTTTTTCTTAATAATATATGGCAGTGTATTTCCTCGCTAGTTCCCATCATAAAGTCGAAAAGCATGGTACAGCTAATAGGTCAGCTTTTGACATATTGCATACATTATTACCTCAGCTTGATAACAGGTCCAATCGCACATTCAAGACTAAGGAACTATGTTAAGGTGCATACCCTTGCTAAATACGTGTTATACGCTGTCAAACATTCAATCCTGTATTTATAGGGCACTGATAACTGTACAACATATATTTGATCCTATCGGTGCATAATGAGATAATTACAAGTCACATGATGTTCGAGCACAGAATATTTACGGCATGAGTTACTCCTTAGAAAATGTAGTGTTAGTCATCAAAATGTTACATAAAATAGGTTATGACGGATACAGAGGAACAACAAGAGACAGTTCCGGACTCTCCTGAAACAAACCCTATTTCTCCAGAAATTGTAAACAAGCTAGTGGACTCTCCCGAAATTGTGAACAAGCTCCCTAGAGAGAAGTCAAATATTATTACCACCAGATGTGGCAGAGAAGTGAAACAACCAAAGAGATTCCAGGACTCATAGACTTCTATCAGTGTGTGTCATACAAAGACTATGGACTTGGTGTTTCATTGTATGTTTGTGTTTCATTTGTAAATGCTTGAGAAAGGGGGATGTAGTGTTAGTCATCATAATGTTACATAAAATAGGTTATGACGGATACATGTTAACTTCCGGGGAGTTGGAGTTCCGCCGGTTAGAATTATGTTCGGTTTTGAAGTTGATAATAAATAAGCCTTTCATGTGTTAAACACTTTTTAGAGAACATTACAGAAAACAATAAGCTTCCGCGCAGGGAGGTAATTCTCACGACGTTGAGCGACATATGGTCGTCAAACAAACATGGAGAGGGCCTAACCATCTGTCACCATATATCAGTTTGGTACGACACTGAAATATTGCACTTGATTGTACAAACTGGACCGTTGTTTCTTTTTATCTCATCCAATTTTGCTCTCACAATAACGAAAACGTTGCTCTTGCTGATAGAGTACATATCCAAGCAGACACAAGCACATTACACAGCGGTAAATAACGATGATGATAGCGATTAGGAAAATGATTACCAATGATTCTCTCTCCTAAGCTTGTATCGTAGTAATGTGTCCAGTTTGTTAAAAGTAGATTAATGTTCTTCTCATTTGAGCATATTAATCTTCAAGAGCGCTCTAAGAGTAGGTTCGTCCATTATTAGGCGGATAAGAGGTACACAAGCGACACCAGGATAACCTCAATGCAGCAATAACATATATTATGCTTTGACATCTCACCAGTATTACCGGAAGCCGAACGTCAACGGCGCGAGAGAAAAAGGATTTCAGCAGATAGCGAAAGCTTGGTGTTGTGCACATGTTCGACGGGTCCTAATTCGTGATTTGGAGAAATTGCTTAAGCATATCATTTTGCTGCTATAAAGACCTCACCACCTACATTAATCCGCCTGGACATGCAGTTGAGCGCCGTGTGACTATCAGTACTCTGATTTAATGTGCTGATGGCCATTATCAGAAATGAATCGTGTTTAGTGGCGGCTTTATGCACTGTCAAGCTAAACCAAAACCGTTGAGAGCCATTTGGAGTCTCCAAATTCATTTATGATAACGTAACCGGTACATTATTGAAGTTGGCTGAGAAGACTAACGCTGAATTATTCTTACAGTAAGTTGTAAGTTCGGTGACATAATTATGTGTTCTATTGACGAGAAGGAGAGTAGGAAGAGCGACAGATTGAGGCTGTTGGATTTGATACGAGATCTGTACAGCAATGTTATCAATGCTGTGTGCTTGATTCTGAAATGCACAATACTACTGGAAGACGATTTTCACAATAGATAACACGGAACAACTCCCAATAAATTTGCGGAACACCTGGTGCCCTCTGTAGCATAACGACGAAGTCGAACTATGTAAGCTTAGGGAAATATTTTAATAAATGGTGGCAAATGTTTCACAAAGTAAGCATAATCAAAGAAATAAATCGGCAGTCTGATTTCTATCAATAGATAGATGTCATCATTACATTTAACTATTCCCTATGTTATTCATAGGTGACAGTGATATATCACCACCAGCGGTTATGTGCACAGAGAACGAAGATGGGGAGACGGATTCTCGATTGTGTATGTTAGATGCTATATCAAAGCTCATGCGCACCTGCAGTTATCTTTATGGCTGACCTTGCGCCGCGTATTGTCCCATAGTTGCTTTGGGGACCTCGATCAGGTACAGCGTTGTTCTGGTTCTACGTCATCGAACGAGCATTAGATAGACTTAGTCCAGCACAGAATTGTGCATGCGTTTAGCCATTTCGTTGTTGAAGAATGGTAAAATGCAAAGTTGTCGCCGCAGATGCCAAGCAGTTGTGCTAGGCATGAAGGATAGACAATACACGAAGTCATTTTAATAATAGAAGGACATTGGCCGCCTGGTATAATACAATCGGCATTGTTTCATAAGATATTTTCCCCAATTAGAATAGGCCATTTATTTTGTTTTACAGGAGCTTGGGAGACGTCAAATGAAGAGATACCATCGCGTATTACACATCTTTAGAACTTCCAAAACCATCAATTTCCCGAAACCACTACCTTTAATGATATGTCATATTCGATGACAATCAGTCGGAATGCTATATATTTAAATAATTGCACAAATGCAATCAAAAATGCCGGACCAAAACACCTTTAAAGGCTGCATATATTTGACGACAACCACGGTAATAATATAATCGATTTAAGCATATTCATCAATCCAAAGTGATTCGTTGTTGGTGCATGTTATATAACATGTACTACAGTATATCCGCAAAAACTATAATATAAAACCTGCTCACAATAAATAAACTTGGGGAGTTTAAGATTCCCAGCTTATGAGAAACATCTATGATTTAAGTAACGTTTATGTTTGTTATTACCCTGACAATAACACAGCGCATATTGAGTAATGCAACGAACATTCAGTTACGCGCTGGAAAATTCGGACAGTTGTCTATGAAATATAAAAGCTCTTGGTAATTTTAGAGATTATTTCTATATATGAATACACTATGCAAATCTAGAGCCGATTCCCATTTGGTACCTCAATAAATAGTAGAAGAACAATTCCGTTTCAGCCCCCGTTGTTTATAAGCGATGCGCATATTGAAATGTGTTATATTCGTCGACTTCTTATTCCAACGGGGCGTCTTTTCCGTTGGACCATCCCCTGATTAAGAGGATCCATGACTACATCAATGGACCTTCAAAATGTCCTGAACAAAACGCACCACCCGTTTAATGCGCATAATACTCTTTGCTGAGATGATGTAATTGGATGAGATGATGAGGTATAACTGCAATATATAGTATAAATGCCCAGCAGGTAATATTTATCAGAAAATGCTTACCATCACAAACTGAAGTTAATGCTATTAGAGTCGTTATAACTATAGCCAAGGTGTACCTTACCTACCCCTTTCACACTTGTGTATTGCAAATTGACTTGTGCATGATAGAAACCCACATATTCCAGATGGTGATTGCATCAAATCCATTGGCTGACCTGTAATCATTCTATTAATGTCACCATTAAGCAAAGCTATCCAGGTATTAAGCTACATATATCGTAGTAAATAGATAGCATTTATTGTCCGTATGCAGCTGGCTGATATATCATAGTCTTAATAATGCGCTATATGATGTTTTAGAGAAAAAGTGGCGTGTTCATATGCCAAATGCAGCATGTTGGAGTAGTGATTTAACCATTTAAAACGTGACGTGGTATGCAGTGGTTATATCTGTATTCTGTAAGTCCTAAACACACATTGTCTTTTGTATGCAAATTCACAGCACTTGCGTTGTTGTGCATGAGCCACCGGGAAATGAGGCTTAGCTCACATTAACGTAGAATATGACATCTATGTGCAATGCGATATGGACAAAACAACTAGTACTATGCACAAAACATTTTTACTGTCGCTTTTTTCGGTTAGCTACGTCGTTCGTACTTGCCTAGAAAGTGGTGATTTTTTCCCGCTAGTTACTGAACGATGCATTGACCAAACCCAGCAATTTTTTCGCTAATCTAATCATACATGCCTAGATGCTTACAATAAAAACCAATTGGTTATTTTTTTATAGTTAAGGTACCGAGTCAGTTACTGCATATAATTGCTGTACAACCCATGGAAAGGCGTCGCGAGCGTCGGGGAAGAGCCTCAAGTTGGTTACAATTTACTTGGGCAATAAATGTGAAATTAATCGACTTTATTCAGAAAGTTTACGAAAGACGCATGCTCTATCTATGATAAAAATGAGAATATTAATTGTATCATGGTAAAATTGTGTCGCATCCGATGGTGTGTCAAAACGACGTATGGTGCCATTTAATAATATATTTCGGAGCAATATAAAAACCTGCGCTGGAATCAGCCAATATTGTCGGTTCAAACATTGTCATATTGGCATCTGCGCCTTTCTAAAGCATTAAGAGTACCAGTGGGGGATTAAAGTGTAATATAGAATTATATTATCTGCAGGGCGTTGTGGCCTAAATCCATGCAGTGTCGTAATATTCGATGAATTTGAATTCCATGAAACACATAAACAAAGGTTAAAAGACGGAAATATAAACTGTTGTTGAAAAGCCCCCAAACGTATATTGATTCGCATTAACCTCTTGCTCTGGCGGCAGCTCTTTTGCTTATATTATAGTATAATTTTCTTTGTCATGAACGAAGAGGCAATATCCGCAATATGACTTTGCTTTACCGTCTTATAAGTTGCTTGGGCCGGTTGAATGGCGCCGCTGAATGGAATGTATAACAGCAACGGACATATATGTATCAACTGCTAGTGAACGACCTTACGATAACCATCAATTTTTGTATGGCAGCTGAGCCTACAATGTATGTCTACAAATAATGGGGCCTTGACGTGCTTGCCAGAAAACTTTAACCCGTATTCTGGCGGCTGTTTTACAGATGACTCTATTGTTATGTAGTTGGCGCTTAATCACCACAAGGGAGGTCTTCACACGGTTCTCTTCAGTTGATGGCTATACATATGGCATTCATTGATCTATTCGGTATACTTCTTGTGCGTCTTCGTTAACTACTGCATACCCCGTGGAATTGTTCGGTCTGTATTCAACGGCTTGCGTCAGTAATGACATGCTGCCGTATTTCTATTATGTGTGTAGTTCCGTTGTAGATTAAGCATTTGGGATATGATAACAATGGGCTCATTGGAATGTACTTCAGAGGTGATACGTCGATCTTCAGCGCCGTTCACGCCGAATTGTGAGAGTCAAGTCATTGAAATAAGACCTGTCAATACGGACAATGGGGATAGTATCATGAAAGCGTTAAATAGAACGATAGCTTGACGAGATGACATTCAGCTGAATAAGAACGCATAAGCTTGTCGCAACAAGGTTCGCTCGTGATACGTGAAACTACATTCCCACATTCAAGAATTGTTCAGATAAAACAGAACCTAGGTAATAAGCAGATTCAAATAACTCGATCCACACGGTCGCTTTTGGTTGACAATCCAATCGAGTTGCAGACATTGCGGGGATATAATTTTGAGTAGTACTCGAGAGTCTATTGGAATTGTTGTAATGTCCAATTTAACCCGACGATTTATCTTGGCGATTACATTTTGCAATTGCATTTAAGGAACGTACCAAGGCTCAACAAAGGTATCCAGTGCAATTTTTTTTCTTAACCATATTGCAAGTTTAATGCCAAGGGAAACTGTGGTCATGACTCGTACATAACCGCCGTAAAATACGTATTATGCCTTGCCATGTGGGTGCTGCAGCACTTGTATCGTAGGCACATGTCAGCACCTATGACCAACTATAGGAACATAAACACCGATTGAATTAGGGTATCATTCGATTTTTACCAAGAATGCAACAAATCCAAACTTCTGCCTACATGATGTTGCAGCTAGTCTCACCCGCATGTGAAATTGGAAGTATAATTTGTCATACACAAATCTGAAATGTCCAAATATGTTGTCAATTCAATTATAGATTTATAATCTGTATTGTTTATTCGTTTTGGGTTTTAAATCACTGCATGGACCCTGATCATGAGCATAAATGCTTGTGGTATTAGTCGCAATGTCAAATCAGCTTGGGATTGTTGCATGACTGTGATGGTTCTGTCTTCAGCGATTCTTTTCTCGGGACTAATCATGAATTACTAAAGCAATTATACTCCTCCGATTGTGTTCATAATCTGGTAAAAGTTATCTATCCGATCCAGATGTTTCTGAATATGCTATACATAACGGCACCTACTGCAAATTTAGCGTGTATATTAAACTCTCAACCTCGTTTAACGACCTCCTGGGCCAATGAAATGCAAGATAAATGAATTCTAGTTACCTAATACGCAAATCGCAACAGCGAATATTTGGTCATTGATTCTGTAATTAGATCAATAATCTCGCCGATTTGCGTATTTGTTGGATATTATGTCTTGCAATAGTTGTTATCATTTGATGGCCAATAACTCAAATGTCATAAGTGGTATCAACACTTAAAGACGTTGTTCTGGTGGTTTACTTATTGGTTACCTCATGAAAACTAAAGGTCTACGGCTGCATCTTTATGCATCAAAGCTCCATGGTTTTAGTACAAATGCTTCCACACAGGCCACTTCCGACGAACGCATTGCAATAGCAGTAGTTTATGGGCTTAGCACATCATACGCCATGCGTTAATTGTCGCGTGCAGGCCAACCGATGCAATCTTATCGTCTGGTTGCACCTGTGCTATCCTCTATGAAATAAAATGATTACAATATTGTTCAGTGGCTCGATGGTTGCTCATGGGTGTACGGTTTGCTGTAAACATTGTAGACAGCTGAATCTGTACCATATTCTTTATCTGCAATGCGGCTTTGCAAGCAACCATGGCTGTTTTCCATTGAGCATTGGTATTCATTTTGATGTAGGACTATTAACTACCAGTGAGGTTTTATCAATATTGTGTCTGAAGATTTACTTCAACTCTATAACTTATGATGTATTCTTAACACGTTCTACCACACAGGGTAACGAATATTAAGAACTAATTACGCATCAAGTGACGTCATGCTCGCTTCATGCCCTTTCTCTGACCTTGACCCATCTATTACTTGCCCGCCGTTCTCCTTATCACGCGCTTGACCCGCGGGCAACCTTCGGAGTCGAATGAAGATATCTCAGGGCTATGAATGGATCATTTGTATTCCGGAAAGATTGCAACATTACGTAGGAATACCTTTTCTTTAATGCCGAAGATAAGGTGGCGCATGAATGGCGGTGATATAAAATCATGCCTTCTCGTACAAGTTACGTTTACTGAAAACTGAACTGTGCTGACCAATTGAGATATGGCAATAACAAACTTACACTTAACTAATGTATGATGTATGCCGATATATATTCCTTGGCTTACTTCATACAATCAGTTCGCTTGTACGATACAAAATAGGTAAGGTCGACTTGACTCAACTCTATTCTGGTTCCTGTCGAGCGCGTTTTTCTTTGCATACAACCCATGGTTTTTTTTAGGATCATATATTTTAACACATGGACATCATTCACAGGAAGCTGCTCTATCATGTGTACAACATTAATGGTGATATGTTTGCCCGCAATTATCCTACCACGGTGATTTTTTAATATACATTGATATAACACAAATCAATCTGCGCGATATTTCAACCTCAGCAGCTGGCACACATTGCCAGAATTTTCGTTTATTTGATAACCCGACATGTTCTGATGCTGACGAAACTCAATACAGTGTTCCCAATGCAGCAATTTAGGAAAAATAGGCAGACAATTCCTTTTTGGTTAGGTCGCTGCCAATTTAATTACAGTGGGTCATAAAACAATAGAAAATAAGTGTGACTTCGACAAATCATACCCATTTAGCATTGTAAACTAAAGGACATTGGTTTGTTGTATCGTGATTTTATTTGGTAGAGTGAAAATATTTGTTGTTACTTAAGGGTGTTTAAAGGCATCAGTTGTGTTTGTAATTACATAGTTATGTTAGTGCAGTTGATATGTCATCAAACGTATATACATTATGACAGATAACAGGCATTGGGTGGAATCAACAACTATAGACCCCTCCTCTCCTAGAAAAATAAGCTCAAGATAATTTTTTCTGGTTTTCATACGCTCATAACTGTGCCCATTGAGGTCCATTTAGGGTCTCATAAATATAGGTTTCCTATATATCATGCCCATATCCCATTGCAGCATGCCGGATTAAACTCTGCATTCTGTCACATCCGGTCATTAAGTCTACTGAACAACGTAAAGGCTCTTTATTGTAGTTGATTTATATTGAAGCATCACACACATGCATTTCAATATTGGCTGTATCATCAAGTCATGTTCATTCAGATATCAGTAACAAAGCGTCCAAGAAAGGTGAGCAAAACCCTAGCCACATGACCCGGTGTGCAAGACATTAATATGAATATTGCTGCCATATCCCGTTATTAATGCTTTCGATATTAGGCTACTTAAGGATGGTCTCTCCTTGTATTTTGAACAATACAAGTGGCCTGTCTTGTAATGCAATCTTTCTAATTATGGTGGAAATTAATTAAACACTACTTAAAATGTCAAAAGCCGACTATAAGTATCAATAAAACCTTTGGCTATAACAGCCTAAACAATGCCATAATTCATATTATTAGTATTCATCATAATGATTATAAGATTGATTTATAACTACAATAAAAAATTTAAAAGCAGATTATTGTCATGAAGTCGACGAGTCATATTCAAACGATCTATTTCTAATCTAAAAGTTTGCAATTAATCGATGGATGGTTCTTACCTTTTGTTGGCTAATGTACATGACTGATAATTATACGCCTGTAAAGCTCCCATTTATTGTTGAAAAATATGTAGAATCTGCATAGTCACTCACTCGAAAACATGTGAACAAGCAAGATACCGCTGTATCATCGATAGGCATTTTCTGCTAAAATGCCCAACGTATTGATTGACCCACACAATGGATTGCAGAAAATCGCCAATTATATAGATCACTGCAAGCAGCCTTTAGTAATGGCCATGTAATATCTAGCTGATTAATAAGGCTGCAGTTTAGTTCAGTTGCTAGGGACTGTAGGGGTATATCTCTTAAGGAGCAGCGTGAAATGCAAGCCACGTGCCGAGTTCTGAAGAATGGCGTGGATAATGAGAAAATTGCATTGCTGCAGGGCACCCTTACCAATAAAAAAACAGTAATATCGGCTTACGACGAGCACATAGCTATTCCTGTTATTGCCTCGCACGACTTTTTCGCATCTGATAGTTGAGTAAAAATATCCCTAAACAATGCCTGCCAATCGTAATGCAATGAGAAGCATTCTAATGATATACATGTTAAAATGCTGAAAGATTTGTGCCATTGCAGTTGGAATATTTTGGCATACTGTCTCTACCAAATGGCATTCCCCAGCACGTGCCCCTTTGAGTCAGATCTAAGATGAATCATGGCATAACACGCTTTGATAGCGGACGAACTAAAACATTCGGCAGGCGCAGCACTTGGGTCTGTGGCTGGTGCGTATTTATGATGAATCGTTGACACATTCATAGCAACGAATTATAAGTGAGATGTTATGCATTATGAATTATAAAGGCAACGGAGCTGTTGTATATGTTGATGATGATATAATCATGTACTGATAAATACAAAAAAGGTCCGTTACATCTATTTTTATTTATGCATTATATCAATATAATTTTTTTATGAACACCTAAGTTTATATTGATGTTTATGAAATATAGCATAAAAATATACATGCTAGTACATATATATATACATATATATATATATATACATATATTGAATATATATATATGTCTGTGTATATTGATATATATAACATGGCGTACCTCATTAGCAACCTTACGCCGAAGTCAATGGGATCAATGGGATCAGAGAGGGTGGGTCAGAATCCGCCTAGGGGTAGGAACCATCTCTCCTCCTCTTACTAAAAGCCAAATGGCATTGTTTTGGACATTTCGGCGTACCGTCATAATATTCAGTAAATAAAGCATTTTGACTGCTATTGGCCTACTTCTGTGCTGTATTGTCGATCCTTCTCCAAAAAACTTCATCAGCAATTGATTGAAGATCTGATTCGACAGAAATAAATGTTTGTTTGTCATAAATTATGTACATAAGGAAAGAGAACAGATAAATAACGATTCCATGAACTATTTCTATTGAGCCCACAGAGATTTGTGGATAGTTCCCATATAGAACAATGCACAAAACAATGCCATAAAGTGTGAAGCATGAATACATACTACCTCCTTGTCGTCGGTGTTCAGGCCGTAGTTGGCAAAACACATGAGATGGCTGAGGCAGTATCAGAATATGTCGTTACGCCGACACGTAACATTCGTTTTTGCCACAACGAATATAATGTTAAAATGGCCCACGTAACATTTATGTGCTATGATAATGAACAGAATGTCACAATTCTGGTATTGTGCGGTAATACAGCAATGCATAGTTTGGAAGTCAATGAATTACATTTGACCAGCATAGTACATGCAGTCTGTAGTTACAAAATGCATAGACTTATACGACCTTGGAGGAACTTACACAGACCCGAGGACGTGTAATGATTCATTTATCCTAGAAGGCGGCTGCTTAATATGATCAAACGTGTCTAATAACCTTTCGAGACGCCATATAACATATTAGTGTTGGTGTGCCATTAAACCCTACACTCACTCACTCAGTATGTATACAGTCAGTCGTGTCACAATAAAAATATCAATTTGGGAATTTAAATTTAGAAAACGAGAAAACAAATTATCACATCGCCATTTTAAAAATTAAACCGCTTTTCAGACCATGAAGAAATTCAGCCTAAGAGGGCCTTATCAGTAGGCAAGACTGCCCAAGGCTCTAACGCCTCTACCTGTGCCAACTTTATTTAGCCTATTTAACCAGTTTCCAGGATGTTGCTGTCCAAGATGAGGATGTTTCAGCATCTGTCCAATATCCAGCGTCAACTCCAAAACATGTTCTAAGAACAATCGAACTAGTTTCGGCGTGTTTTGTGAGGTAGTAAGTGAACTGCAAAGATGATATATTATATAATAAGGGACTTGCACAACAGAACGACTATACTGGTGTGAAATGATACATCCACGCAGTGCTAAATCAATGAAATGTGGCGTCATTATCAATGAATTGATTAATTCAAATTGGCATCCATTTGCAAATTACAACATTGTTCACGATGTTTCATGAATCAAGTTCATCAGCTCGTCCTCCACACACCTACCCAGAGAAAATTGACAGTTAACATCTTGTTTCCCACAATACCATTATGTCCATGAAGTTTGTAAGCTAGCATTACTTAGCCAATATGTATATAAATTGCTATAACTGTCATATTTGATTGCCAACAGTTAAAAGCTGTTTCATTGATCAGAGGATGTAAAAAACTTCGATGAACCCAGACATACCATCACCAACTGCCCAAGTACTGCTGATAAAACCAAGCTTCAACTCAAACATCACAATTTTAAAAGTATCTCTTCCAACTCAATTGGTTGTCATCCAGTAGCTCTCTATGATAAAGAAATAACAAGAAGTTCTGCTTGAACTTTAATCAGGTCTTTCAGGCCAAAACAAGTCAGTGGTTTTTTAAAATCCTAACCTATGTCTGAGTTAGGAGTTTCAAAAGCAACTGAAACTTAGCAAAGCCCTGCTTATTCTGAAAAATAAGCAGGGCTTTGCTAAGTTAGGATTGTTACTCAAATATTACTCAAAATTCTTGTCCACATTGCCAGCCAGTTAGGAATGACTTTCATCAGCGGCTTGGGTTGGGGCGATTAGAATGCCTCCTTGTCATACATGAACTCTCCAAGACCAGCTCCGACACGCTTCAGGTTGGTGACACGGTCAGACAGCTCCTTGATGGCATCCACTTGTTCCTGAAGATAGTCGCTCTCAAGGAAATCACACATCTGTTCCAGGAATCCCAATAAAATAAATAGACAGGGTGTAACTCAGATACAATCAAATCTAACAAAAGGCTAGGTTCTCATTGCACCAAAAAAGAGCTAATATCCACACAACAGAGCCATACCTGAGCATCTCCGTGGCCATTAGCCAGCTTGTGGAGGTCAAGAAGCGACTGGTTGACATTCTTCTCGAGGGCCAGAGCAGCCTGCATGGCTTCCAGACCACTGCCCCACTCGTCACGCTCAGGCTTCTGGATGGTCTGCAGCATGATGCGACCCCCACGCTTGTTCTGGTATTTCATCAGCTTCTCGGCGTGCCCACGTTCTTCTTCAGACGAATCCTTGAAGAACTTACTGAAGTTGACAAGGGCCACGTCATCACGGTCAAAGAAGAATGCCTGAAATAGTAAAAATAACACTGATGGGGGTATCTAATTCGACTTGAGGGTAGGGGTAGATTAATTTATGTGGTTGCATATGATTATTAAGTTCAGACTTCAAAAGGGGATATAAGTATTGTGTTGTGTATACGCTTAGCGTTTGATACAAAAGTTAAATTTCAAAAGAGCTCATTTTTCAGGATAAATAAGTATTGTGTTGTGTATACGCTTAGAGCTTGATACAAAAGTTAAATTTCATATAAAATTATTGAATATGAGTAGCATACGACCTGGAGTCACCAGGGTATGATCTTAAGACTAAAAAATTTTTAAAACAAAATAACAGGAGAACTAAATCTGCTTTACAATAGCCGTGGCACTTCAGTTAATCAAGGAAGAGTTGCAAGAAAGAACGAACAAGAAAAGAAAACAGATAAAACTATCCAAATGCCCAAAATTTATTAACACAAATAAACACTTGGTGTTATTGACTACATGAGTAACCCCTCCAGGATACATCAACGTGGTGGAAATAGCTCCGCGGAAATACATGAGGGCAGTTAAATACGCAGCAAATACACTTCTTAACGGTCCAAATAATGGCTACAAATCGTGCTATTTGTTAGGTTGAGAATAGAAAAATTACAGAATAGGGATGACACTCACCATAGACTGGTAAACATAGCTGGCGTAGAGCTCCAGGTTGATCTGTTTGTTGATACCAGCTTCGCTCTCAGCGTGGTAATTCTGACGGGGTTGAGTTTCGCGAGACATCTTGATCTTCTTTCTCGTCTAGATGGAAAGCAGTTGATATTGATTGTTTTTTTGTGTCTGAATTCGCCCGTACATTCACTGACGTCCCAAGACAAATGTCGACTGTTTCTGGCGTGGTTGTTGTTGTTGTTGTTGTTGTTGATTTCAAACTTAACGCTGTTTGACACCTTTTGGCCTTGTACAGCGAAAGGCGGTCAAATGATTCTGGCTAACACAGGACAAATAAGAAAGTTGAACATATTGAAGGGTTATTTTATGATGTAAGAGCAGAGAAGTTTAAAGCTGTAAATGGGCCCCTTGATTTTTTAATTAATTTAAATGATAGGAACAAAAAACAATGAATGAAGTGCACCTTACAAGGGTGTAGGAAAGTGCAACTAAGAAGATTTCACATACTAGGGGCTACTCCAGTGCATTAACGTAAGAAATATAAGAAGCCCTAAAGATTGCATGTTGAATGATCATGGGGGTACCTAAATAGGTAAAAACTAAGAAGGGACAGAAGAAAACTAAGTGCAAAGATGATTGAAAGAGGATGAAAAATACCAATTTGATGGATCAACGATTAAAGTGGGAGGAAAGTAGCGATGAGTTAATTGTTGATAACAAAACGTTTGCTAGTGAGAATGTAAGTAATGGTAGTTTTGATAATATTGGAGCAGAAAAGATTTTTAATGTTTAGGGAGTATTTAGCTTGTTTAAGTTTGCTTATGAGAGGAATGCGCTGGGAATGATATTTCGGGCATACAAACATTTAATGATAAATGTTTTCGGGGGAATGGCAGAAGTTACAATTGGGATTTTGGTTGTTATTATATTTAGCTTTATAGAAATTGAGAGGGGGGTTACTTAATGCTATTAAAGTTAGGATTCGGTCTGAAAGAGTATTTGGATGAAATATTTGGGGTTTGAAATCTATTGTAGGTTTGAGTAGTTTATATGAAGAGTTTGATGAGTTCCAATCTTGTTGCCAGGTTTGGGCGATAAGATTCTTAATGAGTAGATAGTGAGTGTTTAGGTCGAGAGAAATGGTTTGAATAAATGGATCAGTATGTGATTGTTTAGCTGCCGAATCGGCAATTTCATTACCAAGGATCCCATAATGTGCTGGAATCCATATTATTGAAACAGTTGAATTTTGGTAAGAAAGTAAGGAGGAAAGATATTGGATTTTTTTTAATGAAGGGATTAAGGATTTTACCTTTAAAAGTTGTAATGACTGACAGGGAATCTGTGAGAATAATGGGGTTGATGAAATTTAATTGAAGAGCTTTTATTAAGGCATTGATAATAGCCAGTGCTTCAGCTGTAAAGATAGAAACGATGGGCTGAATTTGGGTAGATTTGGTGTATTAAATGGACGGAATAGTTAGAGCAAAGGAAGTACTGATATTATTTTTGGAACCATCTGTATAAATGTGGGTGGAATTGGCTGGTAGGTTGTCAATGAAATCCAGAGATTTGTTAAATGATGGATTGTCATTAGATATTTTTTTCTGATAATTCGTTATTGATAATAGGGTTAGAAAGATGCCAAGGAGGGATAGGACAGGTAGACTCAGAGGATATTATAGGAAGATGTAGTGAGAAAGGGATGGTGAAATGACTGATAGTTTTACGTTGTCTACAAGTGTGAGAATACCAGGTTTCTTTAAAAATGAATTTGGTGGGGAGAATGTATGTGACAGCTCTAGCTTGATATCTAAGGGTGGCTCTGAGTATTTGGGGGGGAATGGGTGGAAAACCAGTGACTACCTCAAGGGAATTTATAGATGTAGATCGATGTGTTCTTGTAATGGCTCGGAGCGTGGCTCGGAGCGTGGCTCATTGTGCTGTCTCTAATTTGAGGAGGGTTGTCTTAGATGCAGTAACTATGGCTGGAGCCCCATGAAGGATATGTTGCAAAGAATGGGTTGCGTGTATTTTGCAGGATGTCTCCTTTTTGCGCCCCAGAAGGTGCCGCTTATGTATCTGAGGAGGTTGGTGACCTTCTGACATTTTGTAAATGTGTGTTGCGTGTGTTCCATCCAGGTAAGACCTTTATTAAGAATGATACCTAAACATTTAACGGAATCATGTTTTGGGATGGGTTTTTTATCAATGAAGAAAATGGGAGTGTTGTGAGCTTTATTTGTACCAAAATGTACAACTTTGGATTTTGAAGGAGAAAATGTGACTCCCCCTTTAGAGGCCCATTTGTCAATGCTATTTAGACGTGTTTGTAGGGATTTGGTTAATTTAGAGGATAATTTGCCAGTAGCCCAGATGGTAATATCATCAGCATATACAGAAGCAGAAGAAGGGATGGGAATATCATTTATAAAGATGTTGAATAATGTAGGAGACAAAACACTTCCTTGAGGTACTCCATTTTCGGTATATTTCGGAAGGAATATTATATTGAACAGGGATGTTATTAGACATTGAGATAATAGAGTGATCACTTCCCATCGTGTTGAGGTAATTAAAAAAAGCAAATTCGTGGGAAATATCATTAGACGAGAGAAATAAATCTAAAATATTTGTACCATATTTGTAAATATTGGAGATGTGATATGTTTGGTTAGCAATGTTGATTTTGATGGTTTGATGTTCAAGGACTGATGATTGGTTAATAATGGAAAAAAGGGATATCTTTATGGATTAGCATAGCTAGACCTCCATGATCAGAAAAGAGACTATCATTTCTAATGATAAAATAATTGGGAAGGCTAAAGTAAGAATTAAGCTTAAGAAAAGTTTCCTGTAGACAAATAACATTAGATTTGGGATTTGTTTCAATAAGAAAATTAGAGAATTCGTTTGGTTGCGAGAGGATACCTCTGCAATTCCATGACCATATGGATAAGTGATGATTGATAACTGGGTCTGAAATAAGGGGCGGTTGGGTTGATTGCGAAATATTGGGCGAACTGACCATGAAGGCTATAATTAGGGTTGTAAGAATAGTAATGTTAGCGGTGAATGGGAAAATATTCAGATTGATAAAAGTACGATAAGAAGTGAGAAGAGGAATGTTCGATGATTTGGTGTAATTGACAGGTGACTTGAGCGTGATGATTTATGGCTTAAGCAATTGTGTGAGAGGCAATGCTGACGTTAAGCAGTTCAAAAGCAATAATGGCAAGAGTTTTAGATCTTGTTTCAGCAGATAGGGGAGATGATAAGATGACTGTTGACAAGTAGGCAAAATCTGAGAGTTGAGATTGTTGTTGTGTCGGAGCAATCTTAGCTGAAGGGGGAGATGAAGCGGGTGTAGAGTCATGAGGAGGGGATGAGATTGGAGAAACTTGTTTGGGAAGGTCAGAGGTTGGGATGGATGGTGAGGTAAGCGGAGTGACTGGAGGAAGGGGTGGAGATTGGGCCTTGGGGACAGGCTTAGTAGGAAGAGATGTATGGGCAGGGGGTTGGAGAGGAGGGGAGGGTGGGACTAGAGAGACAGTCTGTGCATATGTTATTTGCTTTGTTGTTTGATATCAGTGATATTTTTGCCTTGACGTATGCTTTGCAGCCTTTGAAGGCAGCACTAAAGGATTCACTTTTTGATAAATGTTGAACATTCTGAAAATTGATGTTTCCCACAAGTTGCGTAAGAGGTTGTGTTAGGGCAATAGGTTACTGTATGGCCAAACTGATTGCACTTAAAGCATCTAATTGGAGGGGGATGTAAATTTTGACATTATGGAATGAATATCCTATTTGAACTTTGGATGGCATTTGAGATGTGGAGATGGAGAGTTGAATTGACTCAGTAGGATTTACTTTGCCAAGTCTGCGGATAGCTGTTACGTTTGAGGACATCAATAATTGTTTCTGAAATGACATCACCAGTGAATTTAGCGGTCTTTGGGCGAGATGACTTTGGTGTTGATAGAAAGATTGCAGAGCTTTTGGATAGACCTGAGGAGGGGAGCTTGAGCTTTTGAAACGTAATTGTAATTGACGAACCAGTTTTGGCTATTTTGAAGGGATGATGGTTTGATTTGCGGATACGGAAGGTGACCGACGTCTGGGGTTTCATGATATGAACTGACAGATGAAGGTGATGAGGAATCTTCAAATAAGTCAGGAGAAGAATGACACGAGGAGAATGATCTGGCCGGAGAAAGGGTCTGGGGGTGTAAGTCAGTATGAGATTGAAGATTTGCTATGGAGAGTTTTTCCTCCATGCCGACAACATTTGAAATAATGAAAATGAAATGAAATAGATATAGATGACATCTGAGGATAAAGTAACTGAAGATAAATGAAGAAAACAAAACCAGATATGCGCTAGAAAAATGTGCGATAATATGACAGTGAGCAAATAATAAAAGATTAAAGACTCAAGTATAATGAAGCGGTAGTAGTGGATTTCACGGGTAGCTGGCAGCCGTGTTGAACGACGCTGACAGGACGACTTAATCTCTGAAATTAACACCTTGGCTCAAGCAGGCCGCAGAAGGGTGGCCGCCCAGCCAATGGCGACTTTATAGGAATAAACAAAAACTGTATTTGTCCTTAATATAATATAACTAAGCAAGGATAAACGCCAAATAGTTGCTCCGCAACTTAAGCACAAACTATTGAAACAAGAAAAATTGAATAAACTAAAGAGAAACACCGATAAAGCGCAAAAATCTCAGCAGATATCGAATACGTGTTAGTACTTCGAGCTTCGTCCGTCGAATCCGTCGTCGTCTCTGGCGTGGTTGATTTGGGGCAAACATATATAGACTGAGCGGCTCTTCCATCAGTTGGCTATCAACCTGCTGGCAATAAATGTCCATTCATCATGGAGTTGGTATCGGTCTAACAAGTGTGTTGTTTATGAGGTCTGGCTTGGACTTTGAACTCATCACGTGGGTGTCACGCGAGTTTCGTATATTTAGTGCGCTTTTTGTTTTTAACCGCATGCTTAAATCTATGTAAAAATGAAACGAGTTTTGCTTATTAGTCCCAAATGATTAACTGTAATCTACCTGCAAATATGGCTACCACCAGGAATTCACAACATGGATTCTCGGCCACGCACTCTTGATGTATGCAGCACGTATAAATGACTACCATTCGACTCAGATATAGTTAACATAGAGCTTCTATCAACACCCGGAGACAACATGAAATTTTATTCAATTATTAAATTTGATGCAAGACATGCGATAAGCATTCCTCCAAATTAGAAGCCACGTGTCGAGCGCTGCTAAAACCAACTTGATAATATTCTTAGCCCCCTACCCACGAGCCAGTTTTCGAGAAAGCAAATAGGTTACATATATTGACATGCTGATTCACATGATATCGACAGCGACTGACGCAGTATATGAAACTCTTGATTGACGTGACAACCAGTGTTAAAACCACACGATCGTAGGGTTTACTGGTTTAGGCCTGTTGGCTGATACCCAATATGAGCTGAAGCCAACTTGAAATCGATCGGAGGTCGCCTAAGCCGGCCTCTTATATTATTGTTATATTTGATCGTTGTTGCCGAAGGTGGTTTTGCAGTTTCATCTTTATCACTGTATTTAACTCGTCAATATACTTAGTCATTAATTCTCAAAGCTGGTTGATGCCCCCTCAAGCGCTTGGGCTAGCCCATTATGATATCACCATGAGACCGCACACTAATACGATGGTCATGATGGTAGAATCATAATGGTCTAGTCCGAGCTACTGTAGGTGCATTCGGTACTTCCAACTGTTATGTGACTGTTAAGCATCACAATAACCCAGTGTCACATGACGCAGTTTTTTTGGGCATGTCTCCATCATGCCGGTATGAACCTTATTCGAAACTCATTTATGGACATGAAACATAAACAAAGGCCAATAATTTACTAAGTTTAATGTGCACCAACGGTGCTTGACCTCTCTGCAAATCCACAGAGGGCGTTCTCCGTCATTGGTAGCAGCGTGTTGTTGTGGATTACACACATGGGACATGATGTAACGGGGGCACTCTATTAATTAGATAAATCCTTCGTTAGTCGTTTTTTGTTTAACAGGAAATCGATATCATAATAAATGCCTGATGTGCAGATGTAACTGACGATTATTCGGCAGTAATATTTTATCTTAGTATTCGATGAAAAAAAAATATGTATTGCACTGTACGATTCATTCAGGGAATCATGCTTCGAATGGTTTAGGTTTCATCCCCGGGTTTCATCATGCAGGGAGCGAAGATTAATTGAATATACACAAGGTAGTCCACGTGGCTGCATGGGGTATTGGCCATTTTAGCTTGTCCTGACTTTTCCGTTGTCAGGGCATTCTTATAACTACCGATCTCTGTTCTATTTGGATGCGATGGCAGATTTGTCATTACCACCCCCTCCCCCACCAATTGACCCATGAGTTATCATCGAAAGTGATGTCCGTTACAACGGATAGCGACACTTCCAGAGAGCGCAACATTTCAGGCGAACGTGAAGTGACGCGATCATTATCCAATCCGACCCGACGTCTTTTCGTTTTTGTTTATCAAAACCAAAAATGAACAACAATTGCTAAACTGTCAACCATTTTTCATAAGCAATAACTAAAAACGCATAACTCTAAACAGTTTGGTTTTTCGATTGGTCTACATCCCTCGACTCTGGGGTTCGCTTCTCTCCACCGCCTCAAAGTCTGCGTGTAGTACATGTGGGCCATGTGCTCCTAACGGAAAAACCCGCTTTCCAAATAAGACTATCCTCGGTATTTTGAGTGGTTCCATGGCTGGCCAATCAACGCTTTTGAGCTGCTTTCGCGCGTGGCGCCCCATCACTTAATCTTAACAACGATGGCGGAACAACAATGTGTCTTTAGTCGCCGATCTCCGGATTTAGCCAAACGCGTTTGCAAGGCGTTTTTGCCAGCGGCCAGAAACCTGACTGCAATTCCTGCCTTCACATTCTAGGGTTTCCGTCGCGGCCGCTAGGAAGACCGCCGTCGCGCCCAGCGATTTTGACCGGAACTTTGGGGCATGTTTCTCTGCCTGTCAAGCTGTCAGCGCTTTGTGCGTGCTTTACAAGTTGCTGTTTTAAGTTGCTGTTTTTTGTTGCGCGCATTCTTGTTGCGTGTTTTTATCGCTGTAAAGGACATCAAATACATCGCCGAAGGTGTCAAGCGTATTCTGAACTTCTCTTTAGTTCACTGAACGCTGTCAGTCGCAAAGAGCACATTTGTAGCTGTTCTCAAACACAGAGATTATCATAACATAGTGATCCAAAATGTTGCCCACTACCTCAGTATTCACCCGATATCTCTTCGAAGTTATCGTGCATGACTGTTGCTACACCATGTCATCACTGTCCCCTTCTAACTGGGAAGTACCCGAGCTGAAATAAATGATTTGATATGAATGGATATCAGAGCGTAAGTACTCTAAGCACGGATCAGGGATTTTTTTAAAGGACGGAATAACTTATCGACAAGCTGTTATTTACACATTTTATTTAACTGTCCCGAGCATTGACGACAGAACTGCCGACGCATCGAAGAGCAAATTATTCTTAAGTGACATCACCCTTTCGAACACGTGGACAGCCTTATATCCCGCGCATTCCACTGGTGAATACGGACAACAATGACAATAAATCTAATGAACAATCCTTTATAGAAAGCTTTATGAAAAGTTAATTATTTACTTTAAGAGCTAGGTATCTACCGTTGTCCAATCTGACTCCCTCTCAAACAGAACAGGTCTCACCAAACATGAATCTGACCCTTCCCGGCAAGAACCTGAGTGGCAGCCTCTGATTCCCATACAGAAGAATAGAGCCGTCCACAGCTGGCGGATAAGAATGTGTGCGCTTTGAATTGTATTGGTCCAGGAGGCTGTTTGATGAATGTGAGTCGCTTAATCTGCGTTTTGTAGATGCAGCTGGTGTTGTTTATAAGCAGCCTATTCAGAAAACTAACTGGGATCAATGTGTTGGAGCTGATTTTGAATATCCAAAAGCAGATTATTCCGTATGTTTTGGGTAACTGCCCCATCATTCACAAAAGACGAAGCAAATGCAACAATTAGCCATTCTCAATACGTATAATTCAGTTAGAGCATTAGGTCTCCAAAGCATTTCACATAAATGAGGAAATAAGATAGTGAGCTTCTGCCATTGTGATGCATTAGAGCCAGCCGGTCTATATCAACTGAACAATGGCCAATACTGATTCTAAACTTGAAATATATTGTGAACAGTTAATCTTCTCAAACAGTCAATTACAACCAAGACGACATATTATCTTCAAATGATTGTTACCAATGAGTCATTGATGTGCTGGCACTAAATACATATACACCGCCGCTGATGCGTCTATGTATATTCCGTGTCTTGTTACCTGAACGAACAGCAACACATTTTGAGTTCAATCATCATACAGTCTTATATTTATCAGAAACATTCGTTTGCTGAGCAAGAGTTCTGGTAGCCAACATACTCAACTAGTCTAGGTCCCCATTCTCTTGAGCCCTCACACCCTTTCTGGCTCTGAGGTGATGGAGTGAATTGAACCTCATTGAGTCGAGGTGTGTAGATAAATATTCAAATTGGTATTCTCCAATAGCGCCACCACTGAGTAAAGCGGGGTGTATTCTGTTAGCACACGACAGGAAGAGTTAACAGTCATATATACTTGCATAACGAGCAAGAAGTGGACGGAAAATACGCAGTTTCGCCTGATACAGTCCGCCCGTAAGTGGCCTCGCTCATTCCGCTCATAATGTAGCCTTTTGTATCCGGAATACCTAAATTACTGAGGTGCAGCCTGATCATGGGATCGAAGTGCAGATTACCAGCGCCTGCCATAGCTATCCGTAACACTGTTACTCTTGATAAAACAGTATTGCTCATTTAATTTCGAGACTATCGATTTCATACGTAGCATGATATATTGTTATTCATTAGAACATGATGATATAATACAAGATGTTGTGATCAACATGACATGTGTTACAAAGATGCATTTTCGCTCTCTGTCAAGATCTTTGCAAACTACTATAGCACCACATTTTATTAGGACTTGCGATATACGCCCTGTTGTTCGGAAAAGGCAACTGCGTAAAGCAAATACTTCCTTGTTATACTGATAAAACTACATTTTGACGGTATCGCCAGTTTCAATGTGTGTGTTTTATATTGAAGATCGGTTTCGGGACAAGGCGTTTGATTGAATCCAGTTTCCATTAGATATTTCAAATCGTCAGGTCACTTCGTGGTGATTTTTCCTCATTTTACAATACTTCGCAAGAGTGGTTCTACGTTATAGCTTAGACGCAATATGTCGCCGTAGAATGGTACGTATTCTGTAGAATTTAATAGAGCGGGCTAAAGACAATGTCTGATCACACAATCATCTGCATATGTGTCTGCGTCAATCGACCGGCAATGCTATATTCATGTTTCACATCCTCAACCTCTTTGTGCAATTTCGGCACAGCAATGTTTTGAAGGGTTTATATTAGCTGCTACCTCAAGATTTTGCCTCAAGTACGACAGTATGCTAAAGCGACTGACTTGCATTATTGAGTTGACTCTCCAAAATGCTGCTGGAACAAATTTGTGATCTGAATTTACAAACGAGGTGCGTTTGTCATTATTCTGTCAGAGTAATATTGAAGGCCTTCGTGTTACAATCATTCGGGATCCTCTTTGCGGAAATATCAAAAGCATACATGTAATAAACTGCCCATGTTTGTCAAGTCAGGAATCACAAGAGCTTTCTATATGTAAGTTAACAGATTACATGCGTCCGTCGCGCCGCATCATCAAATATAAAAATTTCAATGTCGTGCGTGGTCGTCGATCTTGGACATGTGATAAGCTATGTGATTAGCAAAACAAAATTACCGGGGGTTGCCTTCCTGGGGCTAAGTTGAAATGTACATTTACTGTTCAACGAGCACGACAGGTCAACGGAATAAATGTTCTTCATCAGTCTAGCATCTAAGCTATATCTAGACATTGTATGGGTCTTGTATGGGAGAGTCTCAGCAACAGCTAGGTATGGTCATTGCCACCCCCCCCCCCCCCCCCCTCTGCTGGACTAACACATCTAGCAGTACTGCAGTCATTCCAGGACGCACAATTGTAAACAAGGAAGGCAAGTCCATAAAAAGAATTTAACTAATTGATATATCCTGTGGAACAGAGCAATCACGTTTTAAACACTGCGCGTAACTGCAATATATTTAGCAACCTTATAATTAGCAAACATATCTTAATATTGCTGCCATCTAGCACCGTTCATGCCTCCGCAATCATATAGGTATAGTTTATATGCAAAAGAATGGAAGCCTAGACATATATGTATTTGACAGTTTGTTGCTGCAAGCTCTATTGTTGGTTGTGACTTGCTTCACAATGATCCCATTTATTTGCTCATTCTGACCGCTGTTTTGAATCGTGTTTGAGCATCATATTGCTCTCGGAGCAATCGAAACAACTGTGTCATGAATTTTGTCTTATACTATATGCCAAAATGGTTCAGTCTGCTGGTGACAAAAGCACGATTGGAAACTTGCTCCTGTGTCGAATACATAGTCTTCAGGATGCTTAGCAAGAACGTATAATGGTTTTGGGCTCTGTTGGTACTCGTATCTGTTGGCAGTCAGCAATTACATCTGGTCATTAAGACCAGTTTATAGGCAGACGTTATTGTTTTTCACAGGTTAAGCGGCGGATGCTACGAATTAGGGCCTCATTCAGACATACCCGCTGAGGGGGATTGAAAATCTCTATGTTCACAACATTGTCACAACATGTACATATA
This sequence comes from Urechis unicinctus, assembly GCA_034190875.2. Classification (NCBI taxonomy): domain Eukaryota; kingdom Metazoa; phylum Annelida; class Polychaeta; order Xenopneusta; family Urechidae; genus Urechis; species Urechis unicinctus. The sequence goes on along the minus strand of CM067358.1, from coordinate 45,529,966 downwards.
GGGTAAATGTAGAGTATATTATATATTATATATATATATTATATATAATATATATATATACTCTTATATATATATATATATAACAGTGATATAATTATAGTATTAATGTGACCAGCCTTATAGTATATCATATATATATATATATATATATATACGTATTATATATATATATATTCCGCTATATTTATATACATATTGAATGTATATACGGTACATATTATATACAGACTCACATTGTACATTACGTAATAGCCTATACACATATATATATGTACATATATATATATATATATACATATATATAATATATATATATTCATATAGTATATATATATATATATATATATATATATATATATATATATAGATATATATATATATATATATATATATATATATATATATATATAAGCATATATAAGTATATAAAGTGAATATCAATATATGGTTTGATCCTTTTGTATGATCTTCAAAGGTTCAATGCTAGACGCAGTGCAATATTCATATACCCGTATAATTTGCTTTGTGAATAAAACAGAAATCGGTCATAGGTTTAATCACAGTGAAACTTCAACCACGACTTAACTGTTACTTCATACACTGCAATGACCAAACAAAGTCTGGTTTTCTTTTTTTCGCAGCACCCAGTCACCAATATTCAAACCATAGGCTGCCTCTTCTTCTTCCTTTGTTATCACAGCTGAGGTTTATATAGGAAAGTGTTAGTGGATTTGTCAATTGCTGTACAGCAAACATACGAACCAAAATTACATGACCGACGTTTTGGACTGAGAGCTATCAAGCTGATAGAGATTTATGATAGCTGCGTCGGCGGCAGATTTGGTGGTCATTAAAGAATTGCTCACAGTCACCTTACACTTAGAAGGCATCATCAATCGTTCAGTAAATCGAGATCTGGCAGAATATGTATCATCAATAGCTTGAGTGTTGGACCAGTGTGCATGGATAAATGCGCACATCACTATAATCATAAGAGTCAAGTTGAATCAGGCGTGATAATGAATGGTTGATTGCGTTTGGCCTTTACCCCAAAGATGATATAAAGATTCATAAGGACGCGCAATAACGCTCCAGATCGCAAAGGTCGGACCACAAGGATAGCGCGCATTGGGCCCCAGTACGTAAACACGCCTGAATAATGTCGTGAATAATGCTCAACATAACCAAATTACAGCCCAGGCGCCCACCACTGATTCATCTCTGGGCGTAGTACAAGAGCCAATATGATGAACAAGTGCGTTTGCGCTTCGTGTAATTTTATACTTATATAGAACGAAAGTCCAAGACGATTTACAAACGGCACAGTGTGACATGTGTTGTGATAGCGATAGCCTTTTATCTTTTTATGCCAGATAAATACAGCCAGGAACTACTAAGGCTCTGTGTGTTCTGGCTGAAATGTTCATGAATGCGATCGCATCGGGCATTATGCATACTTGTTGATCCAATCAGAATTAATACGGGTTTTGAACAATAGTGTTATTTCTGTCGCTTCTTATGGTGGTAAAGGCCTTGTGTCAAGGCATTAGGTGAGGCATTCCCATCAACAACGCGACCCAAGAAACCATAATCCTGACCAGAGAGCATGATCACAGTCTTAGATGTGATGGCGCAACTGAAGCCTATCGGTTTGACTAACACAATGCGAAATCGGTTTATAGAATGTCATTTCGCGGGCTACAGGCATGATGACAGCCGGTTGATTGCTTGAAGTATAAAGGGCATTTGTTCATCAAAGGCGTATGCATGCAATCCAGTACATTTATATATTAGAATAATCCTTATTCATTGTTGGTTTGGTATTTGTAAGCTTAGATATTGCATTAGTGTTCCTTCATCATGAATAATGTTCATTTACATCAGCCTATCACTTCTACCTAGCCAGCATACTAAATCTATCTCTAGGCGTAGAACAAGAGTTGACAGAAGGGCAGATCACCTTGATGCTTCTTATCATATTATGCTCGTATATCTTTTTATGCAAGAGTAATACAGCCAGGAGCAGCTTACCATAAGTGTGTTCTGGCCAAATGGTGCATCAGTGCAATCATATCAGGGTTAATGCATGATATTCCGATCAACATAAATAAGTGCTTTGGCATTGCCCAACAAGCAAACCAGTAGCCTATCGGATTGATTAAATCCATGCGAAACCGGTTTATAGAATTCATTCATTTCTCGAATATCAAAATTGCGACTATCTTGATGGTTGGCTGTGTCAGCTGCATTATGCACTATGCGAAAAGCTTATTAATTGTAACAAACAAACTGATCGTGGAGGGTGCTATTCTGGACAAAGTTTAAAATATAATATTTACTGCCCAAAGACCACGATACACCTGGGGAAAAACTATCAAATGGTTTTAAACCGGGTTATATTGCACCGGTGACGAAGCGTTCGTTTTGATATTCAACCGCACTTTCCTCTATTTAGACTTGTCATATTTCAAATATGCGCCTTGAAGTTGCTGGCATTGCCTTGTAGATTATTTTAATCAAATATATTGAGCATGATGATGATAGAGCGAGAGCAATCTGCTGCCTGTAGAATTATCAAGACTCAAACGACTGGAACAAGTGTGGTTAAGGTTGCTTTTTCTACGCAGAATGGACACTCAAGTAAGATACATCAGTGACTATTATGGTCATGTTGTTATTGCTGTTATACAGCTTTCTAATGAAGTGTTTCAACAATAGACGGGGATGCTTATTGCTGTTGTTATCCCCCCTCTCCCCGGGTACTCGCACATTTCACAATTCTGCTGTCACTATAGGTCGCACTGCAATAAAGAAGGGTAAGTAATAAATGTGTTGTATAAATTCTCCCTTTATACAGCTCGCACCTTCCATGTTCATCCACTCAATACATGACATACTGGTTTCCAAATCGCCTTCACTCAGTCACCCAGGTCATCAAATCTTCATTCACTCAATACAATAAAGCACCAGCAAACACGTAATACAGTTACAGAGACAACCTTTTATTCATTATCCTCAGTTCATCCCTGTCACATCCACATCCATTCAATATGATTTAACCACGCCAAACAATTAAAAACCAATTTAAAAACCAGTCTATGACACCTTCCCATAATATGCATCATTAAGACTGCTAGTACATCACTGTATTGAGAGTTTTCTGCATCAAAGCAAAATATACGTGCACACAAACATTTTACATTCGTCCCTTCAAATACGATCGTCCCTTCTTAAGTAAATCCACTTCTAGCATTAAAGCTGTTATCAATAAGATAAGTAGCTCAACATAGCTGGCGACTAGCACCGCTTTCGTTTCAGCCATCATACCAAATATACTATGTTTGCAAAATTGCGGGACCACGACAAACTTGCTAAAAGTGCTACTTTGGGTTATAACCTGCTGCACAATGAACTAAATGTCCTTTGTTGATTCTGGGTGCGGTATGTGGCCACAGCTGCTGATCTGAACTGTGTTTAAGCATCACATGGTTCTGAGAAGAATCAAAACAACAGCATTGTGAATATTGTCCCATTTATATCTAACCGAAGTTTAGTCTGCTGTTGACAAAAACACCGATTATAAAACCTGACCTGGTGATTGTTCTGATCTGGAAAACAGTACTAAATATGAGAATAATCCTGGGTCTTTGTAAAACGCCAGTACAATATACCTCACTGGTAATAAATGAATTAGAAGCAAACCCTTGAATCAGTCACAGCGGCTATTATGGTGATGGCGTTTAGGGCAATTAGCATGCCGTACATTCACAATTTCGTTAACTATCACAAAACTCTTATCATAGAAATTATTTTTCAACATTGAATCTGAATGTGCACTTTGCCAAAATATCGACGAGGATAAGCAGTTATTTAGAGTTTGCAATGTCTTTTAAACGATTATTTATGCGGGTGCACCCAAAAAAGACTCGAATTTAAGACGAACAACCCATTTTCTGTATAATGGATTTATGCTCTCGAGTCCCAAGCATATTTTATCAGATCATGGTCACAAACGTAGAGAGAATATGGGATTTTTAGCACTCGTAAATGACGCACAAATGCTAAACACGTGTGTTCTGTGGTGTATTTATTGAACATGCATTAGTTTCCTCGGGTTGCTAATGTGAACATGCACATTCCTACAGACATACTGAGTACATTCAGATGAATAAAGAATCCATTTACTGCCAGACGCGCGTAGTTTACCGCAAAGATTGCATTCATAAGTCGTATTTTAGTTATCATACATTGGTTGATACCAACGAACTCATTCGAGGGGTCAGCAGCGACATCTGGCCATAAAAGCAAGCATAAAAGCAGACCTTATTGTTTTTTCGTAGATTAAGCAGCGGCAGTAAAAAATTAGAACCTCATTCCGAAGCGCATACCGAATGTTGACCATATTGTCATAACATGCGGATCTCCAGTAAGGCAACAGGCTCCAGGCGAAGCTGGTCGTTTGCGACAGTCATGTGAAAGGGATTCGTAATGGTTGATGTGACTAGTTCTTCCAATTCATTCGCTAGATCGAATCGGCCAGACGGTAGAACATTTTGAGAACCCTTTGCCTTCTATGCTTGTACCTCTTATCTACGGATAATCATTAATTACCAGTCCTCAATACACAGTGATGCACTGCTTTTCATAGTAGCCTATCCAACTGGTAATGTATCTATCGCGTTGTACATGGCACACGAAGTAGCGTTGGTATTTATAATAAAAAAGAGTTGGTTTTACAAGCGAGATGCCCTTGGGTTATAACAGAGAACATCGAGCAACGTTTAGACACGTGTTACTATCATAAATAACTGAGTTAATCTCTTGTGGAGAGCAAAAATGATAACGAATGCTCTATTAGCGATATTAGCACGACCCTGAGCAAGCGGTTTTTCACAAGGATCATAATAGTGCGTTAAATATTAAAGGTCCTTGTTAGTTTTTGACAAAGGCTTGTGTGTTTTGGCCACTGTGACCGGGCAGCTATCTTCATGTTTTGCTTTAATGCGTATTTATCGTGACCAATATTCATCTAAATCATACGGCTACAATGGTTTGCCGGCACTCTACCAATGACCATGTATTGGAATTGCATCGATCGGTATGATCCCATGATAAATAAAACGTTTATTGAAATGGTTGTGTCACCACATATTATATTTCTGAACGTTAATGCACTGAGCTTAGTCATCGGGATTGGTCTTATCACAATGAATCATTATTAAATGCCGTGGGTTACGACATGCTCACACAGGTGATTGTTACCTCTGATGCCAATCGATGTTAGATTGGAGAGCCGTTGACATGTGATTGTTACCTATGGTGTGCCTCCATGGCTGTCATTCGATTAAAGAATGGAAAAAAAGACTTAGTTCTCATCATTTGCAATGAATATCACAAAGTCTACAATCACCATATCCAATTTATTGCCTACGAAACTCCATAAAGATTTGAGATTACAAAAATGGGGGAGAGTGGCTGATCTGGCTGAATTCTTAATGAATGCAATCATAGCAAAGTTTATGCAAAACTTTTGTTCTATTTAAAACGAATAAGCGCTTTGAACTTGAAGGCCATCATAATTGTGTGATTATTGTCTGAAAAACAAAAGCAGTTCTTGCGGTAGTGAAAGCATTGGTTTCTATTGACAACGCGACACAAATAACCATAATCCTGTCAGAAGGGACATTATCAGAGCCTAAGATGTGATGGCGCAACTGAAGCCTGTCGTTCTGATTAACACTGTGAGCAACCGGTGTATGGAATGTCATTTCACGGGCTACAGCCATGATGACAGGCAGTAGATTGCTTATAATATAAAAGGCATTTGTCGAATCGCACGCTGCCAATAGCTTTGCCGGCTAGGATATTTGTATTTATATGTTCATGATTGGTTTGGTATTTGTAAATAAGTTAATTAAAGCTTAGATATATCCCCGCCGAGTCTGGTCTATACATATCAGCATTCACTCTTCGCATTTGATGAACGTTCTAGCAGATGAGCTTATTATTCTATTGTACCACCAAGCAGATAATATACTCTGCATTAACAGATATTTACGTACCTCTCTCATAAGTATGGATGTATAATTGGATCTAAGACAACGAGGGATACTAAATTGAGGTTTTCATGTTTCAAAGAGCTCCACACATGATTGATATGAAATGGCTCGTTGATCAGTTTCAATGTAGACAACAGTTAGGCTGCCCAAGATTGACAATGTCTTTGCTATGTTAGATATAAATATGGTATTCTGAGGACCTGAAGCGGGCATTATATTATATGTATGAAACATGGAAATGTCTACTGCTATCGCAGCGTTTGCTGCTGCATTGATATTGTTGTTATTAATGTTTGATATTATTCCTTAAATGCAGTTCTGTTTTACTGTTAATGTTAAGCTGCGCTAATAACCACGCTGTGATTTGTCTGAGCTCGTTACGATATGAATAACTAACATATATCCATGATTGCAGAGGGAAACAGGGTCTTTCGCGATGATGACAAATTCGAGTTTGTTGAATTGCTTTGCGTCACATTTATTTACTGAATAGCAAAGTTGCAAATGTATTGCCATTTAGCTGCCACATATGTGCACTATTAGCTGGTTAGGATGATAAACATACTTGTTCGCTTTTGAAAACCCGAATGTAGTCATCTTCCTGGTCGTTATTGTATTTTAAATAGCTGTAACAAGCAGTGAACATCACTTATAGTTTGTTACATGGAGTCTTTGGTCGTATCGACGTTGCATGTTTCACTATTAGAGACACAACAATGTTCAATAGTTTACAGTGGCGTATCGCTCTCTTAGCCTGCTATCAACCATATTATGTAGTTGGGTTTAGTTTCATACAATGGCTGATTAATCAACCAAACAGAGAACATGCTGTTACGCGGTCATCTTGATAAAAACTTATGGAAAAGCTCTTATTATTATCTGTATTATTATTAATAATTCAATTTTATAGGATGCCGATACTTCTAGTCATTTCTATATCATTTCAGTTGCCTTGAAACGACATATTTTATTTGATAAAAGCCCATAATGCATCGTGATTCGTCGGCATGGGAAGCAACATGTAAAAGCCATAAGCGAGAATGCTCGTTTAGGCAAGGCAATGTGATGCAGCTGTAACGAATGAAATAGCTTTCCAATTCACACCTTTTTCATTGGATAGCGACTAAGCAATGTTTTCATTTGCGTTTAACCCCTTCTAACACTGATCGTAAAACATCTAGGTTTGTTCTGATGCACAGAATCTGACGATTTCGCTAGCATGTAGTCGTTAATCAACAATGCTTTATGTCCATGCGAAACAATCTAGTGTTATATTTTCCTGACTGACACTTTATACCAAATATGCGTTGACAATTATCTCAACTGTCTACCAACTTATATTCTCTGGCACGCCAGTAGTTAGACTGAGAGCAAAGTAAACCGTTTTGCACATATGATTCTAATAGGCAAGTACACGATCGAACCAGCCATGGGTGGACATAAAACAAATATTTGGTTAAGTAGTAGGATAATTAATAATATATGTTCATTGGAAAATTGTTTCGAAGCATTTCACCTGCTGTCCTTTGCTAATTGGTATATTCGACAAAGACCTGTGAATGGCACCGATTGCAAAACGTTTAGTAGATGAATGAATTTTGACGACATTCTATAAATCAGGAAACCTACTATTCTGACCAATAAACGGGGAACATAAACTGAATGTGGTAAATGGTTGCATCAGTAAGAAAATATAGATGTCATGCAACCTCAAATTTCAAATGCAATCTCTTAGCGGCTTTCTGGGGGTGATGGTGGAAGGTGGTTGAAAAGTTGTAATCCTTGACCACGGCCTGTAAATTGCATTTGAGGTGTAATAAAATTTCGCTGTTTTGTGAAGGCAGATATCTTATGTTATTTTCTGCGGTGTTATATTTGTGTTACGGTCACCGACCTCAACAACTATTTCATAAGACAGAGCAACTAGAACTGCTATATATATGCATGACTGTGTTTCTGAGAGACTTTTAACGAAATACTCGATTTACCACTTGGTGGCAATGTATATCACTGTATGAGCACTCTGAAACCGTTTGTTGTCTACTTATTAATGCCAAACATTAGAGTATAACTCTCTGCTGCATCATTCTGCAGCGCATTGATCTCTTAATTACTATGTTTGCATTACCATGTACTTAACGTTTGCTCAACACATGACAGCCTCTTTGACAGCTTCTCGAGAATGTAAGCATCTACATTACTTTCTATGGGATGCTAATCATTTTATACCAAGTAAAACAATAACCGCCTATGTAACTCGTAGCCTCTATAACCCGTAAACATAAATTACCATTTACCTCGCCATTAACGAATATTGAATTTCCAAATGTCTGTTACTGCTGTGCTATGGTTTGTCGGGGCATGAAGGCGCCACTAATTGCAATTTATTCCAGAAAACGGACACAGGCGCATAAAAGCAGAATACAGAAGATCATATTACCAGTTGCAAAGCAGGATAAGGGTAGGCATTAGGACGTGTTGAGCAGCTAAATAGTGCTATTGAAGCTATTTTCCCTATTGGTGAGTAGGGACCCGTCGAACATAATCAGGTGTTTACTGTATTACGCTATAGGGATTGCAATCTATAACATACCTACGTCCATGCTTTACGTACCTTTCTCCATGGTAAACATACAGCCATAGCACCTGCATTGTGTCACCGTTTGGAAGTGATAGAAGAAAAAGTGTGCGCTCTTACATTCACTTTGATTATATTAAACAGAGATTGGCAGGTTGTCTGTTTACTAGGATTCATCATTGCTGTGGTCGCCCCTTGAGTGCCTCTCATTTGTTCAATATTAAACGATGTTGATGCTTGTCACAAATCATTCGAGAGAATTTCATTGGTGATTAAGACCCTAAATCGACAATGATCGTAATGTACTAAACAAGACCAAAAGCGGTGGAACGAATATGTAAAAAATATAACGGGGCTTAATGGACAAAAGGCTATAAATGCAATATTTCTTAGACAGGCTTTCAAGGCAAATTATATAAAGGTTTTCATCAATTACAATCATCTGAAAATAATTGAACACTGCGCATTTCCTTGGTTGTAGGCGGGGTTGTACTCAGTGGTATCATCGATCCACTGCGCGTGGATTTTAATTGGCGCATTGAACACAGGTGGTTCTTCAACATATTCGCTATTTATCAATAGGCTTCACTAGAAAATATTGTTATCTTTAATCCCGAAACTGGTGTTTTGCTATATGATTATGAACTGTCCCTGGGGTTCAATAGTATTTGCGGGTATATTACAGTTCCAACAGTGCTGTAATATGGGATAATATATATAAGGAACTTAATCATATATCAGTAATATGCCAGATTATCTATCCCATTATACCTTATACCTTTACAAAACCTATCCTACATGAACGTTTGAGAAGCCATGTCTCTGCAACCTGCCATTTATATGTTAAGTATTTTTGAAAAATGCTGCAGAAAGTCCCCATGGTCATTAAGCAGAAGTAAGCTCTTGTGTGAAATGAACATTCCGGCGCATACGGATGCACATCTGTTATGATCGGGTCGACCCCATGACTGCTATCAAGTAATTGCTTTTATATAAATAGAATCAGTGACAAATTAGTCACACTGGTCGCCGCCGACCGTGAGGATATTATCCGCCAGTGTTACGGTTGATCGTGCGTCTCCATACCGAACAAAAGAGTAGTGATATTTTGCTATGAAATATAGCATCAGTAGGCTTTCCCATTGAGACCCTTGGAACTTGTTCATCTGCGTCATTGTGGATGACTGGACGACGGCAAGCCCTATTTATGGGGGCCATCTAAAGCAATTTAGCGGTCGACCTTTGAATATTTGCTGACCGCTATATCTAGGATTCAGCCGGAACAATGCCTTTATATAAACGCGAAGGCACCAGTCAGTCTATTGATATGCTAATTATGTATCTAGATCGTAATGAAGCTAATTTTGACTCACGGGAGGCAATGTACACTGCCACATAACAGTAGACAATAAAGTCAGAAGAACTTTCTCTTTTGTCTTATACAGAATTATCACATAACCAGGACAAATCATATCAATACTTTTTTTCAGAATAATAAGAAAAATTTTAAAAAAGGAAAACAAACAAATCTGAAATATGATTGATTTTTGTCCGATTGCTTGACAAACAAGAAACACTAGAAGAATCGTATGATATGTGTCAGGATAAAATGTCATACACTTCAGCCGCCTTATAATTCTGATGTGCTTTGGTCATACTTTATGACCATCTACAACATATTGAATTGCACCTCAGTAAAGGAAGTTACGTGTGAGGGTGTATATAACCGATTACAATGTAAAAGAAAGACTATTTGTGATATTTTCAGAGTGAAGCTTGTCTCTTTAACGTAAAGCTTCTCTAGTTTAATATGCACTGTCATAGTGTTTTATTGGATTTGTTAATGTCAATTCAATTATTTTGCAGTGTAAAGTAATTTAATGAAATCAATGCGCTTATTGTGTGTATATTTATCATAATTAAATGTGTCATGTGAAATCAGGCGGTTTATCGTTCACTTTGCAAATAATATCGGTTAGTCCTGTAAGTGGATGTGAACACAAATGATTGATCATGACCATGTATTCAACAAATTGCAATTTTGAAATTGATGAAATTAGAATTTGACTCTTTTGAGAGCCCTATATGAAACTGTTCAATGATAAACCATGCATACTATGGTTTGAGGACACCTTAGTACTTCCGGACCATAACCTGATACCGAACGTACACATTAAAATTTAATCAAATCGCCATGCAACACGCAGCAGTTTAAATGTGTGCTCATGGTGACATGCTTCTTAAAAGATGTCTGCAAATAATAGACGTTTACCACATAGGATTAAGATACATGGAATAATGAAGCAAGTGTCGGCTGAGTGTTCAAGAAAGAACTCACAGTTCCATTCACTGTTCGGAACAGGAGCTATTGGACTATGGCCCCTTATACTGAGTCGAGCGATATGCCAGTTGCACTGGAGAAAAGTGTTACTTTATGCATAGTGTTGACCTGATAAATCGACAACTCTCTCTCTGTGTTATGTGTTCAAAAAAGATCATCCGCCTTTATATTTTATCTCTCCACGATTTTTATGATGTTCGACATTAACGCTGTAAGATACGCTACGACTTACAACGATAACAGGCAAATATGACCGATCCTAACGTCCTGTGCACTAATCTGTGTAACATATGCCATGTTGTAGTAGCCTCTCACCATAACAGGCCCCTATTAGATAAATGGTGCAGGTTAAGGTACGGAGCACGGTGCAAATTAGTGCTTACGTCTTAGCCTAAATTCTTAGTGTAACAAAACCCATATGGTGGGATGAAACAATATCTCCCGGTCAAAAGGTCAATATTTAAATTAAGCTTGTAAACCAATTATCAAACTTTTCTGTAATTAGCTTGACAGACCGCTTTTGCCCTAGACCAGAGCAATAAGTCAATCACTTTCCAAGCTAATTGATACTTTACGACTGTGAACTATTACCTATCTACATGTGCTCAAAATGTGTTCAAGTTAATTTTCAAGCTGCTGCGGATAATTCAAATAAATTTTGGGCAGGGTTTGGCAGCTAATACTTATATTTTCATGAAAGGGTAGTACGTATGGTGGCAATGATTGTGCGATTTGTTGCAGTGTATTGAAAGGTCGTCTGATAACTTGGGTTCAGCTACCTACCATTTAGTGGAGTAACCAGCCATCTTGTGGTCAGCATATGCGTTAGTTTCTTAGAACGCTTACCTTTCCGATGTGTGAATAAACAAATGAGCATTATATTCAAAGCAATCTGTTATCATTGCTGCTGACCGTGAAATAATGAAACTCTTGGAGTGAAATTGATTGTTTCTTCTTTATTGACTGTGAATATAAGCACAGAATCATTTCCGATGGACAGCATTTCATTAGTTAACAAGTGAAGGGAGTAAAGGGCCTACAGAGGCAAAAATATTGGAGACCAAAAATGAATCCCATCAAAATGTGTCCAAATACATGCGTGTTGAGTTTTAATTGTGAAACACATTGCCAACCTTGCAGTGTTTAGGGTGTTCATTTACATCATTTCCTCATCCACTCATAGCTTGACAGATAAATCGTTGATTCCTGTTATATACTTGCATGTTGATGTTGTTGTGTTGCTTTCCCATATCGCAGTTGACATGCAGACGTATAAGGTCTCATAATGCTGAGCTAAAATAAAGATAGTAATATTCTGCCTTGCAAATACCACGATTTATCAGTACGCGAACGCCTTTGATGTGAGATTGAATTAATACCCTGTATATTCAAAGCAATCTACTACCTGTCAGCGTGGTTGAAACCTGTGAAATGACTCTCTATGAATAAGTTGCACATCGTGTCAATCGAACTGATGGGGATCAGTTGCCCCGTCACATAGTAGGCTGTGATCATGCTCCATGGAAAAGATTATAGTTGTTCGTATCATGCTATTGAAAGAAATACATCACCCATATCGGAGACACGAGACAATTACTATAAAAAAAGCGTTCTCGCTGATTAATCATCCGACAGGAATAATCTTCCATTATCTTGCTCTACTTTAGCAAGTGCAAAGCGCTTTCTCATTCTTATGAGAACCAGTATGATGCAAGAAGCATGTTATGATTGCTTCCATGAGCAATTCAACCAGAAAACATATAAACATATGTTGTTCCTGGTTCGATTGCGTATTTACACAGAAATAGTTTTCTCAAATATTCCTGGGTTTAATCTCAAATATTCATGGGTTTTTATTCTTATGAATATAAAGTATCAAGTAGCTTCATGACCCTGTATTGTTCCATTTTTTTCTTGTTCAGCTTATATGCAAAACCGGAGATAGATTAAGTCTCTCGACTGAGTAGCTTGTCCAACTGAGAATGAATCACTATTACCGCACATAAATTCAATACCTAAGCTGGCTTATAGTACTGTGGCCAATAAACTCAATCCATTGCGCCACATTGTCTAGACCATTGCTATTCTAAGCTTTTCGGCAAGTCTTTATGAATGTTTATATCTTCTAAGTAGCAAAGGCTAAATGCAATAAAACGTTCATTATCATGCTGACTGTCAACTCGGCTTAATTTAATGGAACTGCGAGAGTTGTACATATGCATTGCCCTTTCACCAATGAATACATTCATCATACGCGGCACATCGAAAGGGGACAGAGAGACACAGAGAGAGACACACAGAGATAGAATGAAACAGACAGGGGAAGAAATTATTGAATTCCACGATTATAATTTTTTCTTCTTGTAATGTATATCACTCACGCACCCTGTTATCTGCAAAATTTTATGTAATATATGCGAGAAACGACCTCTTCCGATTTCTTTCGTACCACAAAGTCTAAAGTAATGACAGTACACCGACAGATCTTGATTCAACAGAATGAATGATGATGCCCTCGCAGTGCAAGGTCGCCCTCAGCAATTCTTCAATGACAAATGCGCTCTATTATCTAGTCTGATGCAGACATTATCAATCTTTATCAGCCCAACGCCACTCAGTCCAAAGAGTCGGTCAAGTAACCTCGGTTATTTTTTTGTTCTGCGATGCAAATTAAACTTGATCAGTTACACGACATATGTCAGGCTGTGTCGAGTTTCTCAAAGGACTACTGTTTGTTATCAACATAGAGTACAGGTACATGCAATGGCCCATCCATCAACCCTGTACCTCTGCTTCACATGTGTGCATTAATAGCAGTAGACTATGTTTGTCATGCATTGGGGCTAGCGCGGCAACGATAAATAACAGTCAGGATGACTGTATATTATGTCGTATCAAACCCTAGATACTAGGTATAAAGGCCAATTAGAGCGTCATCTTTCTATAACCTTTGCTATCCTAAGCGTTATAGCGCATCTTTATAAAATACTTTTTCACGCCTCAGAATAGATTCATTCCTCGTGGGAATGGCATCGAGAATTTATTATTTTGACTTACAATATGACTTCACAGCACATCATAATGCAGTAATGACATCTTCAGTCATCATCATGCAGACGCTTAATAATTGATGTGACCAGTTCTTGGGCTGTGTAAATATCGTCTAATCGTCGAGATGCTAGCGCATTTTCTGATCCCGGTTCCAGTGCTATCATAACCACCGACGCTACAGTATTGCGTTTTCAATACAGTATGCGACGGGTCCTATTACATTAGTTCTCTGTTCAGTCCATCAGACTGGCTGATATTACGTACCTCATCCTGAATGTCGTTTATAGACCGAAGCCTGTTATCAAACTGCCGGCAAGCATTTTATGGCAATGAGGTCAACAAACGGATTTTGATTGACCCCCTGTTGGTGTTATTAAATGAGGTCCAACTACGAAGCAGCCACACCTATTGCCATGAGAAACAATAACGTCTGTCTGTATGGTTGCTTTTATGACTGGACAAAGAAGTGAAAACTAAATTACGACTTTGTTATGACTTAAAGCCTTGGGATATACTACGTTCTTCTGCAAGTTAGCGGATTACTTATTCACCCGAACGTGCTCTGTGGGTCAGCCTTAATATATGTTTCCACAATAGTTCTATGAACTAATGCGTGAACTATAAATGTGTGAATTTGAGTGATTATGTAACTTATATGTAATATTATGATATCCTAATGTAAATCGGTGTATTATGCAAAGAACAATGTGAGGTGTGTTCAATGATGGAGAATTACCTTGCGTAAGGTGATTGGAGTGCATGTTAGTGAGTGACGGTTATTGGCCAGGCCAGTATTCAAAAACGTGTGATGTTAATAGCCTGTTTAGAATGATTATTCCTGAAAGAATATACATGTTGCACATGGCCACAATCTAACATGTAAGTCCGGATACACAACGGTGCGACACTTTAATTGCATGTGTTGTACGTGCGGGAGAAGATCAATATAAACATATCATATATATTTGTGTTGAGAACTAAATGTTATAAGATCCTTCTCCATTAATTGTTTCGATAAATGCGAACGTCTTCCCTAAGCTGCAGAATCCTTCATGAAATTTAACCCCGCATATACTTGAATAATAAAAGATTAGCGTTAAGGGTAATGTGTATTATAAAGGGTCACTAATTTTACGCGTGTCCACATGATATGACAGACCGTGCGATAATAGTGCAGTTGACATCACAAGTTTTTGCCTTATAATCTGCAAACTTAGAGGCAAAATAATTGTGAACATAATTGATAATATCATGGTGTCAAGTTTGCGCTGTGCGGAAGAAGTCAAGTTTTACGAGTCTTTGTATAATTTTAACCTGGACTTATAGTTTACTGGATTTCGTGTGGCGGCAAAGGATGTGTGAGTACAATTGAGAGATTGAGTGTCAAAGGAGTATGTCACTTTGGAGACTGGCTCTAGAGACTGCCTTAGATGTGGGATTTTGATTATCGGTGGCGTGAACAATGTTTAAGTTTGCATTGAAGTGCAATTATTAGGATGGCAGCTTTGGAGCTCTGAGACAGCTGGGTTTGTTGTTATTGCAATCGGGTCAGTGATCCTTGACACTTGGCCGACGCATGGAAGAGGATCTATCATTTATGTTAGATTGTAGTATGTGTTCAAAAGTAGTTTATTCGCCCAGGTCTTTTGTACAGGGGTCGTAACTTTCTTATCTGGAACCGGCAGTATAAATCTTAATTGGACAGGTCAAAATCTGAAATTCGAGGCTTTGTTATGGCTGACACTTTAGCTGCTCGTTGTGTTCTCTTGGATAATTTGACTTTGTCTAGCCATCTTTCATTTGAATAAGTTTGACACGTGACTGAGATGGTATGGTTGGTAAAAATTTGTATAGTTGGATTAATGGAAGGAATATGTGTGTGAAAGTTGTGTGAAATAATTGCATGAAAAAAAAGGTTATGCATATAAAATGAATATAGGCGTCCTGTTCTGAGAAGATAGTTTATAGCCAAAAATAACATTACATTGGTGGGAAAAATTTCTGAAAAGGGAAATATGTACGAAGAATACTATGAACACGAATAAATGAGGTTAAATAGAAAAATTTCGTTATTGGTTTCAAAATCGTTAATGTTCATCTTCCGCGCCACAGCCTTGCGTCCTCGAAGACCCACTCATATTGTCCACCAACAAACATAATATCAAATACTTTATTTGAATAAGGAGGATATTTGACCTCCAATAATTTGACAAATTTTGCGTTTTCCCGTCCTTGCATAAGGCTTGAGGGTTGCGGGAAGTCAACATCTGTCATTAGCTGAGAATATAATGAGACTTTCATGGTTCAGAAGCCATTACTCACCAATATTGTGCTCCCCCTACAGGAATATTGGACGATTATTTACCTACCTATGCACAACCTGAGAGTATCTGATTATGGTTTAATTATCGCGAGAGCCGAGAGCAAAGGTTAAAGCAATGAATCATCAAATTAAATCACAAGGATCGACCTTTGACCCGTTTCTTCTATGCTTTACTTTTCCGCTGTGAACAGCCGGCGGTTGATTTTGTGCGTTTCGCCACAATCTTTACGTCATCATTATGCAGGTGGATAATGGTCGCAATGAACACATCGTTCAGCAATAATATCTCAAGCTTCCCGGCAACATGGCCAATATACACAAGCCTATAGCAGGTACTAACTGTGACCTTTATTATCTTAAGCGCTTTAACGCATCATTATCAATGTCTTCCTGTGTCGGGTTGTGTTTATATCTCCTAAAGAGCAAAGGTCGGATGCTATAAAACACTGATTATCGTTTCCGCTTTCTTGTTCGGCTCAGCGTTTTATGATAGGGACGCATGCGTTAATATCGTTAATATCGCTTAAGGGGATTTATTCTAATGCAAGTGCATTAAAGGGCTAACAATAACGTCTGTCTGTATGGTTGCTTTTATGACTGGACAAAGAAGTGAAAACTAAATTACGACTTTGTTATGACTTAAAGCCTTGGGATATACTACGTTCTTCTGCAAGTTAGCGGATTACTTATTCACCCGAACGTGCTCTGTGGGTCAGCCTTAATATATGTTTCCACAATAGTTCTATGAACTAATGCGTGAACTATAAATGTGTGAATTTGAGTGATTATGTAACTTATATGTAATATTATGATATCCTAATGTAAATCGGTGTATTATGCAAAGAACAATGTGAGGTGTGTTCAATGATGGAGAATTACCTTGCGTAAGGTGATTGGAGTGCATGTTAGTGAGTGACGGTTATTGGCCAGGCCAGTATTCAAAAACGTGTGATGTTAATAGCCTGTTTAGAATGATTATTCCTGAAAGAATATACATGTTGCACATGGCCACAATCTAACATGTAAGTCCGGATACACAACGGTGCGACACTTTAATTGCATGTGTTGTACGTGCGGGAGAAGATCAATATAAACATATCATATATATTTGTGTGTGTTGAGAACTAAATGTTATAAGATCCTTCTCCATTAATTGTTTCGATAAATGCGAACGTCTTCCCTAAGCTGCAGAATCCTTCATGAAATTTAACCCCGCATATACTTGAATAATAAAAGATTAGCGTTATGGGTAATGTGTATTATAAAGGGTCACTAATTTTACGCGTGTCCACATGATATGACAGACCGTGCGATAATAGTGCAGTTGACATCACAAGTTTTTGCCTTATAATCTGCAAACTTAGAGGCAAAATAATTGTGAACATAATTGATAATATCATGGTGTCAAGTTTGCGCTGTGCGGAAGAAGTCAAGTTTTACGAGTCTTTGTATAATTTTAACCTGGACTTATAGTTTACTGGATTTCGTGTGGCGGCAAAGGATGTGTGAGTACAATTGAGAGATTGAGTGTCAAAGGAGTATGTCACTTTGGAGACTGGCTCTAGAGACTGCCTTAAATGTGGGATTTGGATTATCGGTGGCGTGAACAATGTTTAAGTTTGCATTGAAGTGCAATTATTAGGATGGCAGCTTTGGAGCTCTGAGACAGCTGGGTTTGTTGTTATTGCAATCGGGTCAGTGATCCTTGACACTTGGCCGACGCATGGAAGAGGATCTATCATTTATGTTAGATTGTAGTATGTGTTCAAAAGTAGTTTATTCGCCCAGGTCTTTTGTACAGGGGTCGTAACTTTCTTATCTGGAACCGGCAGTATAAATCTTAATTGGACAGGTCAAAATCTGAAATTCGAGGCTTTGTTATGGCTGACACTTTAGCTGCTCGTTGTGTTCTCTTGGATAATTTGACTTTGTCTAGCCATCTTTCATTTGAATAAGTTTGACACGTGACTGAGATGGTATGGTTGGTAAAAATTTGTATAGTTGGATTAATGGAAGGAATATGTGTGTGAAAGTTGTGTGAAATAATTGCATGAAAAAAAGGTTATGCATATAAAATGAATATAGGCGTCCTGTTCTGAGAAGATAGTTTATAGCCACAAATAACATTACATTGGTGGGAAAAATTTCTGAAAAGGGAAATATGTACGAAGAATACTATGAAAACGAATAAATGAGGTTAGATAGAAAAATTTCGTAATTGGTTTCAAAATCGTTAATGTTCATCTTCCGCGCCACAGCCTTGCGTCCTCGAAGACCCACTCATATTGTCCACCAACAAAAATAATATCAAATACTTGATTTGAATAAGGAGGATATTTGACCTCCAATAATTTGACAAATTTTGCGTTTTCCCGTCCTAGCTGAGAATATAATGAGACTTTCATGGTTCAGAAGCCATTACTCACCAATATTGTGCTCCCCCTACAGGAATATTGGACGATTATTTACCTACCTATGCACAACCTGAGAGTATCTGATTATGGTTTAATTATCGCGAGAGCCGAGAGCAAAGGTTAAAGCAATGAATCATCAAATTAAATCACAAGGATCGACCTTTGACCCGTTTCTTCTATGCTTTACTTTTCCGCTGTGAACAGCCGGCGGTTGATTTTGTGCGTTTCGCCACAATCTTTACGTCATCATTATGCAGGTGGATAATGGTCGCAATGAACACATCGTTCAGCAATAATATCGCAAGCAGGTACTAACTGTGACCTTTATTATCTTAAGCGCTTTAACGCATCATTATCAATGTCTTCCTGTGTAGGGTTGTGTTTATATCTCCTAAAGAGCAAAGGTCGGATGCTATAAAACACTGATTATCGTTTCCGCTTTCTTGTTTGGCTCAGCGTTTTATGATAGGGACGCATGCGTTAATATCGTTAATATCGCTTAAGGGGATTTATTCTAATGCAAGTGCATTAAAGGGCTATTTAGTTTCAAGGCGTACAACTTTGCTTGTACATCCAACTTTTGTTTGTTAATGCATACGTTACATAGTTTTCCATTAACCGAGTGGCAGCCACATATGTGATTCGGCTATAATGCTTTATGAATATCTGGTCAATATGACCCCAATACAAAAGTTAGTAGCACCAAAGCCAAACTTTGGTCTAAAAACGACAAACGGGGGGATGTACGTTATATCAGCCACCCTGGTGGACTGACGAGAGAACTAATGTAACAGGACCCGTCGCATACTGTATTAAAAATGTGTTTCTGTAGGGTAGATAGCTGTGATAGCACAGGAACCGGGATAGCGTCTCGACGATTAGACGAACTATACACGGACCAAGAACTGGTCCATCGATCATTACGCGTCTTGGCCCCATCACTGTCATCAAGGTTCAGCTTCGCCTGAAGCCTGTTAACTGGCTGTAAGTATTTATGGCAATGTGGTCAACAAACAGATTTTCATTGACCCCATGTTGGTGTTATTGAGTGAGATCCAAATACGTAGCAGTCGTATACGCTATTGCCATGAGAAACAATACAATCTGCCATTATGGTCAGGAAGTGATAACTATATTACGACGATGTAATGACTAAAAGCCTTTGTCGAATGTGCTCTATAGGTCAACTTTAATCTATGTTTCCACAAAAGCGAGCCCCATTAACTAACTCATGAACTATAAATTCCCTGCAGAATACCACGTGTCTAATATTTACGCGAAAGGTTAAGTAGACATTCAGATGCAAATCTGGAGACTGCCTCTTTGAAACGAGTTTTGTTATAGTTAATGATACAGCGAATGTTAGTCGCACTTGTTGCTCTTAACGCCATTGCCATAAATGCCGAAGTACCAGATTAAAGAGCTTCCTTCCTTTGACATAAACCTTTTATTTCAGCGAAGTTATGGTCTGGACTTCTGCAAAGACCTGGGGCTTAATTTGGATTGTGTAACGTTTCCCACAACAGCAATATCCACCATATCAGACTAAGTTATCTGGCCTTTGTCAGCTAGAGACTGTTCCGATTTGATGTTTTTGATTGTGCTGAGAGCAATGTGATACTCAAATATAATGTACAAAAGCAATTGAAGCCATTTACCGCGAAAATATGTAGGTAATTTCTCAGCAACCCATTGCCAACAAGAGATCTTTTGGCATGAAATCGTAATGGATATATCGTAACTAGATGTTCATATTGAGCGATAAGTGCGTCTAATCAGCAAATCTATGGCAGTCCGAAATTTGGAAAATAATATATAATTGATATGAGTGTTGATATTGGAATGTTATGAGACGGCAACATAAACAGTCTTGGGGTATACCATTATTCAAGATTTCATTTTTGTAAAATGTAAAAGTGATTCTCCCAACGACTTCGGGACGCTATCTCAATTTCCATGGGACATGCCTGGTCACTAAGGGCTTGGAAGTTGTTCGGGCCGTCGGGCGTTGCTTGGGCAAGATAGGCATAGGATATGGGTTATGCATGAGGAGAGGGGGAATGTGTTGGTGACACATAGGTCAGGCGTAATTCTGGCAAGCTTAGGTTTATGATTTATGTCGGCTGTAGGGGATTACTCCATAAATCTGATGACTGAGTGGGGCATGTTATGATGATGGGTAAATGTGTTGTCACAATTTAATTTGGACAGATATAATATCGATACAACAGCGTGTTGAGTTGACTCAATGCATGATTATTGTCATGCTTGAAGCGATTGCCAGAGGTAACTGTTCAAATTTATCACTGAGTACAGTGCTGTGATGACAATGTCAACTGCCTAATACCATATGTGCTTCAAGGTGTGTGGGTGAAATTGAGTATTCCCGGTCAATTTACTTAGACGACAGATGCAGGTGATTGCACAATTGGACATAGACTTGAACTCTCCCCGGCAACAAATAATGATATCGGATAGCCAATCCACGTTGTTCAAATCAGAAGGGCTGCCTAAGTGAGTTGTATTTCCTCTATGTATATCGAATTGCCCATATTACGGCCCACGTGACAACGACAGCCATAACGTTAGGCGGATAGAGCCATACATTGAATCAATCACGTTTTGGGCGATATCTGTCTTCTGTTGAAATACTCATTCATCACTTAGGTAACATCATGCAAACATTTCCCAGAACCCAGAAGCTTTTGATAGACCAGCTTCAGATTTGTTGGTATATTGTCGTGGTAATAGAAGAGCTTTAAGTGATGCAATTATACATTCCGTTTTTCAAGTCATGCTATGGTCCAGCTCATTTAGACATGCCTGGAATATTACATGTTGTTTACTTTCCCTGCTACTCGACCAACTGATTCAAATAGAAGTAAAACAATCAATGTATTTCCTCGCGGATTTCGATATAAATTTACTTTTTTGTGATACATAACGGTGATTGAGGGATGCTGGCATGGCTCAAATGTTCATTTGTCGACTCATAACGGTTCATAACGGTCGCCACTTAACTAGCAAAAAGTGCCCGTTTCCCAGAATTCTTTGTTCCAATAATTGTGACTAGATGTCATTGGTTAACACATCAATATGGCCGACTGTTTCGACTATATTATGAAAAATGCATGAATCTTTGAGGGAATATTTTGTTTTGCTCCACACATTATTGCACCTAGTCGCCTCTAGAAACATTACTAGGATATATGAGGTCTCTGGTCGAAGTCTGCCCGCCCAATGTGCTGCTGTTATCCAACGGTCCGTCCGACTTAATCAATCCATAACTATCTGTGTGAAAACTGCGATGTTTAATAACATAAGTAATGTATAGATTTTATTACTTAATTGCATTGCCTAACACTCGAGTAAGTGCGGCGTAAAGTATCATGAATAGCCGTGAATATTGCATAGACTGGAAGAAGACGGATTCCGCATGTATCACTACGTGCTTTGTGATGCGACCCTAATATGTATTTGCACAGCAGCAAAACCCGCGAATCACTCCCAGTATCGAAGTCGTCTTAAATGTTCGATTTTAATGAGTACAAATGGATCACAGCCGTATCATGGGTATTAATTCATATATGTTTTTACCATAGCTTATTCGCTTTGGTATGGAACGACACCTTATTATACCGGGTATTGCGTAGGTTGTTCCATTAGGTTAGTTTGACATAAAATGAGAACAATTAAGGCAGTTATTATGTGCACAACAAACCTCTTTGGACGAAACTGAAGTTGTGACAGTGCATCAATTATGGCGGTCGGTTAACTAGTACGGCCCTTTTTCTGATGACTATCGATCAAAGGCCTAGCGAACATTCACGAATATGAACACAGCACAGTACTACAGATGTATGGGTGGACTGGTGGATGATGATAGTGTGACAATATGGGTCATTATTTGACAATGTTACTAGCCAGATTATCACCTCTTTGAATCGAACTGCCAACTTCGGGGTCAAGAGGAGAAGCAGTCAACCATCACACCGCCGCCGTTATGTGCCTTACTAAATGAGCAGTCGGAGTAACCAATGCGTCATCCAGACTGATGTTTCGTGTGGCTACTACATTGCATGTAGCAATAAACGTGTCTGTGACTGTTATTTAAAAGGTGTAAGTAAATTAACGGCACGCTATTGTCGCCAGCTTGTGAAATATCAAAATATCTAATTATACCTCTATGACATGTTGATACGTTAACTGACTGCCATTTGCATCTAATTGCTAGGATTGAACTGCATATCAAAAGGATAAATAAACTTGACTGTCATTGAAGTTACTATGATATAATTATCTATTACCTGTTACAAAGTAATTGATGAGCAATGCCATACGTTACACATTTTGAGTTGGTCGAAAAAAAATAATATTGGAGAATACAGCTGTATATGATGGTCACAGCTCCAAAAACTATCAGCGGCTTCCATGAAAACTAGTGCTCATCAACGCTCAACTGTACCTCAACTTAACCATGATGCAAAGAGCATGTAATTCAATTGATGTGTCTCCATCGTGTCGAGTTGTAGATGAATATTGAGCGTACTTCATTTGAACAACCAAGTGCGTCAGTTTTGATAATGCCAGAAGCGACGGAACCAGGCGCCGTGTAAAATCATTTTTTGTTTGAGAGGTCTTTGTCACATTATATACCTTTTATCACAATTGTAATGGAATCCTCTGTTGATAAGAAGTTTGACTGTTAATTATCAATTAATCATTTTGTATCAATATTTCTTCAGTATAGCAAAAGCTCGCGGCTATTGCCAGTAATAGCCAGAATAATTTCATTGTGTGTTCACCTATATGCATCCGATGTGGAATGTCTAAGCTACGTACATTTTTCAGCCTTATTTAACATGGAACCATTGTGACCAATTCTTATTCGCTCAAGTGGTAGCTGTTTACACCAGCTTATGCTTGATCTACCAATACTCATATGGTTTCTCTGGGTAGATGCATTGTTGTTCGAGGCTTTGCTAACATGGCATCAATGATCATTGCGTTTGACGCTACACAACATTCTGATACATCTTAAGTGTTGGAGCAAAGGCAATCATATTTATAGCGGATGAGGGTTGTTTTATTGTCCAATATTGACATGCCACTCATTTCTGCTAGTGAAGTGTCCTTTAACAGCCCAACCCCATACAACGCGTTGATGTCTTTAGAAACATATTATCACTGAGTACGCATTGCATCGAATGCTTCACATGTAATTTGTCAACGCAGTGCTTAGTTGGTTGTTTTGTCCTCTGAGCTACTCTCATTGCATTCGTCTGCATTTTGCATTTGCAATATAAGCTGCACATAAATGGATAATATAATGGGACGTTTGTGGTTCAGACAATATACACACCATACCTTCGCCACAAACAACAGGGACATTTGCTAACCTGGAATATAACAGGCTTCCTTATGAATGACTTTGTGGTGGTTATGCATTGTTGGTTATAATGTCATCGTCAGGAGAGCTGAGGCCAAATAAACTTTGGTACTTTAGTCTAACTACACTATTCTATTCCATTGATTCGTTCATCGTCCATCATTTTTGATTTGCTTGATGAGCTGTCTAATCACACGTGAAATATGAAATGTCCCAAAGGAAAAGCACCCTGCTTTGAATTGCTTACCACAGAAGTCAAACAAATTTGGTACTTCGTTTGATGCATTGCGTTTTGAATGTGCTCTGCTTGTCAGACGTGGTTAATATTACTTTACAAAGGCCCGCCAGTATATGCATGATGTTTGCATATTCTATATACAAGTTGTGACGAAAATATGAGCGAAGTAATCAATAAAAAAGGAAGCGTTTCTGATTCTTGACTTGAACCTCATCGGTTGCTCACTGCATGCACGCTTTGAAAATCAACGCCAAGAGGAAACCACCTGAGCAATTGCCTTCAACAGATAACTTAATTCATTCCCCAAATACATTTGTGATCGTACGGTGTTTATACACAACTGGTATCAAATCCAACAACATATGTGCAAGTTGGATGAATAATGTATGACATCCATTTAAGAAATAAGAATAGCGACACATTGTATCGCACTGGAGGTGATTACTAAGCCACTACAACAATGCTGAGCTGGCAATGCAGTATGTCTGAAAATGTGTTTAAGAGCTTGAATGTTGGGGAGACGTACAGTGAGTATTGTCGGTCAAATTGTGCAGACGATAAATGCAGATGAGAGTGTGAATGCACAGAGACCCTTAAGCTCATCGTCTAGTGTCGGACTACTTACTCGTGGTAAATCGGAAGGGCTATTTGAGTGGGTTATATTTAGACAGAGTTCCCAGCTGTTATTTTTGATCGTATTCCAAACAATTCGTCTCTTGTAATGCAAAGTCGAGAGATTGATGCGCATAGAATCCGGTTTATAACATCATGAGAAATATGATCACAAGGCTGAGTCAGCCATGTCTTTAATATTTCCTTTGCCTATTAACAACCCCATCACCCCCCCCCCCCCCCCCCCCCCCCCTTCCACTCCACCTTACACCCACACACGACCAGCTATTCCAATGTGTAACAAAACCAATTTATGATTTCCTTAGGGATTCTTGAAGATTTGTATGTTCCACTCCTGGCGATAAATAAAGATGATTGTAGGAAGAGGATAAAGTTGAAACGCTCTATTGTCAACTCATACCAGTTTCACAACTGCCGCCACAAAGTCTGCCATAAACAACAGCGTCCACTCTCCTAAAGAGTTTTCGCTGATATATATATGATAAAATGTCCTTGTTAAACATTACAATGACCGACTGTCTGGAATACGGTATGATAAATGAATCAACAGCGAATAAAAGGCTTAGTAGTTTGAAAATCATCTGGTTTATATTATGTAGACTTCATTGACATGCTACAAATCTCAGGAGCAGCTAAGCCCATTGAGTGTAGGCAGGAACAACTGACCCACCCTAGGTTATGGCGCGTCTTATGTGAATCCGCGATAAATGTTTGTAAAACTCCGAGCATCATCAATATGGATTGCTGCTGTTTTATTATGCTTTTCCATAATATTTTACTTCGCATTCCTCTACACCCTGCCGACTCGGTGAATAAAAGTATTGTTTTATGGAAACACGTTCGACGCAATATTCATATACAGACGTGTCGCCCAACAGCAGTCTCAAAGGGGTTGCAACTGTTGTAGATTTCATTTATAGTGGTGTAGCAACAAAGAGATACCTTATGCATGTATATTATGCTTTCGAGCAGCCGTAAATAGAAGGGAAATGCCGCGTAAATTAGCAGATAGGCGAGCCTCATGTTATGTGGAACGCAGTGCTTGTATAATTCTATGGATTTCGATGCATAATGTCCCAGAGGGTGGTATTTATGAGGAGCTACGCTATTGCATGTTTGTATATATGCAAGCGGTATTATTCCAGGTGACAGCATTTGTCAAGTCAGTCTATCGACATGATGACTTTTGATTATTGTATGCTGAGTATATCACGCTCTTGCAGTCAGGTTTAATATGATATTAAATGTGTTCACACCTCTCTGTTGACCGCATACAGACACAGATATAATCCCAGTGAGTGAAGGAAAATATCTACGCCATCAATTAACTGTACAACAAAAGAACATGCATCGCATACCGGGGGGCAGAAGTACAGCTCATACTACATTTGAGTGGTCGTCCATTAGCACAGCTGTCAGTCGATGAAAACATTGAGTGTGCTATGCTATTACGCTATTTTTGCGTCGTTTCGTCCACAGAAAAAACATCCGAGGCTGTTTGAGAAAAATAATGGATTTGTAATTTAAATAATGAATCGATTGTATCCAAGCAATATTGAAAGTCCCCCTTCTTGGTGGGACAATATGTGTACTGGACAAAGCAGTGGTTGAGTTTACTGGCAGTATGACATCACATATTAATGTCCATAAATAGCTAGTGATTATTGAATGTAATTGTACTAATGGATCAATGCGTGAACAAGTTAAAAGTTGAAGCACAATTTTGGTCATTATGCGATCTACTTGACTTCGTCACTGATACCATAGTCATAATGCTTGCTTTATAATGTCATCTGCTTAATGCAGTGTGTGCTCAGGGGTTTATCGTGTTTTGCCTCGTCATAGTGGAGGAGGCTCATACGTGAAAACTCGATATCGTGCATTGGCATCAAGCCTTATTTATGGTTCACTTTTACCACATGACATAACAACTTACATCAAGGCTTATGCACCATTTCCGAACGAGCGAGATATAGATGGTAAAAGAGACGAGTGAGAAAGCGAAATAGTACGATAGATATATATGTGCAGACTGCCTGACAGATGAAAGCATGTGGAAGATTCATTTATATTCTGTCCGTTCATGTCCTGTCTGGTTTTTAGGATAATTACATTTTGTATCACACATCAGACACACGTCCTTCGGCACAACTGAAATCATCGCGATTATCAAACGGACCAATTATGTGGTCAACATGCCTACAACTATACTACTTAAGAAATGTATAAGTCCACTAACTTAACGACTTTGGGTATTCTGCCATTGAATACGTAGTGATGGATTTGTACCCCACATCTTTTGTCAATTCAAAGATGTGCCACAACTATCACTTAGCAATAACGGTAGAATTAATGTCAATTATTTACCTTGTCTAAAATTAGACATAAAAATGCATACCTAGGTGGCGGTAAGTAATGGTGTTTCGTTTTAATTTGAGGGCAACCTGGTATTGGTTAGATAATTATCTGCTTTGTACACAATGGTGCTTTTTTACTAATTCATTTAAATGATTTTAATTGCGTATAAAACTGAGTAATTTGTTGCATTATCTTGAACAAACGGACGTCTGCTTGAGCTCCAGTTCGTCCATTGGTGAGCAGAGACGCACCAGCTGTTTACGGGAGTAATCGTTACTGGCAGAAAGATATTGTATATGAAGGTCGGCATTGTAAGATTGTTGTTATTGACTATTGAGCATTGACAGAGCAATGCGTTATCAGTTTTCAGTCAACTAGGGATCTGGTGCATAAGCAATTCACCACTTCCTATTCAATGAGGTAATTGGTTGTCTTCACTGTATGTACATAAAGTCGTCACTGGTATCATAATCAGTCATAGCGTTCGAATGACATTTATGAACTATGCGCTGCGAGGTTCCTTGCGGTTTTTGTCCATCTCCTGTTATTCCGCAAATGAAGGGTATGATATGGCAAGGGCATCTACAGGTAGCGCAGGCAGCAGATTGCACCATGGATTTATCGCAAGCGTTAAAAAACATTATATGTTTGGGCAGACGTGGGAAACAACATAACACCATACATAGTCTCCATGTACAAGCGAGAGATAGTGCTTGAGAGGTTCCGTGTCAAACACCTAAAATCTCCTTGTCACAAAGTTTCTTAGCTGCGCTTTTTACGTTTAAGGAATCAGCTCTTTCACTGAAGGCAATCTCGAAGTACACCATATACCTTGAGTATAGGCGTATGATTTATTTTGTAGAGAGAAGTATCTGTCCATGTTTCACGTGTGCCTATTTGCCATGCCACCTTCTCGTGCTGAGTTTAGTTTATGTTTCTTATTCCCTTTATTGCTTTCATATTCAGCGCAAATGTATTTGCTGAGCATATAACAATCAACAGCCTGTCACAGTGGCTGTGATTCATACATTTACATGACATGCATCAGTTTCGCATGGTGTCAATCTTATTTAACTGGTTTTAGCGACATGACAACCTTTAGTCATATTCTACACGAGACGTTACTCCTCATAATTCAAACTGCATGCACATATGAGGATTAAAGTGACACAATATGAAGTTTGCGGAGGGTTACCAGTACCATTATAAGCAGTGCACTTAAACATTTAACTGAGTTAAATCATCCCGTTAGGCGAGATTACCGCTTTCTTGTCAAGAGGCACCTCAAAGAAATAACTGGGCATAGCTCTGCAGTTTTGGAATAGCTCTTGTCTGTACGTTTGTGGGTTGATTGATTCCAACATGTCTTTAACAACGCGTGGAAATAACTGAGTGATATATTTTTATATAGGTTATAGCCCCACAGGTCTGGTTATAGAGAATACATTTGATTTCTACAAATGACATATAGAGAGCTGATTCTGAGAATGCTTTATCAGTTGCACTCTCAACGCAACATCATTGACATGTAAACCACGAATAACTGGCTAATCATTTCAGATTCTCAATGTTTTGTAGATGGCCTGCTTCCAACAGAATCGATATTGTACAGTCATGTGATTAGGGGCGCAACATTTAAGTCTGCACGTAATAGTTATAAAATCCTGCAATAACGCATCATGATAAGAGACATATGTCATTTTGTGGTCAATTAGCACATATGTTGGGATATTAAACGTATTGTATTGCGACAGCAAATATACTAACCGTTAATGTTTACAATCGTACATCGGCTACATTTGCGCCCAATATAATTCTAGCGTGGACGATTTAGCCGCGCAGAGGTGGTGGCAACGGAACTTGAGTAAATTTCAATGGAGAAAATAATATTTGTTCTCGTTGTATAATTGAATGATTACAAACTTATGAATCACTATGCATTTCACGTGAAGCTGCATCGACGTTATCATGACGCTACCCATTGTGTCTTGGGTGGTCCTGCATAAACCATCACCATTACAGCAATCAATGACGCAGCCTTTTGTTGGAAAGCATTGACCACAACTTGGCAAAACGATTGGCTGCGAGGAAATTATCCCAATATATTACTTTTTATCTTTTATGAGCAAGACACTTGGATGAAATCTTGGCATTATGAGACATTTCTTTACAGCTGAGGTGTCTCCAGGCGGAACCAATAATGAAATAGTTTTGTGCGACGAGGCGCTATATCAACCTCAATGTGTGGCTCATCTAAGGTTCAGTAGATATATCTTTCAGATATGGCAGAAGGAGACGATTTGTCTAGCAGGATGATGGGAAAGGAATATGATATGGAAAAAAACTCTATTTGTGATCCTCTGATAAGAGCAAGAGGGTAGTGTGGTTAATAAACAGAAATCATAATGAAAAATTGATGAATATATTTAGACGCTTCATAGTCTATGTTCAAATGATTCATACCTCTGGAAATCTCTCATGAGCTTCAATGTGTGTTCCGTCTATTAATTCGCCATAAAATGATGGGTTATCTTATCGTTTTCGCACTTCAGTTAATGAATGGCAAATGATTTATTTTCCATAATTGCCCGCCACCCCTTTGACAGTAATATAAGCAGTACATTTTGTTCATTAGGTGTTGTATAATTGCAGCAACAAGAGTCTCCTTCCGAATAATAAATACATTTTCAGTCAATATCCAACAGCATTATTATAATCCTTATCAACATGTATTATTTGGCCTAACCATGAAGCATATTGTAGCGAAATACCTTTACAACGGCAACACCTCATCCATATTGAGCACAAATGCATAGTACAGCGGTTGAAAAAAGGCTAGAGTGAATGCAAGGCTATTTGATGTCTCTGCCACTGTCTCTCATGAATTTGGTGCTACCTTTCGATACCTAACTTCACAATGACATATTTCGAAACGTTCGAAATGACGTTGTGCTAACAAGAGCCAAGTGATCGAGTTAGCTTACTTTTCCACTGGCTTATGCCTTTTTTTTACCATATAGGTTATTGCTTTGTCACTTACTTTTTCTCAACATTAAATGTCACTCACTCAAATAAAGTTTTGTTCACCATGCCGATGGCACCAGACGGAAAACGCTCGAGATTGTCCCTCTGTTTTAACCTAACGAGCCATTGTGAGCCACCAATCCATTAAGACTAATAAAACTCCTTTTTTCCTCGCAAAATTGTTTCATTGAAATATATGTGACGAGCCATAATGCACAGCATCTTTGGTCCATAGTATCGTTCAACCGCATAAGGAACATGATCCATGGGTTAATTTCGCATGGTGTCAACCAGGGCGTAGAATTATGGTCTAGCACATATGACTTACGGTGCTCTCTTAATGTGATGCATTTACTTATTCAATAAGTGACTTGTTTGTTCTTTTTTCACTAAAGAAGTGTGGGCACGAAAGCAACCATCTGACGGAACAGATCGTACATCACCAAGCTATCATGCCTTGTGCATTAGTACAAATTAGAATACGAAAATCGTGAATAAAAGGTTTTCATTTTAAAACCGAATTTCTGTTTAATACGAAAATTGCAAATATAACGATTGAAGCAACCAAAATCTACAAAAGATCAGAATCAGATCACAGTGGGCGAGAAAACGGCTGCTGGAAGTATTGCATGTTGAGTCTTTTCATATATTTAACTACAGCCTTTATCCACACAAGTGGAAATAATAAAACCATTACTAGTTAACCCCATGTTCGATTGCAATCGAAATAAAACGGTATGTAACTAAATTATGCGTTGCAAGCTTGATACCAATGATACATTTATAAAAGGGAAAACATTCGTTTACTCTACATAGCGCAACGTGTAAATTGCGATTGCTAACAAGTTTATTGCATGAATTGATTTACAATGATGGTCACCCTACACCTTATGATGAAGGATGGCCAGGCAAAAAAGACCTACCAATGGTCACCAGCAATTAACGACTTCTCCTTAGAATACATTTCCAATTTGTTTTTAAAAGAATCGGTGAACTGGCTAAGACTATCTTGGTTGGAAAATATTCCATGGGGTCACAACGCGATTGCAAAAGTTACTTCTTCATTATTCTGTCCCAGTCATGGGTTTTGTCAAGATGTACGAATGTCCCCGAAGTTCTAAGCACTGGGAAACTGCAAAAGCAAATTGAGATTATGCTAGATACGTCATACATAGAGAAACGTCGAAGCGTGTTTAATACTGTTCTTGCAATTATCATATCATATTTGGATTGATTTTACTTTATACTATATTAATAACATTGTTCGTATGGTTTAATGTCTGATTACATATAAAAGAAAACCAGCAAAATGATATCATCATAATTAATATTTTTATCTATCTTACCTATCTACTGGCCTTTATCTAACCTATACTTACCTATGTTGTACTGATTGAGTTATGCCAGTACCAGGCTTCATTGTAGAGTACGTGTTTTTCATACAAATATTACCTTTATTTGTTGGGTTTCGATGGTAGGACAGATTTGAGCGCGGTGGTTATTTGCCATACACAGCAAGCGGAGCAAAGTTTTCACCTATCGCGGATTGTTACAGCAAAATATTTATGATAAGCTTCGGTTACTAAGTCAAATTCTGATGAGCAACGTATACCAACATGTTTGACTGTGTTGTAGAATTGTTCTCTTAAGAGAACAATTATCCATGTCTGCCAGATTGCAAGACACTATGCATGACATAGATAGTTTATGTAAATTCCACTTCACTATCCGACTACTACTCAGACCTTTATGTGTGCTTACAGAACGCGGCGTATGGTTTAGTCTTACAACCCTTACTTTATCATAACTAGGCAACGGCTGTTCAGCGAAGATGCGTTTTACATCCCAGGCAATTAACTGCTTGTCATAGTGACCGTGGTCCATGAAATAACCTGCCATGCATCAGTTGTGTTTTGTCCATGTTGATGGATTGCCTCCATCGGCCTTGCAACCTTTAATCATATTCCAGACAAGTCATTACTTTTCTAACTAGATGTTGCATGCACCTGTGAGCATCTCGGTGACACGATAGATTTATCAGCGTCATTATATGTATGTCTATACATAAATAAATTAACTCAGTCCATTTCAGGGAGATGACTGCTACATTGTAAACTGGCACCTTAAAGCAATGTCTTGATATAGCTCGTCATTCGAACTGATTTTGTAATTAAATCTTCGTCACCGGTTTTTATATAATGGTTGACTGTTCGCTGGTGGGTTTATTCATTGCAGCTGATATAGCATAGTGTAAGGAATTAGCCTGCAGCATTTTGGCGCTGTGACCGCGGCAGGCACGATTGTAGTGTACACACTTGCCGCATAGAATGGATCAATAATGACCTGTTACTTAAATGACTTCATCAGTCATACGTGATAGACATTACAAACTATGTTGATAAGTAATGTGAGAAATATATACATTGCACGTTGCATTCAGTTTAAAGCCCATCGTTATGTCCATCAAACTGAGCGTCACAGTAATATCAGTAGAATAATATATGGACCCTCTATTTGTGGTCTTGGTACTGCACTTCAGATTAACCCGAGCCCCCACGTTCCTCTCTTGGCTTTCATTCGCCAGTCACATGACACTGGATGTACAGCATCGTAGGCATTAACATGGCTAGCTGATTAAGCAAGCACACGCTGCCTATTGTGTAGGACAGCCTTGATTACTAAAAGGAAATGGCCACAGTGTGCTTATTTATGCCTTTTACGAGAAGGGCACTTGATTGAAATTTTGGTATTATGAGACGTGTCTTTGTTGCAGCTATGGTGTCTACCAGATGGCACCAATAATGGAAAGGTTCTATGAGATGAGGTACTATATCAATCGCAATGTGTGGCCATTTACGCTTCAGTAGTCTTATCGGTCGGATATGGTACATTTACCCCGCAGGTTATGATCGAACAAGAACATGATAAAAAAAAAACCTATATTTAGGACACTAGATTAAGCAAATGGACATTGTGAATCACGAAGAATTGCAATATGCATATTGTTTGAACAGGATCGTTGATATTTCATACCTGTGACAACCGGCTTCTCTCATGAGGTTTCTCTAATCACTTCCTACACTTCCGTTATTATTAACGGCAGAAAACTTCTCATTGCAAACTCGGTGATCCGATTGAAACCTTGACATCAGATAGTCAGCATTAATCCATTACTCTTTGTATACGACTAAAAGGCGGCGTCTTGAAAGTGGTTGCTGCCAATCCACTTGTTTCATACAGATCGAATGCAGTCAAACTCTCCTACATTTTCATGACCTCGCAAATTTTTATGGTAAAATATATACGACGAACCGTAATAAACAGATTCTGTGACAGCCTCAATCATGTTAATGCAGAATGGCTATCATCGTACCCACGGTCCATGAAATTACCTGCCATGCATTCGTTGCGCATTGTGACAACCTGACATAACGGTTTCACTGATTTAACCACCATACCTACTGACCTCACATCTCTTCAGTTTAATTGGCTAGCATAAGGGGCATTCGCATGATAGGTACCACGAGTTTAAGTAAACGACTACCCTTCCATAGTATCACATGTTTATTTGTGTGTGTGTGTGTGTGTGTGTGTGTGTGTGTGTGTGTGTGTGTGTGTGTGTGTGTGTGTGTGTGTGTGTGTGTGTGTGTGTGTGTGTGTGTGTGTGTGTGTGTGTGTGTGTGTGTGTGTGTGTGTGTGTGTGAGTGTGTGTGTAGTTTTGGAAAAGTTCAACGGGTAGTTAGGGGCAAACGTGCTGCAACTCGGTCGCACCAGGCGGGCTACAAATAATCGATGACGAAACTGATATCCTTAAGCGAAACCGACAAAATGATTTGTGTTCAATGTTTTATAACCAGAAAATATATATACATTGAATATGACAGCACCTGTCGGAAGGATAATCCAAATAAAACTTACTGTTAGTAGGCAGTATGGGTAGGGCTTAGCCATAGAAAAGTGCTTAGCAAGTTACCTAGAGTACGTTTCTACGATCTGTCCTAACAATGAAGGGAAGTAGGTGTCACATTTAAAACCCAAATCTAAGTCACAATGTTCAGACACAACATAACCACACTTCCAAACAACATCTATCCTCCTTTATATATTTGATTATATATTGCATGCATAGTTTAATGTACCATAAGATAGAGTTTCAGATTACATACAGATCTATATCTTCCACTGTGATCTCAACACTTATTTGGCTATCGAAAACAAATCGCTCCATGGTAATCAGTATGGACGGCTTTATGCCCATCATATCTGTGCAGGAAAACAAGTAATGAGGATATGTTTTGCATCAGAGTCGAGGCATCATGTGAACGAATATAAATGTCGATTAAGCCAGACATTACTACCATTTATGAATTCACTGAGCCATGGCCAGATTACCCTCAACGCCGCTTTCATGCAATAGACTTAATGATGAGGAAGGATAAGTAAGCTTCGTAGCGAAGTTTTAATGATTTTGATCGAAATCGAATGCTTGCCTTAGTTCTATTATTGGTGGTTAATTAAGTACCACAAAGGATGGAACGACATCGCCGTCTTCGATAATTAGTTCCATATTGTTCACATGTGCTGATGGCTGCTGTTAATTATATCATTTGGAGATGGTACCATATTGATTGAAATTGGTGCAAACATGGACGCCTTATTTGATTTGCACCGTACTCTGATCCTTCTGTATGATGCATTTGCAATATTTGCATTGAGAGACTCTGTTAGGTTATGATGGATACCACGCTTATCATGCCAGTGCACATTCAATCAAACAAAATATCTACACATATGATCAAACGGCCTCTGCTTTATATGCTGGCTGGATAAGTATGCTTCACATTTAGCCTGTAGGTTCTTCTATAAGCTAAGGTTGATGGACACAAGGTGTGGTCCGCAGATAAGACCATGCTGTTCGGGATGGGCAAATGTACTGCTCTAGCTGTGACGTATGCAGCAAAATGTTTTTGTGGTAAGGGAAAACATTTCAGAAAGCAGTGTTCGAATTCAGTCGGTAGCTAATGTAGATCAAAAACAGTCGGTAACATAAGTAATTTTGGATTATCGTTGATGCTATGAAAGGCAAATGCCACGTCTCACAAGAAACACAATTGATGTAAAAGCAACTGCTTTCTTCGCCAACAGCTTGAATCAGCTATTTCCTGACATTTCCTGACATACGTCCGCCAAATATTTGTTTGCCATTTTGCTTTTGTGTAAGTTGATATAGCCAAAACACCATAAAATATGCGCAATTGTAAAGGACTAAATGCAAAAAAAGAAACACTTTGGGCCTCGACGCTGCTTTCATTGTTACAAAGAACTCTTCCATAAACTAATTTATAAGCGGCCACATACGTTGCAAACATATTACAGTAACGACAGCCATTAATTTGATAGTCTGACAACTAACCAATGGGTTGAATTTTTTAAAATAACCCGACCTACACTTCACGTGGTTTTGCCCTATATCGCCATGTGTTATTCTCTATTTGTCGTAATTCTTCCTTCGTCAAATCTGCAAGCGTAATTGCAATGAGTCCCAAAAGAATGTTATTGGCCGAATTAAGTTGACAACAATGGTTATTGCTTGAAAGTTGCAATAAATTTGAGGTGAAACACTGCTTTGTACTGCTGTACATTTGTGTTATTAATGCGCCTTGTGAATTAAATGCAATCGCACTAGCAGCGGGCTGAACTTAGATTGTATGGTGAGCAAGTGGGGTAATGTAACATTGATTCCATGTGGGTACAGAATGGTGAGAGCATTCGAATGAATATGCTAGCTGATGATTTAAGTTACCTTGCACCAGAATGTTTAATCATTGTCAAAATTGTCTAATACTGCATATTTGCACATTGGTCACCTGTATGGGCGAAGTCCTTAAGCTGCTTGCCATGGCAATCTGTTCTTTTGAACCACGTCATTAACTGAATTTAGACAACTGTAGAAATGGTTAAATTCGATAGTCTGCCAATCTTAGCTCAGCATTATTATTCCCTCGTTCTTCAATAATGCTTGGCCGACCTTTAGCCATCCGTTTGATCATTCAACTGCAATAACAGTTGGACGTCTGCAGCATTTAAATGTGTATTTATTTGAAGCAGCTGATTAACTTATTTATCCACAAGGCTGCATCAATATAACCCTTTCCCAATGATGTGAACAATCTGCAGTTTTTTGGTGGTCGTGGGGGTGGGGTGAGAGTTCATACATTTGCCGCACCATATCATCTAATGAATACCTTTGTATTTCGTGATCCAAAACTTTTAAAAATACTACTTTAACCTGATATAACTTTTCTATAGTTTCATTTCCTAGCAGAGTTATTACAGTGACATAAATATCTGGCGAGCAATAAAAAGCCATTGCCTGCATTAATCGTGTAATGTGAAGAGTGCGTGGAACACCAGTTACCAGGCACCGTTCCAACAGTAGTGGCTGCCATGCATCAGTTTTACAGCTTTACTGATACCACTACTGTGCAAGAGGGCTTCCCGAGTTCATATTCCGTGGTAATAGCATTTAATGTGTTACTTTGTCTGATGATTAGAAATCTTTCTTTGTGGAATAGTCTGTAACAGATAATAAATATTTATTTAAAATTGACTTGAAATACTTCATTTAAACGCTACTTTTTACAATGAGGTAATATCGGAACGGTGATGGATGAAGGAGATTGTGATGCTTGGATAGCGCCTGTGAGTCTAAGCCCTGAATAACAAGATCACATAATTCGATCATAATGTAATCGGACACCTATGACAAAGTATTTCGATATGTTATTAGATCAACAATATCCACATGGCGCCATACGAAAGGTGGAATACACAAGTGTTATTCTCGAAGTTTAGTATGTCAAATGACAAAGGAGCTGTTTGTAGAAAACATGAACGAAGATTGCCAAACTTACATAGAAATATATGAAATAATACAAAAATATGAAATAACGTATATTGTGATAATATCGATGTTGTTGTAATTTTCCATATCGCATCATAACCACAGCGTAAGTTATTGATACTAAATATTGGTATGATAAGAACGTGCAAGGCATCGTGCGAAGACGGATAATTGTCTGTGTGATAGAGTGACTTAGCTGGCTGTACTGGAGTCAAGCCTTTTTGCCATTCATTTACTTTTATACAAAAGAACAATCACTCAAGAAACGAAGTAAGTATCGTAAATCGCACTGGATATCCTTGTCGGTCATCTATCAATACAGTTAACAATCGATGAAAATAGAATACATGAGTTTTACTGTTACAGCTTACTATTTTTCAAATATAATGTATGTATATTTGTATTTATCCACCAAAGGTTGTGATTAAATTGAATCTACACAGTACTCACAGACACTCGTGTTTATGTGAGAGATAGAGAGAGAAAGGGAGAGAAATTAGATATAAATATGCATCCTGAAAGAAATATTGGGAAATTATTACACCTAATAATACACATAAGATACGTGCAATTTGCAACACTTAAGCTATTGTCGTTGATTACTCACCCATGGCAATGATACATTAAGGCGGCAAAGTTTTGTTTTTACGATGTTTTTCTCTGTGTATTTTAACAAATACGTACTGTGCAACGTAAGCCCCCATCTTACACATTGTACCAGCGCAACGGCGCTGATTCAAAACATTTGTCGGACAATTTGGCAGTGATTTCTGTCTCCGCATAATTATACATTTAAGTCCATTCACCAGTACAGACAGGGCAAAATACATTTAACGCATTTCTGATATCTGTTGCCATACATAGTGCCACATGTGTCCAATTAGTTCTCCCCATTTATCCAAGGTGTTCGCTGTAATTGTCCATCTTAATTTATTGAATTCGTGAGCTGAAGGGGGTTATTTTCATTTTACAACATTCTACCTCGGCCGATTTTTAAAGAATAGAGGGGAAAAGCAATATCACAAGTTTAAAATAGAGTCCGAATATCGAACATCGAAAAAACACCTTTGCTTATCTAGCAGTTAGTTGCACTCAGATCTTAATATTCGTGTCGAATGAGTCTACATTAACTGACTGACCACTAATGGGGTATGCCAGGTACAAACATATAAACGAAAGTATCAATAAAATACTTTCAATTATCACATCGGAAAACCTGATCGCAGTAAGCCTAACATTTGTTCCGTCGTATATTGTAATGCACATTATCAGAGTGCTCCATCATATCGATGTTCTATCATTAGCATTTCCCAATCAAAACAAACAGCTACACAGAAAAAAACTATAATCAATCGATCAGCTTCATTGGACCGTTTACATTGGTGGTCGTTTCGTTATGGGGATTATGTCCGTAGTTAAAGGTTGAAATCATTTATACCAGTCGCCGTGTGATCTGCGAAGTGCAATGTGATCACGTGCTGCCCGCAAAATAACGTATGGAACAGAACGAAGCCAGTGTACCTGCGAGTAAGAATCAACGACGTCGATTACCATGCTGCTACTGTGCACAGGTTGAGAACCTCATATGGTGTTGAAATTTTTTTTAAATCGAATTAGCAATCATGGTAGTGTTCCTTCATATCATTGTTCGACAACTATCAATTTCCATTTTATTCAAATCAAATCAATATTTGAGTCCATAGGGTATAATTTAACAGTAACATAAATGGTAATTAATGAATATTAAAGGCACATTTTAACTGCCCTCTTACTAATTTTAAAATCGTTTGCATAACAATCGCCGCTATACACGCGATAAGCAATAACGACCGTTCACCAGAAGCCTCTCTTGATAACTGAATTAATTGCCTCGGAGGAATTTACTTTGATTTGCAGCTTTTTGGTTGACTGCGCAGACCAGGCGCAAATACTGTTGAGAAATATGACATATAGATAGTCGTCCTGACCAGTAATGTATTTTCCTTTATCGCAAAATGATGATGTTGTGTTCTCACTCAGTTCGCAAAATGTCTTCGCCTTTTGAAGCAGCTTTCGATAGTTGAACACATTTCTGAATATAAGAGACCTATAGGGTGATGACATCTATTCTCCTTCTACTCATTGTTACTTTACCCAAAATTGAAGGTTTTGTTGTTGTCATGGTGGTAGTTAACCTCTGCGTTTCTTTTGAAAGAATGTTTCGTTGAAATATCTGGCTGCAGAGGAACTTGTGCATTTGCTGTAAATAAAATTAAGCAAGCATGATTGGTTCAACATCTCTTCTAGCGGACACGTTTTAGACATAACCCTTCCGTAACAGTTTTCGGACACGGCATTACGACTTTTTTCCTCTCAACTGCGGTCCTCCTGTTTGGATCTAATTACCATTTAATGTACCTTAAGACGGGGGTTAAGACTGTATAGATTTAGCCTTATCAACAGTTATATAGCTGTAGAAAATGTATTTCTCCTGGAAATCAGTATGGCCGAATTTATACCTCTTGGACATGAGGCGGGAAAGCAATTAATCAGTATGCTTTGCTGGAGCCGAGGTATTAGATAAATGAATCTACATTTGCCGTAATATGACTTTTATAGAGGCAATGTTTTCGAGGGTTGCAGCAAAACGCAAAAGCCCATCTCTTGGATGTGATGCAGACAAGGCTCTTGCGCTTAATGGGAATTTTATGTTAACCAAATATAAAGGAAATAAATATTGACGATGTTTTTCATAATCACAAGTTCGTATGTCTGAACGACACTCTGGTGCCAGACCTTCTTTCCAAAGGCGTTTGTTTTGCATCATGGTCTAAGCAATAGGTTTGTGCCATGTGGACAATGGCATTTAGTGAGCGCTGTTCGAGTAATATGATTTATAACTTTTCTGAATTTAATGAGTACAGCTTAATGCCGTGGTTGCATGAATCATTAACATTCATCTTTGTAATTTCTTTGCAATGACACAATGTGCTAATGGGCAATAATACAGAGACAATAGCAATATTGTCGACACAGAGTAGTTATTTGTACATCTGCTGCAACCTCTCTAACGAAGTCAATGCATACAAAAGACCACCAGGATAAGGAGGGAGTGAAAGTGTATAGTTATAGAGAAATTGTTTCCCACAGTTGATCGTTGAAAAACGCATGGCTATCTTGGTTGTTACCGGCTTAACGGCTGTAGAATGCACCATCATAGCAAACTTTTATCCTGTCGTAGTTTCGAGGTTTGCCATCTCCATTAAATTAATGAACCACTGTGGACAAACAATCCATTCAGGGTGTTTTGACCATTAACACAAGCCATATCACAAACACCTTTTTTGCATGCTGAAAGGTAGAACGTTTTTGGCCTTGTTTATGTTTGCCTATGCACAAAATGCTATGGTAAAACATTGTGTGGTTCAGCCAACCATACATTAATTGTATAGGCCTCTTGAGACCCTCGGTTGCAATATCAGCACAGTATAATTGGTAGACCTACCACCGTCGCCATCAGCAATGTTGTACAATACGTAACATTTATATCCATCCGCCAAACAAATTGCGGGCTTTCCCTAAAGTTGATAAAGTCAAAACGTCATCAAATATGCTGCGATTGTAAAGTACATAGTGCAAACAAGGAACAATTCTGGCCTCGACGCTGCTTCCACAGTAACTTAACTCATCCATGAGCTTATTTATTAGCGGTCATATACGTCCACAAACATCCACCAACTATTGTTTTGGGCTTTTGTTTAAGCTGATATAGCCAAAACACATTCTAATATGCCGCAATTGTAAACAACAAAATTCCAAAAAAGGAACAATTTGGGTTTCGACACTGCTTTTATTATTTCATAACTCTACTATAAGCTACTTTATAAACGGCCACATACATCCAAAAATATTACAAGTGATAATATTTGTCTGGGGTTGTTGAATTACAAGAGAGACAGCATAGACGCCGGAGTGATAGTCATAATAGTCAAAACTTTGATTGTCTGTCTACTAGCCAATCGCGTGAATTTCGTCTGGAAGATAACCTGATCAACACTTACAAAGTCTCCAGCTAGTGTGCGAGCAATCCAAGGCTTGCTGAATATTAT
Source organism: Urechis unicinctus (assembly GCA_034190875.2). NCBI lineage: Eukaryota > Metazoa > Annelida > Polychaeta > Xenopneusta > Urechidae > Urechis > Urechis unicinctus. The sequence goes on along the minus strand of CM067358.1, from coordinate 45,488,566 downwards.
CATTACGCGCTGCAACCTATAGCACGGCAGACAATGTTCATCATTTGGTGATATAATTTGAGCACGAAATGGTCTTGACTTTAATGTTAAAGCTGAACACACCCCATATATAAGCGATCAATACTACACATATTGTCAGGTGAGCATTCGTCGCCAAAGTGGTGGCAATTGCTCTCAATGTTTCTTTTTTTCTGAATATTTCGCTAAAATAACCGGCTCCCTGTGGAGTTATATATTTGAATGAGTTTTTGCTTGTGCTCCTTCTGTCAAAATGAACTTGCTTAAATAATTTACAAAAATGTTTAACAGAGTACTACCTCGTACTCGCCACTGGAGCTCATGAAATAAAAGCTCATATTAGTTTCGTTAACTATACACTAATGCAGTATTTAATTGTGACTTACAAGCTTCAAAAACCCTTACACATTTTGCTGAGGCGACGCCTAACTTTGACCGCTTGTTTCCTAGGCGTTAATGCGCATCCTTGTGAATGTATTGTGGGTAAGGGCAGTGATTATATTGTCACTAGGTCAACAAATACGTATTATTGTGCAATTACATTGCCAGAAATATATCTGTTCAACACCCCCCCCCCTCCCCCTACGTCACCCCAATAGAACAACCCCTTTGATGTAATCTTCATTTGGGGACTTAGTAGAGCAATGAGGCTTTATTTCTATTGTGCAACGGTCTGCCTGGACCGATCTTAACTTAAATGGATACGGAGCAATAGGAATGCATGAAATGGAGAATGAAAATCGAGCATCAAAGACAATCATTGTGGTTGAAATAAAGTGGTTACATTACCATCTACTGCGTTTACATTCAATGATTATCAAGACTGATAAAGCTGCAAACAGGCGAAACGTATTTGACCTAAATGATAACCCTAACTCTTTTTCGCCATATCAGCGTCATATATTGAATTAAAAATATTCCGTACTGCTGAACTGAGTTTTTCCAAGGATTGCAACATTAACTTGCTTCATGTGCACCTTAAATTATGTTAATATTTTATACAATCGAATGTAACTGTTATGGCTTTGCAATCATTGACCACACCATTGTAATAAGCTTGAACTGGTTGCAAAAATAAAACCGCACTAGATTATAAGCAGCGTCGTTTACTAACAAAAACAAATACAAGATGGCGATCAAGAACTCACGCCCTATGTGATTCGCGATCATTCGTTATTGTGATACAGACATATACCGATCATCACTCTCCAATCAGCGCAATCAATAATGCTAGGAATATCAATGAGCTTGATAAGGCTTTTTAACGATGATGGTCATTTAGTTAAATAATGAAATAATGCCATCTGCATTGGTTGAGCATGATGTCAATCCAGCATCAGCTATATCATTTAGAACTATGCCAAGATCTGCGTGAATATATACACCAAACTGAACATATTTGTGCTTCCGTATGACAATTATGAAAGATGGCGGTAGTGCAGTGTATAGAGAAATTGGTCGACAAACATCTAAAATAAATATATCTATCAAGATAATAATTATGTATTGCTATATCATCATTTTCCAACCTAAGGAGTATCAGCGTACCATACTGTATATCGCAAACATGATCATAGCTGTGAAATAATAGCTTCAACTTAAATATGTTGCCACTGCTTTTCTAATTGCATCGAAGCACAGGTATTGTGCCGTATGAACAATTCTGGGCGAGACTAAATGTCACGCAACGCTCTTAATTATATTTATTCAGATAGATCAATCTGAGGAAGCAATGATTTTTTGCAAGTTCAGCCGTTCGTCGCTTTACGTTCGTTGCCTATCTCGCTTTGACTCAAAAACGCTACGATAGATCGCTAAAATGTTGAGTTCATCCTTAGAAGCATGGTTGCAATTATCATAATATGCAGCTGTAATGCTCACAATATCGTTTTATGTATTGATGAGATATGTGCAGAGAGACCCACCATGCCGTGTGTTTTGTCGGTGCCCCATCATTATATTGAATTATGTGGTAATGAGGTGGGGCCTTTGCTGAGCGCTTATACAAAGGACGTCTAATTTGATAACCACCATTATGCTCTCAGCATCTCGCATTGACAGCAATTTCTATAGAAAATAATAATGTTAGTACCCGTTGACAAAACCAATGAATACCAACAATAAAGAGACGGGGCGGTGATACAGCTAGAGATGGGTACACAGTCGCTGATAGAATCCGCGAGTCTTTATTTCATTAACAAAAGGGCCAATTCCATATTCCACCAATACGCAAAACGGTGAACGTAGGAGGCAAAAGATGCAAATAGGATTTGTTCCAGCAACATGACTAATTCTGATATATTCATATTGGTTTATGGTCAGTCAGACATTTATAACAAGTAGGCACTTGGCACAATAACCAGGAATGACCACAACCATCATAAATCGTATTCGATACAACATCGCTTAATCCAAAAATGATGAAAGTTAATTTCTACGGTTTGTGTTAGCTATCCCTCTATCAGTGTTTAAGGAAGCCAGCTAACACGGATAATGTAACGGAAGTAAAAGAGTCTATACTTTGTTATTAACATTTGGATGATGCGAAGAGCTAAATGCATGGCCCCATCTTGCCTGTTAGTGAAATACCGAAAGCTTTATGCCAATGAGCAGGTGAGAGTCATGCGTTAAGCCAGTGTGCAATGCCTTAGTGAGAGGCTACTGCAACAAAAAATGTGCAGCTGATTAACATTGCAAAACCACAAAAGGCCTAAGGCCAACTGTCTATGTGGTGGAGCCTCTCAGCTGGCTTTAATGAATGGGCTTTTTGTTAATCTAAAATTTGGCAAGATGCCTTCCTGGATGTATTATATATTATTTATTGTTAATCTGTTAATGGGGCGGAAAGTCGAATGAAATATGAAGGCGAGTAATCCTATTAGTGATTTATAGGCGAGTAAAATGGAAACTGCTCCTAATAGAAACTTCAATATTTTCATTCGATTTATTTGATCACAGACGGGACTTTCAATCCCTCTCCAAAATGGAAACTGCTAAGAACGACAGTCAACTGTAGAAACTTCACGTGTAGCTCTCTTGTGATGGAGTTAGCTCTCGATCCCACCACCCCCCCCCCCACCACACACACACACACACACACAAAAAGGACAAATATATTGGCCTGTGTAAAGCACGCTTTATTGGCTTCTCGGAGTTCACAGGTACCAGAAAATATAGAGAGAGAATAAGAAAGTGAAAATAAATATAAGGGTTAAATATAAGGGAGATAAGTAAGATGAGGGGTTGTCACAGAGAAAGGAGAAAGTAGGGATGAGTTGTCTAGAAAAAAAGAATGGCCTAGAAAACGGGGGGGGGGGTGGCAAAATGAGCTCTCTAAGACGGCAGAAACACTAGTGAGGCAGAGGGTCTAGGAGGTCTAGCGATATGAAGATAGCAGACGGCAGAAAGAGCTGCAAAGAACAATCTTTTAACTTTTCGTGGCTTCAACTATGTTAATGCACACGTTTTTCTAGAATAGCGATATCACAAAATATCAATTCTTTGCAGTTCAGATGTGGATTTGGCATGGGGACCTTAGGAAAAGAAATGAAACTGCTTCATTAGTATTTTTTACATTGATCAATATTTGCTTGTTCCCGTGCTTTCAAGCTACATAATGGTTGTTCAGATAAGTGAAGGATAATCTAACTTTCCGTTGTAATTATTCTGCCCGGGCGAGGACTTGAGTCTCCCGAAATGATTTTATGAGCCGAGGAAGAGGGCGTGAACTTAGACGATGCGTTGTATGGGATTTATCAGTTTCTGCTGCGAAGGTGCGTATATCATGACGTTGAAACATCATGATGCAGAAACATAATGATACCGATATCGACTTCGATACACCGCCGGGGATTCATAGACACTATGCAGTTTTACATACGTCTACTTTGTGCGATTTTATTTGAGCTCTTAGATAACTAGCTTTATTTGTCGCTGCATTGGTTGGTTGGTTGGTTGGTTGGTTGGTAGGAGTGTAGTTGCTTGGCTGCTTTGGTCATATACGAGTAAAATCGCTTACTGTGACACAGGAGGTTTCATATATTAAATGTTCAAGCTCTAAAAACCAATTCTAATGACACTGAAGAGCGTGCGAATCCAGTAGGCAAAGGCACTCGCCCCTGGTGTTTTGATGATCCGATGCCACCTACAGCTCGAATGTGAGAGATCCAAAGTAGTAAATAGCGCGGAGCTGTCAGAGGCGGAGTTTCTTTGCCTAGCGAATCCAGTCACGAACCCTGATACCGATTTGGTGCCAAAACCGAGACATTTTCAGAAAAACGTATCTTGATATGCCATAGGAAACTATGTAAGACAGGATTCTAATTGGTTGTTTAATCAAGTTTTTACGTCATAAAGTGAATACTCCATGCTGGGGTAACTAACGTTGCAAGATTGTCGATCGCTTCACTAGTGCTGTATGAAGGGTAGCCGTGCACGACGTTTATTAACGTCGTGCAAAGATCGTAACCGAATGCGCGTGAACGATACATGAGTTCCAATTATACACGATAATTACACAAATGTACATATGAAGAATAATTTTTCACATAAATGAATGTTTATTAACAAGTTGAGTTAGTTTACGTGTGAGATTTCGTCAAAGGCGATTTAATCCGGCCACAAATTTCTGAAAAGTTCATGTTTATTTTGAACGACAAGATCGGTTTCTGCGCGCATGCGCAAACAAGGTTCCTCGCAAGCGAACTTTTTTCTTTCTGAATTTTATTATTTGAGTATATGTGTCATTTTGTCAATGATTATCTTTTGGAAATATCTACTTTGAAGGGCGATATGTATTCAACGATATCACATTGACATTTAAAAAAAAGATACACTTATTGATTCCCGTAGTCTGGAGGGGGCACTTGGCCTTGTCCTACGTAGGGTTGGCCCCGGGATCTCAAAAACCTGTACCCGTCATACAAGGTAGAAATGGCAAGAGCATACCCCATCCTACAATTATGAGGTCAACAAAACCCGTCGGGAGGCCGAAAAAAACCTACCCCGCACATGTATACTACCTCTATATACTTCAGTGCCCACTCCTCCGGTGCAGCCACATGGCTCCGAAACTGCGTGACGTTGCCACATACCTGCAGCCACTGAGTGAAATGAAACTGCGTAATGTGACGTCATATCTCCAAAAACTGGGGCTGCCGCGAATGAAAGTTGCGATTCTAAATGTTCATTTGACAATTGCTAAATAATCACGAGCCAGTGGATAACCAAAATAGTGCGGAGAAGCGGATATTCATCTCATTTGTCGACATATATATTTACGTAAGTACACAACTTGGTGGTAAGCCGCGGAGACGCGAAATAAAAAAAATTGCCACACGACCCACATATCCTCACTCACGACGGTATATATTTATATTACCGTCGTTCGCGGCTATATGAAGGGCCGATCATCCTCGGTACTGAGAATGGATTAGAAGGTACCGTCTATTGTTTATAGAGTGGAACCGCGCTCTTATTAACGAAGACTACATTTTGCAGAAGTGTTACATTGCATGCATGTTACACTTAATTTCTGTAAGTAGTACCTTCGCATGCGATATCTAGGCTGTCGAGTTCAAATTGAGAATTGAATTGAGATCGCATTACGCATTGAGATGACAGCAATGGCACCTAAATTGTCATGTTGATTTTACTGAATGCTTTGTCTGGACACAGCTAGGACAAGGAAATATATAGCCATCGATGGTCGTATTTATTAGTGAGTACCACTGGCGCACTATTCATGTTATTAGAGCCTTACAAAAAAAAAAAGAAGAATAGAACGATACAAACAAATGACCAAAATTAATTAGATCACGTTCAATATGAATTCGATCGCAAATCAATATTCGATCATTAGAATTAACCTGAACTGAAAATATATATATATAAATATATGTACATACCTACATATTTGTATAAACATATACGGATATGTATATCTATATATTTGTATATACATATACTGATATGTATATCTATATATTTGTATATACATATACTGATATGTATATCTATATATTTGTATATACATATATTGGTATATAAATATATATATATGCCTATAGATATATATGAATACACTGCACTTCTGAGGATTTAGAAAGTTTAAAACTTAACTAATTACCTTTAGCAGAACTTAATCTCAAGGAAAGTCTGAGCAAAGAAGTCAATTGATAAGACCATTGTGAATAATTAAGCAAACCATTATCAACTCAGTAAAGCAAACTGAATTACCGAAAACTTTTCTTAACTTATCATTTTATTGTTTAGTGCGTCTTCTGTACCGTTTATGATTTCACTCTCTACATCTCATGCTCGTCAGAGCAACAGAACAATCATGAAATAGGTAAGTATATCACACAAGGATCATCGCACCCACATTCATCTGCAAAATCATCCCAATCTATTAAGAATACTGCAATTCAATATATTTATTTGGTCACATGGTATTTTATTACAACATTTTTCCTATCATTTCTTACTTTTCACCATTTTCTTCAACTTACTCCAGCTGTACTTTACAGTCTTAACCAGGCCAGCTGTCATGATCCCCTTTGAGCTCTGACTGATACTTGATTGTTTAACAATTCCTGAGACACATCTGCTGATGACATCGCCACATTCTGGGTCGTGAGCATAGGACCTAAGCACCTCCTCCACGTCACGGTTCCTGCCGTCTATGTTCCGGTGATTAACAAGCCCGGCCATCAAATACTTTGGCAGCAGATTTAAATGATGGTGACGAGACCGTGCACCCAGGCTTTGTTCCAGTAAACCACTAGATTTATTCCAATGTAAATGCTCCTCGCTGGATAGAATTGGCTCGTAAAGTTCTCGAAACTTGTCCAGATTAGGACACACAATGTTACGAACTTTGTTCTTGTCTTCACCGACCACCATTCTGAAATCCCCAGAGTAGGAGAGACCTGTGATGGTACAGAAGAGCTCTTCTTCAGAGAATGTGTCGCTAAGCTGCAGGAGTGCGGTGTGAACTGCAGATTGCAGATTGGTCACTAGAGCTGGCACTAGCTCGGTGTTATTTCCCTGAACTAAAGTCAACACAGGTTTATGAAGCCGCCCACTGATATACAGCGACTCCCAGTCAAGGAGGTCATCAATAAGGTCACTGGTGCTCATGACACCATACTTGATAAGTCTCCCATCACAAGGCACTAGGGTATTGAAGTAACATCTTGCTCCAAAGTTTTCCTGTATTGACGTCAAATGTCCAGAACCTAAATATTTAAGAAAGGAATAATGATTGTAGTTCCTCTTAAGGTTTTCTTGATGCCAGGTTTCTGAATTGTCAACCACCATTATGAAATCTAGCATGTTTTTTGACATATCTTTGTGGCCTTGCTGTTGGAAAACACCAGAGCCATACGCAAACACCAACTGGAGTCCATTCTCTGGGAAATGAGATAATATACGACTAAATACCCCAGAACGAGCGGCTTCACTCACAGAAAACAACACTTGTTTTCCTATCATGGTTTTTGGAGTTTATGAAAATGACAGAGAACTGAAGTATTTGAAAGTCACAATATCAATATTTGTACAGGTTCAAAATATACTCATTTGCTAAGTCTATGATCTATCATTTGTCCTCTTTTTCAAATACTCCAACACTTTGAACACTTGATTTGTTCACAAGTTCTAATTGCCTGAACCCACGACGGGCCAAATGTTCAATCCTCATAGTGTCTGTCTTTGGGATGGACTTGTTCTTTTTGAATTCTGATCGAACATGGGCAGCCAGACCGGGTCGGTCTTTGCTCACTTGCATGAAACTCTTATATAGAGATAGTATCTGCTTTTGGACTTTGCTGTGTCGTGGCATTCTTCTCGAAGAGAGACACTTTTAATGAGTCAAGGTTGCACAGAGTGACATAGCTGGTATCTGTAACAAACACACAAAAGATTATAACATAACAAAAAGCAAGTGTTATAATACTATTCTAGCTCATACGTTTTTTAAAAGCTTTCCCCCTAAATTATCAGCATGACAGCCTGGGATGCATCCAACCACTTGGTGGGGAGGGGTGTAACCCTGATAGTAGCAATTGTTATAGCCTTGACTCGGGTCCACCCTCCAAGTGGACCCGTTGATAGCCTGGCCTATCGTGTGGACCAGTCAAGGGTCCCGGGAAAGCAAGCCAGCTGACTGGGACCCTTTATAAAGGCCACACATGGGTCAGTCAAAAGAAGGAGAGAGGAAGGAGATTCATCTAGTCAGAGACGAGATTCAGACCGAGATTCCAGGGTAGCTTCATGGTTGAAAACTCAATAAACCTGATAAGCAACTCCACTCCTGGACTTGTGTTGTTTCTCTGGCTAGTCCCCACTCAACCAACAACAAGCAGCAACGTTTCCTATAACGAAGGAGCACGCATAAGCAAGAAATAATATAAAGTATAACACAAGCATAGATTGTGATATTTTTTCAAATTTGTATTTAGACTAAAACTATCATTTAGTGCCCGTCTGATAGCACAGACTGAGTGTTGGAAAGGTCTGGTATTTAGAGCCATTGCTACCAAGCAGTACCCACGTCTAAATTTTCCATATATATTATTGACTTACATACAATGAAATGCCACATTGCCATATGAGGAAATTCCATTTGGATTGAGGATAGTTTACTCAAAAAATCAATCATTGTATAACAACAATGATGTAATATGTCACTGCTCATTTCTACCCACTCATAAACATCTAGATATTATCCCCTCAGTACATTTGAGAAAACTGCTATTGATACAGAAGAAGAGGTCAAAACTGCAATGGGTTACTTGAGATTAAATTATATTCAAAATGCAAACGATTATTCCAGGACATGTCACCACCATCCGATTGACTAGATCAGGCCATTCTATCCTCTTGTCCGGGTGAAATCCAGGCCAAAGTGGTGAATTGCAGATACTGACCTAACAACACGAGTCGAAACCCACAGCAAACAGGTTGCCCCTATCAGTCACCTCTTATGCAGAAGGATATAGTGGGCCTATTCTACAAATGGAACCACTGGCCAACTGCAGGGGGCCACAGGTTGTACCTGGGGGATTGAGGGGAGAGGTGGTCTGTTGAACCTGACCCTCTGTAACGTACCTCAATCTGCGGTGATCCTCGACCTGGTTAGCGGTGGCCTTTGATTCCTACTTCCCAAGGACAGGGCTTTGGCTTCATTTGGCCTACCAAGAACAGCCAGGCCAGAAGCTTCCCACCACCAGTTGGGTATTGGCCAACGGTATGGGGATCTAAGTTGTAATAGCAGATGGGCATCAAGTTTCCAAACGTTCATTTTCAGTTCACTTCTGGTTTGCAACCCTGTGCTCCATCCATTGGATTCATGGGCCATGGGAGATGGAATAAATCCAAGATGGGGGCTGGCTCCACTTATATAAAGTGGGTGGGGGGCAATGTGGTGATGAGTGACAGCTCTGTCGCTTTCACAGCGTCAACTTGTCAGCGATGCCTGATAAGCACTGTAGTGACAGTCTAGATCCATCATTGGAACCTGTTGATTAGGGACTGGAAACCTTGCTACTGGTGGATTACACAAGAGCGGACCCACCGCAAAATAACAGGCAAGCGGGCTAGAAACACTACTATGAATACAACCTGACAACTGAACAAGTAATCTCGCCCTTGATGGTCGACCATATGATATCCAATACAGCGAGCGAACAGCGGATTCAGTAATATTGACCTCAGAAAACAAACTACTAGACTAATATATAATCTGATAATGCACAGATGAAGGTCAATTGGTTCCCCGAAACTGTTAAATTATCGCTCATCCACACATTTGACGTAAATTTTACAAATATTGTTTGAGCACATCGCGAAACAGTAAATTAAGTTGCACTTAGGGGAATGGCTTAATACTTATTGTGTGTCAAAACTTCTACGTACCAGTATACTCAGAATGTAACACTCGTGAAACCGGTAATGCGGCGGTATCCAAACCCACAATCTCTCTTCTATCAGCCACTTCAGTATTGCTACCAACCAAAGCATCGGCTGATTTTTACCAAATCTGAACAGAACATTGCAAAATAATGTAATTTCAAAATAACTGCAACATAGTCAATTTCTACGTCTTGTTATTATTTTTGTGTTGTAACTTTGTACTAATATATCAAAATTGTGCCCTGTGTCCAATTTAGGTATAAATCGACTGGCCATTGAGGTGCACCGCACGATAAGGGGAAATGGGTTACTCGATCAGTTCCAGACTCGTAATGAGATATAAAGACCTCAGCATGCAGGGCTAAATTCTAACAGTCTAATACGCGTCCAGAGATTTATGGATTAATATGTTTACCTGAGATCATAATTTGTTAGCTTCTAACTGAATGGTCAAATGATTTTGGAGCTATGGTGTGATTAGGGAGAGAAAATTTGCCTCTGACAGCATCCATGCTATTTACTACTTTCTCTCATATCCAGGCTGTGTATAGGATATCATATGCTGAACCACTAGGGCTGAGGTAACTTGCATGTGTCATGATTGGTCATATCTATGTTAAACATTTTCATGGTAGATTTTGCAAAACAACGGGTCCTAGCAACATCAACAATGATTGTACACTTTCAATCATTTCCCTTTTTTTACTGCATGACAACACAAACTTCTATTAGAATGTGAATAAATTGACTCTTGTCTTATTGGAGCAATGTTTAAGCTATGACATTACCTAAGATGTTGACAACTTACCATGGACTTTTCTTTAGGATCCTATCAAGAGTCATTGAATGACTTGTGTTCAGTATTACATATTGCATTGAATTATCATTTGGCAATGGTATTTGTTGAATCAACCCCATCAGATGACTCACAGGGTATATTAACTCCCAATATGTAATGTAAGTCAACATGTTGGAATCTCTCATTAGCATCAAAGAAAAGGAGTTACATATGAACGCTAGCTCTTCTGCTTATTTTGGTGAGATTTCTAGGAATCTTGATACTTCGATACGCATACTGATATGCCCCCGGGTGAGACTGGCCAAATTTGATGATAATGTCTCAATATTCCTTCCATGACAATGAATAAAGCAAATGTGCAAAAATTGAAATATCTATGATGGTATAATTGCTTTATTGTGACCCTGTAACATCATCTACACAATTTACACATCACAATTCTCAAGCAAATTATTTGTGGTGTCTGCAACATTCATACACTAGAAATTATAGAACATGCAAAATAACTCAGTTATCCATGAATCAGTTGAGAAAACAGAGGTAACTTGATGGCATTACCTATGGTTTCTTTATTGCTTCGTATCTTATCACAACTGAGTTCAAAAATAGCTGATAATAATAATGTAGAAACAAAAAAAGCTGATGTTTCAATCAGTACACCAGGAATATAACTATGATACACCAATGATTGGAATGACCCACAAATCAACATAATCAATGGCAATTCTTTGGCTTAAAACCAGACTAGAACATAATCTGTAAAAATGCAAAATGAAGTATTGTCATGCTTTAATTGTCTAGATTTTTTTAGTCATATTAAGGTTGATATGATCTGCCCATTTAAACATGCTTTTCAATACAAAGTTCATTACATAAATGTGGATAACAATCAATATCAAGCATGGTCCTCAATAAGTTTGAGTAACAACCAATTATGTGCAATACACAGAACAGTAAAGACATATTTTTTTAGAATGAGTGGGAGTAGGTGGATTCTTGTTCACCCTCCAGATTGCACCAAAACAGTCAACAATATGGGACCAATAAAAAGATATAACTTTGATAGCTAGTACAGTAAACATTTCTTGAAATTGATCTTATCAAGAGTGAGTGGAATTTCCTACATCTCACAACAGTTATCTTAACTATGTTACACTGTGTATTATAAAGATAACCTTACATGCAATATGAACCAAGCAGCAGTCTCAAAACAATCTATGCTAGCCAGCTAGCAACTATAATACTCACATTCTATAACCTAATATGGTTTTGTTATGCAATGTATGAAGTTATAACAACGTTGAAGAAATACTCTTGGTGGACCTTAACAGACCTACAACACAGGTGAAGATATCTATATCAATCTTCCAAAAACCAACAAGTTCTAACCTCATGTATCAATAACGTATTAACTATATTTCAGATCCAGTGCATCACAATACTACTTACTATGTGTATGAAGATTTATGCATGGATACAGTATAAACATCAGAAGAAGTGGCACACTTTCCAGCTGACAAAGATGCCATTGAATGTACTTATATCTGTTACTTTTATCATGAATGTACTAATATCATGAATGTACTTATATCATGAATGTACTTATATAATGTTACTTTCTATATGTATGCCAACATTATGTTCCACTAGTGGCACTGACTATGCCAATCAAATAACAAAGAAAACTGATGACAATTTGCCATGGATCAAGTGATAACGTAACAAAACAATTGTACACCAACAGGATATGTAAAACAGTGAAATGATGTTACCACGTAATGGAATGCTTCTTTGTGACGGTCCTCTGAAGTGAGATTTGTTGTTTCTTTAGTTGTCATGGGGTTGGTAATATCAGCCTCTGAATGGCAGCCGTTTTCAGTACAACTGGGGAAGTAGTAATATTAGACTGATAATGGAATCCTAACCTATCTTAGGAAACATACTTTAGCATCAACTGATGCTCAAATATATATATAAAACATTGACCAGCCATTGTAAGACCTAACATTAATAAATGTGGTTATCATGCTCTATAAACACTATAAACCTACGCATGAACTGAAGCTTATTGACGTTTCATACTTGGTGAAGACATGTGCAAACACAGTGTTTAGTCTAATGAACATTCATTTCAGGTACAACCAATGGAACGCCTGATGTGTGAAGATTTCTCATCCAAGATCATGTCTGGGGGGCACTGGGGGTGGCGGGGCAGATCTGGCGGGAGGTGCTTGCTGGCTTTGTGTGGCTTCAACCGATGGTCTAGCAGGAATGTTTGGAGCATATTGTGTTGGAGGTGGAGGGGGTGTGTTGGTAGGCTGAGGTAGGAAGATGGGGCTGTCTACAGAGCTCTGTTCAGCCTGTACTAAGTTGAGGGGGCTGGGTCGCATGCCTTTGGGAGGTGCAGCAGAAGGAGGCTTGGTGTGGTAGGGTACCGCTGGAGGTTCGGAACTACTCAGTGGCCCGGTGTCTGTATCTGCTACAGAACTTGCTGCATCTCTTCTGGGGATGGGTACAGGTGCATTCTCCATGTTTCCTGCCGAGACACCTACAGGGCGGGAAGATGGGATGGGGGGAGGGGGACCTCGAGCTATCCCCCCAATCAACGGACCAGACATTGGCAACTCCGGGCTTGGACTGGATCTAGACCCAGGTACAGGTGGAGGCGTTCCTCTGCTTCCACCTACAGGTGGTGGCTTCGCAGGTGGTGGGCCACGTTTCATGACAGCCTCGTTGCTTGGTGATGGCAAAGATGGGGATGAAGACTCTGGACTAGATGCGTCTTTGTTGGAGCGAGGTTTGGGGACAGGGGCTGAATTGTCGATGCTTTTAGTCTTGCCTATAAGGTTACCTTCACTGAAGTTGCGTGGAAGAGCACTGTTGTGGCAGTTGCTCATCTCGTACACACTGGTGGCCTTGCTCATGTGTATGTCAGACTGCTTGCGGGGGGCAGGAGTTGGGCCATCAGATGAGCTAGGGGTAGAGGCATTGCTACCTGTGGCCGGTGTGGAAGCTGTACGCAGGACAACAGATTCTGACATCACTTGTAACAACTCACAATGAAAAGAATTTCACAGAGCCATTTAGATTGCATTCAAATACAAATCTTAAATAGAAACGAGCTGACACAACTTGTTTTTGGCAAGATTTAAAAAAAAAGGCAAATGCAACAGACCTGGAGAAGGCTGTATAGGCGCAGGTAGTTCCTCACTGTGACCAGCTGCTAACAGCTTCTCTATAAGCTTCTCAGCCTCCTCCACTGACCCCGCATGACCCATATGGGTAACATTAGTCGGCATACTGATACGATGCACCTGTCAGCAACAGACACTTAAATGACACGTGCTGGATATCAAATGTAAACTGTCAGCCTCAATAAAAGTAGACGGCCATCTTACCACGTTAGACTTGCGGTTGGCTTTTGGCATCATGTGGGGCCTCATGATCTGTCTTGGAGCTGCTCTCTCGGTTGTGACAGAAGACTTAGTGCCGTGAGCATTGTCAGAGCTGGTGGGGGCTGCTCCCGTGGTGGAGGCAGTGGGTTTAGGTGGACCGCCTGGTGCCGTAGGTCTTGTCGGGGGTGGGGGACGGCTAGGGGGGTGCACCAGGTCGAGGGGGCTTGGGCTTCTCTCTCTGAGGGAAAATCACATGCGCACATTTCGGACTGACTGAATGATAAAATTTTCATCTGTTTGTTTGAAGATACCAGCTCCTAACCATTTGAAGGGATTTTCCTGGTTCAACTTCCATATGTACATGGCTGGGGGAGGGTCTAGCCTGTACAGGTTGTGGGGCGCCAGGTGGTATAGAAGTGACCCCACCAGGAGCACCAGGGGGGCGGGCTTGGTGCTGAACAGGGCCTGGTGAAGGGCTCAAACGCCGACCTGGACTCTTATTTCGTGTGTCTGCAATATACCCCAACAAGAACAGCTATAACACCCTAGCAAATAAATGCTAATGAACCAAAAGTTGAATACCAGAACAGAATGGTGTTATGTAAAATGAAAAGAGAAAAATGAGTGGTTCACCAGGACTTCGGCTCCTGGACCTTATGGAGAAAGGGTCCTGAACACTGAGGATATTGACATCTTCATCATCATCTGCAGGTAAATGGAAGCAAGTATAATTTGTAGAAAAAGTTTTGAATGCTTGCTTGAATCAATTTACTGTACTGGAGTACTGAACACAAAATATTTAAGTTTGTTCAATGCCATTTGATTTGATGAGTGTGTAGTGCTTGCAATAAATGAATCATGAGATTTTCCACTATTTAATAGAATGCAGTAACAACAGAAGATTATCTATCAGAAAACAGATAATCATCGTTTCAGAGCAATAAGAAGAAACAATTCTAGAAGTCATGCTATCTATCTAACAGAAGTTTTTGAGTTGGTTGGCTTACCATCCATGTCAAAAGACATAGTCGGGATGGAGAAGTCCTCGCCCAGCAAGCTGCTTCTGTTCATGTTGAAGAGAGCTGCTGTGTTACTCCTCACCAGACTCATTTCCTGCTCCACCTGTGCCTGCCAATCAGGGCTCAGTAGGCGGAGCTTAATGACCTGACCCCCCATCTCTTTCTTGTCAAAGGTTAATGCCAGAAGGGCTTCTTGACCATCACGGAATGTAAGCATCATGTCTTGGTCGACAAATCTGGAATGAAAATATCCTGCTTTGAAATGAAGGGGCATTGTTGTACACTTTGCTCAGATTTTTAATAGTAAGCTGTATGATTACTGATACAATTAGTGGCCCCCCTCGTATCTGGCCATCCCTTCTGCCTGCGGAAAGTGGAAGTATGCGTGAGGGCCGGTTATGAGGGGACCAGTCCGAGGTATACAGAGGTTGAGGCTGTTCACTCAGCTGTTATTTTATACAGCTGATTTGATTCATTCTGAGGTTTCAATGAAATATAAAAATGAACTATAGCCTAATGAAACAAACCAAACAAACTTAATTAGCCTGATTAAAAGAATAAAAATTATAGGTTTCCTTTCTTTGTGATTGTCAGTATGTAAGCCTACAAGGGGGAACCACTGTTTGGCCCATTATCAGAATTTATTCCTAATGAGTTTCAGTAACAACATGAGTTTTCTTCAGAAAAGACAAACTAGTACATGTAAATTATTCATCACAATCAAAGGAATAGCATACTGCAAAATATAATCTTCCTCACCTGACCAGTATGATCTCACCAACTTCACCCAGAGCTTCCAAGATCTCATCGATCAGATCATCGCTGAATTCACACTCATTAGCCAGTGAGACAACCACAGTGCCATCTGGTGGGCCTAATTTCTTCACCACCTCGTGGAACACTTCATCGCGTTTGTTTGAATCTACGTGGAGTACATCCACGTCCAGTATAGCCATGACAGGCCTGTAGGAGCACGAGGCAAGGTGTTATTAACAACTACATCACAAACGGCAACAGATGTGCAGATGCAGAGTTGAAGTGTACCTGTGGTCTGATGTTTTCAGCTCTGCCTTGTTGTAGAGCAGCAGCTTCCCTTGGTAGCATGGTTCATCTTCACTGTATTCTGCAATAAGCATAAAGGTATGAAAATAATCATTAAAGTGCACTTTGTTTAGGTAGACAAAGAGGTCATGTCTTAGATACCAAACCAGATTAAAATTAAATAAGAAAAAATGAACGAAATGGCCATGATTAAGTCACTAGTGACAACAATGAGGAAACATGCTGTTAGAAAAAAAGGGATGTTCATTGAAACAATACAGGTCTTAGTAGAACAACATGCAGATGTGTACATACTTGTATCATATGAATCCCATGATAATTGGGTTAAAAAAAGCCATTCAAAGTATAGACACTAGAATACTGGTATTCAACATACTGTTTATATCATATCTATCTACAAAAAAAGGCAAAATATCCCTACAAGAGTTGTGATAATATGCTTTCAAACACCTTTAAGTCGAGGTATTTGGTGGCATCTGAGCCAGCAAGCAACATACGGTTAGCAACATAGCAAGATGCATTGGTTGATAAAACACATTAACATGCAACCCATCCCCCAGAGAAATTGACTAAGGGGGGTGGGGGGAGGGGTTAGTTAACAACAGCAAATGAAGACTTAAATCTTCAATTTATGCCAGTGATCTGACCAGAACTTTATATTTATTAGTAAAGAAAATAACCATAAGCCATCAGTCCTAAGAAGATGAGAGACAAACAAGGTCAGATCAGAGAGCTCACCTTCCATTCTCCGGCTTTCTACTATCGACTCTGATAACATTATATAGATTAAAGAATCCTTTAGTGCTCAGCAAAAGTCTGAGGAAAATGTATTAAATTCTTGAGAAGACTTCAGTGAAACCCTGATCTTACGTGCCTAGATTTAATGTGAATTTGCCAACAACGCGATGATAGGAGCTGGGTTTTTTTTTACAACCATCATGTTAAGAAGTACCCCAATTCCGTGTGATCTGTTTCTTTCAAGATGATTTATAATGGACCCAATGAATCACTTTATAACAGGGTTTCACTGGGTTTTCTATTCTGCCAGTGGTTGACAGCAACCATGGAGCAATGCACAACAATTTTTTTTAGAAAATGATAGGATGTCTCACTGAGTGAAATGCAAATTAGATATACTTAAATATGAGAAAATGATCCACAACAGCAAATAAAGAGAATCACAACAATAATACCACATATTGTGCAGTGTTAATTGTGTCAAACAAACCCTGTTACACCACACCAGAGATGGGATATACCTTTAGCGCGAGGCAGTTCCTTGCGTCTCCACAAGACCCGGTCAGTCCAGGCTGGTATACGGTTCTTCTCGCTCGAGTCATAATCATCACAGAACAAGTCATACTTGTAAGTTGGGGCAAAATTAGTCTGTCCCTCATTGAAACCTCCAAACACCTGCAACAAGTGGCATTGCTCAAGTCAGTCCTCGTCAGTGGATACTTCATACGAGTTACTATGATAGACTTATAATAAATTAACATAAATTTGACAGTCCACAAATCAGTGTTTAAGATCTCAAGTTACTATGATAAATTAACCTAAATATAACTCTCCCTGAATCATTGTTTAATATCTCAGTAAGTTAGGTATGTAATGAGTGTGCAGAACTCACGTTGCCAGCCTGACGCTGGGCATTGAGTTGATCACAGGCCTGCAATGCCCCCCAGTTCTCTTGCCTAATCAGCTCTTTTACTTCCTCATTCCCCAAATCTATCCTGTAGTTGAAGTCACCACACCAGTACAGGTAGTCATGGTGCCAAACACGCTGGTTCTGAAACACATAGAATAACATAGTTGGTATTTTACTTATTTTACACTGCATTTCACATATATATCACGGTAAACAATAAATGATCTTAAACGCATATCACAATATCTTATCACAATACTGATAGATAAACAGGTAACATTATCTGTACTTTGTTGGGTTTCTCAACATGGATGATGTCCATATGAAATGTGACTCACCGAAGGGAAGCAGATTTTCTGAGCTATTTCATGGAAGTCAGCATTGCGTTCTTTCCACTGAGACTGGCCTGCAGCGAAGTGGGAGCATACGAAACACATGGAGCTACTGTGGTAGTTGAAGCGGATCGCTACAGCACCCTTGTTACCGGTGGCGCCACCTAGGCCTGTCTTCACGACATCAAGGCTCACATCTCTGTCACATGAACAGAATCACAGGGGATGGTACAAAACTTACGTAACAATCAAACACAACAATAAGGACAGCACAGTTTATACACTGAAAATCTCTAATAAGTTGTAATACTGTACAATAGACATCCTGCTTTAATCAAGTTCATTCGCTTTGGTTTGAGATTCCTCATGTCGCACGTACCTGACATATGGGGCATGCTGGGGGCGGATGAATACAAACAGACAGACGCCGACCAACTGGCCTGATGTCAGCAACACGTACTTATTCTCCCGAGACAAGTGTTTCTGTAGATAGGCCCCCCATTCCTTCTGGTTGGTGGTACTGAAACCAACAACAATACAATAAGACAAATTAGTACGTTTATATTTCAAAATCACAAAAATACTATTGGCTAAAAACCATCAAATTACATAACAAATAAAAATATAAGATAATAATATACATTTTTATCCACCTTCTGGTGTTGATAAATGGTACAACTGATATCAGATGGACAACCATACCTTGCACTCATAATATTACTGGCATTCAGATCAACAATCTCCTCAAATCCAATCGCAAAGATGTCGACAGGCTTTGTCCAGTCTGTACCAGGGTCCATCATTTCTGAGGTAAAACACGCAATAAAGAGCTAATTTTCTAAGCAGTCATTTCTAAGCAGTCATAGCATAATGCTTTATATGCACTTAACATGATGAGCAAGATAATTCTTCAATGCAATTGTATCAAAAAGTCAGTTACACACTTCACAAGCCATCATCCAAATAGCACAGTTCTATTGAGCCTCACAGGGACGATTCAAAAGGCACCGATTGAAGCTACAGGTTTTAATGTATACCAAGAAAAGCACCTGGTTTTTTCATCTGTGTGTGGGCAGGCAGGTCTAACAGCCAGTCCGTGATGTGTTCATGCTTGAAGGCAATGCTGCGGAAGTGCTTGCCTCCATTCACATTCCAGGTTCCACAGGCCACACGGGCTGGCTTGTTCTCGGTGAAGGTCGGATGGGCCAGGACCATGCCTCGCCAGATGTCAGGGGACGCTGAGACAAACACAGGCAAAGTGGAATCATAGCTATGAGAAACACAACAGGGGCGCATGTCTCTGAGTCTTGACATCATGTCAAACTTTAGCTTCAGACAAAATACAACAACGATAATGATATTTTGGAGTCGCGTAAAGACATTTGCAATGAAAAACACAGAATCGTGACCATCTGTTAAATCTGAAAGACTAAGTTTATTAACAGAATAGCATTTGACAATCGTTACCGTAGAGGTTGGCCATGTCGAGAAGAGCTCTCCCTTTGTCTGCCCACTCACTGCGCATAGCACTGCCCAACAACATCATGTCTATAGCTTCCTGCTTCGTCACATCCAGGAAGTTATTCTGGATCGTACGGCTAGCTGACCGAGCAGCATCAGTCGCCTGAAGCACCAAGAGACCAACTCATTCATTTCCCACACACATTCTGATCAAAGATTCCATCACAACACATAAAGAGACCAATTACTTTAACAAGAAAGACACTGTTTTCCTGCGAATCAAGATGTTACTTTCCAGATACCTAATTGCCAGTAGTTTGTGTGCATGCTTATTTACTATGCTCATCATATCATACCCCAACACCTTCCTTATCATGGGTGAAGGGGTTAGCACATGCAGCTTGTAATGATACTAATGAGTGTCAAAGCACTGTGTATTCAGCAATCAACCAACAACATAACCAATCGTGTATCTGAGAAAAACCGAATCATTTATGGCCAGAGCAAACTGAAGTCTTAATTCAAGCAACTTTCAATTTGCATTCAAGACTTTCTAATAAACATTTGTTGTAGCTAAACAGTAAAAAAAAGACCGAGATAGCAAGTCTAGGGGATACCTGCTGGATTCTTACCAGTATTTGCATGACAAAAAAAGAGGTTAGCTAACCACAGGGAATTCACTGAAAATCAATAAAAAAAAACCCAGGTCAATAAAATCATAATTTTCAGGCTGATAAATATGGGTACATATACTGACTAAGATTATACACCTCAACACATATGCCAATGGAGCAATGAGCTGCATGATTATATGTGATAGTGTCGAAATCACTTTAAGCGCTGTGAGTTATTGCAAGTTAGGCCTGTGTGAGGATAGTGGATACCAGGCATTAAGAACCCATTCTACAAACATGCAAGATTAGTGGTTGTCATGCGGCATCTTCCCAGCAACCCTCCTCTCAGACATGATTAATTTCATTCACAATTCATCCATCAGTCATCACTGTACAGATTTATGAAATCACATGATGGAATCACTCACTGTTTCTTCTTCCATGCCATCCATTCATTCACAACATGAATGAATATCATTCAATCATTCACATATTCATTAAATCAACAACTTCCAAATGTTTTCTCTCAGTAAATCGTAATATTGCGCACAATCACTGTGCAGTAGCACTACAGTTTATGTGCAAGTCTTTTGTTATGTGTTAACCCAGCACCACAGCCACTACAGCGTCAGATGACACACCGTATATCTCATCACTACCTCTAGCAATGACCCAATCATACTCTACCTTGTGTATCTGTCCTCATACACCAAGTATCACACATCATGTTAGACATCAAATCAACATGCGTATTACGTGAGGTTAACATGAACTACTCGCTGCATCACACTCTATGTTACGTGGCACACATGCAGGGAATACCTAGTGCTGTTACAGATGATCACCTACCTTGGACCGGCCCCCGCCGAGAGCACCTGTGCCTGCGTATATGCGACTCACATGGTCCCCGTTTAGAGACCACATCTGCTTGTACACCTCCGTGAAGCGGGAGACCATTTGAGCTTTGTTGACCAAATTGAGGGCCTCCAGCTGCTGGGGTAGTACCTATTATCACACAGCACACACATAATCATTATATCTTGTTGACAAAGTTTGGAAAAATGATTTATGCGCAGATGTATCAGCTAAACAT
Organism: Urechis unicinctus; assembly: GCA_034190875.2. Taxonomy (NCBI): domain Eukaryota; kingdom Metazoa; phylum Annelida; class Polychaeta; order Xenopneusta; family Urechidae; genus Urechis; species Urechis unicinctus. The sequence goes on along the minus strand of CM067358.1, from coordinate 45,467,210 downwards.
AAATGATTGCACCTGTACATCAATTCTGAGGGAAAGTAGGACACTCCATGCATGAATACAAGTTTATAGATAAAGGATTACCTCCAATCCCAGCAATGCTTGTACAGCATTGGTCCTATCAAGACAGTCCAGGCAATTTGTTCTTATTGTTCCCCGCTGTTCACTGGAAAATACACGATTTATACAATACAACCTAATATCAAACACATATAGATCTGAGATTTGGATTTTCAAAAAAATCATCCACTGACTTTTTGATCTCTCCTTCTGAGCAGTGGAAGAATCCAAACTCTTCCATGGACTTCTTGAGTCTGTCCTGCAGTTTACTCAGGTTTTTTGTATTGCCCCCTCTGCATTCTGTGTGGTAGTCGAACGCTATATGTGGCACGGTGTCGTGATGTGGTGAAGCTCTGTGGTGACTCTGCACAAAAACCATACACAAAGCTACCTAATTACTCTTGTAATTATTGCATTTTTGGTATGCAAATTCAAGAACAAAAATCAGGATGGAAACTTATACACAAGGCTTGCATATCTTTTTGTAGAATAATAAACTTTACGATCTTTACCACAGATACATGATCCAACCGAGCGTTATGATCGGTAATCATAATGATCACAGACAATTTATGAACATACGACATTATCTACTTGCTTGGTCAGAGTCCCGGGTTGGGGGGGGGGGGGGGGGGGGTGGGGGTATAGAGGTTGTGTATATGTGTTGTATAATAACGACGGGGTATGTTTTTTCAGCCTCTTGACGTGTACGACGGGTTTTTGGTCCTCACACTTGTACAACGGGGTAAGTTTTTCAGCTTCAATCTGTATGACGGGTTATACATTCGCATAATACCTTGTACAACGGGGTATGCTTTTAGCCATTTTGACCTTGTACGACGGGTACGGGTTTTTGAGGTCCCGCGGCACACCCCTATCCAGAATAAGGCCAAGTGCCCCCCCTGGGGTCAGAGTATATGTGGCCCATTTCATTACAAACATTTCCGATGCAAAAGCATGAGTTTCGATATACAACATAATATCAAATGCTCCTCGCCCTATATAGTCTCATCTTCCATGTAAAGTTCAATTATAAAAGTTTACCAAATTGCAAGGGCAAGTGGGGGGGGGGGGGGGGGGGAGTGAGAGTGTGGGTCGCAGGGGCAGGGTGGAATGTGACATTTACACAAGAACAATGAAACCTCCTTCAGTAAAACTTAACAAAAACACCACTGGAAAACCTCATTATTATGATCTGATATGTTAATCTAATCTCACCTGAAACACCTGACTCAGCATGTGTTCTCCTTCCTTGATACCTAGCAGGTTGGCAACCACCTGCCCTCCGTATCTCTGTTTCTGAAGGATGAAATGGCGATCGAAGGCAGGAGCAGAGGCCTCGTAACCACGTGACATCTTCACTTTATGTGAACCCACCTGAGTACAATTAATACGTCATTTCAGTATCAACAAAAACAGACTTAATTTCCATAAATGTATTACATCCTACATACATCTTGTAGAAACAAATTATATAAGACAGAAGTCCATACTGAGCAAAATAAGAATTATTATTCTGTATTTACAAAAGATTATCAAGATATTGACTGACATATGAATTGAAACATTACATGTACTGCAAGTCAGGAATGAAATAAAGCGAGGAAACATGATATACCAATACAGGGACAAGGTAAGGCATTTACAAACAAAGATAAGTTACTTCTAAGAGTGGGAGAAAATATGGAATACATTTCCAATGTCAAAAGATTTATGAACCATCTAAAAAACACCCGCAGATGGCCTAGAATCGGCAGACAGACAAGAAAACACAGGAGGATTTGTAATACATTGAAAGAACCCTTTGTAAGAAAGCATCCCTTGTTGTGTTACAATATACAGTGTCATGGGCTTGTCATAATTCAATTGCTTAGCAACTGTTACATGATACAATAAAATTACAATCATGAAGGTTCATACATTTGCTGTATACAAGGAAGAGCTTCTAAGTGGAGCACGCTTTGTACCAAAGTACTGTACATTGCAGTTTACATAAACAAACATCACAAGGTTTGAGGTTTTTAGACACTAACAGTAACACCAACCTCAACTCTCAACTAAAAAAAAATTGTAATTGTGCATGACTCATGTGCTGTAGCACCAGGCACACAAGATCTCTGTTTGTTTTAGTAGGCCCTCATGACTAATCCTGGCTGTTTTACCCAACTTGCCTAACAACAAATGGGGTCAAAGGTTGCTCAGGCCTGAGAAAACATCATGCATTGTCAACAGATGAGGCAGGATAAGGGTTTATGCGAGGAATGCTTGATCATAATATGCTACATACCTGGAATCCAGGTTGCTCCCAGAACAGGGGAACTGAACCTCGCGTCTGAATGAATGAACAGGTCTGGTTGTCCAGGTAGATAACCTGAAAAACAACATGTGCTAAAGGTTATTCCAAAGAAGTATTAATCAATTTGAACAAACAAAAACTAACAATTTCTTGTCAATTTATGATTTCTTTGGATAACAGTTGTTCTTTTCTTCTTACTTGTTCTGTGTACGGAGCAACTAGAAGTGCCAAGCACATACCTGTACAAATCAGCCCAAACATCTGTACCAATCAACTCACACAACTGCAAAAATCATCCCACATCTATCACAGTCAACTCATGCATCTGTCACAATCAACTCACACACCTGTCGCAATCAACTCATATGCCTATCACAATCACCTATCATAATCACCCACCTGTACAAATCAACTAATCCACCTGTACACACCAACTCACACATTAGTACAAATCAACAAACCCTCCTGTACTCATCAACTCAAACACCTGCACTAATCAACCCACCTGTTCTGTTTCAACAAAGTTGGCCACATGTCCGTCATCATTGACACCCCGCACATTGAATCGCGTGCCTGCCCTCTCACAACTCAGACGCGATATGAGACAAGCCTTGCCCTGGCGCTGGGCAGCATAGATGGTGCGGATCTCAACACCTCCACACATTACCTTGAGCAACCACCCCATGCAATCAACATTGAAGCGTTGGAGATGAAGATGAAGAGTGCGGTTCCTGTTACATGAGGGATAAACAAGTGTATGATGTAGAATGATTCCTGTTATTGGATGATGATTGTTTTTAAATCAAAATGTTAGACTGAAAGCTCCTAATGTTGATTTGGAGCTTTGCCACTATTTTAAGCAGATATTACATACCATAAAACACTGATATTTATCATTTAAACTTAAAGAAACCAGGGTTGGGGGAGAATAAAATACACAGTCAGCATGTGGTTCATTAGAGAAAGTTCCTCACCAGAAGAATCGATTATCTGTTTCATGAGCTTGAAGACATCGTTGAGCACAGAGACTGAGATCAAATTGCGGCCCAGCTGATGACCACGAGAAGTAAAACGTCCCCGAGTTCAACAGCTTACGAACCTCTGTCACTCTTTCATCATCGGATGCCACTCCTCTGAGGGAGTGGAATACTGTGGATGTGACACGGAATATCTCCGAATCGCCTATCTTACCGACTGAGATACAGCCCGACACCATGACTAGGTAAAGAATGATTTCTTCTCCTGTGAACATGACAAGCACAACTCTGTGGATATGCCTACATTCACCTCCTCAATCAGACCTCCAGTTTTGACAACTATTAGCATTATCTACTAACTTTCTGTATAAGATAGAAGAGGATATATTCCTGTCAATTCACCAATATGCCATATATCTGTCACTCTTACATAAAGTATACTTCTATGCAATATACTTCCATATACATGATGGTGAGGTAATTTGATACAGACTTCAGCTTTTATTATGATTAGTACAATGTATGATTTGTACAAGCACATTGAATGTAAAAGCGAGATTGACACGCACCTGCATTGACGCTGAGCACACCCAGACAACCATAGGCATCCAGCACCTTGTTGTATTGCTTCTTCACTGTCTCACTTTCTGATAAAGCTGAAGCCAACAACATATAACATATACAGCCATAATTTGTATAGGTAAAGGGAAATGAAATGAAATACTGGGGTTTTACATCACTTTCGACAAAGAGGTGGTTACATGGCTGTGAGAGATAAAGATGATTGTCCCATGGCCCACTTAGCACACACCCATTACCCGTGCCTTTGTGTGATACCCACACTGCTGGTAAGAAGGTCAAACGGGAAACCATTGAGCAATTAGGTTGGGTACATACAGTAGGGTGGGACTTTGTATGGGACTATTAAATAATAAACAGAAAATTATCATCATCATCATATACATACGGTTCACCTCAATGGATGAATATATATTTATTTGGATGAATATATATATTTGGAAAATCCAGAGTTGGCATTTTCTCAAATACAAATTTGCCTGGTTGACAGCAAAACGATCATTATGAAGTAAAATTCATATCAGTATGTCAAATACAAGTGGTTACAAGAAAATGGTGAATCACTTATCAATAAGAAACATCAAAGAATTCAATGTCATGATAAGGGCCACTCCAGCAAGATAATGAAACTACTTGTGATTATGTTAACAGACATATATATATATAGTAACCTGAAACAGGTGAGAACTTTGGGTAACATGTAGGTCATTATCATGTAACTGAGAGGAATAATACAACCAAACCAGGCAACTATTACATCAACACGAGACATACTTTCAATTATTGATATGAAATCTCTCCATTATATTGGTTGAGGACCTTTTAGCATTGAGCCCATAAGCTGAGGCTTGAATAGGCTGACATAAGCAGCACCCTGTTAACGTTTTGTTCTGAGATGACCCTGTTAAGCCTGGTCTGTTGATGCAATATCCTCTTTCATAGGATCACTTGAGGCAAGTTATTCTAACCTTTGATGAGGCAGGGCTACAGACAGAGCAGTTTGCACTGGGGGACAGGCACATCCTCTTCAGTTACAATGTAATGTATGAGTATTAAATGGAGGTGATGACAGGCCATTCACAGTAAGTCATCAGGATTGGGTGCAGAGGTTCAATGATAAATGAATCAAACTGGGGACATCAGTTGACAATGCAATCTTTGATTTGGTCATGGGTTATAATAGGTGATGTAAAAAAGGTGATGCTTCATAGGGAATGCTGGGGCTGCAATAGTCATGACAAGCAAGTATTAATGATGCTTTTTGTGAATCAACAAACTAATAGTGTCCAATTTCACTTTAAGATACAATTCCAATGACCCTGCACACACAAGTATTTACATATTTGAGTATTACAATGGACAAATTTAATCAGGGTGTTTTTGTCTGTTGTGTGTTATTGTCATACATGTGTCTATCACCAGAAGAAACACGACACAAGTATCATCATTATAAGCCATATATTCAAAATTAACAAAGGATCCATCCAAGATTCCTTTGCTTACGGTCATAAGAAGCAGGTGTTCATGGATGGCAGAAGCAGCTTGTGGTCATCAAGTATGCAATAAATTGCCAGAACAGTATTTTGTTTAGAAATATGTCTCATCAACACACACAAAGGGATGAACAATTTACAATGATATTTCCCAATAAATTTCAATGTTTTGTACCCACAAAAGAATAAAATACTTTTCATGTGATGTTGTTCACAAATCTGGAGAAACGATGATGCAGACAATGCCTGAACGGTGAGTTATACCGGTACATTGTGATCTCTATATGAAAGATAACAATTTTGATAATGGAAGGGTTGTCTGTCATATTTGCACCAAATGCAAAATATCAGTGCTTTATGGGGTAGTTGAAGCAAGATGATGTGTTCATTTCTTAATTGTTTCAAGCAACTACAGCACCAACAACCACATGGACTGTGATAAGACCAAATCAAATAACAAGCATTTCATTTGAGTTGACATGCATTTATTATGGTTCTGCAATATGCATGTGTGTATGTCTACAGGCTGTTGCAGAGATTACACACTCAGACCCTGGATAACGGTAGGAGGTGAGGTAGGGCTCATTTTAAAGTGTGAATCAGCAAACAATCGGTAAAATGCACTAAAGAAATAAATATGCCAATGCCCTTCTAGTTCTAGTAATACCAGGAGTCATAATACATACTTGATTTGTGTACTCTATTTCTAGCATAATTCTAATAACTGACTATACAATATCGATCTCTAAAACATAATCTTCATGGATAACGGAGTTGGTAATGATATTTAATAGGGGCTGACCCGGTGGGGGGGGGAGCACTTGGCCTTATGCCGGGTAGGGGTGTGCCTCGGGACCTCGAAAACCTGTACCAGTCGTACAAGGTGAAAATGGCTAAAAGCATACCCCGTCGTACAAGGTATTATTCGAAAGTATAACCCGTCATACAAGGTGAAACTGGTGAAAAGCGTACCCAATTGTACAAGGTATTATGAAAAACATACCCCGTTGTACAAGAGCTAGGCCCAACAAAACCTGTCATACAAGCAGAGAGGCCGAAAAAACATACCCGTCGCGCGACACATATATACTACCTCTATACACTTAAGTGACCCCCCCCCACCCAAGGTGCTGATGCTGTCAGTGTCAGGTGTTATCTTTCCAGGTAGCTCTTGCGAACCAAGTACGGGAGATGTTGCTGCACTCCTGTTGTGAACAAGGTAATACAACCTGACGTTCCCCAGTCACCGTTCACTTTGGTCAGTTGGGCTATTTGAAGTATTTTCAGGGACAGTGTTCAAGTTGGTAAGGCTGATGAGCCACAGAGGATGATACCAATCAACACAAATTAGCTACTAAAGAATTTGTCAGCAGCATAGGTCCAAAGAATAGCTATATAATCATAAACCAGAATAATGAATTGCTTATGTATGATGAACTGTGATTAATGTAGGCAAAGAAACTCCGCCTCTGACAGTGCCGCGCTATTTACAACTGTAAGGTGGCATCAGATCATCAAAACACCAGGGGCGAGTGCCTTGCCTATGATTAATACAGAGAAATCACTCGCAGACTCACAGAGGACGGCAACAGCGTCCGATTCAAACATCAATGTATCTTCTTTATTTCTGTTCTCGAGAAGCACACTGTATGGAGGATCTTGCTTATGGTGAATACGGAAACTCTTGCTCATCGCCATGATGGTATCTTATGAGTGTTTCCTTCTTTGTTTCGTTCCCACTCACAGTCTAATGTAATCATTCATCGGTTCATTTCTGTCATCCAGCAGAGGAAGCGATCTAATGAGACTCCGGTCTCAAATCAAATTCGTCTATAACGCTATCGTTTAGTCAAGGTTAGTCTTGCTGTGAGTAGCCCCCCTATCATTTCAATTGACGCTTAAGCTCACTTATTAGGGTCATATGATATCTGACTGCAAAAAGATGCGGTTAGCGGCATGAATAAGCAGATAGATCTTTGGAGATGGTCAGACAGATGTAATGAGAATGAGCATTCTTGGTTATCATAACGATCATTGACAAACAATCATAAATTGGTGGACTATAAACTAGTCACATTTAAATTCAACTTATTGAGCATTTATAAAGGATCATGGCATAAAACTCAAATACTTGTTAATTATCAAACATAGTTTTCAAGTTCAACTTCTTATAAAGATCAAAGTAAGAATCAAGCACTCATAATACTCATTTGCCATTACGTAGTAGGTAATGGAACAGGTTATTCCACATGAGAAACCACAAGTACCAAAGCCAATAATTAATAAGATGAAGGTGATTTTCCAAGGGTGCTGTTGATGTTGATATAATTAAACATGGACATCATACATTTTATCAAGCTCAATTTTATGGTGCAGTCCCCGTAGGGTAGATTACTGTGAGTCTGATGGAGTGCAAGTATGCTGAACTAGGTTAAACTAAGCTGAACTATATTAAGGAATTTGGGTGATGAGTCTCCGAAAGGTTCAGATAAGCATGTTAAAGTAAGGTTAAACCCTTTAAAGTAGTATAATCTCACTAATTTGGGCGCGGCTTCCCCACGGAGAGGTACAGAGTGGTATCTAAGCTTGAGTACGATAGACTACAGAAGCAAGAGTATGTTTGAGTACACTAGGAGGTATGTTAGAATACGCTTCAGTTAGTTAGCATCATGGATGCAAATTTTGCCTCTAACATACCACTCTTCAGAACATGTCCAAAAATTAAATCAACAATCGCGGCTCACTTAAGTTAGCATCACGGACAACTACAGTTCGGTATGGATACCGGTATGTTCAACTACCTATAATGTCAGCATACATCATGTTCAACTACCTCCACAGATATGTGACCTAGACTTTACCCTGATATGGGTCAAAGTCACAAACAAATTAACAAGAAACTATTTTGATCACCTTTAATATGATACATTAAGATTCATCTGATAGGTTGTGTTCATAGTACATATACATTTCATTTCCATGTCTTAAATATATACAACAAACAATACAATATTGTCACATGCTTCAGTAGAAAACAATGTACTTCTAATCATACATTCACACTTATTCACTGACAAATAAATTTGTTCACTACATCCAAAATACAGTAAATCTACCCTTGGCAATGGAGCAGACAAAACAGACATTTCACCAAAAATGTACTTTTTTTCCCCTCATCTTTTGACCATTCATCTAATCAAGCAATCTCTGCAACCTAAACCCAAACCAGCTAGATTCATTGCAGTGACATGAGTCATTCATGGCAATGGGTAACCATCCTTGGATATACAAACAATTTATCCATTTATGGATATTCTAGACAAGCTGTTGCCATAAATCATGAGGAAAAGTGGAAAAACTTTCTTTGGCTCAGTTCAGAGTGAACATCAATACACCTGGACTAAGCAAATATAAGTTACTCCAGTTTCCCTCATTTGGTCTTAAAAACTATTCATTGTAATGGGAATGCAAACCATGCATGTGTATTAACAACACTGCAAGGTATATTCTTCCTTGACCTTGGTTCAAAGATGGTTTGAAGTAACATTGATAAATTAGGAATCGTGATCTATATCAAAGCGACGCTGCGTAGAGAAGCAGTTGGCGAGAGTCTTATGGGAGCCACCTGCTATGATGAACGACCAGATGGCAGAGGCCACAAGGACCACATAGGCTACAACCAGAGTTGCTACATACTGTGGAGGGTTCATCTGATTCAACAAGGTCTATGAAACACACAATAATCAACAAAAATCAAGATTAAATCATATTACTTTTAGATAATTAATGTTAGTAATTGGTTTCATTTGTCTGAATTATACAAAAATTAAATAAAAGAAGTGGTATTATTTCTTTTATAAGCATACATTCAACCCAGATGGCTATTGCTCATGAGTGATGGCATTAGATTGTAATCCAACTTACCAGGCATGACACCAGCATGTGGGCTAAGACCACTGCGATGGGCTGCATGTACATCTTCTTATCCAGACCATTGAAGAATATAACTCCCCAGAATGTGTGCAACATGATAACACACAGTGTCATGAAGGCTGGAAACCCAAGCATACAAACTGATTAACCTACTCATCATCTGCAATAAATGCATGCTTGAAAGTTGAGTCCAGTATAACAGATGTAGCATATCATAATAATGAACAAGACCTTAAGCTCAGTGATTACTGTCATCATTTACAACTAAACGTTTTGAAGAGGCTGAATCATAACGTTAGTTGTTCTTCATTACACATTTGAGGTACACTCGTTAATTTAGGGTCACATTACACTCAAATTACAACACATTGGCATAGTAACTGAATCACATTAGAGAGGTTGGGAAAATGTGTTGGCAACAAATCCATAAAAACAGTTGATGATTACCTGAGGCTATGAAGAAGTGTTGAGAGTCACCATAGATGCCCATTGTCCCCGGTCCAGTCATGTCAGCCAACACATTGACAAGAGCAAATGCTCCATTGATCACACCAAAGCCGAGACCAGAAACTGGAACAAACATACACCAGAATGATATCAAACAAATATTCAAAACAATAGCTTAAACAAGTTAAGCACAACATTAGAAAATTTAATCCATCCTACAAAATCATACGCTTACACCCAAATGGCAAAGCAAAGAAATATGCATAATGAGCACTATCAGGAGTAGGAAGCTGGCAGATGTCCAATTAGGTGTACCATAGGCCATGAGGTGGCGGTTGTTGACCATTGTAGTCGTGCTTCCTCCTGCTTCCTCCTTCCATACCGCCTTCAAACCCTCTTCTGCTTTCCTACAACCACAATATGCATTCAATTTTAAGGCCAATATCAAAAAAATATCCTTCACCATTCTGATTTCATGGTGACTCAACCAGATTGCGCTATCTCTAATCAGTTAATTGTATTCTAGATTATAAGCCAGAAGATTCAAATTGATTGCACAATGATTGACAAGACTTTGATCATTAATATTGAAGCTGGAATAGCAGTATAGAATATGGACAAGTTTTTAAAACTACAAACCCATAATTACAAAGAAGAACTGAGGGTCATGTGTAAAAGTAGATGTATAAGCACACCTGAGTAAGAGGAAGAAACAGAAACGTGATATTTCCTGGAAAAGAACCGAGAACACCAATCCAAAGGCAATATCCTCCCTCAGGGGCACAACGATATACCAGAGTATCGATGAGAAGAGTAGGGCTAGCAGCCAAAAGAACGCGCTGAAACAGAGAGGCCACATAATATTATCAAACATTTTAAACACTTTTAATAAAATCTTTACAAAACAGGGATTATATTTATTCAAACAAATATATTATGATTCCATAATAGTTATACTGAATAAATAGCTATTTGAAGGGAGAAGATAACCAACCTTGCCATGAGAACTATCACTCTAAGAGGATCTCTAGCTATAGTGAATATAAACATAGCAAGTGGTAGTCCATATGCCACAAAGGCACAACCAAAAAACTCCATCTTTGTCATCTTGCACGTTGTTTGGTTTCAATTCTGCAGCAGACAATCAAAACACGATAAAAACTGAAGGAAAAGAAGGTTAAGCTAAATTTCTCGAGCCAATAAGATATCAGGGTTAGCACTATGGGAGAGCCATCAATGTTTATTTCAGTGATAAACCAATAATCCATAGTTCAAACATGGACTGGATTCTCATAAGTGTTGATACTTTAGTTCATAGTTAAGTACCAAGTTAAGGTTTTATAAATAATTCAAATTGAGTTCTTTATACCTGATAATGTTAACAAGTGAGCTTTATCTTAGAATTGGTCTGGGGAAACTGATGACAAATTGAAGTAGATGGTGTATTGGTCCAAATTAGATAAAGTTTTAGAAACCAAGCGAGGCTTAAATAATGGCCTAAAATCATACTTTAACACAAAACCAGATCTCCCCTGCAGTTGATGGGTCATCAGTTGGGGTGTCAAAGGGCAATGCTATTCTTCCATGTATACAAATCGCTAAAAGCAATATTTCTAGTCAACTTACACTCACTTATGATACATCAATCGTAAGGGTACGATATGTCGACTTTTCAACTAAGCTCCACATATATGTTTGGGGAAAATTGGACCACAGGATGTTTGTTCTGTTCATGTTTAAAATGCATGACCACAAAAAGCGATATAACTAAAAAAAGCGTCAAAAAGTTTGAATGTGTTACATGTCTGTCCAAAAATTGTTAATATGAATTACAGCACATTTGTCCTGAAGGGAATTCTAAAAGGGTACCGAATTCGTCATCTGGCCCATTGATTACAATAGCTCCTGAAACAGACTTGACAGAACAAAGTCAATTTTGTCATCTTTCCTGATCCAAAACACCTAAATTGAACCCAATACATAAAGTTAACGAATGAATGAATAATTCTGTGGTGAACACCTAAATTGAATTGTTTGCATGAAGTTCAAAAATGAATATTTCTGCGGAGAAAAAAATCAGATTAACTCCAGCTGATTAACACCACAATAAGACGCGATATAATGACCGTGTTCTATACCACTGCAGCAGATGCATATATCGTACATTTTGCTTCCTGGTCTGCAAGTGGGGTCGTGAGAGTTATAAGCTAAATAACTGAAGGAAGAAGGGGAGAGGAAATAAACAAGTTTTCCACAGGGGAAGTGCAAAGTGTATGGAAGCCCTAGAGGCATGAAATCAATCAGTTCATAAGTGGTAAAGTTTCATAACAATACTCATATTTTTAAGAAAAAAAAAATTACTGTTTAAATTAACAGTAGGCATTTCAGGAAGCAATTTAGAACCAAGTTGGGGAGCCATTGCTCCCTCTCAACAACTAAACCTACAAGGTAATCGATCAGACTGTTGGACTGTTGGGATGATTTCAGGCGAAATATCACACGAAAGTCTATCAAAAATTAACTTGATCTATAGATATTTTCTTTCAACTATGCTGAGCAGTTCATATAATTACATTACGCTCATAAGAAATTCATTATATGTTTGGGTGCTCAGGTATTTGCGCCGGGCTGTTAACAGTTTGTGGGATGGATCAGTTCCGACCGTATTATCGCTCAAATTCTAAATTTTCGTTTTGCGCCAAACTTATACAGGTTTTCTGATAAATCACGACAAAGCGGTACTTTTCTGGTGTCCTTAAATTCACTCAGTCAAGATAATTCGTTTTCTCAGTAATAAATCTGATATTTCTTATCAAACAATACACTTCCTACAAATATTGAACGACAGCGTTATAAACGTCTATCTGTACAACTGATCCGCTGAATATGTAAATTGTAAGACCTTGGTCTTTAGTATTTTTAAAAAGGACATGATGATGACATATACATATATACACATTACTAAACATTGCTCACATTTTGTTCCACACAAAAGTGTCTCACAATTAGAACTCCGACCGTGTTTTGACACATTTTGCTGGCTACATCCAAAAGATTCTCATTTTAAAATTATCCTTGAACTTGAACAATTATGTTACTGTAGATCAGCTAAACAGCTAGCATATAATGTAATGTAACTTGGTTAGATCATGGATCATTACTCCATGGTTCAATAAACTAAACTATCTAGATGGAATATAGTATTAAAAGAGAGTGGAACTGACCAACCATGTCCTAAGTTATATCCCTAAAGGTTTTTTTTGTCACTAAGGAATTAGGGACTCAAGTCAAAGCACAATCGTGAAATGTATACATTGTAAAGATTTATATTGTAATTCATAATATTTCTTTCTTTTCACAAATATACATATCATTCATTGTAAAGCACTGCGATATAGTGCAATTATTTTTTTAAGTAATACTTAGTGACAGTCCTATGGCAGCATTCATCAATGTCACCAATGCCGTCTCATAGCTCGGAGCTTATATAAGATTATGAAGGGGGGTAGTTGTCTAACAGCTTGACTTGTGGCTCATAACATAATACTCACACCGAAGAATTTATGTTTTACATTTAATTTATTCTTTGTACAAATATACATATCATACAAGCACAACCAGGACCTGATAATATTTTACACCACCTATCCCTTGAACATTCAGATATGGACTGACACCATTTGTCTCAAAATTTCCACATGTCCAAATTGGTCTCTTAAGCTTAAACAAACAGTAATTTTAAACAGCATGTACAAGATATCTATCAATGAGGAATTTTGACATTAGGATGCAAAGGAGTTCCTCTTCTGTTTTTTGATAATCCTAGACGTAGACCGCAGCTTGGAGACTTGACAGATACCCCACCAAGCCCATTGTGTATTGTAAGGGATGAAGCTGACAAAATGCAAACACACAAATAGACATTACCTAACTGTTTCTTGAGAGTATATATGTTTATTCAATTAAATTAAGACATTTCTTACACAAAATAAACAAGTAAACATACCAGGTGACTTAGCTAAGGGCAATGATGCAGTTGGCCTGCCCATCCCTAAAGCAGGCTTGCTGGATGAGATTCCAGTTCTGGGAGATGCAGCTGGTCTGATTACAGGTGGTGTAGATACAGGGCTGACAGCATGTGCATTACCTTTGCTTGTTCCTGTGTAAACCAAACCAAAACATATCAACATGATTAAGAGAAGGACATATATTGTTGTCTTCCATAATAGTCTATATCATGGTGTATTAAAATCAACCTGAACATCATCAACAAGGGGGACTTACTCTTTGGTGTAGCTTTGGCTGGTACTTTTGCCTTCTGGGGTTGTTTTAGATTCTCCTTTGCTTTTGGTTTGACATCTTTTTTAGCCTTGCTTTTTGGTTTCGATTTACTGGTACCAAAGTCACTGTCACCATCACTGTCAAAGTCATCATCATCACTAGGATCATCTTCAGAACTCTGATCTGGAAAGAAGGAACATAATGTGTCAGTTAAGTCTCATAGGAAATTCATGAGATGTAAGAAATGTGTAAGCAGTCGTCAGTTTTAGCTCAAACATGCAGGTTATGACAGTTGGGGTGGATGGTTCCCTACAGTCATCAGAGTTGCCGTCATTATCTGAACCAGTCCACTTGGTCACCGCCTTCGAGGCTGCTTTTCTTGGTCGTTTGGAGCTAGGAGATTGAACATTTTGCTCCATCACCTCAATACCACCCTGGTCTGTTTTAACAATATAAATACCTTATTGAAGTACTTGCCAGGAACACCAGAATATCAAATGGTACAAATGATTTATCAAAATGCTTAAATGATGTACAATTAGCCAATGATGTCTGACAAGGTAGTGGTAACATATATCCTCTAATACTGAATTACCTTTTTCACATGTTTGTTGCTGTGAGTCTGGAGTTGTTTTTGGTACATTATCCGCACTTGATGAACCTATAACAATATAACACAGCTGCAGATTTCAGATAATTATTTTAAATGTTGAAGACTAAGGATAAGGAAGAACAATTCACACAAAAATGCAACAACATATTCCTTCAAAAATTGATATGTCAATATATAATTAACCTTACATTGAATCAATATTCACGATGCCTAAAATTGAATGTCATTAATTTAGATATAAAACATACCCATTGGTGTAACCTTGGGTGGCATTTTGGCCTTCTGTTTTTGTGTACATTTCTGCTTTGCTTTTGGTTTGACATCTTTTTTAGCCTTGATTTTGGGGTTCGACTTACTGGTACCAAAGTCACTGTCACTGTCGCTGTCATAGTCATCATCATCACTAGGATCATCTTCAGAACTCTTATCTGGAAAGAAGGAAATGTGTACCATTATAACTCATATATGAAAGGATAAATATCAGGGTAATAAGTTTAACAACAAATTGCATTATATCATGGCAGCAAGAATGAATGACTCATACATTCATCTGCAGAGTCATCATCATCATCTGAACCAGTCCACTTGGCTACTGCCTTCGAGGCTGCTTTTCTTGGTCTTTTAGAGTTGGGAGGCGGAACATTTTCCTCCAACACCTCAATCACACTCAGGTCTGATATAACAGCACAAATAGCTAACTGAAGTATTGAAGGAATATCAGCAGGTAAATGAGCAAAAATTGTTTCCCCTAATATAACAATGACATGCCAAACATCAGCATTGTCTTACAAATGATTGAAGAAGAACCAAATCCTCTAAAACTATACCTTCTTCACACATATGATTCCGTGAGACAGGAGTTGTTCTTAGAACATTATCTGCACTTGATGAACCTACACCCAAAAAAAATGCTGCTGACTTTTTCTTAAAAGTAAGATGACAGAAATGGCATTGATTAAACTTATTACAGCTTATATATTGAATAACAATTAGCTCATCAAACAGGAAAAAAGGTATGCAGTTAACCACTACAAAGTTCAAGGTAAGTGCTTAATAACCATAATTTCATGATAGCATTGTGGTATACATAATTCCTATGGATAACAACCTAAAGAGGTTTTGTTCTCATGGCGAGAAGGTTCAACCTCAACTATAGTTTGTTCTCCCCCACTGCATGCTGGACTGCTTTCCAAAATCGACAACTCTAAAGCTTTTGTCAAGTCACGATCAAACAACTTCTCGTCCAAAGGTTTCCTATGAAACAATCAGAAGTCAACATCATTTGTTACCACACAGACACAAATACTCTGCTTTGAAGATGCTACATTTTCCATTCTATTCTGGAATTGCCTTACCTTTCACCCATTTATTCTTCTGTTACATTGCATCTTTCTTTTCAGTTAAAAATCTACCAAAAAGTCATACTCCAAAATATAAGCAAACCTATTAATAGATTTTTTTGCCATGACTGGGGCTTCTTGTTTGATTTTCTTGGGCGGTGGGGGAGTTGATTCAGCAAAGTCATCTGAAACAAGTTCTTTATAGTATTACACACTAATCAAGTATTTGGGCAGAATTCAGTCTGAAATGCACAAAACAATGCAAAATTATAACTGGCAATGGTGATTTTGTTTTCAATGTAAACACATTGGATAACGAAGCCATGTAGGACCTGGCGACTGGTTGCCAACACCATACACAACAGGTGACTTTATTTGCAGTTATTTCGTACCCTATATCTCAGTGGTATCAATTGTGCCCTGGAAACCTGAATTTTTTTTTATGACAAATGCTTGGTCTTGATCAGTTTAGTGCTACACTGCAGGGAGATAAGTGTGGGAGTTCAGTCACTTGCGGTTATAGCACCATGGATAAACACTGCAAGCCATTTAAGGAATACTCACCATCATCATCCCCATAGGCACCAAATTTGGAGTAATCAATAGATTTCTTATTCCTGCAAGCAAATATTAATAAACCGCTCATGTACAAAACACTCTTATAGCAAATCATGCTTGAAGGATATTTTAGTTTATATATGCAGCCTGATGATGTTTTATACGGTGTCGTGTAAAACGATTCGATCTACTGGGTGGACCGATCCCTACCTAGTTACCACACACCAAATTTCAAAACACCCGCCACCAATATCACAAGACACCAGGCACCAAGTCACATACTCACCAGCTAATTATACACCAAGTCACATTGCAGCAGCCACTGATGCACAACCCACCATTTCACATCACTCCAGCTTGAACATCCTTACACACCCGCTACCACAAACCCAACCCAGCCCCTAAGTGCTTAAAGGAACTTTTTGTTTCAAGGAAGTGATGTTCAGCTCTTAAAAGAACTTTTCGCTTCAAGGAAATTATGCTTAGATTGAGGATAGTTGCAGAGCAGTGGTTTAGTCGTCTAGGTTATATGAATGAAGATGTGTGAGTGTCAGCTTATAAACAATTAAGAACAGAATTGCGCTTTAATGTTGTCCGCCACGGTAGATGACCAAAATGTCCATAGGCTTCACACCAACACTTATGTGTTATATGATTATCCTAGGGCAAGTGGCCACCAGCTGATAAACTGGACCAGGCCTTTCCAGCCTCTTGTCTAGGTGAAATCCGGGCCATAGTGGTGTGTTGCAGATATGGCCCTTACAAGGACCACTCCGCTCAACCACCAGGAACCCATTGTCCACCGACACCAACAGGTTGCCCCCTATTAATCGCTTCATACGACATGCAGGAGGATACAGCCTATTCTACCCCCAGACCATCAGGAGGTATCGATCATAGTAATAATCTGGAGAGGGTTACATTAAAATAGGAGAGGTACAGGAAATGTCACACATTGCAGAATTCTGACGTGCTCATTCAGGAACTATGAAAGAATTGACACTTATTGACCCCATCCCCACAGACTGTCTAAGTAAAGGCGATATATTTTCATTCACATTCGTGCGCCGAGATTGCGTTAAACGCTGTTTTTGCATCGATCATAGATAAAATCTGGAGAGGGTTACATTAAAATAGAAGTGACACACTGGTTCCATGATATGTCTACTTTCCACACACACAAAAATACACCATAAGCTTCAATGGAATGTCAAAATGTCTAATGCATCCAACAAGGAATGATCGCGTGAACTAATCCACAAAATATCGAAAATAGAAGAGTAACCTGATCTGAAAGGGTCCACAAATCTTCCTGCGAATAATTAACTTGTTGCGACGTTCATCTGGCTCCCCTAAATACAGTGTCGCTAACACTCAGCATAAAGAATGATGGAGACATCTCATTATCGCTCAAAATTAGTGGTAGTGTCTTATGAACCAAGATCTAAGGTCTTACCGTCTAGACCGGTTTTCAGTCATATCGAATGCTGATCAAATATTCTTTTTCGTGGATATCTACATTAGCTAGCAAGAGTCTATTTGACAAGAAAGATACATCCGAGTTGAAATACGATGTTTTGTTTGAAGTTGGCGCAAATAGATATACCAAACGAAACATAGGCATAGCTGTAATGGTATTTTAGATTGATGCAAGATTGTGGTAGACGAAATACTGTTCTTGAACAACGAACGCAAAAAAGTGCCATAACGCTATTTGTGCAACTATTTTGTTACAACTATGTCTTTAGTTATAGTAGTATTTTCAAAAGGTTATAATAATCATCACAATGGAACAAATATCCCTTTTTTTAGATAGACTTTACCCAAAAGCCCAATCAATCATACATGGAAGATCAGCAGAAACCTTCAGGGATGTTTATCATGTGTAAAATGAACCAAGAAAATTGACCATAAACAAAACGATCAATTAACAGACCTATCAACACCGGCATTGTGAGATAACGCATATAAATGGTTCACTTACTTTGAGCCATATATTTGTTTATGGTATTTGAATGGTGGCAAATAACGTATATAAATGATTCACTTAATTTGAGCCATATATTTGTTTATGGCATTTGAATGGTGGCAAATACAACGTAATTCGTTCTTCACGCTTGGTTGTTACTTTGAAGATAATAGACTATCTTTATAGCATCTAATTAGAATAATCTTGATAATTTGTTTGGATATTATACCAAGATTCACTTGAGAAAATTATATAATATATAAAAGAATGATACACAAATTTTAGCACATCTCGTTGGTTACCCAAGAAGATGAACCCTGAAGCGAATTATCATTTGCTCATCTATGAGGGCACAAACGAATGACCGCTTATAGATTCCGACGTTTTTAGTAATATGTTTCTACTGGCTTACCATTACCTTGGTGTGTGTATTTTTCCATATTTTTTCGTTTAAATGTTTTATGTTGTCCTTGGCGTTGCCTTCCGTGTATTGCGACATTACATAATCATACAAAGACCAACTTGAGTTATGTTAAAGTAAACTTGAATGCCGTTCTAACAAAAATGGTTTAAAAGTGGGCGATAATACGAGGAATAAATACACAAACATCCTCGAAATCACCCAATGCCCCTATTTGTCTCGTAGACACGACGTCATAATTGACGGCAATAGGCATATTATTTGTCCTTATCAATGTTTGTGCACAGGGGGTCTGGGCGTGGCATACGGTGGTTGCGCTTGGGTAGGGTAAGGGAGGGGAGGGTAGCATCGGGAAGGGCAGCGTCGAGTAGGGCAGCGGCAGCGTAGGGTCGGGTAGGGTACCGTCGGGTAGGGGAGGGAAGGGCAGCGGCACCATAGGGTCAACCAACTGGTACCCAAGTTAAGACCAACTCGTCCCAAAGTTTTAAGATTAATACCGGGGTGTTTCAATAACATTGAGTTTAAACATAAACAACATAAATTTCTATTTTGACAACCTATGTTGTCCTCCTAACAGTTAACTACTCTCGGTGCCGACGCACCATGCCTAGCCTCCTATCGCCCGTCACAAGCGGCCAGAGCGCGGCGGCCTGGGCATGGCATACAGTGGTTGCGCTTGGGTTAAGGGAGGGGAGGGTTTAGGGTCGGGTATAGGTAGGTAGGGTAGGGTAGCAATCGGGAAGGGGAGGGTAGGGCAGCGGCACCATAGGGTCAACCAACTCGTACCCAAGTTAAGACCACTCTCGTCCCATGTTTTAAGATTAATACCGGACTTGCGTGTGATTCAATAACGTTGAGTTTAAACATAAACAACATAAATTTCTATTATTTTGACAACCTATGTTGTCCTCCTAGAAAGGGAAGGGCAGCGTTGAGTAGTAAAGCTGTTTAGAGGACAACATTGCTGGTCAAAATAATAGAAATTCATGTTGTTTATGTTTAAACTCAATGTTATTGTACATAATTGAATCACACGCAAGTTCGGTATTAATCTAAAAAACTTGGGGACGAGTTGGTCTGGGGACGAGTTGGTTTGGGGACGAGTTGACCCTAACTCCTTGCATCTAAATTAGGGGCTTTCCACAGGTAAGGAGGACATAAGACATAAAATTCCAAGTTACCCTTAATAATCTTACTATGTAAGACTGTTTTTATAGGAAATAGTGTGACTTGTCCTCGGCTGTGACAATTTGGACAACCGTTTTCTACTGGACACAAAAACAAACATTCTAATAAAATCAGATACTTCCCTATTTTAGAATCATATGACCTTTGCACGATAAACAGTTAATTCTTCCTCTCCACTTATTACATATTTTTTAAGGTTTTTAATACTTCTATCACAGAGGGGACACTTGTCACAGATGAGGCACTATTTCTTTCTGCTTCAGGTGCTTGTTTCATACTATGGGGAAATTCTTTAGATTTTTAATGAATTTAATATTTTAACATTGCCTTCCTCAGAGAAAGTCACCTTGAAAGAATTTGATACAAAAATTTTTTTGACACATGTGGAAACAAATATGCATTGAGCGTATTGATGAATGGAACAGCTTTTTATCCTAAGTTAAATATGTTTATCACCTTTGGAAAGAGGACTCAACTTTGCCAATATCCTTCTTCATGAGCAGGACTTCCAGTGCGGATCTTCTTGGACCTTCTTTGCAACTGCCCATGGTAAAGTACCAATTGATAAAACATCAGGTATAGCGGGCTGTCCTTCAAAGCAAAGGAGTTGTGGGAAACCCCAAGAACTTAGCAACCTTTGCAACAAGACTCTCCCAAGCATCAATCCTGTTTGCCTCAGAGGAGAACAATTTGCTACAGACCATGGTGCTACAGAAGACTCAGGGACCAGTGGAAGATACAGCCCCAAGATGTGTTGCTGAAAATATTCCTGTTAACAAAAGCATCTGTGGTTTTTGTATATTCGTCTTCAGAGTGGAACTGTCACTGGATACTACTTAGGCCAGGCGAAGGAGGTCATGGAGTTTGAGCTGAAGGTGTCCTTTCTGAGGGCAGAAGGGGTCAAGAAGAACACTTACCCTGACTTAACCGATGTCTTGTCCAAGGAGGTGGAGTGCAAATGTGCCTCAGACAGATGCCATTTTAAGGACTTGATAAGCGTTACATAGTAGATTCAAGAGATCAATGGGGCAAATCTTGTCAAGCCTTAAGGCCTCCAGGGCTAGTGTAAAATCTAGACACTGTACCGCTGATTTTAATTTGTTATTACATTATTAATGCTTTTAAAGTCTGGTTTGTTTGGATATTATTCCAATAATCACTGGCAAGAATCATATAATATATGCAAGAATGATTCAAATCTAGTTGGTTGGGCTTGTGTAAATACTGTAAATTTAGACTGTACAGCCATTTTTTGTATTACTCTATGGATGCTTTTGAGGACTGTCAGACAATAGTCTAGAATGTAGTTATTGGGCATCAAATATCACTTTGTGTATGTTTTGTTCACAACTAAATGATACAATTGAATAATTGTTTTTTCTCTTAGTTATAAACTAATAAAATTCATCATAACATTAGTACCAATATTCATTGTATGCACACAAAAGAAATACTATAACATCAACTGTGAACAAATGGTCCGTCTGTGACATGAACAAGTGTTCTGTCTGTGACCGGTCTATTTTTTGCCAACAAAATCATCAACATTCTGATTGGAAAAAAACAATCATAGACCAATTCACTACTATGTTTAGTAATGATATCCAATCGGTGACCCCAGCTATGTTTATGGGTTTGTTAAGTTCAATTTCTTATTTTTGACAGAACGTGAATTTTAGCCCATATATGGCACATGGCAGAAGCTACAATACATCTCAAGTTCAAAATGGGCGGAGTTTGAGCGATAATACCAGAAAATGGTAGTGTTGTTTCTGGTACAGATTGCTATTCATTTGACAATTTTTGTTCGGAGTGTTTCAATGCGCCCTTATCGATTAATCATTGATGATTTGCTGTTCCCAATAACATAATGGATTGTTGACGAATCATTTAAGCAACTACACAAAATTGCAAGCAGAATAAAAATTGCACTGAATTACCGAAAAATGCATCTTAAACAGTTTATTTGTGTTCGCTTGATCTCGCAGTGGTTTGTTTACAATTCCTGTCTCGGTTTTTTCATCTATATTTCCATTTTGACCACAGCAACAACAATTATCATATGCATTTTCTGTCTGTTTATTTCAGAAGTACTGGCGTTCACCATTTGATCAGTCAATATCTAAGAGGACTACCATAGTATGGATGAATGCACCCCTCTTAACTCTGTATCAACTGATTCCAAGAGAAAAGAATCTCACACTAATGCCGAAGTTAAAATTGATATGAGCGCTGATGGACAGAAAACAAAAAGGCAATGCTCAAATCAAGACTTGGACCTGTCAGTTATTAAAACCGAGGAAGATGATTTTGAACCACGTGAAAATCATGGTTTAGATCAATGTAAGGATAATTGTCAACCTCTCTTTTATTGTGACATGTGTCCGAATACTGTAAGTCTCCCTGAATCATGTAATGTTGACTCGGTTCTCATCCGTTGTGATGCCTGTCAGGAAGTAGTGAAGTTGGCTGAGGAGATAACTATCACAGGATCTGATATTGATGAAGGGAGGAATTCAGCAAAAGTTGGTGGCAAAAGAAGGAAACTTAACACTGATGAGAAGGTGGTAGGTAGGAATAAGAGGACACAAACGCAGAAGAAAAAACAAGTCTATAAGACTATAAAGCTGGATAATCCATTTGACACAGATGAAGAAACCAAATTTAACTGCTCATTGTGTGAAAAGGTATTTAAGAGTGCATCTGTCTTGAGACGCCATATGTCCAGCCATGCTGAAGCAGAGGTACCGTGCCAAGCAACAACTTTTACTAAAGGAAATATCAGATCATCTCTGAATAAACCTAACCTGAACTGTGCAGACAAGACCGATACAGTTGTGTCTGACCCAACATCTCAATGCGTACCTGTGAAAACGGAACCCAATGATGATCGTGGAGAAGGACATTCGTGTAATCTTTGTGGGAAGACATTTAGGCGGGCAAATTTACTGTACAGACACACTTCAGTATGTCAGAGTCAGGCTAACCAGTGCTCAATGTGTAGGGAAACCTTTCCAAGTTCTGGTGATCTGAAGAGTCACATGAAAATACATTTCAAATGTTCTGTCTGTGAGAAGTCATTCCAACAGTCCAGTGATTTAAAGCGTCACCGTCTTACACACACCGGAGAGAAACGATTCAAATGTGAAACTTGTGATCGTGGTTTTACATCTAACACGACTTTGAAGAGTCATACCAAGATGCATAGAGATGGGCGAGTGTACAGATGCAATATGTGCAAGGAAAACTTCACTGGATTGAGCGCTTGGAAATTACACATACGAAACCACAAAGGGGAGAAAATATACCAATGTCAAGAATGTAACAAGTCCTACAGACGTGCCACTCATCTCAAGAGACACACTCGTCTGCACACTGGAGAGAAGCCTTTCTCTTGTGATTTTTGTGGGGATACATTCAATTGTTCACAGTATTTACAGCGCCACAGACGAATTCATACCGGGGAGAAGCCCTACCCATGCAACGTGTGTGGTACATCATTCCGGGATCAGAGCTGTTTGCGAAGGCATAAACGTGTGCACAGCGGTGAAAAACCATACTCATGCAAGCAATGTCCGAAAGCTTTCTCATCTTCGGCTAATCTCAAAAGACACATGCGGTCACACACCGGTGAGAAACCGTACCAGTGCAACATTTGTAATAAATCCTACAAGCAGCGTGTTGTGCTGCAAGCACACATGATGTCTCATACGGGAGAAAAGCCACATCAATGTCCTGCATGTGGCAAGGCTTTCATTCAACAAAGTAACATGAAAACTCATTATCAGCATCACCATGGTGCCGGGAAATCTCAGAACAAGACTTCTAAACTCACCGCGCAGCATACGGGCAATGAGAATAGTGAGAACCAAAGTGAGGTGTCATCAGATACTGTCACCATTGCTGTCATCAGGAAGGATGGTGACAATGAGGTTGTGACATTTGATGACAATTTAGTGAGCCTTGTGGTAGCTGAAGGAGAGGAGATGAAGGTGGTTGTGAATGCTGGTCACGAGTTGATAGTAAGTCACACGAGCACTGCTGACTACACACCCGTCACCACAGATATGGTGGCAAATTCTACAATGCTGTGTTGAACTTGTGAAAAGTGCCATCCTGTCTCATGCTTGCCATATGAAAATCCATTTGTTGTGATCTTTGTTCAAAGAAATACCTGAATTGTGTATAAATGATGATATTATACCTGTGACTCAGTCAGAACTGTATAATGTTTACTCCGAACTGAGAACACTCCATTTGTTATAATACAAGTTCAAAGAAATAACTGAATCATATATAAATGAAGATGTATACATGTGACTCGGTCAGTACTGTATAAATCTCTTGATTGTTGTAAACATTGTATTTTTACTCCCGACAACACCTGTTTTTTATTTCTTAATGGTTGCTCTGTAAGCGAATAGAACAAGCACACCTCATTTGGGATTAACTTGATGGATTATAATAACAATATCCCCAGAGTTCCATATTTATGGGATCTATTCTTGTCATTTTTTATATAATTAATATATTATTACTTATACCATCTTTTGAATTTTGGTTATCTCGGCTGTCATGTACATGGATATTAAGTTCAAATACTTATACCCGGGTACATCTAAATGCCTATGCATGGCAGCTTTAACAGGGCTATGTTCATACCAATTGGACTGTCAACAAATAGCAATAGCAAGGAGGTGAAGTAATAGTTTAACAGTGTGGACCGATACCACAACTGGTATTTTGATGCGTTAAAATATATAATTGACGCAACCTTTCATAAATAAACGACGGTATTTGAATGACACGTTACTCAAAATATGTTTTATTTGCTTATGCATGATTCACAATGTTCATACACAACTAAATGAAGACTGTAAAAGGAACATGATGTACATTCATATAATTATTCTTTCTTTCCAACTGAGATGAAATGAAACCAGTATACTTCTTAACAATGATCAACTTGGGTGAAATGAAACATGATTGAATGGCTGCTGTTGATGATGAAGAGAGTGTGACAAATCCATCATTTCTCGAGTGGTGCATAATTGAGTAACTTTTCGATCAGATCGACATGGGCTAGCAGCATACGCCGACAGCAATACCTCTTAAGACCCAGGGCATCCAGTGCGTCACTGTATCAATCAGAACAGGAAATATAGCTACAGTACAATCATAACACAGGAATTCAATATTTGTGATCAGTGATAGGCCAAGTTTCTCAAAAACATCTTTGCACGTATTGCTGGGTCTAAGAATGAAAGACAAAAGATTTGTGAGATCAGAGGTTTTCAATTTTCAAAGCAGATTATTTCATTGGTAACCTAGGCAACAATATAATATGTAGTCTGGAGAGCATAACTTTTTAAAGCATCATAAAACTTATTTGGCCAAAAGTCAAAGGAAATATAAAGGGTGTAATTAGAGCATGGGTGAAAGTTGAAAATTTCCAAAATACTGAAAAATATAGCTGGGGGGCTGGCCAGGGGTCCAGGAAGCTCCTGGATTTTAGCAGTTTGAAATTCATTTCAAGGCCTCTCCTGAGATATCGAAGTCTGTTTTATATGATGGAAAAAAGTAAAAAAAAACATTGCACATTAGACCACATGGCTTAGATCAGGGCTCGAAAACTAACGCCCGACCACCCGCCCGTCTAAATCGGCTCGGGCGGGTAGAAATTATGAAACTGGTGGCGAGTCAACAAATTGCCTGTATTAAGTTTTTATGATGCGCCCGCTCGCAGCACGTTCTGAAGCGCCCGACCTTTAATTTAACACGCACTTAAGCCCCAAACCCCGACTGAGATCACCAGTGATTGTTTACTCCAAACGCAGCGAGTATTTATTTAGAGGGTCTCTGGTCTTCATTGTAGTATTAGATATACAGATTTGGACACCTTATACGACTTTATCGGATGTCCCGTTGGTATTGTTAATTGGGCGCTAATATACCGTCGCTCCCTTAGCTGACGACTTGTAACACATAATAACTAACGCAGCAATGTGACGGTTATACTTACAAGACGCATCCTCATTCATATGATTTCTGGTCTTTTATATATAATATAACTGTGTTTGTTTTATTCAAACAATATATTCTTCCATATATCCGAAATCTGTGAATTTGTTTTTAGAATTGTATTCAAATCAATATCATTTATTGTTGTTGTTTCAGGTTCCTCCAAGGTTACCTTTTGAGAAGCTGTGACAGGTGACAGAGCTCACGCTTTCATATGGTCAGCGCGTCAAATCGTAAAAACTAGATGTCCCAAGCATCACACGAGCAGCCGTGTGATGATTAGCCCTTTCATTCTGCTTCCTGCCTCTACAGCTGTTGAGAGAATTGTATTCGAGTGTGCTTTTTTGTCTTGACTGCATGTGTCGCTGTAGAACTGTTATAGATTACTGGGACCTGGTGACCTCCAGTTATTGTGTGAAAGTGTTGTTTACATTGGCTTGTCCAGGGCACTCGAGGCCATAATGTTGTTAAGTAGGGTGTTTATTGTGTGTATTATATGTTCTTACCTGAGTGTCATGTTTTTCTTGATGTGTTTATTAAGTGTTTGAATGTGGTGCAATTTTATTTTATTTTTTTTGCTCGAGTTATATTATGCGGGTTTTGGTTAAAAAAAATAAAGTATTCATAAATATACATAAACTTTGTGTTGAATATTGTTGGCTGGTGGAATTTTTTCTGGGCCGGTGGATTTTGGGAACTACCAGCCAAGTTGGCCGGTGGCAAATTTTCTTAGTTTCATGCCCTGGCTTAGATACTAAAGATTTATTTAATTTTTCCTGCTCACTTGACATATTTATTTAAGATAATCATTAAACTTTCTAAATAAATGATTTATAATTACTCATGCTACATAAGTAAACTGAAAAGGAATAAAAAAACAACATTTAAATAAAGGAAGCAAGCGGTCATAGAGGCATATTAATCATGATGATTAATATGCCTCTATGACCGCTCGTCATTCTGATTGGATTCGAATAGTATGTGTGAGGGGAACAGAGAGAGGGAAAAGTGAGTTAAAGCAGGGTGGTAGGGGTGTTTGCTTGATTGAAGCTGGCGCCGTTGAGCATGTACGCGTTATCCTGGATTGATATGATATGTTGCAATTGGACTTAACAAATTCAGATACCATGATCCTAACCCCCGAGTTCAATAAAGTCATCAAAGTAAGAATAATGAGTACGAGCGATGTGGCTTCTTAATCAGCGCGTCAAATCAAATTACAGTTAAACGAATAGTAACCATGGCTAGTTATCTTTTAGAGTTAATGAGCTGGTAGAGCAGCATAATCGCTGAATGTGTGTAAACAATACTGCAGATGACCCAAGCAGTTATGTTGTTGATTTTTCACCAGAACAGCTTTCGTTGTCAGACAACACGCTGCGCTCTCTGATTAGTCTCACTAGGATCATGTTCTTATCTGTCTGTGTAATAATCAAACAGTGTTTACTGTGAAAAAATACCCGTCAGCAGGGAATGTGATTGGTTTAGATCTACCCGTCCGGCCATAAAATCACCCTTCAGTGACGGGCGGACGGGTGTTAATTTAAGCCCTGGACATGTATGTTTTTAGACTGGGGTGAATTATCTATCTTCCCGAGTTTTCAGACCTGCGGTTTTCGTCGATGAATAAAAGGTTGTACCCCCCCCCCCCCCGAAAAACTCACCGGATTTACACGTTTTGGAAAAATGACCCCTGGGAAGGCCGAAAATACGGAATTCCGTCATAATACGGAAAACTTTCACCCATGAATTAGAGGTATTGTTTGTATCGCACACTCCCAAAATACAGCATATATTGCAATAATTCATGTAAATATGTGCGAGAGACATACCCTTCTGTGTATTCTGCCTGGAGCAAGCCAAGGTAGGCCTCCCATTTGTTCCCAATCACCTTGCCACACGTGAAGCAACGCACAGGAATGATCATAATGAACTGAAACCAACATGAATATGACATTCATTTTTCCATTGAAAAGGATAGACTTATTCAACCACATACCAACGATTGCATGGTTAGTCTGGACAAAAATGTATCCAACTGAATATAGCAGTCACAAGACTTGTAAGTTGTAACATCCGTAGAGCTTTCACTCAAATAAAACAGAAGCAACAAAGTTAAGCTCAAAAAAGAAGAACACACATGTCCATGTGCAGAAACATTTTTAGATCACAGAGTTTGTGTGGGGAGGACTTTTCTCAAAAATCATTCCTAAAAATTATTGTAACTCTACTATGAATCAGCCTTTTCTCCCTGACAAGCTTATATATATTTATAGTCCACTATATTGCCAGCACTCTTTGGTGGGATCTGCAGTACACTTCTAGTCTTATGTCAACATAGATAATGCCAGCCAAAAATAACTGTATTTACTTGTGTATAAGTCACAACCCCCTTTATTGGCTTGGATTTTTTTAATTATGAAATATTACATTGAAAATCACCATAAGAATAAATGGAATGTTGTCAACACACTATTGTACCTGCTTGAATCAAACAATTTTCAAAAGTGATAACCAAGTCTATTATTGGTAAACTGGGGCGGGCCGAACTTCCAACATTTATTTGGTTCCTACACTATCATTGAGCTTGACAAGATACAAGCTCCAAGTAAAATTACTTTTGTGGTGCTGACACACAGGTGTATCTTTGAGTAAGCACGAAGCCCCTGCACAGAACAGCTTTAGCCAACAGCCCATGAAAGAAATCTCAATGGTAATTTCTATCAGAGCGTCGATGGGGTCAGGCTGGGCGTATGGGGGAAGTGGGGAAAGTATACAGCATGGCTGGAAATTAACACCCGTCTGCCCGTCACTGACGGGTGATTTTATTGCCGTACAGGTAGATCTAGCCCAATCACACGTCCGGCTGACGGGTAACTTTTCACGGTTAACACTGTTTGTTATTACACAGACAGATAAGATCCTAGCGAGACCAATCAGAGAGCGCAGCGTGTTGTCTGATAACGAAAGCTGTTCTGGAGAAAAATCAACAAGATTATTGCTTGGGTCATCTACAGTATTTTTTACACACATTCAGCGATTGTATGTCTGATACTGATGTAGTTTTACACTTGCACACATATTATTACAAGTCTGTCTGCTCTACCAGCTCATTAACTCTAAAAGACTTGAAACACCTATTCAACTACTTTGAGTAAGGCCACTCCAAGATCAGTCAGTTGACGTGTATGGCGACTTCTGTATTGCAGCTCTATCAGTTCATTCAACACATGCACTCATAAAAGATTAGCCATGGTTACTATTCCACTAACTGTAATTTGATCTGACGCGCTGATTTAGAAGCCACATCGCTCGTGCACATTATTCATACTTTGATGACTTTATTGAACTCGGGGGTTAGGATCAGGGAATATGAATTTGTTAAGTCCAATTGCAACATATCATATCAATCCAGGTTAACGCGTAAATGCTCAAAGGCGCCAGCCTCAATCAAGCAAACACCCCTACCACCCTGTTGTTACCCTCACACACACGCGCACCTCTGTAAAGTTCATAACATTGGTATTTCCTGTTTGTACTTTGGCAACAATTTGCGTGAAGAGAAAGCTGACTTTGTTTCTTTTTTCTTGCACAGACCGAGGATGAAATAATGAAAGTGGGTTTTGAACTTCCTTCACCTCTGTCGCATACGAACAACATGATCAATCAAAGACCAGATAAAAAAAATCTGTTGCTATTGACGTCGAGCTGTACCGTGCTTCTCTTATTCTAAGAGCTGGCAAATTTCAGGCCTGTTTTGCACCTAGCAGTGCAGTGGGGTGTGTGGTCATTTCTTACCAAATAGCATTTCGTCCTCAGACTGTCACTCTGTTACTACAACAAAATCGCTGGTTACTTGTGCTCAGGGGTGGTTTATCTATCCTGAAACATAATGCATTTTTGGTCTCAAGGCTAGATTTCCCTCGATATTAATTTTGTGTGTATCCCTGGCCTGATAATGTTTGTTGAACTTGTATGGCATTTTTTTGTTTGGACAGGTAGAATCTGTTAAGGACGGGTAACATCTCCTGGACACCCGTCCTGATGATGGGTGGCCATTTTAGTTAATTTCCAGCCCTGTATACAGATGGGCCAGTTAACAGTATTGCATAATGAACACTTGCCTGACCAGGTGTGGTGAGATGGGAAAGGGAAGGATCATCAACATTTCTCAAAATATGTTCAATCGATCTCAAAATTGATAACATTGCGTCGTTTTCAAACAGAGTAAGAAGTCGACTCAGTCAGACGTCTTGCAAGTTGTACTACTTGTAGGGCTAGACTGCCAGGCATAGCGCATGTCGGGACAGACTGCATGGAAATCGATAATTGTTACGCGGATGCATCAAAATTGTATCACTTCAGCCGTTTGTCTGCACATTTCTATGGGGAAATGTCAATTTAAACCGTATTTCGAGTCAACTAACATAAAAATGCTCAAAATTGCTCCATATATCGCTCACATAATTTAGTGATGTTCACATCATACGATTAGAACAAAATACGAGTAGTTTATTGTCACCAGTCACTACAGAGATATTTGGTTTTATAATCAGTAATATTTCCCTCACCAGCAATTAATTTCACACAATGGTTTAGCGAACTTCGTACTTGCAAATGTGCCGAAAACACATTAACCGCATTTAAGAATATCTACTTGCTATCCGATGGCAATGCCATTAAAAATTGGTTAAAAATTACGCATCATAATGGTTCTTCCGAACTTAATTTTGTAATCCGTTCAAGCATCAATGCTGCGGTATAAAATCAGTCCATGTCAAGGACATAGGTAAGTTTGGTTACCATCATTTATTTTTTAAGGATTGAATCAATGAATTTATTTCCCAAACATCAGAGTGGAATTGACGTTGTAGCCGTTTATTTGTAAGCCTAATAATAACTCGTATTATCGCCTCACTGCGAAGATCACTTCCCGTCGGTTATCTCCCACCGCGACCCCACCCCTGTCGCCGTTAGGCTTAGGGATAGCTCTTTCGAACTAAGTACGGGTAGTGCTGCATGCACTCCCTCTTAGTGATAAATAGAACCTGACGTTTGTCTATTGGGCTAGTTCTCAGGGACTATTTGTGGCACAAAGCTAAAAGCTAAAATGACCTTGTCTAACACGTAGGAAAGGCCACTTACATTCACTGTCTCACAAATATCACACCGAATCACGAAGAAAGCAACGAAAAATTGGGGTAAAGGCGACAGGAAATATCACCTATAATTTTTGTCTATGTTCTCACTGCCTTATTTACATCAGAAGTTTCTGGGGCTGTCTGGGATACTAGTCCTCCACGCTTGTATTTCGGAAGAAAATATCACCGGTAAACTTGGAAAGTTATCGAAAATATATTTCTCCGGAGACGTTAGGAATATGAAACATTATCTTGAACTGAACTAAATGCTAACTTTCGACACTGATCGCCTGAAACTCGTCAGAACATTCATATTTCATGAAAACGTGTAATATGTATTGACCACACAGTATATGTTTCCATGTTGAGATGTTTTTCATAACAATGTGTATTATTGTCAAAATGTGTATTATTGTCAAAAGTAAAGGGCAATTTGGTAATTGCAGATGTGGTAATTGTTGCTGAGACCTGCTGACTTGGCAGTCAATTTTGAGTTCTCTGATATAGCACTACCCCAATTTAAGCAATGCTAACTAATTATAAAACCATTAGTTATTGCATCATCGTGTAAATAAATATTCTGTATGTTACAGCTGATGATGTGGCGGAAGTTTGCCATGCGGATGGCAGGAGCCAGTGTTGTCATCATTCAATATGGATGCATTGCTCACTGTACACTGGAATTTGTTGCTGATCTTGTTGTGGTGAGTTATAAATTATAAAGTCTTTCCCAACAAATTTTGCATTTCATTCAGTTGATATAATGTGGTATTCAGGTAATAACTGTTTCTGATTTTTTTTTTACTTTTGACAGTGTTCAGGACCCTCCATGATGCCAACCATCAACCCCAGTGACGTTGTCATGACCGAACACTACAGCGTGAACTTCAGGAGAATAACAACGTATGTGTCTTTTCGCTTCCTTTCAAGGCTATGTGACTTTTCACTTCCTTTCAAGAAGGTGGAATCTGTCAAGCATATAATACAAATGCTGTCTGACATTAAGCCTTGTTTTGGTGTAGTGGGGATATTGTGGTGTGTCGTTCACCATCAAACCCTCGTCAATTTATCTGCAAGCGAGTAAAAGGGGTTGAAGGTGATCGAATGGATCTGCCTCCCAAGAATTCCCTCCACTATAATTCCAGACTGGTGAGTCATAATGGCAGTATCTAGCTTATTAAACGTTATGATGATGAAGTGGCTTTTTGACCTCTGAAGACTCAGGCTGAACTTGGTATTGTAAAGTAAGATGAACTTATCTGATTGGTTAATGTGGGAAATTTTAATCTCAACTGGTGACAAAAGAATAAAAAATTATCACCAGTTTAAAATAAGCATTCAGCTGTTGTTATTTATTGTTGCTGCTTTGTTTTTGCTACTTTACATTTAGCTTATCCTTTCTTTTGTGTTAATTTGCTCTTTTATTTTCCACCATTTTGTTACCATGCAATGTCATCTTTTTAAATATATCCAAAAGATAAGTAAATTATACCTATCGTACCCTATCTTGTGGAACTAAATGACTTCAACCTATCTAATGACTTAGACCTATATCATATAGGTTCCCAGGGGTCATGTGTGGCTGGAAGGGGACAATTCAGAAAATCTCCACTGATTCGCGACTATATGGGCCAATCCCTTACGGACTAATCCGAGGTCGTGTCTTTATGAAGGTGGGGTGTGTATTTTGTGTGGAATTGTACATTTTGACAAAGTTGTAAGAGCTTAAGTTGATATTTGCTTTATTTATTGTTTCTCTCAGTTATTTGTGCTAAATTTGTGGCATTATCCATTTGGATGGACCTGGTATGTCAATATTCAATCTTTGTGGTACATGTTACTCTTGATATTAGACAATATTATGTCAACTGCCTTCCAGATTTGGCCATTGTGGGATGCAGGCAAGATTAGATCCAATGACAGAAGAGCCAGCTGACAGTTTGTTGACATCCTAGAATTGACTTGTTTATTTGGACTGGACATGGAAAGTTGTTATATCAGGGTTCAACCACTGCTTATGGTGGTGTTTTATGAGTGAATACTTTTATTGGATGATAGTGATAGGAAACAAATAATGCTGTTTGTAATTTATACCCCCTGTATGCTCATTGAAGTTGTGGAGATTTGTTGATGGCATGTCTCTTATTACTGTAATGAATAATATGTAACCCATGTTGTGTTATTTGAATGTAAAAATCAATTGTAAATGAATTAATGCTCAATGCTACAGAGATCTCTCAAGTCTAACAATGAATGGTTATTATAAATGTTTAGAAAGATCATTCCCTGTTTTGTCAGAACTGAAAAGATCCACCTCCAAGGCTGATTGTTCAGTACAGGGTTTTTTGGGATCACTTCCATAAATCTTTATAGTATAAAGGATGGAGGATTAATTATTGAACCCATGTTAACACAGAAGTAATATTACAAGGATCGACCCACGTTAAGGTAATAACAGCTACCAGTGTGGTATTTATGATATTAACATACATATTGGGTCTCGTGCCATGTGAATCAATGGACTGACCATTACACACCAATATAATGCACCTGTTCATGACTGATCTCCCTAAAAGAAGCATCTTTTCTGTGCAGTGCACCCCGTTATATTGGGAAGGCAGTTCTTAAGATTAACTACATCACCCATACGGCCGCTGTGTGAGGTTTTCCCAAAGTCCAAGTTCTTCTTACATGAGGGCAGTGTTGTTCGGAAGATTTTCACGGGAGGGGACATAATAATACAACTGAATGGTATCGTATGCTACACCTCGAACACAGGAATTCACTACTTTTTACGTTATCCGAAGTAGCTGTTGACGGATGGACAGCTCGGGCTTAAATACCAACCAAAGACAATTACGAACCAAAGCGCTGATTATTTCCACGCTGCATGCTTGGTTTATTCATTACATCACATCTCCTCGGTATGTTGTTGTACATAATAATGAACATTTATTTTCTTCACTGACTTAGTTGTCTCTCACTATGGTCATTCCCCAAATTGGTACGGGGGTAGAATAGGTCCGCTGCATCCTACACATCGTAAGAAGCGCCTTATAGGGGGCAACCTGTTTGCCGTGGTGTGCGCCTCGTGTCGGTAGATTTCACACCGACGAGAGGTTGGAATGACTTGGTCAAGTCAATCATCATTTGGTGGAGGTAGTAGGGATGGCTTGCATGTAAGTGGGCATATTAATACTGCAGTCACGAATCGTATGCTTCCCAGAACTCCTCGTGATATGGACAGGTTTTCATTTTTTACCCAATCCAAAGAAGCGGTTGATGGATCTACTGCCCGGGTTTAAACACCAACCAAGGACCAAGGATAATTATGGACCAAGTTGGTGATTACATTCGTGCAGTATGTACGTACGGACAACTCGCTTTAGCAGCATTGCTAAAGCGAGTTGTCCGTACGTACATACCTGCATACTATTGGTTTACCGGTATTGGCCCAATACTCGACCAATATAATTGTACCGATTGCTATATGTGCTCGTACTGTTACCAGATTTTAAAGGTTTGGAGGTATTGGGCCAGCAATGGCCCATTCACCTGTGATACGGGCCAATGGTGCCTGTAAAAGACGGTATAACGCCACGATTGCCCCAATTCATACATGTTTATTGGGATATAATGCGCTTAACCGCTGACTGCAGCGAACTGGATGCTGGATCTAGAACCGCACTTTCACAATATGTAGAGAGAGATACCTTACAACCCAAAGATAACATTAATAATTATTCACAATTATTTAACAATTTCGTGTTCATGGGATAATTGTTAATAATGTCTAGAATTTAAACCACTTGGCAGCGAATTAATCGAATCAGTTAACCGCTTCGTCAATAATTCAGTGCTTCATCGGCGAGGCTCAATTATGCAGGCTTTCGTTTATCTACAGAGTAAACGCGGAGGTTTTCTCCAATCCAGAAAAAGGAGCTACCGGAACAGAAATTATGAAATAGAGCTAATAACAACCTTTTCATAGTGATTTTTAGGAATTGTGATAGATTTAATGGCCATTACAGAAAAGAGCACAGAATCGGTTCTGTTTATGTAGAGCACGTAATCAGCAGAAATTCGTACTGCAGCATATAACACCCAAAACGTGCGAGTGTCTAAATCGAAACACTATCAACAATTCACTTGATTGTAAGACTTGCTCTATTTTTACCGCTGCCACCAACTGTATAACATCTTCCTCTTTTTATTCATTGGAACGCTTCATTAACCTTGTTAGCACCCCTCTAGACGCATTATACATTAGAGCCTTCCCCCAAAACATCGAGCAAGATGGGGGAGGGTGGGGGTTGTATATACGAACCCTATTAGTGGTCATGGCGTCCATTTGACATCGACTCACATGATTCCCACCACATCCGGTTCCCCGAAGTCGATCTCCCTGATCAATGTTTGCGTTGAACCCCCATGTGTAACGTACATTAGGCATGCATGGCAGGCAAGTGTGTATTTGCAAACCTTAATTTGTTTAGTGAAAAGTGTGACTTATGTATTGACGAACCGAATTATGGTTGTGTTACATAATCATTGGGGAAAATATTGGACTTAATCATATACATTAGTTGGCGGTGGATACACGTACACCTGGTATGAAACATTCTACCAGGTAATAATGGATGTTGATGAAAGAGATCATAATGGCTGTTTTGTTGGCGACACCTTGCATCAGTCATGTCATAATGTACTTAGAAAGCAATGCAAATATGCATTCGCTGCTTATGAATATATTAAAGGAAACCGTAATCAATCTTAAACAGGCTTCATATAATGATGAATAGCATAAGATTAGCATTGGATTCCCTGAGATCTAAAAGAACTTCCAACTGACTGCAGTTGTGACAAACCACATAAATCACTTTGCAGAACACATAATGACAATGTTGACAGACATAATCCTTTATAAATTCAGGTGTGTGGTAAAGTGATAGAGACTCGAAGCCATGCAACTTGCAACTTTTCAGTGAATGGTACCTCAGCGAATACTTTCTCGTGGTATATATATTGCCGTTCACTGGAATGAAAATAAATGACGTTCAGTTTGATTTTCGTGGGCTTCTAATCAATGGCTATACTCCTAAAGCATTGCCCATTACATAGATACAACTTTGATGTCACTAAATCGTTTGTCACTGCTGTCGACACAATATGCTGCTGGTTTATCTAACCTAGTCAACGAAATATCCGTCATTCGTGCATCATAAACAAGCGAGGAAAAAAATCGCGAGTATGGAAAGAGCTGTCCCTGCGCGCCAGGATATTAGTCCACCCACAAAAAGAAAACAATCGTTTAAAAGTTTGTCAGAGTGTCACTATAGGGTTTCATGCGTTCATATCGCCAACTTCCAGAAATCTTGAACCTACAAAAGGTCAATTATGATTCAGGATGACAGATCCGGACCAGCACATATCACGTTAGTCAATAACTTGGCACTTTATTCAAGTGACATTTAAGCAGGCATTTTTTATTTAACAGATGTTAGAGAATCAAGAATAATCACCTTTTGTGAGCATTCGATAACATCAAGACCGCAAACAGATATTATGAGAGAGAGAGAGAAAGAGAGACGATATTCAAATCATACAACAACTTCGGAATCGTTATAGAATCAATGGTTTCTGCTACATAAGAATAGAGTGCCAGGTTCAAACACATATACGGCGGAAATTGTTATCGTAACATGTAATTCTAATAATGTGCAAATGTCCAGGGTGGAGATGCTACCATCTACCATGCTACTGACAAGATGTATGTAAACCGTTATTATGTGAAGAGCAGCTTCTACTAGAAACCTATCTACATGTAAAGTAATTTGAAGGAGTTCAAATCAATCCTGTCATTCGCATATTTCTTTCCTTTATCCAAGTCGTGATTTCATGCAAATCGTAATTTCTTCAAGAAATTGGAGTTTGGTTTGTTGCTTTTTAAGAGCAACACCGTGTTAAATATGTTTTGATGAACATGAATCGCTCACCAGACGTAGTTTGTGTGGTTTTTTACAGTGCGTGCATATAAAAAACATACGGATAAACAAATTCCGTCTGTCAAAAGGCACACTGTGAAAAGGCGTGATAAACTGGCGTTGGTTGGTAACATTTTCCCTCAAGAAAAGCTTTTCCCTAATTCCATATTGGTATGAGAAAAAAAAAATAGTGTCTTACATTTGATTACTATCTACATTCAAGGTTATTTGAAGGAGTACCTAGCATTTCACATAAATCATGTGTAAGGTACATAATTCTTTCCATTTATCCAAGTCAGATTTTTCAAGAAATCGATTGAGTTTCAACAATTGCAGTATAAAACACTAGTGGTTTTGCAAATGCATATCTATCAATGTTTTCTGTTGCTTTCAACATTGCCCACGTGTCGATTTAACGCTTTGCGGTGAACTAATCGAGGTGTTATGTGATGCTGCATCAGCATTTATGGTTTTTCTTTGGATAAACAATTAATTACTCGGCTAATGCAAAATATTGTTTGCAATTGTGCGGTAAAAATGTAACAGATATTTTTTCAAATCTATGCGCCATGTTCTTGTTCCCTGGGTTAATGGAAGTCTATGGCCTAGGCTATAATAAAGACTAATCTGTGCCATTGTCATTGGCAAGTGACCAGCAAACTTCCACATAGGAGCCGTCAAAAGTTCGACATTCACTATGTTTGTATGTAGCATTATAAATGGTTTATTAAACAATATCAAATAAATAGTGGCATTGTATTTCGAAGAGGGATTGCAGCTTGGTATTATTGTCTGGCAATTGACGCATTGTTTCGCGCTTCCTCTGTATGTTGTCATATGTAATTTTAATAACAGATCGCCTCGCTCATAGTTTTTTAATGTTTATGGTACAGATGTATCTGTGAAGAAATAAATATGTGTAACTCAAATATAAGATTAGCCGTTTCAAATGCAAGACACCTCGTACGGTATCTTGTCTACGCCAGCAACCTGATTAATACTCAACTATGATATCTTGAAGTTTTGTTGAACCTTAAAATGTGTGCCAAATATCCTTAGAGTTAACATAAATGCATGATTGTACGAAGGCTTATGTATGCTCTGAAACATAAATGGCTATGCCAAAGCCATATTTGCCTTATATATCAGTGCATAATTTATAACATACCTAACTCTGAGCCAGTATTGCTGTGACAGGAAGTGTATTGGGCGGTTGATTATTCTTTTAAATGTTAATATTATGACGCCTAAGGAGACAAACCACTTTTTAATATGGTGACACCAATATGATACGAACACTCGATTTTTATGCCCTTTGAAATATTATTGACCAACATGTAGTGCAAGAAATGTATTCTAAACTGAGCATTGTTGTGTACCAACCAACATTATAAACAGCCCAACTAAACGTGGACATGTATTAAGACTCATCGGCACCCGCAATGTGTAATTAGTGTCATAAATGAATACCTTGTCTTTTACAGGAGCTCAATCAAAGGCCGAATGTATTTTCAAAATTCTTTACTTCGGAAGTTGGGTGGAGAATTTTAAGATTATTCAACATTAGCATTATGCATGCTTTGCTGTTCCGTGCACCCATCTATAATCCAGAATAATAATAAGATGTACCCCAGTATAATTTTTCTATTGTGCCACAATAAACGCGACGTATAGCTTATATATAGAATGCGGGACTGATCATTCATTCTTTCTGAGATTATCTATTTATTTACCACAAGCACTGTAAGGACTATGTGTCATCGCATCATAACAACCATCACTACGCCACATAATGTGGACTATATCACAAGCAGAACATGTGTTTCAATCAAAAGCCAACAACCTCTGCCACTTATGGATATTATGAACAGTCGTGAGGGTGGTGTTCATGTTAGTTGACATCTATATTGCTTGCTTTGCACGCATATTGTTTTTACATGTCTTTCTTGTATCTTTGGGAGTCACATTGATTGCAAAATATCATAGTGTTTGCAGCATTTCCTTGTACTATATATACATGTTGTTCACATGATCGTCGTGGCCAGCGGTTACATGACTTCTTAATTGAAGTGGACGGGTACAGCTTCCTCTTGCTAATCAGACGCTATCTTGCACATACGATTTTAACTTTCCCATCCTACCTCCACTTGTATTCTGATTCTCAATGTTGGTGTAGTCAATTTAATCCACAACCTCTTCGTGTTGAGGTGCCTGTCCTTGCCCCCCCCCCCACACAAGTTTGTATTGTGTGATGTAACCTGTTGATACCTTATGGCTTAAATATAGCACGTTTACTAACCCTAACCATGTGTCATTTATCACAGCAAACTAGTTGCAATGTTTTTTATATTGATATATCATATAAATTTTACAATTTCTCATTGTGCATTAGTGTTCACTATATGACCACCCAACTTTATTGACGATATATCTACAGGCCGTGCCTTTAGAGTATAACAGTGATTAGGAAATTTCCCACTCGCTAGAAGTCTGCTTCAGTGATATGTGTTGGAAACAAGGCCTTATAAGCACGCTAGTTCATTGAGCGAGATAACTCAATTTTTTTAGTACATGTTGACCAACGCATGTCATTTTATGGGGTTACGGTATGTAGCACTCACAACAATAATGCTAGTATATTTCTACTGACGCATGCATTGCTCAGCAAGCCTATGCTGCTCATTTCATTGTGGCAATACGCAAAGTTTAATAGTCCCAGTCGTCGAGATCAAAATCAGAAAGCTTACAACATCCATCACTAGATGACATTGATTTGATCCTGATAATCGAACGGTGTTAATCATGCGTATCTATATTTACCACGTCTATCGGAATAGAAGGGGTATGATAGTCATTTATTTGTATCACCGACAAATACCACGAATTCTCATTCTATTGTAAACATACTAATAAAGAGCGTTAGATTTGCAATGATTGAATGAAACAGGCACTTGTGCATTAGCACTCATTAATGTCCAGAATTATTGCCCTCTCAGTACACCCTTCGAGACTGCATTCCCATAAATTGTGCTGTGCTTTCAGTAGATGGAACAGCGTGGGTGGTAAGATGAGCGAGTGCATTAGAGAACCGAGATGAAATACTTAAGTTTGCTCAATTATTCGGGATCTAAAAAGCTTTCAACTCATCCCAACTGGGACGAATCACTGCCATCAGTCTTGCATAACACAGTTGTTGATGTCGTGAAGGATAATTTATTGATAATATATGTACATATATATATATATATATATATATATATATATATATATATATATATATATATATATATATATATATATATATATATATATATATATATATATATATATATATATATATATATATATATATATATATATATATATATATATATATTTGTTTGCTACACAGTAAACATTGCCATTTTCTTTTTCTTCTTCAACATGTGATATGATACAGACAAGATCCATGCACAGGACGAAGGTCAAGGCAATGGGAATTTTTAAAATACATATACCCTTAAAACTTTGGCCAGGTATAGCTCCAATGGTTCTTTGTTGCTAGTCAACGGCCTTTTCGAACAGCTAACAAGATACATATTTATTAGTTGGTCAACGGCACAACACATTGCAAATATAGTTTTCAAATCCACGTAATTAGTAGATTAAGGGAGTGGCTTCAATGCATCTGATAAACTCTTGGTGTGCAAGAGGATAACTAAATAATAGATATTTCCATTTTCAACAACGAACTGGAACGTGTAATATTTCTTTTATCATGACTGTTTACAGAGACGCTTTTCAAAATGTACACTGCTTCAGTTCCGTGATTGATATTATATTTCTGTTTGAATATACAGTAATGCAAAAGTCAGCCTAGAACACTGAAATCGAAGAATATACCACACAGACATAGGTTACGTACAATTCGTAGAGTACATCGTAATGATATTGCAATGGTATTCATGCAATAGTGCAAAAATATTCTTTTAGTATTCTCCACGAAGTTGTTCTCGAACCATGATTCACTAGAAAATATCTCGGCCATTTTTTAACGGCAACGTGCGAAAACGTTTAAAGGAGGGGGCGGGTGGGGGGGGGGGGGGGGGGTGTTCATGTGCTGCAAACACTTACACGGCATGTTAACGCTAGTCCAGTGAATATTTCTTTCCTGTAATGTCTCACATCGAATTCACCCTGTAGAAGTTGTTGTGGTTATCAACATAAAATGGGAGCATATGGTCACATGTAAATGTCTACCTGGCTTGTCGTGGTTATCAGCATAAAATAGGAACATATGGTTTCATGTAATGGTCCACCTGGCTTGTCGTGGCTGTCAGCATAAAATGGGAACATATGGTTACATGTAATAGTCCACCTGGCTTGTCGATGACATATTTCCCCTTATGAACAAGTGGGTAGTCTCATGAAGAAGGAACGAGTATTTAAGTGACGTGTCCTATGAGAAGCTATTCGGCTTGTATAGTAAAACATCGTGGGAAAAAACATATTGAGTAGGTGTGTTGGGTTGTGCCTGTTTCACCAAACAGGCACAACCGAAAACACTGAAGCGCATATAGAGACGCTATGTGCCTCAAATTTATATCATAATCCCTGCGTTCACGTTTTAGTATTATTCATTTGCATGACATTTGTTGCATTATGAAGCCCTCACTAAAAATCATAACGTCCCACTTCATGTGTTGGATGGTGGTTAAGAATAAAGACAGTTCTCTTCCGGTCTCCACGGTGTCGTCCACGTGTGTGTGTTTCTCAATATAGTTATTTGGATATAACATAACAACATTCATAAAGGTTGAATCTACACAATACATATAAGTAGCAGCCAGTTCATTTCCAACAACCAGAAAAGTAAAGAATTTAATATATAATTGTCGATATGGCATTATCGTGCACGCATCATCCCGCTGATGTTTATTTATATTAAATATAAAATAAAGAAGTGCTTGGTAAGCCACGGATCTGCACATGGCATAATGGAAAAGATATCGATGTGGCGTCATCATCATCATCATCATCATCAGCAGCAGCAGCAGCAGCAGCAGCAGCAGCAGCAGCAGCAGCAACAGCAGCAGCAGCAGCAGCATCATCAGCATTCGCTTCATCGGCAACGTGGTCAGTGCCAAAATACGACAATCAATGATGCACGCATTGTCGTTTGGTGATGGTAACTTCATCTAAAGGGTATGAAACTGTGAAATACCATTATTATAAAAATTTTAGAATTTGGTGCCTAATTTATTGGCATATTTGCACGTTTACGTTGGCAAGGGGAAACAATGCATTTAAGCAGAATCGATAGCATGGTGAGCTTTGACACAGGTGGTAATTGTTCCTCACATATTATGTTAATAAAACGACCTGTGCTAATGAATCCTCGTGGTGATTAGTGAGTCGCCTGCGATACTTTTAATGCAGCAGCATTTACATATTTCACATTCAGAATACATGCTATCAAGTAATTCATGGTTCTGCATCACATTTCTCATACCTCACAGTATACTCAGGATGTGGCTCCACCCACATAAAACATCTATCTGGGCAATCAATGTTGTCTATGTTACCAACAATACAAAGTAGATTATGAATCAAGACAAACAGCAGCGAAAAGAAATAATTAAGTGATTCACCTCGGGTTTCGTATTGTAACGGCGTGCGCAGTGACCGGACGATTCAATACTATATGTTCATAAAGACGAGTGTATATTTATAATATGGAGTTGGGCTGCGCTTAAGCCCCATTATGTCGCATGTGGTAA
The DNA here is from genome assembly GCA_034190875.2 of Urechis unicinctus. Taxonomy (NCBI): domain Eukaryota; kingdom Metazoa; phylum Annelida; class Polychaeta; order Xenopneusta; family Urechidae; genus Urechis; species Urechis unicinctus. The sequence continues at coordinate 45,424,153 of CM067358.1, read as the reverse complement.
TATCGTCCATTTGACATCGACGCCGCATGATACATACCATTGCAGTTTCCCCATAAACGATGATTATTAACATTTCAATTCCACTTGATAAGGTGAACTCAATATTATATCCCTTTCAGTTACTTCCTACTAAAGACAAAAATATGCAGTGCTGATCTCAATTATAGCACAGCATTATCGAATGAAAGTGGAACCCATTTCATATATACATATATTTACATCTAAGTAGTCGATATGATGCTAGCTGGGTGATATTGCACTTGCGCCCAGAGTGATTCGAAGCCCTTAGGGCGACGACAGTAATTCCTCGGCGCCCAAGCACCATTACAATCATCATCGGAGTTTATGTCACGGAATATTATTTAAAATGTCCTCATTGGCTGAGGCTAATGGTCTTTAGCGGTTCCAGCAGACTATAAGCGGTTATACAATTGCCTAGTAAGCTGATGGAGTGGCATAGATACTCAAGCCGATCACGCCTTCGTTGAGACGTTTATGCACTGGGGTTTTCTTCTCGTTGTCAATATGTCTATGCTGTATTCACATATATTACATTACCAAAAACACATAACTTTGCATAAACTGTATCCTGTGTGATGTATAACATATCTATAGGGGCTTAGGTACAATTAACGCGCAATGAAAATAGTAGATTAGGTTTATAACAACTTATTTTGATACGCTTTTGCGCGCCTATTGTTTTTCCCATAAATCTCAGCTTTTCAAAATCATACAACAATGCGTGTGCATATTCGTATTTGGTCTTTGATATATTGAACTTTGGGATCTAAACTACAATTTTGAGCAAACGAGACAATTATCGTTACTATATAATAATTGCGGCGCCCTACTTTCAAGTTACCTGCTCGGTTGATAAGACCAGGAGTAAAATGCAAAAGGCTTCCTAAATATCGGAGACAAACTCAATTACCCACCTCGGTTTCTAGTGAATTTAAATGCAATGCCAAGGACATTTAAGGAGCTGCGAGAAAGGAAAGTAAACAGTTATCTAACTTATTGTCCTTTTAGATTCTAGTACTTTGTTTCGAGATGCACGGCTTATATGAGGTCACGTATGTTATGCCGGACTAATTAAATTGGCATGTTAGTTACAAATGATATTTAAATCATTTGAAAATGAACATCTAGCATAATGCCATTAAACTAATAGAATACGGACATATCAGCCTAAATATACATTCGATCTGTTAACGAGTTAGCGTTGGATCTCAATTACTCATAAGGAAGAATACCACATTAGATTGCTGTTCCTTTACAGTGTGTCCGTTAAGTGTACTGGCATGGGACGTAAAACAATCACAATGTGTACGATTTAAACCCATAATGGCAATGCTAAACAGGGCATGGATGATTTATATGTCGTTGACATTGGTATCTCACAATAGTAGCAAGAGACTTATGGTCACTCAATTAAAATGTATTGATGAGTGCGTTTCTGTTATCGCTAGCATAATCCCATGTAGTTTGACACGTGCAGGTTTCAGGTATTCGGATATTAAAAGGCATTCCGTACAAGACAGCTTACAAACATCCGTTGAGCCTCTGATGCATATTTACTACGTTCACTCGTAATGGCATCTTATTGAACGCGGCGTATCTGTGTCATTACGGCAAACAAGAGCGGCTGTAGGAAACGACAAATAGTCAACACAACATTTCGCTCATACATATTTCTGATGAGAATTGTCGCCATTGTTTGGCATGGCCGTATATTTTCATCGCGAGCTAGCTGCTGGTGAATTGACATTAGCCTTGGTACATGTATGTATGTATGTTTACCCATAGCGTGTTTTGCAAAAAAGGTAGGTACCACAAACACGCAATTTCATATATAGTCAAGTTCTGCATTTAGTAATGTAAGAGCAAATAAAAGGCATATATATATAAATGGACGACGTGGCCAGCAAAGCATTGTGACGTTCATTCAACGGGCAGAAAATTGTCGTTTGAAGACTTCAGCAAGTTTTCTCAATGCATTTAATAGAAGGCTTAGTAAGCAAGTGTCCGTCACTGTATGACCGCTCATTGGAATGTACCGTATATTGTCAAACAAGATTTATATTAGACCCATCATGTGAAATAGTTAAGTCACAACTTGGGTTTATGCATAGATACCTAGCATCCGGGAATATGCACAACCTATGCTCAAATTAAATGCGTACCGTACCGTCAACCACACTGGTAACAAGAATGAGAATCAACAACGAGGCGATATTGCGACTTTGATAGATTAGGGCATCCCCCCCCCCCAACTTAGTGCAAACATAGTAATATCACACAGACGCATACAAATAACATTACGAGTAGGATGAATGCAGTGTGGTTTGAATCATATTTTACTCAGGGTGTTCATTTGTTTATTTCGCAATACATTACCGTATCATAACCAGTTGGCAATGTAGACTCGATATGCGACAGCCACTAACGGCTGTGCCTGTTTTGAGTTTTGAAAATCAGCTGCAAAAGCAAAACACAGCTGACAATTCTACAGTTTTTTTCCCAAACGGCAATTTCCTGGCCTTCGCATGAGCACCAAATCTATGAGTACTTAGATTTAACAATGATGTTTTGAGCGAATCGAAGACACGTCATTCACTTTAAGCCACTGTTGGGATGCTGTTTATTCGTTGGCATCCGATTGAAGACCAACTATGATATCGTGAATTATTATTGAACTTTTTAATTTGTGTAAGAAAGTCGATGGACTAATGTTAATTCGCTTGCAGGTACCAAGTGGTGAAAAATAAGCGGCCGCGACACTCAGTCCCACAATAACATATTGTGCTTAAGATTCACAGACTGTAAAAATTAAATCGAGATTTATAGTGATGGAGAACATGTTTGCAATAGTGTCATTAAGTTGCTTAAATAAAATTTGGATCTCCTTTGATGAATTTGCATTTGTTGTGTCCCGATCATTTGAATTGAATCAATTGCCAACGCACCTTGTTGCAATAACTAAGAATCCATTATTACTGAGTGGCTTCCCCATTTTTTACCAATAAAATTTTCTTTATCTTTTGGCTCCTCAACTCTGCGTTGCGTTCCTCATTCTTTGTAGCTCCGACAGGATAGCGCACAACAGCGCTCACTTTAGACAACTGCATCTTATACTAAAGTTACCCGCCCTTAGTACATAAATGCATGGATGTACGAAGGCTGGTGTCAATTAGCGAGATGGATAGCACACAGAGGAAAGGTCAATAGCCTTGCAAAACTTACCGACCATCACATATTGGACTGAGAATTAAAGCGGAAAACATAGTGCTAAGTAAATATTGAAGTGCATTAAACCCAATGTTCGTCTCAGACGGTCAACCATATTGCTTCTCAAACAATTATAAATCTTTTTTTATATATTATTCCTTGTTATACGGGGCTTGCGAATGCAGCTACCGAACCACCGAATGGCATCTAGTAAGAAAACTGTCGAATCGACGTTGATAACGACCATATATATGATCATAAACAAATGCGCATAAATGTATATGTATATATATATATATACAAATACATTTAGATACGCAATGTATATATATTAATATATTTAAATGTGTAAATATATATATATATATATATATATATATATATATATATATATATATATATATATATATATATATATAGATATATATATATATATATATAAATATATATATATATATATATATAAATTTATATATATTTATATATATTTATAATTATATATATATATATATATATATATATATATATATGTGTATATATATATAAATATATATATATATATATATATATATTATATGTATATATATATACATTAATATTATATATATTTATATATGCGTTTATGTATATAAATATAATTGGGAGGAATAGCGGGAGTACGTCATCGACAAATTTTCATGACGATATTATGAAGATTTGTGAGGATCTTATCTCGCGTATGATAGCATTGTGTGCTTTTACGCCCTCAAAACCCATTCAAAACCTATGCTATAATATATTGCCTTACAACTTATCAATGAGGCGGATTCGGTGCAATCGTTGCAAATCTAAGTTAGTGGGAGAGTCGTGAATGCTACTTGCTATTTGACAGAACCTTCGAGACTATATGACGTATTCGTTCATGAAAAAACAGATTTGGCTACTTTTGGAATATTGAGCAGGTATTATGTAGTTTGATCTGCAAAGCACGCTTAGATCGGTGTGTCATGACATTCCTATGGGATTTTGTTTACCTTAGGAAATCTTGATATTATATCCTGCCAAACTTCTGCTTGTTTTGCAGCTACTTTAAAACAATGACAGCAATTTCCGTTGGTTAGGCTATTATCGTTAAAACGAGCATGATCCAAAGAGCCAAGATAATGCAACTTCGAAAGGTTCTATTGGGTCTTGACGGCTTGTGATACATTTACAGAGTAGTCAGTGGTGTAAGAATAAAAAACAGGATAGTGCAAACAGGTTACAGATAGAGTAAATATTTGTTCAAAGTAACTTGTTATCGCCGCTTCCAAACTACGCAATAAAAGCCCACCGAGGGATTTGAGAACATGGCGAGAGAGATAAAGAGAAAGAGAGAGACAGAGATACAAAGACACAGACACACAGTTCATCTTTAAGCTAGTGAGTGTTTGGTCACCATTACTCATGAGCGATACAGATCATGGAGTGTTGACTTTGCTGTAACAGACGTTAGTCACTAAAATTCATCAGGCAACCATACGCGTCATTTGCATATAAAAGAGTTTCATAGGGGTATCTCTTTAAATGGGCGTACATTGATTAATTGACCTTTACCTAGGCACTCATATGTGTTGGACAAAATCTGCGATATAATAGCAGAGTAATGTCCAATCCCAGTACGGGAATGTAAGGCGATATTGCAAGCTCAATAGACCGAGCAGTCTGCTGGTATCTTACCCAAACGCGTTCTGTTTTATCATGTCACGTTGTCTTTTGGAGAATTCCGTGAAAGGACATCAGTGAATTCTAACATTAGTAAAATAGTAAAGCCGCGCTATTTGCTAGGCCACAACCATGGCCTTTGGGTTTCAATCAAGCAGATTATTCTATTTTCATTTTAGATCACAAGTATTGTCACATATGTTTTACATTCTCTTTCATTAATAATCTGTTCTGTTACACAAAGTGCTCAATCGCGCAAAATGACATTGTTTATCAAGAATATATCAACAATGTAAAGTGAAACATCTCTAAATGTTTTCTTTCGATTAAAGTTGCGCATCCATTACGATACAATCATAACTATCAAAACAATGTACTTTTTGTTCAATGTTAAGTGCAAGTATCTTTATGAAATAGCATTTAAAACAAACACATTTTAAGCCTGAAGTATCCAGCAAACCCAACAAATATCACATTGTACTTACAGCTCTTTGATTGCTCTGATACTGATACCGCAGCCAAGTTTGGGGGAAGTGTGAAGTATACATTTAATGATAGCGATTTCAATATGTAGTCATATGCTGAGGTTTACAATTATGCGTTACTTGGTCGAAATGATGAAATAAGTCATTATCAAACGCTCACCAAAGATTATTTGCCACACATGTTACAAGATAATGGGGTATAAAATCGAACAAAACATTTCAGGGCGATTTAGAAAACGTAGGCCTACCGAGGCTAGAAATGATACAAATATATAATCAAATGTATATGTTTAAGGAACTTAGTTATGCTGCTAAAGCTATACTTGGGACTTGACATGTTAAACAAAATGTGCATAATCGTTTACTGGCTGAAACCGCCGCTTTGACAAGGTATCCTATACGATTTTGGCTTTGTTAGTGATAGCTGCAGCCACTCCGTGTAAATGCTCGCATGTTTAAAACTGGTACGGCTATGTTAGGTTTTCAATTCGTCTAAAATCATAAAAGAAAGCAGTTTGCTTATGTCTCAGTAACCTGAAACAGCAAATCAATTATTCTGAATCGAATTAATATGCACCTCGATTTTCAATTTGTACGTATGGCAATATACATTCTCATAATAGGTGTCCTTTTCTTAGCAGGTTAACTATTTTGGCGAATGTATGAATGTGAGTTTAATTAAAGGAAACTTCCTCGCTCTGCTATTAGGAAAGGATTGCTAGCTGTTTGTCCAATACTCACATATTACATATAAATGAATAACGATCCACGTTTACAAAGCTACAGTGTCAGCATATTCAGTTAGCACTATCAAACATAATAACGTTAACCTGTGAGTTAACAATAACTGCCGTTTGAATGCACACACAAGCATTTAACATCTGTTGCAGAATATCTATTATATACTTGTTACATATGTTTCTTTGTGTAGCGGTGTGCAGCACGCTAGACTACCACAGCCTGTGTTTCCATTTGTGGGTAGGCGACCAAATGGTAACAAAGGGGTTTCGATATGTAAGCACGGCTGAATTAAGTTGCTACGCTATTCCTATTTGTAGACTTGACAATAGGATCAACACAGGCTTATCCACAGTGCATTTATTATTAGCGTCGACCAGAGATGTCTTGGTTACATTATTCACTTTTACCATGGCAAGCTTCGGCATCCATATTCTGATCCGCTACTTATTTTCAGCTATTCGTTTCCTCGATTTAGTGATATCATGCAAAACTCTAACCTTAGAACATGGGAGCTTGATTTACTTGCCTGCTGTCCAGACATGACAGAAACTGACCTACTGGACTCCACAGCCACTGCATCTCATCCATGGTTGCAAAAAGGTTGTCGTGAAATGCACACCCAGTAACATGATTCAAGCTACTTGGATCACAACTTGCTATCTTACACGGTGAACAAGATAGCAGAGTTTACCCTTCCGCAGTTCTCAAATTGCAGCACATATTAGTTGAAAGTGTGTCAAATGGGATTGGTATTTAATTTCAGCAACTTAGTTTCGACTGAAAACGATATACCGAAAGCTACTCTCATAACGCGAACTATGTAACTTGAACGCAACGTGCAACACGTTTGTGGTATAACATAGACATCGAGTTATGGCAGAAGAAGCCCAATTGCGCCATTAAATAATGTTAATAAGTTGATGATTTATTGTTGACTAAATACATTGCTAGTTCATGTATCGAAAAGCAATTAGAGAAATGGGGTGATTTGTCTTTTTGTTGGCATAGTGCGAGTGAGTAACACCATTACTATTGTAAACACCAAAGGCTATTGTTAACGGGGACGAATTGCAGCGTTATGTAGGCAGCCAACAGCAATACATGTAAGGAAGCGTTTTCCAGCGCACCTCTTTTAAAAGGACCTGTGACGATACGTGTCAAATTACTTTTTACTTCAGCATGATGCTTTCTCCTTACTTCAGTAATTATACATACTAGATGCATTGTTTTTTTATATCAAAGGCAGAGAGAGTGGCGATTACGCCACGCCTCTAACGTGATCCAGGAATTTCGCGAATATTTGCCAGTATTGTATGTAGTGCACTTTAGCTATATGGAGTTGTGGAGCTTTACTACCAAAAGAACCTCAAAGAAAGCTCAATTGCAATCGTTCTCGAATTTCTGATAAAAATATCTGTGTTGAAAGCTAATCTGATGCTTTTGTGTCAATAGTCGGATGCTGCAGAGCAATTCCTCTTATGCAAATCATACACATTTAACTATTCTTTTTAATTTTACACATGGCGCATTGAATGTGCATTTGATTCGTTTTCATCTTAACGGGTTCATTACTGTGTGGAATCCCTGTATTGATTGCCAGCTGTTTAGTGACGCTGGTCGTTCACTTATCGCCACATGGGGTCATTAGTAACTGCTACCTGACGTTTCTCAATTCACGCTTGCTGCAAAACCTATCAACAAAACACGTGAGAAAACGACCTTTCTCATATTAAAGGTTCCGTTATAACAATAGGACATTATACCGTTTACTCATGGTTTAATGGTAACTCTTGCGAGACGTTGCAGATAACATCAGCGGGCGAGTTTGAATTTGAATTGTTTCACCCATCGCTCGCTATTCTAGCAATGACTCAATCAATTTCATTGTGTTACAGTTTCAGGAAGCTTTATATAACAATTACCTGGATTTAATGGCATCCTGCAGCCGACGCAGAAAGATTTATTATATACTTATAACAATTATTACTCCGTTTAGTTGCGTGCAGCGTTTCAATATGCGGGATTGGACTAAATAATGGACATGTTTGCTACAACGCGATTCCTATTTGGAAACTTAACAATATTGCCTATCGATTAATGCACAGTTAATTGACTTTGATGGTCAACTAGAGAATTGTACATTATTCTGGCACTGTTTGTTCGGGAAAATGATATTTATTTCGACATGATCAGCAATTGGTATGGCCGGCTTCAGCATCAATATTGGATGTTTGTTTCCTGTGAAATATCGATTTCGAGTCAAATGTTTTCACAATAGAATGGTATTATAAAAATAGGCAGGGTTGTCACCAAGTGGTCCTAAAATCAAAAATTGTGGATGAAAAGCAATCTAAAAACCATGAGTCTGCATTGTGATGCTCAACTAATTAAAACTATGATGCATGCGTGATTTGTGGTGTGTAACTTGCTGAGACGGTTATGAAGTAATGTCGCCCAAGCACAGGAGGCTTCTGTAAGACACAAACGTTCTTGGCGTACATGCTAATGCAAATATAATGTTTCCAATTGTGCGCTTTTTACCAAGCCCCGTTCTATGTTCCTGTTTTTCTTATGTTAATTGTCTTCAGTATCCTTGGCGATAATAACGCATAGTCTGTATCAAATAGATAATTTATTTTATGTTCATTTTTTCATTTAAATCTTTCCACATATTTCCGTCTTGCATTTTGAAGCACATAGAAAATGTCTTATACTTTTAATGCCAGAGCACTCATTAGATAAAGCAGTTATCGACTTATTTTAATCGTTGTGCTCGCAGTATTTTTAAATTGAGACGAGGAACTCATCTTAACCAACAATGTTGCTTATTATTTTAGTAGGAACAAACAATTGACACACACACATCTCTAAGCGACAATTCCCCAGCGAACACCAAGTTAATTGGAAAAAGAGGTAACAACGATTTTCCAGACATGGTACTCCTAGATGACGAGCTATTATGTCAAATGCAGCAAGAATACGCTTAAAGCTACACCATTATGCATCGTTGCAATACTTTTCGTGATGTGAAAGTGATGCCACAACCAGCTCCATCAGCATTGCTAAGAAGTGTTATTTAGTCAGCTAGAGGTTTTATGAAGAAGGGCATCATGCATGTATGCGTCTTGCTCACTTATTTGACTAATTCTTCCTGACACCGGTGTTTGGTGCATCATTGTGCTTATAACTTGTGTGGCTAATTTCCGTAGTTGTATGTGTGATTGTACTTTGGCAGTTAAGAACAACCCTTTGCTGTGAGGCGATCATGGCCTTTGCTCATAAAGATATGGCGCTTATCTATGCATATGCTGTTACATAATAAGTTCAGTTAGCGGCAACTTCTACTGATGTATATCAATGGATATTCTGATCAATAGCCCATATTAGGGTTCATTCAGAGATTGTATATGGTTAGGTGGACCAGAGGATTATCCTCTTATCTAAACTTTGTAAAACCGCGTTTTTAAGTACATCTGTTGATGGTATTTGTGATGATGATGTGATCCCAGACTAAACTTAGAAAAAGAATGTTAGTCGGAACCTGTGATATATCGATTTATGATAATCATGACGGTTATGCTGATAATGGTGGTAGGAGTGGAGCATTTTGGTAAGACATAATGTGGCATACCATCCACATATTCAGCATCAATTCTACTTTACTGCCCTATAGAATCTTCCCATGTGTCACATACCTTGTCATGACTTTAACTGGTCAGTTTAGTAACATTAGGCGCTCGTAAACAAGGCGTGTTCGTGTATAAGGCATGGCCTTGGTAACGCACAGCGCTTTTCTGTCTGATTACACAAGGCAATTGCAGTCTGAATGATATCGTCCAAACCGGTACACTGTCTGGTAATCTCATTGTATTGCAATCGCAGGTGACTCACTTATTACACTTTGCCATTTCGCGTGTCTGCATTGGCGCGCGCAGCCAACTTCATTAACGTAGCACGTGAGTAAAACCGATTCGCGCGTCAAATGTCAACATGTTAAAAACCACGTTACGTGATAATTATTATACACTAAGTCAGAGTATCTGCGGCGTGATGTTTTAGAAAGAATGAACAGTATATTTCTTAACCATTCGAAATAAACCTTTACCTGTGAAAACTGCTTGACGCAATGTATTTTGAATGAGGGCAAGCTTTACATAGTAGTGGCATGAACACACTTGAGATATGATATACTCATAGTATATTAGTAACAACCATATCCATGTCTGGCAGCGTACAGCACGCTTGACTGTGTGTGTTTGTATGTGAGGTTCCCGCATCCCAAAGGTAACTGAGTTATCAGAACACTACCCATGTCAGATCAATTCTTAAGCATCCAGATTCTCAGAATGTTATTAAAAACGGCACGGCCTTCACAGGTAATTACGCTGTTTATTGACTTGCAGCATCGTTCATAGGTACTATAGTTGCATTTATCATGCCTTTGCATGTTGTATTGCTTTATTGTTGCTCAAATGTGTGAATTTAAATAATTAAGAGATAGAGTTGCAATATGCAGATTGTGATGCCGATGTACACTTGATATGTGGTGTGTAATTGTTCTGTGGTCATGAAGCGATGTAGCAACCCCGCAGTAGGTTTGCGCGCAGACGTGCTAATGCAAATACTTTGTACATAATTTCGGTACGAACATGCAACAATATTAATTTGGCGAAGATGGGCATATTTTGGAAGATATTAATTAATTAATCAGTGACATTGGGGTATTTGCTACCTGAATTTATTTCTTTAACATGCTGGTTATCGGAGCTAGAAAATAGTAAAAACTTTGGCACGAATGCCATAAGG